>CM070660.1:33920306-34566806 GCA_036346575.1 Dendrocalamus sinicus | reverse complement strand
AAGTTCGAACAGTGGGATGGCGCTATGTGGCTTGGACGGGCCAAGTGAGTCGTGGTTTGGTGGAACCGGGACAGGAGAGACTTGACGATGTATGTCAAGCTAGTAGTGCATCTACATGTGGCATGTATGGCGATTGCTTGCAATGAGAGATGAAGACCAGGTTAACGGAGGGTATTTTGGTAGTTTGACCAAAATACCGGACACTGTCTTAGATCAAAACCACAGCGCATGGGCGATACGTTGGCGAGCGGTTTAGGTCAAGGTGGAGCTGGTTGGATCAAGGCTAAGGATTTAACAGATACACACTTATACGCTTTAAAAAGCTTGCATAAGTGAATTTGTGAGAGTGAAACCCGTTTGTGTGGGGTTAACGGCTTTTCCCATTGTAATAGTAGATATGATCTATTAAGAGATGTAGGTGGCTGGTTGCATCTTATTTTTGATTGATGTGCTTGACTTTTGTTAGTTTTGATATCTCTTCTCTCCGTCTTGTGATCTTGCTGTGCCAAGGATGTATAAGCGGTGGAGATAATCTTTGAAAATACATCTCTACCCATCTAGGCATTGCAATATCAACATTCACGAGAAAATCCGGTTTTGCTTGACTTTGGCCTCTTTGGTCCATCCCTTGATCCAAGAGTTTTTGGCTTAGTTTCTGTGGTGATTTAACTTGTTGTGATGTGTGGGAATACATTTAGATCCTTCTTGGTCATTATCATCCTATGAGTAAGTTGTATTCACTGTTTGGGATTTTAACTCAGTTTTGGTGCATCTCTCCTTCAAACTGAAAAAAGTCTCAACTTTGGTCATATTTTTGTGATTGTTTGTTGGAATTGGTTTACAATCCCCTAGAGAAGATCTCTGCAAAATTTCATATCATTTGGATTTTCGGATCAAAAGTTCAATTACTTTTGGATTTTGAAATCAGGCTAAAAACAATATTCATTGTCCTAATTTTACTATAGCAGCGGTCAGGCCACCCTTAGACTAACGGTCATACCACTCGGCCGGTCAAACCGCCGTTTGGAGGCCAGCTAGACCGCCGGGAAGGGTTATGTTCCAAGTTTTATTGACTTGAGCTAGTTGGTTTGATTTTTTAGCTAATGATTCTATATTCTGAATCTCTATTGGTGTCTGAGAATATAATCTTGCATACTTGTAAGAAAATTTTGAATTGACACCATTTATCCTCTCTATTATCATCCGGTCCAACAGCGTCCTTGGAGCACAGCCCCGGGATGAGAAGGTGGAACTCCGACACAGGCAGTGGCGCGGGGCTGTCCCAGTCCCAGAGCACGAACACATCCATCGCCTCGGAGTACATGGCGCGCGGCCCGACTTGGATCCAGTCAAAGTTTTTGGTTCAAGGTCTGTTCATGACATTCTTCAGTTTACAACAAATTGAGTGCACACAAACTGAACCACAAGCTTAATTTTTGAGGAATTGTTGATGATTTGCCACTACAAAGAGGTGTATTTAAGTGGATGTGTCACTGACATGTGGCCCTAGTATCTATATGAGACAGGCGAATACTCTAGTAGTAATGATCTTCGCAGTGGCAATCAAGTAATCAACCTTGTGGGGGGCTTGCCAAGCATGGATTGAACATAAACTCGGATAAGCCAAAATGTAAACCTGAAACATAGATCTTTGGCTATGATCACAAACAATTCAACGAGAAGAGACATACTGATTCACCATGATAAGCCAGTCTTTTACAACACATACAAATTGACCATGATAACTTGCTTTATTATTAGATAAACTGGCAATTGAAAACCAAATCCTTAAAGCGTCAGCTCTGCAGGACGCCAACAGCAGCAGGCTCAAGTTGATGGATGGATCACTGCGTCCTCACCGGCGGTGGCAGCAATCTGCTCGATCCTAGCAAGATCTGAAAAGATGCAATCCATAGAACTTATAACCATGCCAACATTATTCACCTATATGAGGTATGTATAGCTTTGAAAGTTTACAATATTAGGTTTAGGACGTGTACATCAGATTAACCACAAAGGGGATAATATAGATCAGTAAATTATATAGCCAATTTCCAGAATGGTCCTTAACAAGTTAAACCAAACAAAAAAAAGTTTGGTAGGAGGAACACGGTTTTATATGAGATTACACTCTGAAACTAATTGTTCTTGAGCCTGGATACTATCGACCATACTTTTATGTCGCTAATTGAAATAATGCTTGCAGTCTGAATATTCGCAAATCACATTTAAGGAAGGTTGTACCTGGAGTGTAGAAGCTCACGTAGGGAACGATGGTGTCGTAGCGCCCACAGACGCCTACCTTGCAGACCCGGCCTGAGTTGAGCTCGATTTTGAACACACCAACATCAGATCCCAAGAAAATGATGTCTGTGCCCTCTGCCATGGCAATCACATCAAGCGAGGCCGGGGGGACACCAACGGGGAGCATCTTCTCGAGCTCAATGACCCTGCGTTGTTCCCAGCCCGCATCACCGTCGGGATCCACCTGCCACGACCACAGGTAGAGGTTGTAGTCTTCATCCACTCCGGCGAGCCCCAGCCCACCGTCCACCACCGCCATGACTCCATCGAGCTCGAGCGGCAGGTCGATCACCGAGAGCTCTTGCCTTCCCATGTCGTACCTCAGAATTCCCATGGCGTTCTCACACATGAAGTAGAGTGTGTCTCCGACGAGCAGACTTGGCACCATCTCAACGTTGGAATCAACCTCAACAGAGGTTGGCGCGCTCCACTCACGGGTCTCCGACGAATACACGCTCGCCCACATGACATCGTCCTCGTCGTCGGTGCCCACGAAGACCACGAGGAAGGGGCCACCGTGGCAGTTGAGGTGGTCGCAGCCGTGCACAGCGCAGAGCACTGCCCCGGCGCAATACAAGTGGGGGTGCGCGGGCAGGGGCAGGCGCTGCTGGTTGCCGGTGATGGGGTCCCAGATTATGAGATTCATAGGCCCAAAGGAGAGGATGAGGACGCGGCCATGGCGGGAATCGAGCACCCACCAACTGTAGCAGTCAAACACTGGTGGAGGTTGGGAGAAGGGGGAGGCAGCGGCGGTGGGGACGAAGCGGGTGGTGTCAGGAATATTCCCATTACGTACGAAACCCAATAATGGAGGAGTTCGGTGGAACTCGCGGAAGCGTAAGGGGAAGGTGGGGTCGATGAGGAGGCGGCACCATGGCTTGCAGACAACAGAGGCGCGGACGAGGCACGCGGGCTCAGCTGGCGGGAGGCGAAGGAAGATCTCGTCAATGAGGTCGTCAATCAACATAGTTGGCGGGCGCCGGCGGCGTGGCTACACCAGGGTTGCTACTTGTGCTTGGTGGAGCGAGGGTTTGGGTGCGGGAGAAGAAAGAAAATGTTTATCGACCGAGAGAGGTGCTTGCGTTATTAAGGCCAACTATCGCGAAAACTAGGTAACAATAAAGACGATTTGCTGCCAAATAATGGCAAGATTGTGTTATCTTTGATATCCTAGCTAACCGTTGCCAAAATGAGGCAGCTTTTCTGCCAAAAAATTAGTAGGACTATTTTATCTTTAATTCCATAACAATCATGGTGCTTGAAATCAGTTACAACGCGCCCTTTTTCTTGGTTGCATTACCGTTTGGTCTTGACAAAGAGATAAAAGAAGATACACTTGGGGGCATTTGATTTTCTCATCACGAGAACATCCGGCTCTCCGAATGGGGCAGGAATTCTATTCCTACTAGGTTATGAATTACATAAAAAGATAGGCTAATACGGGAAGGTTCCTTTTGGCACTAGTGTGTTAAGCTAACACTAGTAATCGTGCACGTGAAATACACGTTTTCGCAATATATGTATTGCACAAAATATTTAATTGCATTCAAAATTTAGAAAGTAAATATATTTTAGTATAATTTGACCCTAATTTATAAACACTAGTGGTGGCAAGCATGGTAGCTCCATGGTTGGTGTTTGCACTCGGTAGAGCGAGGGTTTGGGTGCAGGAGAAAACAGAAAATGTTTGGTGACTTGCAGAGGTGCTGGCATTATTAAGGCCAATTGTCGTGAAAACTAGGTAGCATTAAAGATGATTTGTTACCAAATAATGGCAAGATTGTATTCTTTGATATCCTAGCTGACCGTTGCCAAAACAAGGCAGCTTTTCTGCCAAAATTTTGGTAGGACTATTTTATGTTTAATTCCATGACAATCATGATACTTGAATTCAGTTGCAAACACACCCTTTTTCTTGGTTGCATCACCATTTAGTCTTCACAAAGATATAAAAGAAGATATGCTAGGGGCATTTGACTTTCTCATCCTAAGAACATCTGGCTTTCTGAATGGCGTAGGGATTCCATTTCCTACTAGGTTATGAATTACATAAGAAAAACGATAGGCCAATAGGGGAAGATTCCATTTGGCACTGGTGGGTTAAGCTAACACTAGTAATCGTGCACATGAAATACATGTTTTCACAATATATGTATTACACAAAATATTTAATTGCAATAAAAACTTAGAAAGTAAATATATTTTAGTATAATCTGACCCAAATTTATAAACACTGGTGGCAAGCATGGCAACTCCATGGTTGGTGCTTGTGCTCGGTAGAGCGAGGGTTGGGTGTGGGAGAAGGAAGAAAATGTTTGATGACTCACAGAGGTGCTAGCGTTATTAAGGCCAACTGTCATGAAAACTAGGTAACATTAAAGGCGATTTGTTGCCAAATACTGGCAAGATTGTGTTATCTTTGATATCCTAGCTGGCCGTTGCCAAAACAAGGCAGCTTTTCTACCAAAAATTTAGTATGACTATTTTATTTTTAATTCCATGATATGAATTCAGTTACAAACATGCCCTTTTCTTGGTTGCATCACCATTTGGTCTCGACAAAGAGCTAAAAGAAGATACACTAGGGGCATTTGACTTTCTCATCCTGAGAACATCTAGCTTCCCGAATGGGGTAGGGATTCCATTTTGTACTAGGTTCTGAATTACATAAAAAAAGACAGGACAATAGGGGAGGATTCCTTTTTGCACTCGTGAGTTAAGCTAACACTAGTAATCATGCATGTGAAATACATGTTTTTGCAAATATATGTATTGCACTAAATATTTAATTGCATTCAAAACATAGAACGTAAATATATTTTAGTATAATCTGACCCAAATTTATAAACACTGGTTGTAGGTGTGGTAGCTCCATGGTTGGCGCTTGTGCATGGTAGAGCGAGGGTTTGGGTGCAGCAGAAGGAAGAAAATGTTTGGCAACTCACAGAGGTGTTGGTGTTATTAAGGCCACTATCGTGAAAACTAGGTAACATTAACGACAACTTGTTGCCAAGTAATGGCAAGATGACCATTGCCAAAACAAGACAGCTTCTCTGCCAAAATTTTAGTAGGACTATTTTATCTTTAATTCCATGACAATCATGATACTTGAATTCAGTTGCAAACACGCCCTTTTTCTTGGTTGCATCACCATTTGGTCTTGACAAAGAGATCAAAGAAGATACAATATGGGCATTTGACTTTCTCATCCTAAGATCATCCGGTTTTCTAAATGGGGAGTGTTGTGGCTACAGACCAAACAGAGAGAGAGAGTATGGTAACGGAGAGTTAGGTGAGCAATGCTTAGGGTTTCCCCATGGCTTGTATCGTATATATATACCCTCATGGGGAGTGTTTTTACAACCTTGCCCTTACACCTGAGTAACCCTCTCCAGGGTATTTATATCATTACATATGTCCCATACTGGTCTTTACAGCCTTCTGACAGGCCGGCTGGGCTTAGGTGGGGGGCCACCCCTACAACAGGGAGGAATTCCATTTCCTACTAGGTAATGAATTACATAAAAAAGATAGGCCCATAGGGGAAGATTCCTTTTGGCACTGGTGAGTTTAGCTAACACTAGTAATCGTGCATGTGAAATAATGTTTTCACAATATATGTGTTGCTTGAAATATTTAATTGCATTCAAAACTTAGAAAGTAAATATATTTTAGTATAATCTGACCCAAATTTATAAACACTGGTGGCAGGTGTGGCAGCTCCATGGTTGGTGCTTGTGCTCGATAGAGAGAAGGTTTGGGTACGGGTGAAGGAAGAAAATGTTTGGTGACTTGCAGAGGTTCTGGCATTATTAAGGCCAACTATCGTGAAAACTAGGTGACATTAGAAATGATTTGCTGCCAAATAATGGCAAGATTGTATTCTTTGATGTCCTAGCTGACCGTTGCCAAAACAAGGTAGCTTTTCTGTCAAAATTTTAGTAGGACTATTTTATCTTTAATTCCATGACAATCATGATACTTGAATTCAATTGCAAACACAACCTTTTTCTTGGTTGCATCACCATTTGGTCTTGACAAAGAAAATAAAGAAGATACACTGGGGACATTCCTAAGAACATCTAGCTTCCCGAATGGGGCAAGGATTTCGTTTCCTACTAGGTTACGAATTACATAAAAAAAGATAGGCCAATAGGGGAAGATTCCTTTTGGCATTGGTGAGTTAAGCTAACACTAGTAATCGTGCACGTGAAATGCATGTTCTCGCAATATACGTATTACATAATATTTAATTGCATTCAAAACTTAGAAAGTAAATATATTTTAGTATAATCTGACCCAAATTTATAACCAATAGTGGTAGGTGTGGCAGCTCCATGGTTGGTGGTTGTGAACGGTAGAGTGAGGGTTTGGGTGCGGGAGAAGGAAGAAAATGTTTGGCATCTGGTAGAGGTGCTGGCGTTATTAAGGACAACTGTCGCGAAAGCTAGGTAACATTAAAGATGATTTGTTGCCAAATAATGGCAAGATTATATTCTGTTTGACATCCTAGCTGACTGTTGCCAAAATATGATAGCTTTTCTACCAAAATTTTAGTAGGACTGTTTTATCTTTAATTCCACAACAATCATGATACTTGAAATTAGTTTGAACACGCCCTTTTTCTTGGTTGCATCACCATTTGGTCTTGACAAAGAGATAAAAGAGGATACACTTGGGGGGTCATTTGACTCTCATCCTGAGAACATTTGGCTTTTTGAATAGGGCAGGAGTTCTATTTACTACAAGGTTACGAATTATATAGAAAAAGATAGGCCAATAGGGGAATATGCCTTTTAGCACTAGTGTGTTAAGCTAATGCTAGTAATCATGCATGTGAAATGCACGTTTTCGCTATATATACACATACACACACACACATATATACATACATACATACATACATACACACACACACACACATATATATATATATATACATATACACACACACACATATACATATACATATACACATACATATATATATACATACACACACACACACACATATATAGGACGCTGAAATGGGACACCATGGTATCTGGGCACCAAGCCTCCCTACCTTGGATTGCTTTCAGATGCGTGCAAGTGCAATGATGTACAATATATCAGGATGAAAAGTCTTAATCATAGATGAAAAGTCTCAATCATGGAGGTTGGGTACCATGGTGCCCCTGTTATTTATACATACATACATACATACATACATACATACATACATACATACATACATACATACATACATACATACATACATACATACATACATACATACATACATACATACATACATACATACATACATACATACATACATACATACATGAATCAAATTTATAAACATTGGTGGTAGGCGTGGTGTCACTGTCGTTGGTGCTTGTGCTCGATAGAGCTAGGGTTTGGGTACAGGAGAAGGAAGAAAATGTTTGGTGACTAGCAGAGGTGTTGGCGTTATTCAGGCCAATTGTCATGAAAACAAGGTTACATTAAAGACGATTTGATATCCATTGATTTACTACCAAAATAATGGCAAGAAACTTAATAAGCAAGTTAGGTGTTGCCAAAATAAGGCAGCATTAATCTATTCACTTAATATATCACACGCCAAGGTTGGTGTCACCTACATCATGTCTTGGCACAAAGCTATCGGATGGAGGAATAGATGCACAGATGATGCTTTGCATGTTACATGGGGTCGTTTGCCATGTGCGCATGGCAGTTCCGCTCTCTCCTTTCCTGACTCCCCATCCTCTCCTCACACCTATCACGCATGATTCCCACCTCCGACGCTGGCGATGTCCGACAACCTCCACCGCTGCCCCTGCCACCACTCCCATCTGCTCCAGCGGCACCCATACTATTGGAGCTACTGTTGACAATAAAATCTAACTCTATCTCATGATTCATCGCCGTTCCATCGACCGCCACCCACCACCCTCCTCCGTGCCCTGGCCGGTGACACCACTGCCGCCCCACTGCCACCGTTAGTCTACCACCCCCAATCCCCCTCCCTCTAAATCCGCCGTCGTCGCTTTGGCCTCCCTCCCTCCTACATTGCCCTTCTTCCTCCACTACTATAAAAAGGCTAATACTAGACGTCATATCACAGATGGTTAACAAAAACCACCAGTATTAAGTACAATCATAGACAGTTTTGGTTTAGAGATCGTCTATGTTGTGCCAACACTAAAAACCATCTATGAAGAGGTAATATCATAGACGGTTTATCGGGAAAATCGTCTGTGAAGTATCACAGATGGTTATTAATAAGAACTGTCTATGGTATTACCAAATATCACAGACGATTTTTTATTTGAACTGTCCATGATGTTAGCAAATATCATAGATAATTTTTATTTGAATCATCTGTGATACTTCATAGACAGTTTGTATTACAAACCATTTGTTATAAATAAGTTATCACAAATGGTTTGTGTTAAAAATCGTCTGTGATAATTCCACTATATTAATTATGCGCAGACCCATTGACCATCTATTTTAAATACTAGATCTAGGCTATTGTTTTAAGCTGATGGTGAGGCTTTGAGGCGATTTGTTGAAAGGAGACTATTTGGCAGGAGTGATTGTAAGATATCACAGACGGCTATGTTTAAGAACCGTCTGTGATATATGACATATCACAGACGATTTTTGGTATTAACCGTCTGTGATAATTAGTATATCACAGACGGCTATATTTAAGAACCATCTGTGATACCTGATATATCACAAATAGTTTTTTTTGGAAAAACTGTTTTTATTGTAATTATTATCATCGACAATTTAAGAACCGTCTGTGATAACCACCTATTATCATATACACATAAATTCAGATGATTTAATAACCGTCTGTGATGACAGTTGTGAACTATTTGTGATGACCTTTTCTGTCGTAGTGTTAGCAATTTCCAACTTTTATTAGGATTATTTTCCCTTTAATTCCTTGATGCTTGTGTTTTACTTAGAATCCAAAAAAACACTCGAGTAATGGTTATCAATTCCCAACTTTTATTAGGGTTATTTTCTCTTTAATTCCTTTATACTTGTGTCTTACTTAGACTATCTTCATTTTTGGACTTAGCCTTTCGTAGGGCTACCATTCCCGATGAGCGGCGGTGCTTTGTGACGACGATGAGCGGAGTGAATAATCACAAGTAATTACGGAAAGCTGTACGTACCTGGTGTGTGGAAGCTCATGTAGAGAACAATGGCGTACAAGGCCCCGCTCTCGCCCACCTTCTTGACCCGGCCGGCCAGCTCGATTGCGAAGACGCCGACGCGCGAAGTCTGTGCTCACGAAGATGATGTCGGTGCCCTCCGCGAAGCCAGCCACATGAGGCGAGTAGTACCTGAGGCCGCCAATGGCGAGCAGCGTGTCGAGGTCGATGACCCCGCGTTGCGCCCATCGTCCCTCGGATCCGTCGGGACGTCCCGCCTGCCATGACCACAGGCAGATGCTGTTGTTACCATCCCGGCCGGCGAATCCCAGCGCGCCGTCCTCCGCCATCGTGAGGGCGGCCACCCTCGTGCCCGACCGGTCAGTCCATCACCGACAGCCGATGCCTGCCCATGCCTTAGCGCAGGATTATCGTGCCGCTCTCGCACATGAAGTAGAGCGCGCCTCCGACAAGGAGGCTGGGCACCATGTCGACGTCGGAGTCGGAATGGATCTCTACGGAGGTCGGCGTCGTCAGGCGGGAGGCGGAGGAGGATCTCGCCGGCGAGGTTGTCTATCGGCGAGTGTTTGCGGCTGGGCGGTGGAGGCGGCGTGGATCTAGCTAGGGTTTCGGTGCGGGTGAGTGAACTCGGGGGGGCGGCGAGGCGTTGATTGCATATTGAAGCGGAGCGGATGGTTGACGAAATTTGGAAACTTCATGCGATTTGGTATTCGTCTGATTTGCCGGCAGCATTGTTGGTAAGAGTTGATCTGGAATTTATTTGCCAAATTTTGGCCAAATTATATATGTTCCGTTTGGTATCCACGCTTTGTCTTTCACCCCAACTAAAACTTGCCGATTCGCTATCAATCAAGTTTTGGACGTTCATCCAAATTTTGACCAAAGTACATCTCTAAGCAATTCCACGAGATCAAACAGGCGATTAGAACGTGTGGTGTGACTAGCTGCGCAATTGCGCAGAGCTAGCTTATTGCTTCATATTTCGTTTGTAAAAAGCACTGTACTTAAAAACTGAATTTTATGATGAAAACATTAATTCCAATGAACAAAGCCAAACAAGAAAAATGTCTAGCTCATACGTGTTGTCAATGCGCAAGATAGATATAACAACATACGCGCAGAAGATTTCAAGCCTTCAACATATACGTACGGCAATGCAATTGGCATCATTTCTAACTTGATTATTTAGGCTTAGGCTTTTTGGCTTATAGCTTAAAGCTAGCTTTTTGGCTTAAGCAGCTTAAAAGCAGTTAGCTTTTAAGCCAAGCTAGACTATTTGGTATCCTAGCTTTTTGATAGGTTGAATGGTGTGGCTAATTATCAGAAAGTCTGAAATGCCCTTATTATATGTATTGTTGCACTCAAGAGGAGGCCAGCGGGGTCACCGGAGGACGGCAGATTTGTCGAGGGATGGCAGACGAGGCCGGCGGGATCGCGGGTCACCGGTCGCTGGCGGGGTTTGTCGGAGGACAGCGGATGAGGCTAGCAGGGTCGCGGGTCGCTGGCGGGGTTTGTCGGAGGACGGCGGATGAGGCCAGCAGGGTCGCGGGTCGCCGGCGGGATTTGTCGGAGGACGGCGGATGAGGCCAGCGGGGTCGCGGGTCACCGGCGGGGTTTGTTGGAGGACGGCGGATGAGGCCAGCGGGGTCGCGGGTCGCCGGCGGGATTTGTCGGAGGACGGCGGACGAGGTCGGCGGGGTCGCGGGTCGCCGGCGGAGTCCTGGGTCACCGGCGGGGTCTCGGGTCGCGGGAGGACGGTGGTGTCGTAGGTCGTCGGCGCCGCAACCCTAATCACGCGATTCGGTTTGGGAGGGGATCGGGAGAGGTCTGCCGAACGGAATCGGGAGAGAATGGCCAAACGGCCAACGGTGTATATACCAATGGCATTTGTGTGTAAATCTTTTGAAGTTCAGTGGCAAAACGTTATTTCTATTCCGCAAAAGCCAAAGAAAGCTCCTTTCAACTGGCTTTTGGCTTTTAGTTATACAGTGGCTTTTGGCTTTTTAAAAGTCCAGTACAAAAGCCAGCCGTTTGTTTAGGCTTAGGCTTTTTTGCTTATAAGCCATTGAAAAAGCCAAAACAAACAGGGCCATAGTTCAGAGCGCAGCAGCTTATACTACTCCTTGGTCCTTACTCTCCGAGCGCGAATGCAGTGGCGTCGAAGCTGTCAGAGAGTCTAGTTCCGGTCTTGAAGGTGACCTTCTCCAGCGAGGCCTCGGCGACGTAGACCTCGACGACGCTGAGCCACAGCAGCAGCTCCTTGGTCTTGACGCCGGCGATCTTCTTCAGCTTGCCCTTCTCGGCGAACACCGTCACCTCCAATATTGCATACAACACTGTCTGCTTAATCTTCTTGAAGGTGTGCTCGATCTTCTTCTTCCTCTGCACCGGCCACATGAAGCCCGTGGTGCGGTTATAGCCGAATTCCTCGATGCCCTCGAGCGGCAGGAGGTGCTTGGGGAGCCCAAGCTCCTGCAACTTCATTTATATTGGTCAAATCCATACGTGTGAGTTTCTATTACTTCATACTCTTTCTTAAAAACAGGCTAAAAAGTTATAAATCATAACCAAAAGTCATAAACCGAATCTAAGAAGAACATGCCCTAAATGGACCAATATAGCAGCAACGCACTGATCCGGTCCAATACGCTGGGCTCACGACACGAGTAACCTAGAACGACGCTACCGATTCCCTGAGGTGGTGATCGGTTCGGCTGAAAAGCTCGTGGCTTATGGCTGAAAACACTTTAGCTGGCTGAAAAAAGCACTGTAGCTGACAGAGGCTTATTTAGCATAATTAAATTTAAAAAAATTAAAAATAAAAAAATATGTTAGCCCATTACGTATAATACAAACAAATACGGGAAAAAAGAACCGACAAAAAAGCTCAACAAAAAGCCAAAAGTTCAGAAAAAGACAAAACTTACGAATAGTGAAAAATAAGCCAGAAGCCGAATCCAAATTGATCAGGACCTGAATAAGTCGAAAGCTCCACACTTATCCTTAAATTTAAGTTGATGGAACTAACTAGTACTTACAGTACTGGTTGTGTCCGAAGTTTCCGAAGGATACTACTTTCAGTTGGATCGTCGAGTCGGCACTGTACAATGTACGTTATGACCCGGCCTTCTGATGACGAATTCACACTTCCTGGATGACCACTACGGGTCTACATGCTCCGCTCGTTTTGACTTCAATTTCTAACTTATTTTTTACTATTTATAAATTTTATCTTTTTTTGAATCTTTAACTTTTTTGAGCTTTTTAGCCGGTTCTTTTTTCCCGTATTTGTTTGCATTATACGTGATGGGCCAATATATTTTTTCTATTTTTAATTTTTTAAAATTTAATTATGTTAAATAAACCTCTGTCAGGTACAGTGTTTTTTCAGCCAGCTACAGTGCTTTTCAGCCATAAGCCACTCAAAAAAAGCCAGCACATCCATAGATGTTTCGTGAGTGCCTTCAGGAACTGCGACTGGAAGCAAAAATACAGAAAAATGAATTGCTGATGTTGTTGAACAGCTTTGCATTGTTTCATTTTCTAATTTTGTTAGTTAGACGGACATACATTAGGGTTTTGGCAGCCGGGCGAAAAAGCGAGGAGAGAGGCCCACCGCCGCCGGATTCGCCGACGCCGCAGTCGGATCTGTCGACGCCGTGGCCGGATCCGCCAGATCCGCCGTCGCCGCGGTTGGATCCGACGACGCCGCGGCTGGATCCGCCGTCGCCGCAGCCGGATCCGCCGAAGCCGCAGTCCACCGCCGTCTCCTCCGATCTGCCGTCGCCTCCTGCTTTGCCGGCCGGCTCTCCGTCGCCTCCACCGGTGAGTTTACTCTCGCCACTCGCGGTGTCGCCAGGGAATGGAGCGGACCTCCGTGACTCCGTCAACAGACTGTGCTCACGAGCGAAGCGGCGTCACGGCTACCGATTTATGTGTGCATTCATTGCTGTAGTTAACACGATTAGCACTAATTAAATGCAATTAACACTAATTAAAAGGGGCGATGTTAGCTTCTTGCCGAGCTTCCTCAGCTCGGCAGGTACCTACTGAACTCAAGGAAGAGACTAGGAAACTCGGTAGGTACCTATCGAGCTTGAAGAGGATGCTAGATTTACAAAAACAAATATTCAATTATCAAATTTGAAAAAAAAAATAGCTATAGTATTATTTGCGTTTACAGTTTCCAAGTGGAATGATGAGGGGGAGGGCGGCGACGGTGCCGCCATGGGGGTAAGGATGCGGCGTCGTGATCTACGTCGAGTAGGACGGCGACTGACCGGGGAAGCTGCGGTGGTGCAGGCTGACGGAGACGAGGAGGCGCACTCGAGGTACACCCGATTCACTCGCATCTATCTCACTGCCTATTCTGCTTGTTTCTATACATCTCTACGTTGACAGTTGGCCTAGCGCGCGTTGAGCCATTGAGTCGAATTACGTTTTAGATCCTCGATGCCGATGCGATGCGATAACGAGGCAGCTGTAGAGGGTGGAAAATTTATTTATTTGTCACCTTTATGATCGGGTGACAATAGATTTGTCACTTGGGTCTATTGTTAGTGACTCAGGTGGTCTCATATGTAAGTGACAGAGTTTCGATGTCAATATTAAGAGTGGTAAAAAATTGAATCTCCCGTAGAGGGTTTCACCGAGGGAGATTCTTTAATTTGTCTGGTTACTTCGGCCTTACGATACAACCATCCAAATCAATGAGCCATGTGATGGATTAGACAATACAATCATCCAAATCAATGAGCCATGTGATGGATTAGACAAGGCCGATAGCAATTAAGGGGCGCTCCTATTATCTTTTGATGGTAGTTTTTTATTGTAATTTATAACTTTTAACTGAAAATAAATAGTAATAGATGAAAAAAAGACTTTAAAAAGGACACAAGCAATGGGAAAATTATGGGAGAGATGTGTGCGTATGATAGGACCGAGAGAAGTAGGGTGTGTGATGCACCCGTGACTTCTGTTTTATTCCCGGAACAAGGCGATAGTAAGAAGAGTGGTGAAGTCACTTTGAAAAATCAGATATTTATATTAATGTTTAGCTTTTCTAAATAGAAACATGAAGCAGCAGCCAAAAACAAACGTCAATACGTACGAAAAGCGCCTAAGTTCTTTAAGGGTGGACTCTGGATACCACCAGCTTACTTTGTCGTTCCTAGTCTTGGTTTAGCGGCTGATATATTATTGACTCCTTGAGTACATTGTATATGTGTACAATATATATACTATACGTTAGGCAAGGAAGTACTTGTCCAACGAATCCCATTCGAATGGCACAAGGATGCAGGGGGGCAATGGTATTTTTCTGGTCACCGGCAAACATGTTAGGTTTAACATAACGAAGCTGGGATATTTCAGTGTCTTCTAGCTGAAGTATTCCATGCGGTATATTGATACGGACTGCAGGACTTACTAAGTCCTAGACATCACTGTACCCATCCTCTTTTTCCTCCGTACTCGCCATTCATGAAATGATATAGTCGTAGACATCACTATCCATCCTCTTTATTCCCCCTCCGTTATCACCTTTCATGAAATGATATAGTCGTAGTCATCACTATCCATCCTCTTTTTTCCTCCCAAAGTCCTAGATATCTTACACTCTCAGCTCTCACCATCAGGGCCGTTCCTATAATATAGGGGGCTCTAGGGCGTAATAAAAGTAGAGGCCAATCGTTCTAATGTAAATATATAATAATACCTTTTATTTCAATTGCAAAAACTAAAGGTCAATACAATAACTATTAGACTTAGTACATCACAAAATACAAAGTATTTATTGATGATATTAGACTTAGTACATCACAAAAATACAAAGTCATATAAAGCAATTTCTTCTAACATTTCTAGATGCAAAGTCATTGACAATAGTATCAACATCGATATGATCCAACATATCCTTCTCAATGCATAAAGTGACTAGACCATTCAACTTTTCATGTGACATTGATGACCTCAAATAGTTTTTCAATAATTTCAACTTTGAAAAGCTTCTTTCAGGTGATGCTACAGTCATAGGAACAGTAAACAAGATTCGATAAGCAATTGAAACATTTGGATAGCAGTCTATATCTCTAACAAACTCAAAAATCTCAATAGCAGACATTGGCACATCTGGCAAAGTCATTTGCAGCATTCTTAATTCAGAAAAAAGTTCATCTAACTCAACATCAAATGAATCATTTCAAGAAAAAGTATTTGCAAATTTAATGCAACACTTTCTTAGTTCAACATCATCCAATGACTTCATGTTTTTTTAGTTAAGTAAAAATCCAAATATACTTTTAAACACTTTAAGTTCTTCAAATCTATTTTTCAATGAAGCATTTGCCACATCCACCATAACAAAAAAGTAATTAACTTCAAAAGCTTTCTCAGCCGATAGAATTTCTTCATTGTGATCACTTTCATCGAAATTGCTTTTTCCTAATAGCATGACGTTTTATCAAAAATGATGGGTCTACATTCATATCAGATGCAAGGCCTTTAGCAATAGCCAAACTAGATGCAAATCCTTCATTTATATACTTATCAAAATATTGTATTATACCTTCAATCTACTGCAAGGTAGAGTCAATGCACATGGATGGAGATTGCATCTTCTTACTCACCATATTTACAGTAAATAAAATATCATGCCAAATAACCATACCAAGTAAAAACTCAAAACCACCAAGCTCATCAAATAAATTTTGTGCATCACTCTTTGATTTGGGATCATCACAGGTTTTACATAATTCAGACAAAGCTAACCTTAGCTGAGGAGCTTGATATCTAATAGCTTTAACACTTTTGATTCGATTCTCCCAACGAGTACTAGACAAAGGTTTCATAGTTAATTTTGGAACATGGTTAAGCAACATCTTCCATCTTTTTGGAGAACTTGAAAATAACACATATATTCGTTGCACAATTCCAAAAAATGAAATAGCTTTACCACAAGAATTTGCCATATCACATAGAGTAAGATTAAGACTATGACAAGCACATGGCATATACAAAGCTCTTGGATTCATATCAAGCAATCGCTTTTGTACCCCCCCTGGTGTTTACCTTTCATATTAGAACCATTGTCATAACCTTGACCCCTTATATCATCAATATTAAGACTAAAAGACTTCATCGCATTAAGCAATTCATTAAAAAGCCCCATACCAGATGTGTCATCCACCTTCAGGAATCCCAGAAATAACTCTTGTATTTTTATTTTGTTGTTTGACATATTAACACATCGAACAATTAGAGTCATTTGTTCTTGACGGCTCACATCTGGAGTGCAATCAAGGATTATGGAGAAATATTTGGCCTTTTTAACAATCTGTATAATAGAACTTGTAACACTACTTGCCAACATAGAAATTAACTCATTTTGAATCTTATGACTAAGATAATGATGATGAATTTCATTATTTTGAATGCGTCTAAAATGATCTTACATTACCACGTCAAATTCTGCAATCATTTCAACACATTCTAAGAAATTGCCATTACTATCTTCGTAAAGTTTCTCACTTGATCCTTGAAAAGCTAAATTACGTTCAATGGCAACTATTCTAACTAAAACATGTCTTAAGCGTTCTTTCTCTTTAGTGATTTGTTGTTGCAAATCATTGTCAATTGTTTGATTTTTGCGAAGTCTAATTCTTAGTTCATTCCAAGTGTTCATGTTTGTAATATGCTCGACACTACTTTCATGTTCTTTGAGCCGCCCACTAAGATGTTTCCAGTCTCTCAATCCATCAGCAGCTAAGAAACTCTTGTTGTTATTAGATCTGAAAAGCTTACAACAAAAGCAATACACTTTGTCAACATGTTTAGAATAAACTAGCCATTTTCTATTATGTACCTCTCCATTGCTCATTTTTCTATAATAATAAGCACATGAAAAATACCTATTGAGATTATCTAAAGGGAATACAATATTTTCTTCTCTTATAGGCCCCTTTTCCACTAAAATGTCCCCTTGCTTTATTATCAAGGTTGTCCCAGTTTCTTGGATCATAAATATTTATAGTAAAATTTGGTTCTTCATCAACACGTGCAGTTTCTACATTAGTGGAATCAGCTAAGTTTTCATGCCCATTCAAATTATTATCATCCTCTTTGATATCGTCATTTTGACCTAAATTTTCATTAGGTTGTTCTTCAACAGTAACTAAGGCCAATTCCTCATAATTCCTAGAAGAACTTGTATTAATCCTAAGGAATTTGTTAATGGATCATTTTTGGGATTCTATCAACTCATCTACTTGTTTTCTTTTTTTTCCTTTTTTCACTCCCAGATAAATACTTTCTAGATGACATCTTACCACACCAGGCCCTGCTGTAAGCTGTAGCTATGCCCCAGGCTGACTGGCTGAGCTGCGCCTTTCACCTTTGCCAGTTTGCCCTTTGCCAGTTTGGCCTTTGGCCTTCTACGGTTTTGCCCTTCTCGGCTTCTCCAAGACAGCAAGACTCCAACTCTTCAAGTCCGATTTCTACCATTAGAATGCAGATTGCAACTTCCAGCAAAACATTAGAATGCAGAATGACTGAGTGAACATGTGTTGAATGCAGATTGCATAATCGTGTCACCTTGAGGCTTGAGCTCGTTGATGAACCGGTCGTTGACTGAATGAACTCCTCTGCTCTTGCCTCTTGGACAAACTTGTAGCAATGGCCACATCGGCGTATGCAATGGCCGAATAGGGGATGCGAATGACCACACCGGCATATGCAAATGCAAATATGCAATGGCTATATGAGGAGATTTTGAGTAGAGCCATTGCAAAGCAAAGAAATCAAAGACTAATTGGTTGGGAATCGAAGAAATCGGGCTCATGGCGAGATCGGATTGGGGAATGGGGATCTGGCGGATCTGGGTTACGAGCAGGCGGAGAGGAATAGGATACAACTTACGAGCAGGCGGAGGCGGCCACGCGGCGTGCGATTGGGGAATGGGGATCTCGGATCTGGCGCGAGCAGACGGAGGCGGCGACGCAGCGTGCGATTGGGGAATGGGGATCTCCGGATCTGGCGCGAGCAGGCGGAGGCGGCGACGCAGCGTGCGATTGGGGAATGGGGATCTCCGGATCTGGTGCGAGCAAGCAGAGGCGGCGACGCGGCATGCGATTGGGGAATGGGGCGAGCAGGCGGAGGCGGCGATGCGTTACTGCATCTCTCCGGATTGGGCGTTCGATTTAGCGATGCGCCTCCATCTCTCGGTGACTCGGTCTCTGGTCTCTCAGCGCCAGTCCCAGATGGATTGGGCCGTTATTGTCTGCAGCTGGCCGGCTAGCCCAATCCCAATCAAAGATAGCTAACAGCAGAACCGGAAACCCCAATACATAATGTATATGTACATGGGCTTGAGCTAGAGGCCGCTAGTTTTCATGGGTCCTAGGCGGTTACCCCTGCTGCCCAGGCTCAGGGCCGGCCCTGCTCACCATTTTCCTCCGTTCTCGCCATTCATGAAATGATGCATATATATCACTTTTCCCCGAGCAGTGAGGGTGTCGTACAAATTTTGTAGACCAAATGTCAGAGATGGTCAGTTCTGCGGTTGTTCATGAGGCAGTTAACAAAATCGTATCTGTTATGCTCGACAAGTATGAGAGCAAATCAACTGCGGAGGAGCGCATGGAGAGGCTGGAAATGGCACAAATCAAATTGGAGGCTGCACTTGAGACATCTGATAAGTGGCATATCACTGATACGGCGTTGCTACGTTGGCAGAAGAAGCTGAAGCGTGCTGCTCAAGAGTGTGACGACACACTGCGCAAATGCAGGCAGCGTCTCCAGGATGAAGAAGAGATGAAGCAAGAGGTAAGGAATTCCTCCTTTCCTAAGAGGATCGCCCATGCCTCCAAGTCGTTCATCTCCTCCATCTTTTACCACAACATCAATGAGTCCAGTGCATCCGCTGTTCGAAGATTTGAGCGGTTTGCATATGGCGCTAACGAGTTTTTTAGATTCGTCGAGTATGGAGGGACGCCACGCCATTGCATAGTCTCCTCTCCTCTTATCAGACACCTTCTTGCAGGCGAAACACTAGAGTATAAATCAGTGCGGGTAGATAAACACCATTTGTTTATCATACCGCCCTTCAATATTGCAGAGCAAAGAATAGAGGCTAGGTTGATCTTCGATTACAGAGATGATAGCGCACCGGAGGATAATTTCTTCCTTAGTATGATGCTACAGCTTTCAGAGAGTACGGACATAGTTGGCATTGTACTTAAGTGCTTGCGGTTGTTTGCTCCTTATTTCAAGTCTACTGCTGAAACTGTTAGGAAAGAACTTGCTCAACTGCCTATGCGAGACCTCTCCTCGGTGCCGTATGTTGATTCATGCCATAAAGAACATTGGGACAGCATTCACAGCGTTTGTACCCAATGGTTTCGCCCAAATCCACTGTGTTGCAAGCAGCTTGGTCAGCACAAGATTTGTGGTGGTAGCAACATAGAGACGTCAGAATTACCGGGTGTTTCTCTAGAACCAGTAATTAAAGTGAATTTGCAGTGCCAAGTCTCACTGCCTGGGTTCAACAGAGAGAGGACAATTGCTGGATGCAAGATTTCTCTTAAAGATTTTCCACATCTGAAAGTCGACCTCGTCTTTACGCCCCATGGATCTTCAGAAGACCTGCTGCCAGCAGACGAGACTTCTCTGATAGAGATAATTGATTGTGGGGAGCAACATTGCTTACACACGAACATTGCCTTGGAGCAACTGGAAGAGATCATGCAGCCAAAGGCGATAGATTGCTTTCGCCAGCATACGAAAGCGACGGTGTATCAGATGCTTTTCAAGTCCAGACATGGTACTGCATACCTTCAGGTTGAGAAGGCAGCCATGAAGATGCCGAGCACAAGGGGAACCATTCGGGGAGATAGGAAAGGAAAGATGTTGCAACAACAGGAACAGGAGCTGGAGATTCCGACACATGCGATCTCTGACCTCTTCAGCTTATGTGTTGCACATGCGCCTGTTCGGCTGCAGGGCTCAATCGTGGACTGGATTCAGAAAGAAAAGGAAACACAGTTAGCACCACCACCACTACGCCTGAAATTCTAAATCATGTATAGGGATGACTAGGGAAACAGGGAGAAATAAACTGTCAATACATTAAAAAAAGTGTGTGTGTGTGTGTGTGTGTGTGTGTGTGTGTGTGTGTGTGTGTGTATTCTCAGAGCTTGGAGCTCAAATTTAGTCCGAATGCTCCAATTATAGACTCAAGAGGAGCAAAGCTACAGCATGAAGTTTCTAGCGTTACATATCAACAATTTGTGTTTTGTTAGCCTTATTTAACTATGTTCGACATTAGGAGTTTATGTAAATGTAGCACATAGCTTGTTTTTAGGTTCGAAATGTTTGTTACATATGGTGTTGTTTGTTTCTCACCAGCTGATCATATGCTGGGAATTGCATGGTTTTCAAGTATTATCACCAAAATCCAATATACAGCTTTGCTCTTTGATGTGTATTGTTTTTCAATGTGTAATTATGTACCATGAACTATTAAAACAGAAGAGAATCACAAAATCTCACCCTATTGTCTGCTATTCTATTTACTTCTCCTTTATCATTACTTACGTCCAATGAACTATACTTGACTGGGAATTCTCGATTTGATACCCTCTGTTAGGTTTGAGCTTTATTTGTTAGAAAACTTTCAAAAAGAAGAAAACACAGCTAGTACAGCTAATGCTATTGGGGCCTTTCCAGAGACGACACTACTATGGTATCTTACACAAAAACAGCTTTAGAACACACAACAGAAGTAGTGATGACACGCCAAGCCAATCCTGGAAACAGAAAGCAACAACTATAAGAGCAACTCCAGCAGGGCCCCTACTTGAGCCCTCAAACCTCATATTTGAGGGCTGAGGCAAAAATAGAGGTCCAGCAGGGCCCCTACTAGAGCCCTCAAAAGTAGGGGGCCCTCAAATCTCCCCCTCAAGCCCTCATTCCTGGGGGGTCTGGAGGGAGCCCCTATTTTTCTGTTTTGACGGTGTTCACTTGCGGGCATCGACAGTTCCGCGCCGCCGCCCGCCTTCGCCCGGTTCCTCTTCCCCTCCGACGGCCTGCCCCCGCCCAGATCTCGCCACCGCCCTGCCCCCGCCCAGATCTCGCCACCGCCCGGCAGCCCGCCCCTGCCCGGCCGCTCGTCTTCCCGCTCCCCGCTCCTCCGTCGACTCTAGGCCGGCGGTGGAGGAGAAAAGAGGCGCCGGTGGCCGAAGGGGTGGGGGAAAGAACGGAGGTGTGCGCGAGCATGAGCAAGGTGGTAGAAGCTCACCGAGCACGGGGCGGCGAGGAGGCCGGGTTGAGCCGGCGACGAGCACGCAACGACGCGGGAGGCGACCGTGGCGGGGAGCTCGCGTGGCGGAGGACGCCGGCGGCGGTGGGGAGGCTGCAGGTGCCGGTGCGGCTCCCATCGAGCGGAATCGGTCCGGGTCGACCGATGGGGGCGGCGGTGGGAAACCGCGCGGCCACCGGGGTGAGAAGAGTCGGCCGGGGTTGAAGGTGGGCGAGGCGCCATCGAAGAGGGCGAGGAGGTCGGAGGAGTGGGTGGCCGGCGGGGCGCGCGCGAGGAGGGGAGCGTGGAGAGCGCGGCGGAGGGAGGGCCCGAGCGAGGCGAGGGGGCGAGGCGAGGCGCGCGATCGCGCGGGCGTGGGAGCGGGTGGGCTGAGAGGAGAGGAGGAGGCGCGGGTGGAGGAGAGGAGGAGGCGCGGTGGACGAGCGGAGAGCGCACGAGTGGAGGAGAGGAGGGGTAGAGAAATTTGAGAATGACGAGTGGGCTCTACATGTCATTCTCAGTTGGAATGAATTTGAGGGCTTCTGCTGGAGTTCAACTCAAAAAACAGGGCCATCAAAAGTAGGGGGAGCCCTCAAATCAAAAGTAGGGGATCTGATTTGAGGGCTCCTGCTGGAGATGCTCTACGAATTGAGTTTGAAAATATCACTCTAGCCAACTTTTTTAAAAAATTGACCCCCAAAACACCCGTTTTTGCAAATCTAGCCTCCTCTTGCGGACCTACCGTGCGCGACAGCACTGTACCCGATCTAACACGCACAGCAACAGACCTATAGTAGCTCGGTAGCACTGTAGCCAGGCTACCATAGCTTAGCAGGTCTACTGCCAAGCGCGGTAAGTCCATTGGAGGGTGTGCGCCAACTCAACCATTTTTGTTAGCAAACGGAGGAAAACAAGCTATGGTGTAAACGGAGACAAGTTTAGAAAGCCGAGAAAGTAAAAATACAAGTTAAAGAGTAAAGTAGTACAACCTTACAAATTTAGAGAACTACGGTGCAATTTTCTCTTTTTTAAAAAACAATGGGTACTATTCCCTACGGGACAAGGGACACACTCAATGGATCCTCCACGCGCTGGGCATATACCATAGTTCTTCCGTGCGTCTTTATCGTGGGTGAAACATAACAAGAGCGAAAGACCTCTTTTCCTTGTAACCATAAGCAAATTGATTAGAAAACCAAACAAAAACAACCATACTTTGGAGTGAGAAGGAGATCCTAACTAACAAAATCAGGCATCTGATTCTACGCTGAAAAGTCCCGTTTGGTCACTTTTCAAAAGAAGGATGCATGTACCAAGGCGTTCATTGTTGAGTACCTTTTCTGTTCTATTTTAATTAACCTTATAGGATACATCCTGTCAAGCTTTCTAAAGTTTAATTATTAACAGATTTAAAACTATATAGATTAGTTATATAAAAATTATATCATTAGATTTATCGTTAAAATATTTTCATAATATTATAATTTTATTAGTATATCTTAGTGTAAAGATACAAAAAAATAGTGGTTAAAATTGTATCTTAAATACCATAAAAGATTAAAAACGTTAAGTAAAAAGGGACGAGGAAATACTAGATGATGTATAGTCAATGCGCACCATCCCTCAATTACTGTGTACCCCGGGAGTAAAATTGTATCAGAGATGATGCAATGAGGTCATGGTACGCCAAGTCGCCATCAAAGTATAACACACGACAGGTGCGATGAATAATTCGGATTTCATCAATTTATACTGCGAATTTTCCTCCTGAGCCATGGCCAAGGAGGAGGAGAAAGAAGAAGAAGAATACTACGAGGAGGAGGGTGACACGCGTTGCTGTGGCGAAGTAAGACAGGAAGGCGGCCGGCCAAAGCCATGGGCGCGCGCGGCTTTGAGGAAGAAAAACGCGACGCCGTCTCCGAAAGCTCCGATTCGATGGGCCGAAACCAGCGACATGTCCCCTGATTTCCCACCAACTGAGGAAGTTGCTCCCTCCTGCCTTGCTTTTGACCACCGCGCCGTGCCGGTGCCGGTGCCGGTGCCGACCACACCATCTTAATAGTAGCAGCAAAAGGGAGAGCATGTGCACACACGTCTTCGTGTCCCCTCGTAGAGTGAGCAAGACAGCGTAGCGACTCCTCTCAACTTGCATCGCCACGACCTTGCCCTTCCCCGTCGCCGGCGCCGCCATGTCGAGCCTGATCGCGATCTGGTCGTCGTCGGGGTTGGCCGGGAGGATACGGCGCAACAAGATCCTTGAGGCTCTCAAGCCAGCTGCGCCTGGGGGGACAGCGCCGCGCGACGATGGATCGGCACCAAACAGCGAGCTCGAGGGTGCCATCATGTCGCCGGCTGCGGAGCCCGGTGGTGGCTCCGGCTCGCCGGGTCTGGACGCCGAGACGGCTCTCTCCATCCTCGTCGACTGCTTCGGCCACTAGCTACACCACCTCCGGCCGCGACGGAACATATTTGTTACATCCATCCATGTATGTATCAGTGCTGGTATACGGAGAAGGGGATGTATTGAGTCTGGAAAATCCCAATAGAAATAGCTACGAGATATGAGTTTGGCTCTTTCTCTGACTGACATGTTCTGTTTTGGCTCGACTCCCATGCTGATCGAGCTCTTGCTGCAAGATAGTTTGCGTTGACTTTTAAACGAGAGTCGCACATCTGCCTCGCAGCAACTTCGAATCCTGTTCATCCTGATACTTACGAAATCCATCAGCAATTTACGGTCCAAATCCTGACAAAGAATCGAAGTGTTTATTGTAAAATTCCTGCGTTTTCTGAACTGACCCTAACAAATATACGCGACGTTTGCGCAGTAGTACAGACGCCAATCCTCTCGGCGGCAAGACCCCCTATAAACCACAGACGCCGAACCCCTTGGCGGCAAGACCCCGCTACATGCCCCCGAGAATTTGCGCTTCGTCTCCCCCAAGATTTCCCCATTTGCTTTCCCTTCTCCCTCCCTCTCCGCCTGCTGCTTCCGGGGCTGAGAGCCGCCGCCCATGGCCTCCTCCTCGGAGAACGTCGAGGCGCCCCGAGACGAGCACCACGACCCGCCGCCGCCGAACCCTAGCGAGGAGGAGGCGGGCTTCGGGGAGGAGGAGAAAACCCTAGAGCTGGCGCGGGAGCTGTTCGACAAGGGGTCCAAGGCCATCGAGGAGGGGGACTTTGTCGACGCCGTCGACTGCCTCAGCCGCGCCCTCGAGATCAGGTTAGGGTTGCTCCCTTCCACCCGCCGCTCCGCACTGCCTGGATCAAGCGCATCCGCACACGGATGGATTGTGGGGGCAAAAAACTTCTATTTAGTCCAGTCCTCGTAGATTTTGAATTTGCTGGTGTGTTCATGTGTTCTTCGGGACATGAGTTTGGTAGGGTTTAAGAGGTTCTACAGCGAAGTGGTTACCAAGTGTGGTCTTCAGGTTTCTCGTGTTTAGTGGCGAGCGCGATGGACTTGGTTGGTGTATTGAGGGATTACTGAGTTTTCCTATTAGCCTAGTGTTAGTCGATAGCAATACTTGTCATGATGTGTGAATTGCGATAAATCATCAAATCAAAGTGCAACTACATCACGGATGGGTGTTACAATATTTGAGAAATACGAGTATATGCTTCTCCCCTACTGGCTAGTTGTAAATATTTAATCGCGGTACAGTTTATTTATGTGCTACTTAAAATTGTAATTCATAATCTGTGCAAGCATTGGCGAGTTGTTGTGGAAGTAAATCAACAGTGAACATAGCTAGGACCTTGTATTACCGACACTGTTAATGAAATTAGTGTAGCAGTCAGTTTCGAATGTGATGTCCTATCTCCGTTTGCATTACCTCTCGTTGGCCTTATCCTAGCTATGACATTAACGCCTTTGTTGTCACTGACAAATTTACACCTTCGATGTCACCTAGGGTTGCACATTACGGAGAACTTGCCCCAGAGTGTGCTAGCACGTATTACAAATATGGATGTGCCTTGCTATACAAAGCTCAGGAGGAGACCGATCCTTTGGGCAATGTTCCCAAGAGTGCACCAAAGGAAGAATCAGCGAAGAGTGCAAGCAGCAAATATGATAGTGGAAGCTCAAAGGCCTCTGTTAGCAATGATGAGGATGCTCCATCTTCGGATAAAGGTGACACTGAAGAAGGTATATTGTTATTCCTCTACCCCCACCCATACAGTCATATTCACTGAAAGACGTTCCTATTAGCCTATATAGTTGATAACATTCTACGGATTGTGACCTTTTCTCTTCACCTGCTAAAGAGGATACAGAATAAACTGCTATTCAGTAATGCTCTCCTGCATTTGCAAAGTAATAGTCTCGTTTGAAACCTGGAAGTGTCCAGAATTATTTATTGAATTCTCACATCATTCCATAGGATATCATTTCATCAAAGTGATCTTGTTAATTGTTCTTAAGGTGCAGTGGAATTTTGTGCTATAGATGGTAGATTATTTTGGGGACAACAGAAAAAAGGCTTTGATTGCTCATACAAAAGTTTTTTTATAGGCTGAACATATTTTGAACGGGTGTCTGGTGCCATATGTGATATGTCAGCTATTTGCCTTCAAGGTTTCTATTTTTTCCTGCCATTCTTACTTGTGCATTTGTAATGGCAATGCCAGATTAAACAGATATGGATATCTGAAGCACTGGCTTCATTTGTTTCCCTTGCAATTAGCTGTCTAACTTACTTGTGCATTTGTAATGGCAATGCCAGATTAAACAGATATGGATCTCTGAAGCACTGGCTTCATTTGTTTCCCTTTCAATTAGCTGTCTAACCAGTGTACTTGCATTGGGCTAGCTTTTGCAAACATACATGGTCTTTTTTTTTCAATTATGTGCTGTAAAAGCTATGCAATAATGTAAAATAATTGTTGTCTCACATCTCCATCAGAATTCTAACTAGTAACTAATCTTCTTTGAAATTCATCAACTGGTTGTTCAATGATCACCTTGTACTTATTGAGTTGGATAATTTACGCATTTATATGCATCTAATTGATTGCTGTTTGCGAGTGCTTTTTTTTTAACAAATAGTTCAGTGCTATAATAATTGATGGTCATATTCAATCTGCTTTTCTTTGTGCCGTTGTAAACACTGATATAGTCATTGATTAGGTGAAAACACAAATGGCAAAGATCAGGAGGATGGGAACGATGACAGTGACAAGGATGATGATGAGATGGCAGGAGATGAAGATGATTCTGATTTGGATCTGGCCTGGAAAATGTTGGACATTGCAAGGGCAATAGTTGAGAAGAGCCCAGATAACACTATGGAGAAAGTAAAAGTCTTTTCTGCTCTGGCTGAAGCCTCCATGGAAAGAGGTAGTCTCAATTATCTTAATTACTCTCCTGCCTTTAATCTTGGTATTCATGGCCCCACATTTGATTTTCAGAGGACATAGACAACTCACTTGGTGACTACTTCAAAGCTTTAGCCATCTTGGAGCATTTGGTTGAACCTGACCATCGTCGAATTGTCGAACTGTATCCTCCTTGTTTAGTAATTACAGTGTTCAATTGTCATGTAATAGAATAAAGAAGCATATTTGCGACCCAAGTTCTGTGGTGCTTCATCCTTCTTGGGGCGTATCTCTGGGGATTTAACGGCACATTTTAGTCGGTTAAACTGAAGACTTGGGTGGCTTAAATGGTGCTTTGCATTTGATTATCTACATATAATTTCAGTTTATTTGTGTTAAATCTTGGATAGGTACTTTCATTTATGTAAATGCGTATCCTAGTGTACACGTAGGGATGAACTGTGGTTACCATAGAAAAAGCCAGTTAGATAATGCTGCTATCTTGCATATTTCGGTTGCTCTTTCTTTGTTAATTGCCCTAACTCAGTCCTAGAAACTTCCGCATATGTTTGGTCTTCGAGCTGGTGTCCAAGATTGGAGATGCAATCCCTTATTGTGCAAAGGCTATTTCATTGTGCAAGTCACGTATACGGAACCTAAAAAATGCCAAGGATGCATTGTTGGCTGGTAAAGATAGCAATGCATCTGCTGTTGAAGGAGGCTCAGAAAAATCCGCTCTAGAAGATGAGATAGAGTTGCTTACTGGCATATTGACTGAGCTCGAGAAGAAGGTAAATAAACTATATATTGTTCTTCCGAATGCACCTTCATGTTGCCAACTTGTCTTTCTTCATCAACCTAGTACCATATGAAAAAAGAGGACAATTTTTCTTGCATTTAAGGAACAAATGACATCTGTGAATTGTTTGGATTCAGCATGAAGACCTGGAGCAAGCAATGTCAACCCCAAGCTCTGCTATAGATGAGATTATGAAGAGGATTGCCTCAAGGGTAAGTGGTGAGCAGAATGTTGCCAATGCCGTGCCAACAGCTGCATCTTTGACTTCTTCACAGATGGCTGTATCAAGCAACGGCTTTGATTCCTCAACTATTTCTACAGCAGCAACAACCGGAAGTACTGGAAGCACTGTAACCGACCTAGGGGTTGTAGGCAGAGGCATCAAACGAGCTAATATCAAGCCGATCTCAGCTGAACCTTCTCCTAAGAGACTTGCAGAGGATTCACCATCTGTGAAAGGTGATAGCAGCGGCAACTCAGATGGTCATCCCACTACACCGGATGGCGATGATTCTGTAACGAAGTAGAGTACATTTTCGTTAGCCCTACCACCTGTTAGTAACTTGCTGGAACCTGTTAGCTGCCTATTTGGTCTGGTTTTGCCTAATGTAAAGTGCTGCGTGCCCATTTTGTGGGAGCTGTTAATTGTTTAGGAATTGCATGAGCCCTCGACTCTTCCAGGGCTCTATCTTGTAGTAGCTTAAATTTGCGATAAGTTAATATGTGTGCTTTTCTAAATGCCCTTTTCCTTTCATGATCGATCCATGTCTGTTTGTTGATTTGTTCTTCAGTTCCCCGCAATTATAAGTGATTGTGTCGGCCATCTCTTGTGCTGCAGCTGAGCAAGGCTCTTGATCATTATTATCTGCGCCGCCGCGGGCAACGGCTGCGAACACCGCGACTGCCATGGGGGGCCCTTCCTCGTGGTCGCCGCGTGCTCCTACGTGGACGGGGTCGCATCGGCGTGCGTGTACTCGTCGGAGACCGGCGCGTGGAGCGCGCCGGCCTCTGTTCTTCTCGGTTTTGAGGCATAAAGAAAAATATCGACCATGATGTCTGATCTATGCTCGAGAAATTGAGTAGGATATGCCATTGGAAGGTGGCAGGCACCAAGTTGCTCCTACCAATGTTTGGCTAGGCTCAACTTGTTAAAGACCAATCGTTAAATTGGCAAGATATGCCTAGGAAGTTGTTGATCTATTATTGTGCTCACATCCCAGAACCCAGTATGCCTTTCTAAATTCTAACCTTTGGAATCACACTGGCAAATCATTAGCCAATTTTTTATGGTGTTTTTGGCTTGTTTGGCTAATTTGTAGGCACTCCCCTAGCGTTTCTCCTTAACAAACTGTAAATCTTTACGAATGGTTTTTTTTTCAGATGGTGCTAGTGGATAATTGCCATGGCCAGGAAGGACACAGTAACGTACTAATGATCCACATGGCGATAATACCTGGCAGATTTACAAATTCGTCGACTAGTCTGCTGTTGCTGGCTGTTGGCATCTTGTCAAATTCTTCGTGATCGTGAATTCGAGAAATATGTTCAAAGGTTTATATGTCAGCTTATTTGGGCTATTGTTCAGTTCATGCTCGACACATCCACTTGGAATTGAAGATATTTTCATGGCTCTGTTCTTTCTTACCCTCTGCGCATGAATCTATGCGGTTCGGTTTGTTTGACTTGAACATGGTTGCCCAAGTGGCAGTCTCATCCTGTTCCATTTCACCTGCAGCCATTAATCAGTCGATCTAGTTGATGAGGCAGCTGCTAAGCTAAGATGGAGACGACAAGGCTTGGTGACTTAAGGCTTGGAATGATCATTATCCAGTTGAATTAAGAACGACACTGACAATGTGACAAAAGCCTGGAAAGAGCACCTTCTCAAGAAGAATTAGATAAAGCTTGCGGGCAACTCTTCTGGCCTTGCTGAACAAATCACCATAATTCTACCGCTTACACTAAAGGCGTGTGCTTTATCTAACTACAACGTAATTTCTTGATATGATATAATAACAGTGGTTGCTAGGTCGCAAGGAAAGGGCGAAAAATTCAGATCTACGCCATCGATCTTGCCGCTCCTCTCTTCAACGCGGCGGAGAAACGGCACATGATCTGCATAATGCACATGATCCAAAGTTTTTTGTATTTATAATATCTCTCGTATGTTGATTTTCCATCTTCGTGTGTTCGTGATTTTTTTTGTAATAATTTTTCATGTTAAATTCATATCACCCATTCATTTGATTATCTACTTTTGATGTGTAACACAAACGCACACCTAGATCACGAAGAAACTATGAGGAGAGATAGAGAGCAAGCATATAGACTTGGAACATCAACTCGTGTAGTCGTACCTCTCTTCTTCGAGGCCTCGTGATGGGCGGAGGTGACGAGGACAGTAGGGGAGGAGATAGTGGCGAATCTATAATGAAAAATGAGGGTGGGCTAAAAAAAATGAGGGTGGCGAATCTTTTATTGGTATGCGATGTGCCAGATCGGCAATAATTTCATTTGGATTAAATTCTAGTCGAGACTTGGGGGAATACTACTTGAATTCTTGTGAAATAATTACGCAAAGTTCATTTCTCCATTATTATAAACCTACAAATTAATTGCTAATTGAGTATATACAACAATACAACACTATATTTTAATAAATTGCTAATCAACTAATTGAGAATAAGATAATGAATTTAAGTTGCAAACCTACTGATCATCCAATCCGTTCGGCAGCCAGCAGCAGCTTCACAGTCTTCACTCTTCAGTCCTTCACCCGTTCACGGCTTCACTTAAGAGTTAAAGAGCCTTCGAGACTTCGACCGTCTTCCACGGTTCGACCCCAGGTCCCCACTCCCCAGCGCTGCAGCGCAGCCGCAGAGGCGCAGAGCATCCGCCCTCGCCTCGGGCCTCCAATCTCCAGGCTCTAGCCTCCCCGTCGAGTCGGTGACCCAGCCCTCCCCGCTTCCGGTCTCCCCTTCTCAGTCCGCGGTGGCGCAACCCTGCCCTCGGCTCAGCGCCTAGCGGTCAGCCGTCAGCACTCAGCGCCTCCCCGCAGCCCCACGCCCCCGCTTCCCCGGCTTAGGGCCTTAGGCCTCCTCGCCTCGGCGCCTCCCCGGCCCGCCTCCGGCTCCGGCCTCCCCGCGCCTCACTGCCTCAGTCCCCACTCCTCACTACCTCTGTGTGACCGTGTCTAGGTCAGTTGATTGGGGATTTGGGGGAACGGGGAAGGGAATCTGGGAATGGATTGGGGATTTCAGATTTGGAGACCGGTGGGGATGTCAGCGGTGGGCCAGTGGGCCGGTGGGCAGACCACGGATGTGACTTGGGCCTGGCTTCGCTGCAGTTTGCCGGTGTTCTTCTTGTTTGCCGGCTTCTTCTTCAGTTTTCTTTGGCCAGTAGCGCCGGCCGCTGGGGGAGCTAGGAGCCCAGGAAAGCAGGAAAGGGGGGATTGGTCAACCGGTGGAGGGTAGGCTTCAGCCTGACGAAGCCTACCCGGTGGTTTCGCCACTGGGAGGAGATGACATGGTGGGTGGCGGAGGCGGCGACTGGAGCTCCTGGAGGCCTCCAGTATGTGCAAGTGTGCAGGAGAAGGTCGGAATGCGGCGGCGCTTTGGCGAGGTACGGCATGGAGCACCAGTGGTGGATATAAAGCTCATGGAAACATGGTTTCAATTTGGGGCGTGAAAAATTACTAGTGTATGGTAATTCCAGTTCAACCCAGGGCATAAATCATATAATTCAATTCATATGCTTCCAATAAATTCAGTTTGGGACATGGTGCAATCCTAGATCCGCCACTGTGGAGTGAGACCCCTCCTGTTGTCGGAGCACAGAATACCGACCGGAGCGGTCGGAGAATCGAATACCAAGCACTACGGGTCTCTCGTATCCGTTTGATAAGACTTGTGGGTTACTTCATCTCACACTCCTTTGCACCTTCCTCGCTCGGCTAGCTCCACCCATCCCCTCGGCGAGGAGGCCGAGCTCCGGCTAGCCGCTGCACCGGCGGTGCTTGGAGGCAGGTGACTCACATGGATTGCACCCCACCTGCATGTGCGCGTGAGACTAGCGAGCCAAGAGGCCCAAGGCCGGCAGCCTCCCTCAAGAATCTCCTCCGGCGGAAGAGCTCCACAGGAAGCAAGCTAGCGTTTGAAGGAATCTTCCTAGTCGTAAGGGCTCCCTCCCACTATCAGACGGACCACACATTAACGGAAGCCCCTGAACAGTCTGGTTAACCTTATTTAATCGTCGCCTTGAACCTTAAGCTAGCAGTGGTACTTGTTGCCCCCCAGCACATGGAGTTTCAGAATGTTTCCTTCAGGCAGCTGAGGCAATATCACCATGTAAGGAATGTTTTCCTCTGAGACTGAGCGCACCTGTATTGCATAAGAAATCAGGGGGTTTCCCCTTGCTAGCAAATCTTGCGCAGTGACCAGCCGTCTCATTGCCAGGCCTTGGGAGCTTCAGATTCCTTGAAGATGAGCAGCAGCCCACAACATTCGTGCATAACTCCAGCCTCACCAGAAGTAGCACATCCTTCGTATAGGCATTAATTGTCGATCTGGAGCGCAACTTAATTTCCTTAACCAATGGGACACCATGGAGGTGCACAAGACACCAGTCGTTTTTTTCTTCGTTGTATAGCCTATATAAATTTATGTGTGAACACCTTAGTTTAAATCAAAGGATACTTAGCTAGCTCAAACATTAAAGTTCTCGGCCTTCCGGCTCCCACTGCTCCACTCGGCACTCCTACAGCTAGGCCTAAAATTGAGGTTCAGGATATCCAGCCTAACATACACAAGTGCAGCCCAGCTGACACAAGCATGACCTAAGACGCTTGGCCAGCCAAACCACTACAAAGTGAATATAGCAGGTAGAGGCCGTGCCGCACATGAACACATTGCTCTAGTCACTCACGTCTCATTCCCTCCTTCATCTGTCATGCCCTATGCGAAAGCAAAACCACTCTCTCACTTGGTCGCATGCTCTTAGCCACCAGTTGCCAGAGCCTGGAGGCCTATAGGCTCCAAGCCGCTAGTCACCACGTCTCGTGGTCATCATCACCCGTCAATTATCTCACCGAGCACTTAGTGACATGAATTAAGTCCTTAATCAACGTATGGTATTGTTAAATTTCTCTCGATTTCTTGAAGTAAATGGACTAAATTTATGAGTTAGGATTTGAATGTTATGGTTGTACATTTTTGTTAAATTATAGGGTTCGGAATTAGGGTTTCAATTTGGATTTTTAAAAATTGGAATACCCACCTCCTTCGCTACAAATGGAGGGCAAAATTATACATTTTTTTTAGATAATGGAACTAAGTTCCAGCCTCTACCATCCGAGAATGGTACACAACTGAGAGTTACGTACAAACCAAAGCCATAAGGCTCACACTCTTACATCCAAGAACGAGGAAATAAAAGCAACAAAGTTCAGCCCAACCTGGATGAACAACTACTAAAATGGAAAAGAAGTAGTACTAGGCTACAATTCGGTTCCAAAAGCTCCACCCAAACTTTTTGAAGACCACCAAAATCAATGCCTCCAAGTTTCTACATCCGCGCTTGAACGCCGGTCTCTCCTCTTCCTTATGCATTAGAGACCACTGTCGGATCTAGTACGTCGCCCTGAAGATTACCTGAAGATATGTAGGAGACTTAGCCTTATTAAAAACCATATCATTTCTATTCAACCATAAAGCCCAACAAAGCGCGACCGCACCTAATAAAATTTGGTTTCTTAGCTGAAGACACAATCCTTCTAACCAAGAACCAAACATATTAGAAAAACTAGTCGGTGGTTGAATTCCAAAAGTAACCATCACAGTGTTCCAAACAAATCTTGCAAAATGGCAATCAAAAAACAAATGTTGAATAGTTTCTAAGGAACTACAAAAACAACATTTGACACTTCCTTGCCAATTTCGTTTAGCCAAGTTGTCTTTAGTGAGAATAACTCCCTTTTGTAAATATCATAAGAAAACCTTAATTGGCAAAATTATACATATAATTATATGTATGGTGAAACGGTGAATTCCAGTCAATTTTGTTCTAATTCCCGCCCCTGATTGCATGCCTCTTGAGGAGTTCAGCCTTCGCTGCTTGTCCAACTACTGGTAACCTCTCAAGCCTCAACTTGCTGGCTGTTGCTCTTATGCTGCTACTATTAAGCGCTGCTGCTCAGGCCTCATTCCATCAGCCATCAGCGCCTTCAATGTACTCTTCTCGACAAACCGAAAACTGTACACATACTGATTTCTCTTTCCTGTTACTGTTAAGCAGAGTAACAAACCAACATCTGTGCAACTCTTCAATCTTAACCATGCAAGAATGCATTTCCATTGAGCAATCAAATTAACAGTTGGACTCTAATGCTAACCACTATACCTGATACTACTGTTCATCGCTCAGTATCCATATGCTACCTTATTTCTTACAAAAAAGACCCCTGCATTTTTTCGAAAGGCCCTCTTTTACAAGACAAAACCTCACAATTTTTAAGAAAACCCCTTTGCTTTTATTTCTCTACAAAAGCCTCTACGAATGATCAACTCTTTTTTATCCATGTAGCAGCTAGCGCGCTGGTGTAAGTTAGTATTATTGCTAAAAGACTAGCTAGCAATATGGAGTGCAGAATTAGGTCACGCTGGTTCTTGGAAAGCCCTGCCCTACAGGCTACAGCCACAGATTGGTTCTCTTCGATCCCTCCGAATCTAACCAAAGCAGTGCACCTGATCTAGACCATGCTTTGCATTGTCTAGACAATGCTTCGCTTTGCTCCACCTCATCTGCTTAATCTTATCATCTTATCACCTTATTATAAGCTTAAGTTTTTAGCTTATAATTTCTTATTTTTTTTGTTTTTTAGGTTTTGAATTTTCTTTTTTCCCTTTGTTTCTTTGCATTGTCTATGATGATATAACCTATTTTTTATTTATTTTTAAATTTAATTATACTAAAACAAGTTAGCATCAGTTATAATAAAAAAAAGTTCAAACAATATCAAATGAGCACCCCATTGTTATTGCTACTACTAGTCATGTGCCGGCATGTAACACGTTTGTACTTGATATCACAGCGGTGATATGTGCCGGCAAATTAACCTCGGGAATCGTGCTACTTTGAGAGCTAACTTGCAGGTGTGTGTGTGTGTGTGTACGTGCTGCTCCAACAGCATTTGTCTGTTTGACTCCACAAGGAGAAAGGTGTACCAAATTAGGCACCAATTAACAATTAGCCTAATCATCGTTCAGTGAGGAATGCGTAACGTGCGACCCAGTTTCACGCACTAAATAAATTAGGCAGAGGTTTCTCCTTTAATTAATTGTTGTGCTTTATAATACTCCACTGTTTGGTACGGTTTAGCTTAGCTTGGCCACGTACGTACTTATGTAGCACGGTTCTTCTCCCCCAAAAACAAACAAGAAGAAAGCTACGGCCTTCGATTCTCGATGATGTATAAATGACAGGGATACTATTTATGATTGATGCAGTATGTTAAATCAGTAACTTTTTTCTAAATTTATGCCTTTTAAATTAATGAATGTTAATGAGTTTATCTGATATATTATAAATTATTATACTTGCACGTATCTAAAAATAATCCAAAGACAGAGAGACTTAGTGGCGAAACATCATGATGCCCTATTTTAACATCTTATACACACACATATACATACATATGTATGTATGTATGTATGTATATGTGTGTGTATATATTAATGTTGATTCAATGCTGCGAATTTGATGTACCCTGCACGTTCTAGTTACAACTTGTACATATATTATTTATGCTGCCTCGATGCGCAATCATCCGTATGTATGTTCAGCAACGTACGTACGTATACATCGGGTCGGGTAGGAGGGAATCTTGACTGCTCCGCATGTAACACTAGATACTACTCAGAGTGAAAAGTAAATACTAATTATTCATATTATTAAGTTACTGTATTTGATAGAATGTAAATATGGTATAAATTTTTCTATCCGATTAACAATTTCTATCCTATTTGTATTCGAATTCGCATAAAAACTATAGATACGAATATAGTATAGACTTTTACAATCTAAAATATTATTTTATCGGACTATCTGTATCCGTATTCGTATTCGACGAAGCAATATGCATAATTTATTACAATATGACTAATTAGTTAGATAAGTTTTTTTAATTTAACGTGAATTCTTGTTTGTTTAGGTGAAATAAATAAATTAGAATGATTAGGCGTGGTAGTACGAGGATAAAATGTCATTAATATCTTCATACTACATAAGTTATGAATATATCTGGATCTGACCGAATTGAGTAGATATTCTATTCAAATTTGTATCCAACATTTGTCCGTTCATATTCGTATCCAACGTTTGTTCGGTTCATATTTGAATCCGAGAAAAAAATACAGATAAAAATATGCTTTGGACACTATCCAACCCATATTCGATCCATTTTCACTCATAGATACAATCCTTTCAACCATTCATATCTTGGCACAAATACATAGAAAATACCAATTAATACTTTCACAGCCCTGAACCCACATGTTATATCCTTCCTCCTCCCATCTCTCCCCCCTCTCTACTCACTTCCCTCTCTTAACTTGTTGATTGGATTTCGTGCTCAAATAATGTCTTTCATGATATAGTACTTCTATCTCTCTTTAATTTTTTCCCTACTTCAGTATCAATTCTACTTGACATACGGTGGGCATCACTTACATTATCTCGTTAGGAGTGCTCTTAGGCCATTCTCGGTGGAGAGTTTTATGGCATTGTTTCCAAGACTGCCACATCATGTAAAATGAAATGAAACATGGATGAAACATCCATCCTCAATGCATAGTTTCATTCTATTATTTCATAGACATTTAATTTCATGACTCATATAGAGTTGGTAATCGTGCCAAGAGAGTTTCATCTAGATGAAACTCACTTCTTCTCTCTTTTCTTAAAAATGTTGCCATATCATCAAAAATGCATATGTGACAGTCTATTAAATACAGATGAAACTCCTACTGAGATTAGCCTTAGCTAGACGCGCGGTTGACTAGAGGACAGGATCGAAGAGATATACACACACACGCAGTATCTATGCGTGAACGGCCGGAGATCCCCCAGACCGGCTCCGGTCGGCCGTATCCATGCATCTGCACGTACGCCCTCCATCTTTAATATACGCGTCGCGGCGACCTGATCGATTTGCTTGTCCCAGCTTAGGTAGCTAGCCCGCCCGTGGAACGAACGCACGTTCACGGAAGCTGCATGCGAAAACGTACCGAAAGTGCCGGCCGGCCATGCGATCGACCGATCGAATCCGATTAATTGATTGATTGGTCCCTTGGTGTGCAATCATCGACCTCGCGATATAGGGTCTGTTTTTTTGTTGAAGTTTATAGCATGTGATTTTTGAATTGTTTGTGTGAGAGATTACAGAGTGACAGAAACTCACGTGTAGTTTTTAATTACCGATATAAATAAAGTCGGTACAGTATGTACTATAATTAACTAGTAGACTATATCTTAAAAAGATACCCTGTTTAGAAGTTAGTTACTTAAAAAAGCTGAAAAAATAACTTTTAAAAACTAAAAAAGAATAGACATATATATATACCTCTTTTCTACTCCCGGATGTAATTACACCCTATGTCGTATCTCACAACGTAGGGAGTATCTCGCGTAACGAGGGGTATGTACATGTAATATACGAGTATTTAAGATCATATAGGTGGTATGAACAATTTTTCAGAGGTGGTATGTACATTTTTTTTCATCATACTCCTTTTTATGTACGTATATAAAGGTATTTACAAAATATGCTAAAACTATGGACTTCCTTGCAATTTTTTTATGTGGTTCACATTACAATATCTTATAATTAGTATACGAGTATACCTAAAGTGATAAAAGAGTATTTCAAGTTTGTTTAGGTGGTATATTAGAGGTGGTGTAATTACACCCGGGAGTAAAAAGTATTTTTCATATATATATATTTCAAGTTTGTTTAGGTGGTATATTAGAGGTGGGTGTAATTACACCGGGAGTAAAAGTATTTTTCATATATATATATATATATATATATATATATATATATATATATATATATATATATATATATATATATATATATATATATAGGATGCTGAAATGGGACACCTAGGTGCCCAGACACCTAGGCTTCCTGCCGTTAGATTGCTTTTAGATACGTGCTAGAGCAATGGTATGTATGGTATGTAATATATTAGGCATGCTAAATCAATCATGGAAGGAAAGTCTTAATCATGGATGGAAAGTCTCAATCACACTAGCACGCATCTAAAAGCAATCCAAAGGTAAGGAGACTAGGTGTCCAGACACCTAAGTGCCCTCATTATTTATACTATATATATATATATATATATATATATATATATATATATATATATATATATATCCAAAGGTAGGGAGACTAGGTGTCCAGACACCTAGGTGCCCCTGTTATTTATACTATATATATATATATATACACACACACAAGGAACGCGTGCCGGAACGCCCGGATGTTCACATGGATCTAGGGGTGGATATCGAGCCAACTCCTCGTCTTATCGAGCTTTTTCTAAAATTGACATAGTTTGATTTAATATCATTTTACGTGTAATTTAAAAGTATTTTTAGAAACGAGCTAACGAGCCGAGCCGAGCTAGAGCAAAATTCAAATTCATTTGAAATCAACTCATTTTAATGTTTAACCAATTAACAAGTATAATTAAAGCAATTTTGAACCGAGCCAACGAGCCTCACTAACGAGCTTTTTTTCCACCCCTACATGGATCTACTCCTTGTACCCCAGTTGTTTGCTCCGAACGGCGGCAGCTACGGATGCTCTCGTAGAGATTGATCTTGTAATTTTGCTTCGGCTCTTCCAAATTCCTGGTTCCACCGTGTCTAAGCGCGTCTTAAATTCGCATACTTCGTATATTATAACCGGGGGACTCTCTGTCCCCGAGAGTGTCCATGTGTCAGTTCTTGTGAAATAGCCCGTAAAGATTTGGTAATTATATTTAGATCCCTGGTTTTCACAAAAAGGTCCTTAGATTCTTACGAAAAAGCCCCTGCACACTTTTTTTGCTGGGTAGCGACCTACAGTTTCCCGTAATTACGAACAGGCCCTTATTTCTTCCGAAAAGGCCCTCAATTTTTTGCGAAAAATCCCCTCCACTCTCCTTTTATTACGAAAAGGCCCTCGATTTTGCGAAAAAACTCCTACGCTTTCTTTTTTCTGCAAATTTTTTCTCTTTTACTTCGGTCCACACGGTGGTTGGCGTGGCGTGGCGCCACGCCTATGTGGCTAGTATATTTGAAAATGGACAGAGTAGCCGAGCTAACCGATCATAACCCCAGAGAGAGAGAGAGCGCGCGCGCTCCACTAACCTTATCAAAGTATGCTGTTTTTTTTCATTTTGTTTATGTTGTACCAATGTACCTATCACTACCTCTACGAGAAGAAATTCGTATATAAAGTAGAACAAACTGTATGAAATTCCTTCGTCCTAGACAGGCCTTAACATTGCGTGTTACTCTCATTTTGCCATATTTATGATGTACTCCAATTTACCGATAGGAAGAAGGGAGTGGAAACATTGTGTACATGTGCATGTATGTCCATTCCCGTGAGTTTTTGACCGTTTTAGCATATTTTAGACTCGTATTTATAAAAATAATAGTCATTGTGCAGTATTTACAAAAATGGCATTCTACCGCACGGGCACCGCGCGGCAGCCCCGAGGGGGGCACACTGGGCGGTGCTACACAGTAGCCGTGAGGCAACGTGAGGACGACGGTCACCATGCGGCAAGCCTCTGCAGCACGACCACCCTGCAGTGGCCGCTTAGGTAGGGTAATTAGCACTAATCTAATTCTAATCAGGGAGTTCGTTTATGTGCACTGCTTGTATGAATTTTTAGGTATAGCAAATGAGCTTTAAAAATAACAAAATTTTATGTGAAGCCCCCCCGACATAGCATATTTGATTGTATTTTTTAAACATTTTTATCCATTCTAAATTTCACTCAAGAATTCATTAAAAGTAGACTATTTATAGGAATTTTTTAATATAGCAAATGAGCTCCAAAAATTATAATTTTTTAATGATCCTTACACAGTGCACTTAATTACAATTTAAATATGGCCACCACATGGTGGCTCTGCAGATCACAATTTAAAGGACAAACTAAACGAGTATCACATGTCGCTAATTATGATTACACTAACATGAATTAATATGGCAAATTTAGAGTGCACAAAATTTCAGAAAAATTACAAAATTATGTCCACTGCATTGGAGTGCTCCACAAAAAAATTTGTAATTTTTTAATGTCTTTTGCTACATGCAAAAATCATTGTAACCAGCACACTCAACAAATTTTCGAGTCAAATTTATAAGGGATAAAATTACACAATAAAATACATTAACGGACTACCGTCGCTGCTGATATGAGGAGTATTTTTATCAGTGAGTAGCATCAGGGTCTGTTCTTTTTGGCTGCGGCTTGTGATTTTTAGGTTGTTTGTATAAGAGATTAAAGAGTAACAGAAACTCACGTGCGATTTTTACCGATATAAATGAAGTCAGTAAAGTATGTTTTACAATTAACTAGTAAATTTTATCTTGAAAAAATACTTCATTTAAAAGTTAGTTATTGTAAAAAAAAGAGCCAAAAATCAACTTTTAGAAGCTGAAAAGAACCGGGCCTCATGATCCATACGCATCACATCAGGCCTGGTGGTTGCAGTTTTAATTTTACTGCTATAAGTAGCAGTATTACGAGCTCGCTTGATCTGGAGTATTCACCTCTGTGGACCATTACGGGTATGTAGCGCGGTTACCCGACACGGCGTACGCGCGATTACTGCTCAGCTCAGTTTAAGCCACGCCGATTTTTACACTGGCGCACGCAGGTAGGGGTCAGCACGCCCACGTATTCACCACGTACAAATATACATACATACTCGTAACAGTAAAAAAAGAGAAAAGAATCCGCGAGTCCACGCTGCCAGGTACGCCAGCCTGTCATGCTCTCCCGCGAATTTTGGACATATGTAGCCCTGTAAACACCTGAAATTCCAAATCTGACCCCAAAAGCAAAAAAATTCCAAAAATAACCCCCTACCCGAGCGTGCGACCACCCGGCGCCGACGCGTGTCTGGTCGTGCGGTCCGGTACCGTACGACCGCACTGTAGCTAGGTCGTGCGGTACCAAACCGGACACGCGTCGGTGCCGGTGGTCGCGCGCTCAGGCAGGGGGCCAATTTTGGAATTTTTTGCTTTAGAGGCCAGATTTGGAATTTCGGGTGTTTACAGGGCTACATGTGTCCAAAATTCCTCTCCCGCAACGAATTTTGGTAAAAAATAGCTACAAGTGAAATTATGGTGCTTTGAAGGCTAAATCTAATATTTCCGTGACCAATAGTGCTATTTTTTTCTTTTCTTTTACAAGTTGATGAAGTCAACCAACTCGTAAAAGAAAAGAAAAGAATCCACTCATCCCTTCCCTTCTCTACGTGGTCTACTCCCCTCTATATAAGGCCTCCCTCCCACCCACCTCCGCCATCTCATTCTCTCTTGCCTCTCCCAAGCGCACAAACAAACACAGGAAACCCTAATCAAATCGAGCAAGCCACAAGCAAACGCAACAGTACTTAGCATGGGGCTCTGCTTGTCGAGCGGCGCGCCGGTGGCGGCCGAGTGGCTGGTTGCGTCTACGGCGATGGTGCTGCTGCCCACGGGGGAGCTGCGACAGTACCCGAGCCCCGCCACCGCGGCGCGGGTGCTGGAAGACTCCGTAACCGGGGAGGCCGGGTGGTTCCTCTGCGACGCCGACGCGATGGGGTTCGAGGGGCCCGTCGCGGCCGTGGGCGCCGCTGAGGAGCTCCGCCCGGGGCAGATCTACTTCGTCCTCCCCGCCAAGGTCCGCCGCCATGGACTCCGTCTCGAGGAGGTCGCCGCGCTCGCCGTCAAGGCATCCGCGGCCATCATCAAGGCTGCGGAGGCCAACTCTGCCGACGGCCGACGGAGGCGCGGGGCTGTGGCGCCGCTCGTCTTCGCCCCGCCGGAGGAGGAGGAGGAGACCGGAAAGAGGCGGCCGGTGGCGCGCAGGGGTGGGATTAGGAGGCAGCGGCGGCGGTTCGCGCCGGATTTGAGCGCCATTCCCGAATGCGACATGAGCGAGTGAGCCAATGCCGTTCGCGGAATCGATCGTAAAAGCTTGGACGAATTGGAGTCATTCGGTGGGTGGCTCCGGCCACGCGGCCGTCGTCGGATTCCGATCGAACGGACGGAGAACAGGTCGAGTTGGTCGTTTTGACACGGTGGTTGATGCGGAGATTGGCGCCTGTAATTTGTAGGGATTTTGTTAGTTTTAGCCGAGTTAGTGTTTGAAAATGTGAATAGAAAAAATAAATCTCCGGCTCCTGACAATTGTCTGCGTATCTGTGAATTTCATCATATTGGCTTCGAAAAGCTCATTTTCTACTTATAAACAACTTTTCTTTGGTACCTAACTTTTAGACACAGTGTTTTTTCGAGACAGACTCTACTAGTGGATTGTATTATATATTATGTCTTCTTCTGTACAAGATTCTTTATAAGTTATTACTATTTGTAAACCAAAATTAAAAGTTAAAACTAAAGGACAATATGCATAAGCCCGGTGTTGGCTCGTCTTCATCTTTGGAGACGGTTCCTTTGAGAAGGGTGTGATACCACCACCTATCAGGCCCGACGAGCGGTCCACGGAGCTGCATCCCTACTCACCCGATCTATGCACATCGCTCTTTCCAGGAGGTTGGCCGCCTATCCTAGATCTTCCCATTTCCAAGAAGATCCCTTGTTCGATCTGGTTTAGTATCAAGGTTCTTTTTTTTCTATTTCTATGGGTATGTTCTTTTTTGTTGAAGCTTGTGGCTTTTGGACTGTTAATGTGGAAGATTACAAAGTAATAGAATTCACGTGCGATTTTTGCTGATATAAATGAAATCGGTACAGTATATACTACAATTAACTAGCAGATCCTATCTTGAAAAGATACTCCGTTTAAAAGCTAGTTATTGTAGAAAAGCCGAAAAGCAGTTTTTAGAAGTCGAAAAGAACAGGCCATATATAGGCCCCGTTTGGCACAGCTCTGTTTTTTTTTTCAGCTTTACGAGCAGCTTCACCGGTGAAGCTAAAACTGTTTTGCAAAACTGTTTGACAAAACAGCTTCACCAACAGCTTCATGCATGGCTGAAAGAGGGCAATTGTCCAAGATGCCCCTATCTACCTGACTTGTTCTAACATTTGGAGTTGTATGTTTGTATATGGTCATATGAATTAAAAAATAATATATTTGAATGAGTATGAATTAAAAAATTAAAATCATTAGAGAAGTGCGAACGGGAGGAGAGGAAACAGGTGGGGGGACCCAGTGGCAAAGTGTTGTAATTTCTGTCAACTACAAGGGCAGTGGGTTTCTAGAACTGCGAGCCTAAGGGAGAGAGCTGTGAAAAGCTACTATTTTCAACTTCACCCCACCCCATTCCCTTGTGAGAGCATGATTTAAGGAGCTTCATCCATAAAGCTGTTTGCAAAAAAGGTGTTTGACAAAAAACAGCTCATAAAGCTATTGATGAAGCTGTGTCAAACAGGGCCATAATATATGAGTCCATGCAGCATTTCCACGATATTGTTATGCATGTAGGATGAACATCACTATGGTCCGACGCCGTGTCATGCATGCATGCCGTTGTGGTGTATCATTTGTTTCTTTTCAGTTACACATAGGAGATACCTGATTTCTATAATTTTTAAAGTACAATAAATAGTAGATAGATATTATTTATCTATATTTTCTTCAAAGTGATTTGTATAATTTTTAAAGCACTGCAAACAGTAGATAGATATTACTTATCTTGTTATTGCTTTAAGATTAATGTTACTTTTGTTAAACAGAAAAGCACGAAAACACTACTCGTTACAATCGTGGATATACGTTACTTATCTTTTTATATATTTTGATACTAGTGTTATTTTTGTTAAAGAGAAAAGCACCAAAGCACTGCTTATTGCACATGCATACACTGGTCCGTTTCAGATAATGAATTCTCCATCAGAAATGGCTAGTGCTACAGGCATTTGGACAAATGGAGCATTAGCTATGGTAAGTGCGCCGTACCATTTTTTTTTCTGGCAGACTGAAAGGTCCACCTGAAAGATCAGCGTACCGTCGTCGTCTCCTCCAAAGCATCATCTAGCTGCATTTGCTTGTTCGCTTTGTGCATGCATGAATGCGTTTTGTTCGTCTATGCACTACAGCAAATCTGCAGCTAACGTCGTGATCGTTGGCTGGTGCACGTAAGCTGCAGGTACGGCCATGCCTCGGATTTTTTAGTGCATTCTTTTAGGGTGATAGTTTATGACTTAAATATTTAAATTCTACCTGTTTAAAGAGATAGTACATAGAGAGAAGTAGGTACATATGATTTTAGTTGGTACAGCTGAATTCAGTATAGTTTTACTATAATTTTCCTATTGATCCCGTCTTGAAAAAATGCACCGTTTAAAAGCTAGTTACTATAAACAGTACAAGTATAAACTAACTTTAAGCCCAAAAAAACTTGATTTTCTCTAAAAATAAAAAAATATAGATCTATATTTTAAAATAGATTCCATAAATAATTTTTCAAATCTAAAATTATATATATCATTTACATCAGTATCTTAAAAAAAGCGCTCGATCAATTTAGCTCCAAAGCATCATCTAGCTGCATTTGCTTGTTCGCTTTGTGCATGCATGGTTGCATCTTGTTCGTCTCTGCACTACAGCAAAGCTGCAGCTAACGTCGTGATCGTTGGCTGGTGCACGTAAGCTGCAGGTACGGCCATGCCTCTCTTTTGGATTTTTGAGGTGGATTCTTTTAAGCTAATGGATTATGACTTATAGTTTAAATATTTGAATTATGGCTGTTTACGAGAGACGGTATGTAGAGGAAAATAGTCATATGCGATTTTGGCCGATACAGCTAAATTCAGTACATTTTTTACTATAATTTTTCTATTGACCATGTCTTGAAAAAACACACCATTTAAAAGCTAGTTACTGTAGACAAACATATTTCAACTTTAAACCCAAAAGAACCCAGTTTTCTCCAAAAAATCAAAATAAATAGACTAACTTTTTAAAAGCAAATTCTATAAACAATTTTTCAAATCTAAAATCATATACATCAATCACACCAGTATCTCTATGATCCGCTATCCATCTCAAAAAAGATCCAAAAAAAAAAAGCGCTCGATCAAAGCAAAAAGGCCACATGTACGCGTGCTAGCTTTGCACTTTTACGAAGCTGCATGCACCGGTGAGCTGCATTCCTGTCTGCTAGCTTGCCCTCCGTCAGCGGTGAAGTCACCCCATCACCTGTCCGCCCGCGAAAAAGGCAATGCTACCTACATTGACGCGCACGCATATGATACGGGTGTGTACGCATACCGACGGCTCGTGTGGACTGACTTCAATCGCCCATAGCGAACTTGTCAGCTCGATCGGCGCATTCAATTCACTTTCCAGCCAGCCGCCCATGCTGTGCTACAGGCTTAGGCTGCGGCCAACAGACGATGCATATATAAGCAAAAACGGCTTCCGTGTTCTCTTCTTCTTCGTGTTCTTCTTGTGTTTCTGTCGACGTGGTAAACATCCAGAGCACCCTTCCTATCCCCCTCATATTCCCCTGATGCTCTAGATATTTGCCATATCGATGAAAACATGAAGGAAACACGGAGAAGGAAACAGGGAAGCCGCGTTCTATATAAGCTGGCCTAGCTCACTTGTCGTCCTCACTTGCTCCCAGTCTATTGGGCATCCATCGTCCATTGTTACGGGCCTGTTTTTTGGTTAAAACCTACGATTTTTGGCTGTGGTTCATGACTTTTATGCTGTTTGTTTGAGAGATTACAGAGTAACAGAAACTCACGTGCGGTTTTTGCCGATATAAATGAAGTCGGTACAGTATGTACTACAATTAACTAGTAGACCCTATCTTAAAAAGATACCTTGTTTAAAAGTTAGTTCCTATAGAAAAATTAAAAAATAGCTTTAAAAAATTGAAAAGAACAGGGCCGTAGTCTAGCCCGGGAGCAGTTCAGACGCAATCAGCCTCTACCATATGCAGCGCAGGGTCATTCAGACGCTTGTGTAAAAGAAAAGCTCGGTAAAAAAAATCAGAGCACTAGTTAATTGTAAGCAAGAGTGTTGTTGATTTGGATGGCATTCGTTAGTCGTGCCACTCACCGGTTTTACTGCCGCCGGGTGGCTTGGATTTAGCAGGAGCAGTAACTGGCGCTTTGCTTTGCAAACCGACCTCGCTGACCGGTTGCTGAAAAGTGAATACCATCAGAAAAATCAAACTGAAAACTACCGGTAGCTGGCGGCCGCTAGTTTCGTTGTTTCAAGCTATCGGCTCAGGGGGCGTACTGCAATTTGGGCCTGATCGGCAAAATGGAATCTACGGTTTCAGTTTACGGCTTCGACTACTTTTAAATGAAGTGCTTTTTAAGATAAAGTCTAATAGTTTATTGCAATATATATTATACTGACTTTATTTATATCGGTCAAAACCGCACACGATTGTCTCTCTCTCCGTATTCTCTTACGCGAACAGACAAAATTCAGAATTTCCAACTATAAGCCTCAGTCACATCAAACAGACTTTTTTATCTCTTAGGTTATCTTTATACCTATCTACGTCATCAATCAACAGTATTAGAGATAATTACTTCAGCAACTAGTCTCTTAAGAACGGCTCACACAATAATCACAGTAACATTTTATAATTTTTTACCTTCGGACCCATGTGTCACACTCAATACATATGGGTGGGTTTGGGAGGAGTGGGTTTGGGAGGACTGTGCTTTGGTTTTTTCCCCTTTTGCTACAGTAGCTTACTCTCAAACGGTGTATTTTTCAAGATAGAGTTTATAAATAAAGTATAATATAAATTGTACCGAGTTTAGTTATACCGCTAAAAATCACATGCAACTATTTTCCTATGCATAATGCCTCTTACGAACAGTCCAGAATTAAAAATTTCAGCCAAAAGTCATAAATCATAGCCCAAAAGAACCCACCCTATTAAACTCCCTCCTCAACTCTCTCTCTCCCTATCCTCAGTCCACCACCCACACCCACTGAGCTCGCTCCATACCTCATCGCTCGTCGCCACTCCACCTCTCTCCCCCTCCTCACTTCTCGCCCACGAAGCTCACCACCGACCCTCTACCTTCCCTGCCTCTCCTCAGCTAGCTCGTCGGCCGCCCCTCCACCTCTCTCCCTCACTTGTGGAGCTCACCGCCATTCCTCCACCTCCCTCGCCTCTTCTCAATGAGCTTGCTGCCTTTCCCATCCCTCGTTATCGTTCCCCCACCTCCATCGCCGTCAACTAACCCCCATGATTCATTGTCTCTGCCGCGTCTCCACAGTCTCCCCTCTTCCTCGATGTGCCGGCCTCACCCTGTCGCCACCGCAGGGCAGATTCAAGCCACGCGCCTCTACATCTGGCTGTGGAGGGGTAAAGGGAGGCCTTCCTCTCGGTGCGACGATGCATGGTTAACAAAACGTGTTCGGAAACGACAAGACAGCTCCAACAACAAAATGTATCTTTTACTTTGGTCTTGGTTTGCACGAAGCGCTTATTGCTTCCAGAAATACCGACCTCTCTTCTTTCTCCTTATTTTCTCTCCTCTGTCTAGGACTTCGTTGATATGGAATAGCTAATCGACGGCTAATATGTTACTATTGGAGATGCCTTCATGATGCAATTTGGTAGGTATACAGTTACCCTCCAAGTACATCAGTACACGTATATATCCTTTTTGTTAGATGCTAGTACAGACACTTCATTAGACTTCCTTTTCGTTGCCGAGATTCATAGTTTGATCGCCAGAAGAGCACTAGATAAGGCTACCATGTTCAAGCCCCTGCAGTGCCTTGTAAAACTGTAAATGCATTATTAGGAATCTCCTCCCAGCTTGTCATCAATACTGAGCCGATGTCATCAGTCTGTAGCCCATTGATCTGAAGATCTCTTCTCTGAACCAGACTAACGGCTGTCCAAAATCAAACCTCGGAAAGCTCTACCGTCTTTGATGGTTTCCAAGCATCAAGCTGTTGCTGCATCTTGAGGCTGAGTGAGACAAAAAGAAAGACTGTTGCTGTACATAGCTAGCATCAGCATGCATTCCTCGACGCAGCGAGTCTAGCAAGGAGCTGTTGAATAATTCTTGTGCATGATAGTTAGTTAGCATATTTTAGCTATCCTTATCCTTTGTTTTTGCATGTAGACAAGTAGTGCTCAGACGTGCCACTGTATGCGCACTGAAGCACGTTCTTTTGTTCATGGCGAGTTTGTAGGATCTGGAGTTAGTGATCCGTTTTTTCAGCTTGTAATCAGCTTTGTTCATATATCACTGAAAGCCCAGAAAATGCTCCTGTCTTTTAGGAGCGCCAAAAACTGTGTGTTTTAGTTTTCTTCAGCATTGTGTTTACCAGTGCGTCTTCTGGGACCTGAGGTACTGATTGCCGGCGTCTTGGAGGGACGTCTCTCCGGCAAGTACCTGACAAGTGGTATCAGAGCCCTGTTACGGGCCGGGGCTCGATTGCGACGAGATACCGTCGTTGGAATCGAGACCGCGCGATCGAATACGCGCTGATGACAGGACCGTCGCCGGCGAAGGACGAGCGGATCCATGGGCGGTGTCGTCATCCAGCGAGTGGTTCGTGAGGTGGGCGGCGGGACTACTTGGCCCGTCCTCACCAAGACCAACTACTCAAACTGGGCGCTGCTGATGAAGGTGAAGCTCAAGGCTCGGTCGCTCTGGACGGCCGTCGACAAGGGAGGAGTTGACGTCGAGGATGACATGTCAGCGCTCGACGCTCTGTGCAGCGCCGTGCCGCCGGAGATGGTGCCCACAGTCGCCGGGAAAGCGACGGCAAAGGAGGCGTGGGACGCCATCGCAACCATGCGGATCGGCGACGACCGCGTGAAGAAGGCGACGGCGCAACAATTACGCCGAGAATACGACTTGGCGACGTTCAAGGAGGGCGAAAGCGTGGAGGACTACTCCATGCGTCTGAACAGCATGGTGGCCAACCTCGCAACTCTCGGTGAGGCTGTGGAGGAGAGCAAGGTTGTGGAGAAGATCCTCCGCAGCGTGCCGCCGAAGTTCAAGCAGATCGTGTTGGCGATCACGACGCTGCTCGACGTGTCGACGTTGGCGGTCGCCGACATCACTGGACGGCTGAAGGCTGCCGAGGAGGCGTTCGAAGCACCACCGCCGACGGTGACTCACGAAGGTAAGCTTTACCTGACTGAGGAAGAATGGGATGCGCGGCGGAAACGTCGCGAGGCGGAGAACCAGAGCAGCGGCGGGCGCGGGCGTGGACGCGGTCGCGGTCGTGGGAGCGGCAAAGCCTCGTCATCCGCATCTGCCTCGCCTTCTTCAACGGGGCCGGCCGGTACTCCCAGCAAGCTCGGGAAAGATCAGTGTCGGCGGTGTGGAAAAATTGGGCACTGGGCTCGGGAGTGCCGCTCCAAGCCCAAAAGGGAGGAGGCTCACGTGGCCCAAGAGGAGGAGGCCTCTCTGTTGATGCTACAAGCCAGAGTGGGGAAAGGGGTAAATTCCCCATCGCCACATCAAGGGGCAAAAATCCCATCGCCGAATCAGGAGAAAAATTCCCCACTGTCACCCACGACCCTGCCGCATGGAGATTCAACACCGCCGCCGCCACCAGCAGCAGGGACCGGATCCCGCTTCCCCACGCAGGCGCGGACACTCTCGCCACCGCCAGGCACGCCGGGGAGCGCAGATCGAGGGGAGGCTCGAGGCGCGGAACCCGGAGATCCGCGGTCGGCTGCAGCGGCGGACTCGCTGCGGGTGTCCACATCATCACCGGGCGGCGCAGCTCGCGGGGTGACTCGCGGGACGGAGTCCGGGGATCTGCGCCCGGCCGCGGCAGTGGCTTCTTGCGGCCCGGTGGCGCTGCGTGAAGAAAAGGTGTTCGTGCAGCTGGGAGCCGAGCAGGAGCGTGACACGAGTACATGGGTGCTCGACACCGGGGCCACGAATCACATGTCGGGGTCCCGGGCGGCCTTCGTCGAGCTCGACACGGTGGTCTGCGGGACGGTGCGGTTCGGCGACGACTCCGTCGCGCGCATCGAGGGCTGCGGCACCGTCCTGTTCAGCTGCAAGAACGGCGAGCACAGATCGTTCGCCGACGTCTACTACATTCCTCAGCTCACGACGAACATTGTGAGCGTCGGCCAGTTGGACGAGATCGACTACGACATCCACATCAGGCATGGAGTCATGAGGATCCGAGAACCAGGCGGGCGGCTGCTGGCACAGGTGGTGCGCGGGCCGAATCGCTCAGACGTCTTTGCGGTGACCATCGCGCAGCCTGTGTGCCTAGCCGTGCACGGCGGGGAGACAGCCTGGCAGTGGCATGCCAGGCTCGGACATCTGAACATGGGGGCTCTGCGGCGCATGGCGAAGGAGGAGCTGGTACGCGGACTGCCAGACATTGATCAAGTCGATCAACTCGCGGCTCGCTTTGCCTTCTTGGAAGCGAAGAGGTCCCGTTCTGAAGAACGCACGATGCAAGACGCGAAGCGCGTCATCGAGCCGGTGCACGACGACTTATGTGGGCCTATTACGCTGGCAACCCCAAGCGGGAACAGGTACTTCCTTCTGTTGGTAGACGACTTCAGTCGGTTCATGTGGATCACCGTGCTACAAACAAAGGACCGAGCTTCGGAGGCAATCAAGGAATTCCAGGCGCGAGCTGAGGCTGAGTCAGGGAAGAAGCTGGCAGCTCTCTGAACTGATCGTGGTGGCGAGTTCACCGCGACTGAGTTTGCGAAGTATTGTGCGGCGGACGGCGTCCATCGGCAGCTCACGGCACCGTATAGCCCCCAGCAGAACGGTGTCGTCGAGCGGAGGAATGGCATGGTGGTGGCGACCGCGCGCAGCATGCTCAAGGCGAAGGGGCTGCCGGGTTGGTTCTGGGGCGAGGCGGTTAACACCGTCGTGTACGTCCTGAACCGGTGCCCGACGAAGAGCGTCACGGGGATGACCCCGTTCGAGGCGTGGTACGGGAAGAAGCCGGCGGTGCACCATCTGAGGACGTTTGGCTGCATTGTCTTCGTCAGGGACACCTCGCCGCATCTCAAGAAGCTTGATGATCGTGGCCGCAAGATGATCTTCGTCGGCTACGAACGCGGGTCCAAGGCGTACCGCGCGTATGATCCCACCACCAAGCGCGTCCATGTGACGCGGTATGTCGTCTTCGACGAGCAGGGCCAGTGGGACTGGTCTGCCTTGGCAGAGGAGGCGGCGCCAACCGGGAGCAGCGACGACGGCTTCGTCGTCGAATATGTGTCCGTGCACCCGCACGGCACCTTGGAGCATGAAGACGGAGGAGCGAGTCCGCCCGGTGCTCAGGCGGACATGCCGTCTGCGGAGTCGGAGTGGGCTGGATCGCCACACAGCCCCTCAACACCGATGACCGGAGCGCCATCTTCACCAGGAGACCCGGGAGCGCAGTCACCAGCTGGAGTCCAGTTCGTGTCTCCACCAGCAGACTTGGGCGACTCCCTCGACGCTGATCATGATGAAGATACCACACTGCGGTTCCGGGCAGTGGACGACATTGTGGGTCCAGGTACGCCACCCGGTTATGCTGTTCGTGATTTGAGTGGTGGGCAGCTGCTAGCAGTGAGCGCCGAGGAGCGGCTTCGATGGCGGGCGAGAAAACGACATCTTTGGCGCAAGGCCATGGAGGAGGAGCTGTAGGCAATTGAGGACAACAAGACCTGGACACTCACTGAGCTGCCCCGAGATCGCAAAGCGATTGGCCTAAAGTGGGTGTATAAGGTAAAAAGGGATGAATTGGGGGCCGTAGTGCGGCACAAAGCGAGGTTGGTTGTCAAAGGATATGCACAGCAGCAGGGCATCGACTTTGATGAAGTCTTCGCACCTGTGGCACGCATGGAAGCAGTGAGACTGCTCATGGCCTTAGCAGCTCATGAAGGTTGGGAGATCCATCACATGGACGTCAAATCAGCCTTTTTGAATGGGGAGCTGCAAGAGGAAGTGTATGTACAACAGCCACCTGGTTTTGTAAAGAGAGGAAGTGAGTCCAAGGTGTATAAGCTCCAAAAGGCCTTGTATGGCTTGCATCAGGCACCAAGAGCTTGGAATCAGAAGCTGGATGAGAGCCTAGTGTCTCTAGGTTTCAAAAGGTGCCCATCAGATCATGCCATCTATATCAGAGGCAAGTTTGGTGAGCAGCTGGTTATTGGGGTGTATGTTGATGATCTTGTGATCACAGGGACCAGCAGCAACCTCATTCACAAGTTCAAGAAAGAAATGGCCCAGCTGTTCAAGATGACTGATTTAGGACTACTGCATTACTACTTGGGATTAGAAGTGAAGCAGCTAGAAGATGGGATCTCAATCAGTCAAGGAGCTTATGCTAGGAAGATTCTGGAAGTGGCAGGGATGAGCCATTGCAATCCTTCACAAGTGCCAATGGAACCTAAACTCAAGCTGTCCAAGCAAAGTTCAAGTCCAATTGTTGATGCTACAATGTACAGAAGCCTGATCGGAAGTCTCAGGTACTTAGTCAACACTCGGCCAGATCTTGCTTTTGTTGTTGGTTATGGCCCTGTTTGGATACGCTTATCTGAGAATCGATTTTAATTTGATCAAGATTTTCTGATAAGTCGCGATCTGAAGAATCTGCGATCTGAATAATCTCGATGGGGCTTGCGATGCAGATTTTGGATTCTCAGTGCAAATGCTGATTTTTCCCACCGCGGCGGTTGAAAGAATCGAAAAATAATCAAAGCGTTTGGGTGGGATTCTCGCTTAATTCTACCCAGAATCGGATTTTAAGCGTATCCAAACAGGGCCTATGTTAGTAGATTCATGGAGGAACCCCATGAAGATCACCTTGCAGCAGTAAAGCACATTCTGAGATACATTGCTGGGACAAGGGATATGGGGCTGTTCTATGCAAGAGGAAGAAATCAGCAACCTGCAGCATTATTGGGTTACAGTGACAGTGATTTAGCAGGTGATGTGGACAGTAGAAAGAGCACTAGCGGAATCCTTTTCTTCCTGGGAGGCAGTGCAATCAGTTGGCAGTCTACAAAGCAAAAGGTTGTGGCTTTGTCAAGTTGTGAAGCGGAATACATTGCTGCTGCAACAGCGGCCTGTCAAGGTGTGTGGTTAGCTCGTCTATTGTCGGAAATCACACCCAGCGTCGATGACCGGTATTGAGGATAGACAACAAATCTGCAATCTCTTTGATAAAGAATCCAGTACATCATGACAGGAGCAAGCATATAGATACAAGGTTTCACTTGATCCGTGATTATGTAAGCAACGATCAGATTGAAGTGGAATTCATTCGAACTGATGAGCAGTTGGGAGATATTCTGACAAAGCCTCTGGGGAAGATTAAGTTTCAGGAATTCATCAAGATGATTGGCCTGACTCTTTACTCTCAGGTGCACAAGACTTAGGAGGAGATTGTTTGAATAATTCTTGTGCATGATAGTTAGTTAGCATGTTTTAGCTATCCTTATCCTTTGTTTTTGCATGTAGACAAGTAGTGCTCAGACGTGCCCCTGTATGCGCACTGAAGTACGTTCTTTTGTTCATGGCGAGTTTGTAGGATCTGGAGTTAGTGATCCGTTTTTTCAGCTTGTAATCAGCTTTGTTCATATATCAATGAAAGCCCAGAAAATGCTCCTGTCTTTTAGGAGCGCTAAAAGCTGTGTGTTTTAGTTTTCTTGACATTGTGTTTATCGGTCGTCTTCGGGACTGAGGTACGATTGCGGTGTCTTGGAGGGCGTCTCTCGGCAAGTACAGACGAGAGCGAGCAAGCAGCCGGCAAGGCGCAACGTGTCTTTGGATCGAGATTCTGCTGTACACTTGCAGGCCGGCTGGTCTTTTTTTGTTGCTGAACAAGCAACTAATATGATGCCTTCAGGTGTTGCTAGAAACACGACACCAGTAGCAGAAAATTAGTATTTGTGCCTTCACCAATCACCATCAAATTAATTGAGAACCTTAAGAGAATGCATGAACAGAGTACAAGACCCAAAGAGAGAAGAGCATATGAAATGAAAGGCATCTTCTTTTAGCTTCTAAAAAGATGTTTTTTAGATTTTCTACAATAACTAGCTTTTAAATGAGGAGTCTTTTCAACATGAGTTCTACAAATTAGTTATAATACACACTTTAACGACTTCATTTATATCAACTAAAATTGCACACAAGTTTCTATTTCTCTGTACACTCTCTCACAAACAGCCTAAAAGTCATAAGGCGAAGCAAAAAAAACAGCCCTAAAATAACTGATGTAGCGGGTATTAATTGAGCAGCATAGTGATGGAGTTCACCATAATCTAAACTAATAAAGCACCAGTTAAAATTATCCTACACTCACCCAACAATTACCTGCTCCACAGTCATGATCTTAACTACGTCCACACCACAATATGCACCCAGAAATACACAATCATAAAAACATGCGCACCAGATTAACTCTCCTCTATTCTCTCTCCTTACCCAACCATATCCGACGGTCATCCTTCAATGGATCTGCAGTACCCGCGCCCCGCTCGACTGCTGCGCCCCCCTCCCTCCGCCTCCTCCGCTCCTCCGCCTCCCCTCCTCCCGCGCCTCCCCTCCTCCCAGGCGCTTCCTCCGCTCCTCCGCCTCCCCGCGCCTCCCCTCCTCCCCCGCGCCTCCCCTCCCTCCCGCGTCCCTACGCTCGCCTCCTTCCCACCCCGCGCCGCGCCGCCGTCTTCTCCTCCCCACACCACCCCGCACCGCCGCCTCCTCTTCCTCCTCCCCACCCCGCGCCGCCGCCTCCTCTTCCTCCTCCCCACCCCACCCGACGCCAAAATCCCCCCGGCGATCCGCCGCTCGTGCTCCGATCTGATCTAGGGTTTGGCGCGGCCGGCAGAGCTAGGGTTTGGCGCGGCGCGGCATGGAGAGCCTGGTCCTCGCCTCCTGCTCCGCCTCTCCCCGCCTCCTCCTCTCCGCCGCCCGTCGCCGCTTCCTTCCCTCCCCACCCCGCATCGCCTTCTCCCTATCCCGCACCGCCTCCTCTTCCGCCCCCACGCGCCGGCGCCTCCTCCTTCCCTCCCCACCCGCCGCCGCCTCCTTCCCTCGCTCTCTCGCGATGGCGGTGAGTGCATCCTCTCCGATCTCTCGCTGCGGCTTATCCTCTTTCCCCCCTAATCTCCCCTTCGTTTTTAACACTTCTTTGTGGGGATTCGCGGTGGCGACGCGATGGATGGATCCCGCGCGCGGGAGCCGGGCGGCGGCGCCGCCGGGCGGGGACGCAGATGACGCAGAAGCTTTGAATCTTCCATCTTGTTCTTGTTTGGTTCTCGCGGTGGTGGTTGAGATCGTGATTCATGAGAGCAAACGTTTACCTATTTGGGGTTGGAGCGGAATGACGCTTTGTGGATGAAGTTCGTCATGGTGATTTGGACGCAGATGGTAAAATTAATCCCCAGTGATCGATGGGCTTCTCTATGTGATTTTTACGGTGAAATTGTCCGACATGGAGAAGTAGGGCTTTTGTTTAGTGAAATTAGGTGGATTTTCCCAAACTAGGGTTTGTAATCTATGGTACTAACTGCTTTGGGTTGTTAGCTACTAAAGTTTGTTATACTCAGAATACAAATGGTTTCAGAATATTTGTTATAAGTGTGCAGCATAGTTATTACACTATTGGACTTCGTGCATAACATACTCATAAGAACTGACCTTGCTAGACATCATTCCTTGTTTTGCTTCCTTTGGTGATGTATATATTGAATAATTTTTACCTTTAGACAAGGAAGCAATGGCCATAAGAACTGTTTTGAGTTGTTTGATTAAACAATTGATGGTCTTCCCCTGTTGTGTGCCAATTGTTTCTATTGTTATACAGGTTCTAGCAAAGAATCCTCTATCACTAATGGACCTTTCATTGTTCCTTGAAACGAACATTACAAGAAAGAGTGGTTAAAGCAGAGTCGCTATTTGTGTGGGTAAGAATAAGATTATGTACATTGACGAATTCACATAATTACGTGATGTCATACAAGATATGGTTAATGTGTAACTTCTTGCTTATTTTTCTAATTCTTTAAGTGTTGTATGATTAGCCACATCAATATGCATTTACCTGCAGTTTCTGTGTTGATCTATTGAACTCAAGTAAATAATCTGAACTCCAATGTATGCAACAATGATGTAGATGGAGAGAAGGATTTTCGAGGAATGTATTGTGCGATGTTAACCACAAGGTGGTACTTTTACGATCAAGTGTTTTATTGTTTTGGCATTTTGTGCTCAATCGATGCGTACTGATAATGCCTCTGTTATGGCTTCAATCTCTACATTGGTGTTTCTGCAATTCGAAATTTGTGAACCAAAATAAACTGCTGATGGTTTGGTTTCTGCAAGTCTATTTTTTTTATAGAAAAAACAGACGAGTGTTTGTATTTTGTATGTCCATTGTTTAGTTGGTATTCTGATACCTTTTTCTCCTTTGGTTGTATTGCAGTTCGCTTGTTGTGTCAGCTGCGATTCTGAAAGTGCGCACAGAAGAAATTGCAGAACTTGTCCTTATTGCTACACGTAATGGGTGCAGGAAGAAGGTGGGAATGAATCTGACTCATGCATCCATAATGAACTCATCGCTTATCGATGTAAATCTAATTTTGCATGCTCTCCATATAGGCAAAATGTTTTCACTTCCCTAAGTTCCTAAGAAAAAGATCCTCTTATATCTAATCATTTTTGCTCCCTTGATTTGTTTTCATCATATAGGACTAAGAAGTACTAAAGGCCTTTACTCAATCTGTTGTGATACTTATGAACGAAACCAATATAATTCATTCAATCCATCATAAATGATTAACTAATATTCTTATTTGTTTGGTGTCTCTCTGCAGGCTACTTTACGCTTCTCCTAAGGCTCATTGAGGCACATTTGAAAGCTTTGGAATGTCCGATTTCTTACGGCGCCTATTGATCCTGAAATGGAGTCAATGCTGTGCGAGAAGCTTGGGTTCACCATTTTATCGATGAAGAGGTAATTGCGTCCTATTCTTTGTGTTTGCGTATTTCTGTGGTTGATGGATAAGTTCTTTTTTAACTAATGGATCTAACAATATTGATATCACTCCAATAGCACTAACGTAGTTGCGCTATTGTTATTACGCTGTTTCGGAAGAAGTCGCTGCTGAGGGCACACCCCTTGGTGATGTTTGAGAACCTAAGATTGGCGCAGAAATCACTTGCTTGAGCAAAGCGATCTCGTGGTTTGTAGGAGAAAAGTTACCTTTGAGATCTTACGCTAACTATCTTTGTTATATTAGGTTGCCGATTTGGAAGATCTTGAAGAGGACAAATTCCTTAATCTTTGTTGTTAAGGTGGGCTCAATAATATCATACCCGGTCATCAATGATGCTTGTTCTGTTCTTGTTCCTTATTTTAGTTAATCTATAGTTGAAAACTATTCTTGAGAGAAGGTGAGTGCATCCACAATATTTTTTTTGTCCACAAGAATCGTTAGCGCCTTTACCTATTAGAGCGGTGAGTGCATCCACAAACATATATTCTTTTTCTTTTGTCTATTTAGATATGCTATCAATTTCAAGCTTGTTGTGTAGTTTGAATTAGCATCCATAGCTGATACTTAGGTGTTCTTTGTTAATGAGTATTTATATTTTCTTATTTGGAGCTAACCATAGAATTAGTTTATCATGCAATGGTTTGGACGGACGGAGTGTCCCTAATACTCTGTTATCACAAATTGTGAAGTTTGTCAAACCAAGGGCTGCGAGCTGCGAGAACATATATCACAGTTATTCATCATTTTTACATGCCTTACGTTTCGGTTTGTCAAAAGGAGAACCGAGTGATTTTTGAGCGTATGCATATGCGCCTCTCGCCATCGAGGCCCTTAGTTCGATCTGCGATGGTTAATTAATTTGGTGTTAGTTTCACATCTCAATGTAATCATGTAGACTAATAGTTGTGTCAACTAAAGCAGAACTGAAAACAGTAACGTTTATTTCCTGGAAAACAAATTCTTATCTCAATGTTATATTTTGCTGACAAGCGTATTACTGCAGATCCTTCACTGGCCTCAGGCTGTGCTTGGAAGGAACCAAACAGAACCGTCTGGCAATTCATTTGCAGCACCTTGGCTCATTACCAAAAATATTCCTACCTCATTGGGACTCTCATATCACAATTGGACCACCAAAATGGCAAGGCCCTGAAGAGCAGGATAGCCGCTGGTTCGAACCAATCAAGTGGAAGAATTTTGCTCATGTCAAGATCGCGCCATAGAGTACATCAAACAAATATCACGGACCTTTACGGTGTTTATATTGTCACGGGAGCACAATTGGGAGTGTGGGATTTTGGTGTTAAGAGTGTACTCCACCTTAAACTCTTGTTCTCGAGTTCTGGGTCCTCAAGTGCTAATGCTAAACTTGCAAAGATTGTTGACATGGTCAAACGTTGAAGGGCCCACAAGATGCACTGCCACCGGTAGTCACGGGAGCAAAGTTGGGTGTTGAGAAGGGCGAGGATTGTTGTGCGTGCAAAATACTCCTTATTGAATTATTGACCAAAATGATGTAAGCATTCATTCATTCTCTCCGCTATGAAGCACCCTGTTTAAAGATAGCATTTGTTCTTTTGTTTTTCATGTATGGTACTCCATGTAACATGATGTGGATTCATGCTTCTTCTTGTTGATACTGTGAGCAAAGTAGCATCGAGATGTTTATGTCCAGTTCAAAAATATTTGATCTGGCCCCAGTCATCTCTTTCACAGCCATCTCTTCGCAGCAAGATGGTGTATATTATGAATTTTGCGCCTGTGCGTTTTGCCCTTCGAAATTTACTCCAGCGGAATGGAACTGAGTTATGAACTCCTGGTGACAAGCGTTAGCGGTTCGATGATGTTTACCAAATTCGATATGGCTTATGCGACTTGGGTAGAATAGTTCTTTTGAAGTTAAGCAATTTTATCTCGATTTTTGCAGGGCATGATTAAAGTTGAGTATATATCGTCTTTTGACAAGTATATGGGTGTTGCGGATGGTTGGCAAAATTCTAAGGTACAATTGTTAAGTGCCGACTTCTTCCAAGTTTGTTCGCCACATAAAAGCATTGCTTGATTGCCTCGCCGTACCAGCGGTTTACTGGTGGTGACAACCCTCCGTTGACCTCTCAGGAAGGCGAAGATTTAGACCTAGCCGATGATGACTTCAGCCACCCCCACCCGAATAGTTGCATCTTACCTTGTTCTCAGTGCTTATTTTGTGACTGTTCTAAAAAGTAATTCTCCTTTGTCATTTGTTTGCAGGCAGTTGATGCTCGTGGCCCAAGGGAACCATGGCATGACTTGCATTCCAAGATTGATGGTCCAGCTGCTTATGATTTTTTGCAAAACTTTCAGGAGCGTTGGTTAAAGGTGTTGAGAAACCGTCGCTGGCGACCAGTCCGAACGATTCCTCTGCTTAGAACAAGAACGAATCAATCACAGAATTACAGAGAGAATAGATTGAACACACAGAGAGGTAGAGAGAACTCCCGGTCTTTCTTTATTGCTTTTCTTTCATGTGTACATAATGAGGGGGGTATGGCTCTCTATTTATAGTCTACGGTGGGGTGCCCAATTAGATCAGGACTCTTGGATAGAGTCCAAGTTTCCTAACACTCCCCCTTGGGCACTCACCCAATATGCTCATGCCTCGTCAAAACTCCATAAAAACCCAGTGGGAAAAATTTGGAGAAAGAGTACATGATACATGTGATGCTGCGATGCACGAATTGCCTCATTAAAAACCTTGGTCGAGAAACTTCATGGAAAACTCGTCAAGGGAAAAAGAGTACAATTCACCCAAATTTATTTGGTCTGCAAGACTTTATTTTTGGGTACTTAATCTTCATGATCAAGATTTATTAGCGGGCTTGTGAGAATTCTCCCCCTGAATTCTGCACTTCTCTAAGTCTTATCATTCCAATCCCTTACACGCACCTTTCAAAGTTAGATGCGGGGAGTGACTTAGTGAATAAATCTTCATGACTTAGTGTGCAGTACTTCAATTTTGTCCATCTTTGCAATTCATGAGCATAGAGGAATTTGGGGTTGATATGCTTACATAGCCCATCTGCACTTGTGCAACGCAAGCTGCATTATCTTCATGGATAATTGTGGGGGTTTACACAACGTTCATTCCACATGACTGCTGGATGTGGTGATCCGTTCAGCGGAACCAAGCGCACTCTCGTGCGACTTCATACAGTGCTATAATTTCTGAGTGGTTCGTCGAAGTAGCTACAAGACTTTGCTTAGACGATTTCTAGGAATTGCAGTTCCACCACATGGAAATATATAGTCTGTTTGCGACTTAGCGGTATACGGGTCAGACAGGTACCCAGCATCTGCATAGTCAATCAAGTTCAGATCTTGATTCTTTCTGTAAGACAACCCAAGGTCTTTACTTCCTTGGAAGTATCGGAATATGTCCTTTATGCCCGGCCAATGCCTTTTGGTGGGCTCTGCACTGTACCTTGCTAACAGGTTCACAGCAAATGCAATGTCCGGTCTAGTGCAGTTTGCTAAGTACATGGGTGCTCCCACCGCACTTAAATACAGGGAATTCCGGTCCCGAGACTTCCTCCCCTCTTCCCTAGGTCGGAAAGGATCTTTTCTTTCTGTAAAGACCTCCGATCATTGGTACTTTCGAGGAAATGCCTTCTCGAAGCCAAACCTTTCAAGCACCTTACAGGTGTAGGTTGGTGATGTACCAAGACTCCTTGAGGGCGTGCTCAAGCTGCAGCCTAAGCAAAACTTGGTCTTGCCCAAATCTTTCATTTCAAATTCGACTCCAAGTAGGAGCTTGCTTCTTTTATGTCTTGGCTGTCCCGATGATGTTCGAGATCATCTACATACACAGATATTATACAAAACCCATTCAGGATCGCCGTATAAATACACAAGGACAGTCTTCATTGTTCGTGTAGCCTTTCTTGCAGAGAAAGTCGCTTAGCGATTATACCACATGCTTCAGTTGTTTCATCCATCTGGTGACTTTACGAGTTTCACACTGCATGATTTCTATTTGCTCTGTCTTGGTTCGGAGAGGATTCCTTGAGGACTCTCATATAAATCTCCGAATCCAAGTTACAGTAAGGTATGCAGTCACAACATCCATCAATTTCATTTCCAAATTCAAGTTCACCGCCATTGAGATCAAGTATCTAAAGGTAATTCCACTCATGACCGGGAGCAGAGTTTCTTCATAATCAACTCCGGGCGTTGAGTGAAACCTTGGGCTACTAGCCTTGCTTTGTATCTCACCACTTCATTTCTTTCATTTCTCTTTCGAACAAATACCCACTTGTGCCCAACGGGGTGTATGTGAGGAGGTGTGCGGCATACGGGCCCAAACACCTCTCTTTTATTCAGAGATAGCAATTCAGTTGCTATTGCCTTCTTCCAATCTTCCCAATCTGATCTTTTCTTACATTCAGCGAGCGATGCAGGCTCGGGATAAAGATCGATGATGGTGGCAATTTTCTTTGCGAAGTAGATATCGATATTAGTTGTTGTCCTATTCAGGGACTCTCCCGTGTGCACATAATTTATAGTTATTTCTTCATGAGTTGCTTCTTCTGGAGCTTCACCTTGCGCATCGCTTCTTTCAATTGCGGTGGCAAGTCCCTTTAGTTTTTCGGCTCCGATGTGTGCGCACACATCCATGCCGATGGGGATATTCAGATCCGGTATGCCCTTTTCGGAAGGTGTCATACTTGTGCCAGGTCTCAACTGGCTCCCCTTCTCATTCTGGGGGACTTCAATGATCGGCTGTGATAAATCTCTCTTATCCTTTTTCGCCAGGCGTCCCCGGTTACTAAGGATTCGAGGAACCGGAGTTCTCGTCCTTTATTATTTTTCTGAGGCCTCTGGACGAGATTAGGGATACCTTCTGCTTTCTTTGGTATTTCAACCCTCTCAGGTGCGATGCGTCTTTGGCACATGCGACTTAGTCACGCTCTTCAAATCACTAAAGTGATCAGGCAGCTGATTTGCTAATGCTTGCAAATCAATTGTCTTCTGGACTTCTCTTGTCTTCTAGACTTCTCTATTTGCTTCATTAATACGCGGGTCATCTGCATGAATTCCCGCGGCTTGCCATGTAATGTCTTCTGGACTTCTCTAGTGCGCGGGTCATCTGCATGGATTCCCCAGGTTTGCCATGTAATTTCCCGACATTCTTCATCAAGGGGTTGATTTCCTCCCCCTAATGTTGGGAAACATTCGGTGGTGACCCTTACGCTAGTTGCATAGGTGAATGGATGTTGTAGGCCGAAGGTCTAAGGTTGATGAGATTCGTTGCATGCAGGACTGCGTGTCCCCAACATGTACCTGCTAGATTTCAATTTTGCAAAAGGGGTCGGGCAATAAATTTAATTCTCTTAATTAAAGCCTCTGCCAAACCGTTCTGGGTATGGACATGCAGTACCGAATGCTCAACTGCAATTCCCATCGCCATGCAATAATCATCAAACGCCTTCGAATTAAATTCTCTGGCGTTGTCCATTCTGATGGACTTGATATGATGATCTGAAACACATTTACGATGCGAATGATCTGAGATCAATTTTGCAAAGGCGTGGTTTCTTGTGGACAACAAAAACCCACATATGAAAACTTCGAGGAAGCGTCAATGAGCACCATAAAATTCTTAAATGACCCTAAGATGGGCTGAATGGGACCGCAAATGTCTCCTGGATACGTTCGATGTCTGAGGACTTCATCCTTCACTTTCAGAGTGTAGGGTCTAGTAATTAGTTTCCCGGTGGCACATGCAGGGCACACAAAATCTTCATGATTCGGGAAATTCTTCACATTAATATTGTGCCCATGCGAGTTATTATGTTTCTCATCATCCTAAGACTTGGGTGGCCTAATCTGTCATGCCGGAGACAGAAGAGTTCAGAGCTTCTAAACACTTGTCTTGAGCGATTATGCAGCTGCAGCGCTTTGATGTTGGTATAATATAGCCCATTTTCTAGTGAAGGAAGTTTTTCTAGTACCCTTTTGCGCTTCGTAATGAGCAGGTATTCCTTACCGTACTCTTCTTTAGTCTCAACGCGGAAACTATTTGCGCGGATATTCTTAAAACTTAGGAGAGTTCTAGTCGATTCTGGGTACTATGAGGCTTCTTCAATGACCAAAGTTGTGCCCATTATGGCTCTTTCAGAACCAATTATACATGCATCGCTTCTAGCGATTGTCGTAAGGCTGCTAGTGCTCTTACGAATTGACTGAAAATACTTAGTCTCTCTTAAGATGATATGCATTGTGCCGCTGCTAGCTAAGCACACTTCCTTCATAGGGCGCTACACGCGTTCTAATATAGGGTATTTTATTAACATGCATGAGAAGGCAATCAACACATAGATAAAATACTCCAATATCAGAACATATCATGCCATCATAAACTGAATAAATGAATGAATTCTTTAAATATCATCCAACCATCACGAGAAGATAACAATTCTTAAGTACCATCCATGCAAATTCTAACATATTCTTCCACACAAAATAAATGACATTTAAAGTCAAAATGCATTCAGTGCACTAGACTTCTTCTGCTATTTTCTCAGGGGTGACATTCTCTTCAAGAGAAATCATGGCATTGGCTGCTGCTAGGCCGAGAGGGGGTGCTGCTGCTTGGATGGTCTCAACCTCCATTAGCGCGGGCAGCTGCTCGGAACTCTCCCCCTCAACCGATGCAAAGTGGGCTTCATGCTGCCCTTTGCCATCCCGTTTTGGCTTGTTAGCCTTATTCTCATGTGGAGCGTCTAATTTGCCTTTCTAGGCTACGGTCTTACCCTTCCTTCCCCTTTTCTCTATCAAGGGCTTTCGCACCTTGTTGCTCTCGGCGTTGGCTTCACGGCCAGTGGATCTACCAGATGGCTGAGTGACTTAGTTCTTGCGGAGAACTTTGTCCTGAGCCTCCGCAACTTGCATCATATCAATCAATTCGGCATATTCCTCATAGCCGTCTTGACAATAATGGCGTGCGGATTATGCTGCATTGGGGTGGAAGGATTTTCTCAATTTTCTGCATTGGGATACAAATCCTGTGCACGGCAGAATTGTATTCCCCGACCGTCTTAAAGTTGGCAAACCTCAGTCTAATCCACTCTTACTCTGTTTGAGGAAGAATGATATGCTTTAGCCTCTCAAACCGCTTCTTGAGTGCGGTCTAGAGTGCTAGCGCGCTTTTCTCCGCCATATACTCATTCTTGAGAGTGGGGCAGAGGTGATGCCTGAGAAAATGAAGTGCCTGATCATTCTCCTCAGGTTGGGTTGAGCGTCATTCAGTCCGCTAATCCCAATAACAACGCGGAGCTTCCTGGCTTCAAGTACAATCTCGACATCGGATGCCTACATCAAATAGTTTTGGCCATACTGGGCCAGCTCCTCAAACTCCCAGTTCATGATGCTAGTCATCTAAATGTGTATAAGTTTACTGCTGGTAGACATGCACGAAATAATTCACTACGGGTAAATAAATGGTACAAAAGATTCTCGCAATGTTTCAGAATTTTCTATGCATTTTCTATAATTTTACTGCTAATTTCAGTGATTAAAAGCAATTTTCAGCAATTACAATTAACCAAAACAGTAAATAAATATAGAAAATACAGAGAATAATAATGGCATAAATATATAAGCTTCAAAATGCTAAAAATAATGCAAAATTCGGATTCTTGAGGCCCTTTTATGCTAAAATATGAAATTTCAGCAAATTCTGCACTTTCTGGGGGTTTTTACGCAAAATTTCAGTTCAGAGAAAAATTCGCGCAATTTTCTGATTTATCGAGGGGTTTTCTGAAAAAATCTGGACCCGCTCGTAAATTTGAGGGCTCATACGTAATTTTCAGAACTACGAGGCCTTTTCTGCAAAAATTCGGGACTATTGTGCAATTGTTAGGGCCTTTCGGTAATATTCATGTTTTCCGGGCTTTTTCTGCAAAATACCCAGCGCCTCCTCGGCCGCCGCTTTCCCCGGCCAAAGGCCCATCCGCCCATGAGGCTGCTCGCCTAAATCGCCCATCGAGCGGCAAGGCTCCCAGTTAGGGTTTCCCCTAGCCGTGGCGGCGGGCGAGGTGAGATGCGCCGCAGCGCGCGGGTCGGGCGGCGGGCGGCACGGCCGGCGGGGAGCGGCACACGGCAGGCGCGCGGGTGCGGTGAAGTCTTGCGCGGCTCACTCCATGCGCCCGTGCTGGCGGCCGTTCGGCGGTCGGGCGAGGCGCGCCGCGGTCGGGACCAAAACGAGGCGGCGGCGGCCAGCGCGGCGGCGCCATGCGGGCGTCATGCGGCCGGCGACGCGAGGCGCCATGCGGGCGGCATGCAACCGGCGGCGTGGAGCGCCATGCGGGCGGTGTCGGCCGGCGATGCGCGTCGCGGCGCGGCAACCAGGCGGCCGAGGCGCGCAAAACCGGGCGGCCGGCGGCGCGCTGCGGAACCGTAGGGGCTCGGGCGGCTACTCGGCAGCGGAGAGAGGAGCGACTAGAGCTGGAGCGCATGCGGGCGCAGGGCGGCGCGCGGCGGCGGCGTGCGGCGATAAGCGGCAAGTGGGCAAAGCGTTAGCCCGTCGCGGGCGCGCGCGTTGTCCGAGGAAGCATCATGGCGGAGGCGGCTTCGAGCGGCTCCTTCAGCCGATGGCGGCGTCGCGCCGGCCGAGAAGCCGAGGCGGACTTGCGTGGCGGCCGAGCACGCTCGCCGAGCGGCGCGGTGGCGGCGGCCATTCGGGGCAGCGACCAGGTGGTCAACCGGCGTCGGGCCGGCGGTGAACCGGCGATCTGCGGCTAGCCGGCGATGGCTTCTTGTGTGGCAGCCATACGGGGCCATCCATGCCAAGTTTTTTTTTTCTCTTTTTTCATGCAGTGTCATGCAGAGCATAAGAAGATGCGAAAAATTTCAATCTGTAATGCTATGCAGGAACTAAAAGGGAACTAATGCATATATTATCTTGTGCTTGTGATCATGCAGGATCAGCCAACACCATGCAAAATTTGTTCCCAAACTACGATGCAATCAACATCTACCCCTTTTTCACAATCTGCCGATCGACATTGTGCCGGCGATTTCAGATCTGCTCGCGGTAGATTTAGGGCGGATTTGCATCGTTCTGATCTACAGTGCAATCAACATCTACCCCGTTTCACAATCTACCGATCGACATTGTGCCGGCGACTTCAAGTCTGCTCGCGGTAGATTAGGGCGGATTTGCACGTAAATTTCAATCTAGAACGCGAAAAGAAAATCTGATTCAAAGCGATCTAGAAAATTCAATCGTGCTTCGATGATTACCTCATTCACCGGGCGAAGTCGTCTTGATAACGTGTTGAGAAACCGTCGTGGCGACGGTCCAACGATTCCTCTGCTTAGAACAAGAACGAATCAATCACAGAATTACAGAGAGAATAGATTGAACACACAGAGAGGTAGAGAGAACTCCCGGTCTTTCTTTATTGCTTTTCTTTCATGTGTACATAATGAGGGGGGTATGGCTCTCTATTTATAGTCTAAAGTGGGGTGCCCAATTAGATCAGGACTCTTGGATAGAGTCCAAGTTTCCTAACAAAAGGCATCCAAATGCCATGGGATTAAAAAGTTGGCAAAATCATATGATGACGCTGGGTGGACTGACCTGGGCCGGCCAAGTGGCAAGCGGGGAAGGGGGCTAGGCGGGATCAGGCGGGAGATCGGCGAGTCACGCGCGGCTTTGAGGGGGGAGAGGAATTTTAGTTTTAATTTTGATTTTTGATTTTCAGAGAGGCTAGAAAATTCAATAAAGCTCAGAAAAAATATTAAATAAATTCCAAAAATCCTAGAAAAATTCACAGAAGTTCCTAGGTAAGTTTTGGACTTAAATAAAATATTTTCAACAACAGTTCTTGCATTAAATTTTAAATTTAATTTCCTTCAAAATATTTTTAATCTTTTAAATAACTTTTTTTAAAAAAACTCAGAAAAACCTTGGGATGTCACATACGGCAAGGGAGTAGCGGCGGCTGGTACTGTTACGAGCGGCGCCTCAACTACTCCGCGTGTGCTCCTCTCCCCAGACGGCCCGCGCCCCAGTAAAAGCACCGTGAATCTTAATGAATCTGATTGTTTGCTTTATTTTTTACAAATTTTATCTTATTTTGTATTTTACCGTAGCGTTAGCACGGACACACTATAAGGTCTTTGGAGGACGCGCGGTGCGGGCGAGGCGCGGACCAGCGTCCACATGGTGCGGGCGCGCCGCGCGATGGACGCGGCGCAGCGAGCGGGCGAGACGAACACGCGGACCAGCGTCCACATGGTGCGGGCGCGCCGCGATGGGCGGCGGGAGGAACCCAATTATCCAAACAAAACATATATGGTCTTTCAAAAATTGTCTTTGAAAGCAGGGAACAAAACATGTATGGCCATTAAAAAATTCGTTTGGTTGATTTCGTGTGCATCCCTAAAATACCACCGTGGCGTTAGCACGGACACTATACTAGTGTACGATAATAAACCAGAAATGGGTGGTTATAACAGGGGCACAGTAAGACGTAGGCTCGAACATTCTGATGAGCATGTTCAGTACACAACGCGGAAAGAAATATCCAAGCAGAACATTTCCCAAAACTCAGCCAAGTTGCTACAGAATCTTTCGGACTGGCTAGATCCTAAATATTCACAACAGCCGGTTTCAACCAAAACCATAACTTGCGTTTGGAGAGGCCAGGTTGGTGTCCAAATGTATCTCAACTCTTTCCTTTACAACACAGTGAGCCCTGCCACCTTCGAGTACCATTACTTTCCCAGGAAGGCATTGAAGAGTTGCCTGCTCTTCTCCACTGGTTGCCTCTTTTACCGAAAAACCCTGCAATTTGCAATTTGACGCCATTTTTCCCTATCGTGGGCTCGTAACCAAGCAGCTTAATTTCATGATAGATACGGCACCTACAACCATGACTGCTGTTTTAGCCATCCATCCAATGAAAGATCTAATTCCTCCCTGTGAATTACGGTTTGACGTGCTAGTATTTCTGTTTTCCAGCCCACTCGTTATTGTATCTTCATGAGTCATGCCATTTGAATCCAATCCATTGTGCAAGCACTTGGACTTGGAAATGTAGTTTGGAGGATACAGATCATCAAGCACAAACGAATTGGTGACATGGTTCGAGTTAGGAGGTAGGATGAGACCATCATCACGTTCAATTTGTTCACCAGCAAACGCAGCAGCCTCGTGGATTACCTCACAGTCCTGTCCCTTGTATTCTTTAAGAATCTTCGACTAGATCATCCTGGCTTGAGATGGTTTCTCGTTCATATCTTTGTTGGTGTTGGAGATCCTGGCGGGTGGCATTGAGGTGTCAAGGCATTAAATTCGTGAAAAGAGAAATATATAACAATGATATAAACGAACTTAGAAAACAGATTAGTTTTAACAATTTAATGTGGTAAAACAGTAGAGATAATCTTTTTTAAAACTTAGATGGTAACAGGTAACAAAATAACTAGACAAGCACATGGCGTAATACAATACAAAGGTAAAATTCACTTGGTGAGATACGCAGCATTCAAACAGTTACAATGGAAGCTGTTATAGTTTCTTAAGAAATTCACTGACACGAGCACTAATGGTTGATGCCTTTGATGTGTTTCCATCATACCAGTGATGCCCTGCACCTATTATTCATTCACGTTCGTCCATCATTGCACTTCTACCAATATCTGTACCACCAACTAGTGAACCAGCATCCAGATGAAACTTAGAAGACCTATTTTACCATGTCCCTATGGTGTATAATCTTTCATCTCTGTAACATTATGTCATGACATCCTAGATTTATATCTTCCCTATTAATTAATACAGAGAAAAGTAGGAAAAGTAAAGAAGATACCAAATTAACCACCCCTTACCATATAGGCCATCACTCATAGTACAAAGCAAGGACGAATCGAAATACCCCAACTTTACTATTAGCAGTTCAGCATGCCCAGAGCAGCAGCAGCAGCGGGCGCGCGCGCACAAATCACATCTTCAACGAATGAACAGAACCAGACCAATCGCGAGATGAGATCCCCAAGAATCGGACCTACAGGGAGGCGAGCTGCACTTCCTCCTCGTCGTCTTCCTCGTCCCCGGCGCCCAACCGCTTCACCGCCGCCTCGGCGTCGCGCTCGCTCGCTCTTCTTGGAGAGACGCATTCGCCTGCAGGTGGGGCCAAACGCGATCTTAGCCGTCGGATCCGCAGTGTCTCCGGGCTCGGATTGGACTTGGGCCGGAGAGAAATAAGCTCGGCCTTGTTCTACAAAAGTTAAGGTGGGCTAAGCCGTCTCACGCGCGGAACTACAAGTGACCTTATACAGTTATACTACTTCTCTAGAAAAACAGTTATGGACTTACAAGAGACCTTATACGAGCAATATTTCTCATCTATGTTTACAATATTTGTTGATCATATATGTAATAAAAAAATTAAAAATAATGTGAGTATTTGCATTGTACGCTCCGATGCAACATTTTTAGATAATGTGTGTAATAATTTTAATCACCGTATACAACAAAAATGTGTGATACAAAAGTCGATGTTGCATATACGAAATAAAAAATATTACAACAAAAATATAGGCAAAAAACATTATAAATATGAGCGAAAAATATTACAAGCATGATTTAAAAATGTTGCAACCGAGCGCTCGGAGCTAGCGTCCGAATTGGACGTATAGGCGCTAGCATTTTCCAAAAAAAAGTTATACTACTCCTCCAAAAAAAAAAACAGTTACTCCACTAAAAAAAACAGTTATACTTCTACCCTTGAAAAAACAGTTACACTATTTGGATTTCTCGGTCTCACGATATGCAAAGGGAACTCGTGTGCATCTGATCTAACACGCAGCGGAATCTACAGTGACCAACACGAGATGTTTCTCTCTTCTTTTCTCATCTTAAAATAGCGATTTCGAACTTTATATATGCAGCCAGGGAAAATTAGGAGAGCCGGGAATCGTACTCACGATGTATGTCCTTCGTCTCATCTTTTCTCCTCTATACTATATCTAAACAAACTTTTTACAGCGCGCACAGATTACACACTGCACAGCTCCTTGCGCACGCTGACAGGAAACAACCCTGCCTTGCCTAGATAGATGAGTATAAAATCCTAGAACAAAATCTATCGACACATCAGTAATTCCCTCCACCTTGCTCGGCCTGCCCCCCTGCAGCCGGCACCTCTGCACCGCCGTCCTCATCCTCTCCGGCAGGCACCGCTGCACCGCGTCGACCAGCCTCTCCGTCGAGAGCTTCGCGTCCCTGGCGTACGCCTCCACCAGCTTCGGCAGCAGCACCCTATGCTCCTCCTTCCACACGCCCACCGTCGCGCGGATGTACTCCTCCTTGGCCGCCTTCAGCTGCTGGAACAGCCGCTTCGGCGTGTACACCACCCTCACCTGCATGCTGAACACAAAGAAAGGCATCAGCGTCTGATGATGCGTCTAGCACATTGATGAACAAAGTGCAGCAACATTTCATCCATGCTACATACTCCACTGTCCATACCGAGGAGTAAAGGAGATACTTGTCAAGTTTCTTACATGATTGTGTCATGTCAGGGTGTATGTAGCTTTATCACTTTCAGAAACATGCGTACCACTCTACTAGGGATTGTGTTTATGGTTTAGAGCTCCCATGAATCACATTAGTATGTGCAATGTATGGCTTGATCAGCTCGTGTCCTGTTTTTCATATGGAAGAACAAATTAAAAGATGAGATGGTGTTCTTACTGCGGGATCAGAATGGCTTCCTGAACAAAGCGCAAAGCGCAAAAGAGGCTCTGATTGATGAATGGCAAAAGTGAAGGACATGTGAGATTGTGATGAACGTTACAAATTTTGTGGGGTGGATATTTAATTTTATAAAGATTATATTTTATCTGGATCGGTTTCACAATTTTTTAGGCAAATAGGTATGATTGCAGTGGTCATACCCCTGACTGGTAGTACAATGGCAGTCAAACCGCAGAGCGGTAGTACCGCAGTTTATTTGCCAGTTGTTTTTTTTCAGAGAGGTCCAGTTGCAGAGAGCGGTAGTATCGGCCTATGGTGGGTGGTAGTACTGGCCTAGATGAAAATTTTTGGATTTTAAAAATTGAGTTATAGATTGATTTGGATTGATCCAGGTCAGTGCATATGTGTTACATAAAGTATGTTTTGACTAACGTAAGTCATGTTGTGAAGAATTTATGCCCAAAAATGATTTCTTGGTCTTTGAATGTGTAGTAACGTTTGGAGTCAACCATAGGCAATGGCAAGGATTAGGGCTACGCTCATGAAGGGGCCGAGGTCCAGAATGGTCAAGAATGCTATGTGTCGAGGATAGAATAATTTTCAAATTATTATGTCATCATATTCCTTGAATATACTCCTTATCGATAAGAAAAAAGTTCCACATAATAGTTGTAAGCTTTTCTACGACCGTATGGTCGTAAGCTATTTTACGACCACACTTTGGCCGCAAGCTTTTCTACGACCGTATGGTCGGAAGCTCTGCTATGACCATATTGTTGTAAGCTATGCTACGATCGTATGATCGTAAGTTCTCCTACATTCACATTGTTGTAAGCTCTACTACGATCACATGGTCATAAGTCTTACTACGACCACATTATCATAAACTCTGCTACAACAAGCTATCATGCGACCTCCTTATGGTCATGGACCTTTCTGCCACCAATCTATCTCCGACTAACTTGTCTACGATAAACAACTGCATCATCAGTTCATCTAATAAGGCAGTTAGAACGTGTGTTTATCTAATAACTGCACACGATCTCTCTCTGCCAATAACCGTTATACGGCAAATGGCCTTTTACGTCTCTCTGATAGTAACTTTCGTCAGGCGGTTATTATCCGAAGCGTTGAGACGTCTTTTAGCGCAGGACAATTGTTGTTACTTCATTGGCTATATAAAGGTTAACGTCAAGGAGAGAAGGAAGAGGCATTCGGATCAAAGGAGAAGATAGTGCTAGCCATTTGCATAATTCTTTGTTGTAATTCTCTTTCTAGTAATTAGCAATCATATAGGACGTAGGATTATTATTCTATCAGGAGAAAGCCTGAACCTGTATAAAATTCCCATGTCTCTACTCTACATATGCATACATCGGATCTTTTAAGAGTTTCTCCGAACCCAAACAAATCATACATAAGATCAATATTAAAACATAGTCAGTTAGCACCGTCTGTGAGGAAATATTCTTCCAAGACTCCGGTAATTTCCTAGTCGGCAAGTTTCTGTTTTTCCTCCTGATGGTCCCATGGCAGATGAATGGAACGAGGAGAACTGGTTTAACTTGGTCGACTACACGAGTATCGATATGGAGGCCTGCTACGACTACGAGCAGACATTGCTTGCTTCCGATGGTGAATGTCTCCCTGGAGATTCCTCCAATGATCCCAAAGACAACACTGTCGGAAAAGTTAATGAGGGATCAAAGTCTCCCCACAGCAGTACTTCTAATGGAGGACTCATCTCCCTCAAGCGGCAAGGGTCAATCCGGCCATGATGAGGACTCACAACATGATGATGGGTTTGTTTCCAAGTATTCAAGTCCCACGGCATCGCCCCGTGCAGTTTTGGAGAACCCCAGACTCTACCGATCAGGGAGCACATTGCCAATTCCTAGTGGTGACTCTTCGGATGACCCCACGAAGGCAATGGGGGCACACTTCGTGTTTGTCCACATTCTCGTAGGGAATAGATCAAGCTGGGATGGTTATAACCCAAACTTCCCCTACTTGGTAGGGTTTACTCTAGGTGTGAGACAATCTCGTTTGATGATTCTTCGAACGAGGCATCCCTTAGAATTGGAGATTCTAGACATGAGGTCTTTGATCTGCCCTCAAATTCTCATCACCCTCTCGGAGGAAGGTCTGAGGATGCTCCCCGATGATCACACTCTCCCTCCTCTCGTGGGAATGGTGACGAGATCTCCAGTGATGAGCCTGATTAGTCCTCTGATGAGCGTGAAAAAAATTCTGAAAATACTCGCTCTCCTCTGAAGCAACCCCAGTTTGCATCAAGAGTCGAGGATCCTGAGACTGCTCGGCAAAGGTGACTTGCCGCCTAGAGTGCTTTGCCTGGGCAGGCCTAATACCAGTTCGAAGAGGCACGAGAGCTTCAACAAATCAATGACTTGCTAGAGAACCCAACTCAAGAGCTTGCTCAAGCGCCATGCTACGATCGCTTCACTAAAAACATTGCACGAAGGCTTTACAATGTGATGGCCCGACTTGAGCAACCTCGCCAACGTCCTTCCGAGAGTCGACAAGGTACGACCGTATCTAGTCATTCATGAAACTTGCCTCGCAGGAGTCAGAATGGTGACGGGGCACATCACACTCCTAATCGCAATACCAGCCAGAGGAGAATGCATCGGATTGCTTTGGATCAACAATTCGATGCTCGATCACCACTTTGAGGAAGGAACCTACAACAGCAGATGGATTACGAGTATCAACCTTGAGTGGACGAGACCTATTACAAGTCTGGTCCGCCCACTGTCGGGCATTGCCGAGTGCATTCACTTGACAATGCTAACTACCCGTATCCACAAAGGGACATCAGGAGATTGTTACCGAATGTCGAGCATTCGTGCCTGAGCTCTAAGCAGTGAGTTGGCTGTTGCGGTTTTGATCGGTGAGCATAGAGAAATTCGACGGGTCTCAGAATCCCATCGAGTTTCTTAAGATTTACATGACTGTGGTTCGGGCAGCAGGAGGAGGTAAGCACATCATGGCCAACTACCTTCCAATGGTGCTTGAAGGATCTGCTCGATCTTGATTGCTCAACCAACCTTTTAAGTCGATCTACTCGTGGCAGCATCTCTTTGACCTTCTGATGGCCAACTTCCAGGGTACAGACAATCGCCCTGGGAAGGAGGACGACCTGCATTGAATGCGCCAAGGCAACGACAATTCATTCGATGTTTTAGCCAGGTTCGAAACTCAATTCTAGAGGTCTCTGATGCTTCTGTTATTAGGGCATTCAGACAAGGGGTGCGCAATCGGAGATTCACAGAGGACATCGTACTGAACCCTATAACCACCGTCACTGAGCTCTTCAAGATGGTCGATCAGTATGCAACAACTGCCGAAGTGGTCGAATGGACCAGGACATCGACCAGGCCAGTCGCTGTTCCAAGGAGCAAGGAGAAGGCCAAGAAACTCGGAGACAAGGTCAAGAGCCATAAGCCTTGTGCCACATGGTCGAAGGAGGTCTTGGCTATGGACGATAAGGAGCCACGTAACTCCAAACAATACTTCAACCGTGACAAAGGCAAGGCACCCATGAGGAAAGAAAAAAGCATAGATGATGCCCTCTTCATAAGAAAGAGGGGCATGATCTTTACAATTGCCGAGTCTTCCTGCGTAGACTTGAGGATTATTATTCTGGCAAGGGCTCACTTCCAACAATTGAGGAGTTGGGACAATCAAGCTGTCGAAAGCATTCAGACGAGGACGAGGACATGCCATTTTAGGATTCGAAACACACTATCGAGCACATATATGGAGGTTCATCCGCATACGAGTCCAAGTGATAGTATAAGGCTGTCGAGCGCGAGGTAAACTCTATCAATCATTCCCTTGTCAATAATTTGCCTAAGTGGTCGGAAGTCACCATCTCTTTTGAGAAGGGTGATTGTTCGATCCCCTCAACTTGACCTGGCCGGTTTCCGATCGTGGTCGAGCCCACCATCAACAACTGTTGAGTAAATCGTGTGTTGATTGATGGTGGTAGTTTTTTAAATATTTTATTTGTTAGTGCCTTAGACGAGATGCAAATTCTTTGTACCAGAATAAAGCCTGTGTGATATTAATTTTATAGAATCGTATCGGGTTCTTCGGCTAAGCCCATTGTCCAAGTTTCTCTGCCTGTTATGTTCGGTTCTCTAGGCAACTTCAGGACAGAAAAACTCTCTTTGATGTGGTCAACTTCGATTCGGCATATAATGCCATATTCGGACGACCAACTCTGGCACGATTTCTGATAGTTGTTCATTATGCATATCAATATCTCAAGTTACCATGTCCCAAGGAGTCATCACAGTCTATTGTGATAAGAAGATGGTACTGACGTGCGATCGCAAGTCCTTCGAGATGGTCGGACAGTTACCATCTTGGGAAGTCACCAAGGTGTGGCCTTCGAGCAAGCACTTGAAGCTTAAAGCTGTACCAAAGTCGAATGGCAGAAATCAAAGTAGTCCCTCTGGACCCAGAGGAACCTTCAAAGATAGTTCACATCGGTGTTATTTTCAACCCTGCATAGGAAGATGCTCTCGTTAACTTGTGCTTTTATAACTTGTTTTGAATATATGATAAGACAATTTAGTGGTCAAAAGAGCATCTTGTTAACTTGTAAAGGTAAAAAACATCCCTCTTTTGTGCCTGAATTGAGCAGAAAAGAAATTGTGCGCACACTTGTGCAAGTTCCACTCTATGCTACTGCCTCTACTGCCCACGCATCTCTGTCTATCTTGGCAGTGATGCTTAATTTACTGCAGTATGTCAAACAGGAGATCGAACAGGAAAATGGTGTTCTAAGCATGCAAATCAAGTGCCTTGCTTCAGGTTTTACTGCCCGAGTTAAATGTTCAATGAACAGCTAGCATGTAATTTCTTACTTCAATGTTATCTCCATGCATGTCAAAAGTACTGGTAATGGCGAATAGAGAGATCTCCGGATGGTTATTGCTGCAGATCAAGCACTAGCAGGCTTTCATTTCATCTTCACCAAGCTCCAGTACGCACTGGAGGCATGCAGAATTGCAGACTAGCTTGAATGCGTATCCGTGCGCTCGTCAGACAAGCCAATGCAATAACTATACATACATAAACACACAAGTACAGGGTGGTTGTACGGTTACATCCATGTAGGGGCGGAACCAGACATCTGACTATTTGGGCTGTAACCTAAAGTCTGACAATCAAAACTCATACAAAATTCATAAAAAACCACAAAAAAACAGAGTTAGTCCAAGAGCAGCTGACCCAGCCTGGGGCTTGAGCTGGTTCCGCCCCTGCACCCATAGTATCTTGCATATATACAGGGACTACTCATTTGGGGTTTTGGTGGTTTATTGTTTATTTTCTACTATTGGTACTGTAGTTAGTTTATTTTACATTATAACTACGGATAACTTTTTGATATAATTAAATTTGAATAATTAAAAATAAAAAATAGGTTAGCACATCATAAACAATACAAAGAAATATGGAAAAAAAAGACAAAAAAATAAAAAATAAACTAAACTAAATTAAAAAACTAAAACTAAAGATCTAACCAGAAGTCAAAATGAGCAGGTCCATATATGTGAAGGCAATCGATGGGCATTGTCCGGTTAGTAGCTTTGTCATATTGCAGTAGTTCAGTTGTCATCGGCTCATAGCACATAGTGTGCAAACTTGTACTAGTAGCTGCTCTTTTCTTGCCAAGGCAGGGCTATGAACCATTGAGAGACTTCTTATAGTAGATAACCTGCTCATTCAAGACAACCTGCTCATTCAAGACAGATGAAGATTGCGATTGTTTCCCAACCAAACTTGGAAGATTGATTAATCACAACTTAAAACTGTTACTCCAGAATCCACAAGTAAGATATTACTCACAAGTAGCGGATCATACAAGATTGATTTCTGCAATGAGAAATCAGAGAGCTTGCGCATTTCAAACCATATTACAACAAACCCCTTCAGTTAGAAGCACCACTACTAGTAACCCTGCACATTTCTCCTCTCTTCTTGATGATCTCCTAACTGATACTAAATCTTACTACCTTGTAAGTAACCATTATTAAGTACTACTTACCACATTGTAAGGAACATCACACACTGTTTTTCTTAGCGGTTTTGACTTGATCAGCTCCGTCCTGATTGCAACGAACTCGCTTGCTGCTCGGTGTAAGGCCTGATGAAGGTCCTCCTCCACCACACCTCAAACGCCCTCTGAAGGTTTGGGCAGCTATCTCCAACCTTCAGGAATCTGCCCAGCCAGGTGAGTAGTATCGTCTGCTGGTCCTCCAATGGCAGCGTCAGGATTGTCTGCCCGATCCCTTCCTCGATGACCTTCCTATCGAACGACCTGCAGCCATGCTGCAACCAGTTGTAGTCGTCCATGAGAGGCTGCAGCCAGACATCCAAGAGGAGCTGCCTCGTTTCCTTCGACGGTAGCGCCTCGCCTTTCCCAATCGCGACGAAGAGCCTTGTGGTGACGCAGCTGACAAGGTGGCGGTACATCACTGGTACCCTGCAGTGCAGTCCGGCCAGTTCTCCTTGGCTGGCCCACATGACTGCAAGTTCATCAGCAGCATTCCGGTCAGCTAGAATCTCAGCTAACCAGAGGAGATTATCAGCCTCTAAAGTGATCTGTCGAAAGATCAGTTCTTTATTGTTTGAAGGTTGCTCAGCAAACTCCGGATCAGAAGCTTGGCGAAACAATGTCAGTAAAGATTGCAGGCAATTCCGGCAACAACTGTACAATGTAACGACACAGGAGTCTGCTGAACCATTGGTCCAGATGTTATTCTCCTTGAAAAGTTTCAAGACCAAAGATTTCATCTCACGCCGCCCTCTATCCTCACTGCTTTTCAGAACCAATTCAATGATATGTGCAAGCGTGTTGTTTGGTGGATTTATTACCTCAGAGGTTACTCTTTTCAGTAAGGGGTTAACACCATAATTCTCACTGTGTAGTTGTCGTATGGATGATACGACATTTTCTTCCTCGTCACCAACCCAAGGGACTGCTTCCAAGTAATCTAAGCATGATAGGACACATGCTCGAAAACCTAGTGATTCTGCAACCTGTATAGAAAAATAATGCATAAATCACACACTTCATAACAAAAAACAAGTAGAGAAGGTAGTCACATTTGCTCTGCAAACTCCAGTTAATTGGCGCTAAGCAACCACATAGTAAGAGATGGGCAAGGTGGAAACAGGTAACGCGCAGATTGGCAGATTTTTCTTCCTGATATAGTGTTATGTGTTCCAAAAGACACATAAATGACAGCCTACCTAAATTGAGCCTGTCCAACTATCAACTGACCACTTCGCTGCATGATATATCAATAAGTTGAGGAATATTGAGTTTTTGTCAGGTTCTATCGATTATGTGTGGTGTTTTTGTCAAGCTCTAATTGATGCCTTCAATTCAACTGCATGAAATGGAAATCGAGATAGAATCATCTGCGCCCAATAAGGAGCCACATTTTTGCAACAATTAGAGTATATAGATGTGTGCATTAGTAATTACACCAAATACCTAATAATACAGCATCTCTAAAAGACTAAAACAAATAGTACATTTTTTAGCTCATGTACCCTAATAGTTTGTATGAAATGTGAAACATACCAAAAAGTTCCCCCAAAAAATGTATATTGACCATATAGACATGCAACAGACTAAGCTAGCTAAATTATCAAACTAATGTCTCCGTGACAAGAGAAACATTGCCTAATGATAAACATCTTTTTTTTAAAAAAAGTAAAGAATACAGTCCCAAATATAAATTAGCATGCATTTAAAAAGGGCTCTAGTTGGATGGGCGGTTGATTACATACCAGTTTAAATAGCGCTTTATTTTGATCTAGCCATAGATCCTTTAACATTTGCACATATTTTAATAGAAATAGCATAGAATCAATTTGTGTATCATATCAACATTCAACTATAAGAACTTGGCAAATCAAGGAACTATCAAAGGAGAAACCTTCAAGATTCGGAGAACTCGCGGCACATTTTGCTTGATCAGCCTCTGCTTGGCATCCTTGCAATACATCAACCCAACAGTCTCGACGAAAATCTCCACATCCTCACAATCCGGTACCTCAATGCAAGACACTGGATACTGCCTCGAGAGCTTATCAGCAAAGAAAGTACTATTTTCAGAAAGGATGTTCTTGTGAACAATCATCTTTACAGTAACCCCTTCCCTGCCATACAGCACAACCTTCAGATCACTCATGTGAAGCTGACCAAATCCAACCGATATCTTATGTTGCTTCGGTCGCTTCTCGGGTGCTGGTGCTACCTTTGGTGGGTCAGGGGTGACATTATCTGCTGGAGGGCATGTTTGCTCATCTGAATTGGTTCTGGACCTAGTAGGAGTAGAACGTATCCTTTTCTCTGAGGAAATGGTCGGCGCCCTCTGAACCAAGGAAGCCTTTGACAAAGGAGGGGATGCTCCCCCTTTAGTTCTAGCTTGCTGGTTTTGGTTCTTCATCGTCTTCTGGAGCACAACTTGCGATGGGCAGCACCAGAATCCTTCCGGAGTGACAGCAATGGGGACATTTCTGATCCTTGCCGGTTGACCATCAAGCCTTCCTACCTTGAATTCTGCCATATTTATCTTAAAGGAGCCTGTATCTTCAGAGAAGTCTGATTCAAATAGTTTTTGAGCATAAGTATGCCGTCTTCTTTTAACGTTCTTGCGAACAACTATTTCTCAGGTTTAGTTATGAATGGTGCTCATGCACACACCTGAACAGAGACACACAAAAAATTGAATTGATGAGTTAAAATTTCAGGCTAAGAGCATGATGCGTTACAGTTTTTTCCCTTTCCCCCCTGCATTTTCTGTTCCTAACAAAATATAGACAATTTCATCTAGTTCTCGTCTCCTTCCCATGAAATAGAGCTTGAACATCAAACCACATCTCATTCCTAGAATCGAGTGCAGACTCATATGAATATTCAAAATACAATTCCTACCTTGGAACCAAAATGGAACAAGAACCAATTTCCAGCTTTTCTAGCACTCAATTATAAGAATCTCCAACCTATCAGCAAATTGAATAAACGAGCCCGCCATCCGAACCATAGCAAGCCGCAAAATTTTATGCAAAGCACCATGAAAACCACCAAAATCTCTAAACCCACAAGGACTCTGAAAGAATGGAACCAAGAAGAACACACGCACATACTCTCCCTCACTCTTCAGTTACCATCACACACAAAGGTCCAATCTTTCATCAAACTGAGACAAAATTGAACAAAATCACCCTAGAATACTCCCATTCCCACAGCCCCACCAGCCCAAGAATACAAGAACTAGCAAAACATTACACAAAGCAAAGTAACAAGCAGTAAGATCCAACAGGGATACCTCACTCACACCCCAGCTGAGCTCCTGCCACACCATTCCTCTCCTCCCCCGGCCCAGAGTAGGCAAAGGCAAAGGAGATAAGCAAGAAAAGGCAGAGGAAAGGGCACCACAAAGGCAGGCAGGGCAGCCAAGCTAGCTGTAGCTCCTTTTACCCTTCACCAATAAGTAGTGTCCTCCCTTTAGCCCTCTAGCACACCACACCAGACATCACAGCATGCCATGGCACCCTGTCCCCTCCTCCCTCAAAATCTTCTCTCTTTTTTTAAGCTCTCCTTGTGCTGCCTTTCACCTCACCTCTTCTGCTTGTTCCTTTGCTCCCTCCCTCGCAACGAGAGTTGATCCCCTTGCGCGTTGCGTATACTGCTTGGCTGCTTGCCCCTGTTGCGTGCCAGAGCAGAGCTGGGCCGAAACCTAGCGGCTCCACTGCCACTGTAGCGGCAGGACACCACTGTCAGTATCGCACAAGCCTCGTATCTTTTTTTTTAGTACAACTAGCACGCATTCACATACACACGACACTATACATATATCACGTGGGAGCGTCTAATACAAATTTCTTCTACGGCATCTGTCCTTGGCGTCGCTTTGGGCGTTTTGCTCTTTTGATTCAGATGCCTCGAGCTCGCGCGGTCACACCACTGTCAGTATCACACTCATCTCCTCTTCTACGGCATTTGTCCTGAGGCAAGTAAGATTCTTGTGTCTCCGGCTCTGGATCATCCTGCCCTCAGAAAGGTTTTACGGAAGGGCGGTCCTCTAACTAATTTTTAGTTTAAATGTGACAACTACCAAACATGAACTGCAGGAAACCGAGGGGGACACGAGATAATCCACATGTTCTACAGATACGTATAAGCATATGCATTTGTAGGTACCCGTTTGCCGTCTTCTGGACTCGTACGCTTGGAATCTCAAATGATACACAAACATGTCGTTCGATCCCAAGATCATGTTTGTTTTTCTCTTCTGGCTCTTTGGCCATCTTCTGTGATTGGTTCTTGCACTCGTGATTGAACATCTCAAGGTAGAGGGTACTTCGATTTGAAACTTTGATGACCAGCTGACATGAGTACAGCGCACGGTTTCTTTGGATGGAGATCCTCTTTTAACTTTGAGAAGCGAAGTCAGAGATGATAGTAACCGTCACTTTAGACTATTCTCAGCCGTTCGATGCAAAATAAATGGTCTAGATTAGATGCTATAGCAGTTGCTACAGTACATATGTTAGTATTTTGCTCTGGCTATGTGTATACTGGCTTTTAAAAATTACTTTTCTATAATACTTAACTTTTAAATAGAGTGCCTTTTTAAAGTGAGCTCTACCTTTTTGCAGTAGCTGGCTCAATCTCAATCCTTATTTTGTTTGATCCAATGGCTAAAAAGACAAATTATGGTACTGTAGCACTCAGAGGATCCGGTCCCTTTTGTGGAACTAGAATCTAGGACGTGTTTGCAGATTAAGAAAACATATTATTGCTTTGATTTCAAAGATCCAACGAACATGATTGTGACTAAGCATAGTTATGCGTAGTATATACCTCAGTTCGAAACAAGCATATCTTCGCCGTACGCCCGTACCTAGTACGTTTTATAATACAAATAAATCGGATTAAGCATTTGTCTAAAGAAGCCGTTAATGTAATATATAGTCCGTATTGACTTCTGCATAAAAAACGGTTTAAGTCGGATTAAGTATTTGTTTAAAGCGGTTTTTTTTACTTCTCTACTAACATATTACTCCGGCAATAAGATAAAGGGTTATAAGTGTATTACACGGTCTTCTTCTCTCACTTCTATTATGTGCACATATTATTTTCTCCCGTTTTACACCGCTCATCTATTTCTACTAAAATCCATTTCTTTCGGTCATGATTATTTATTTTCTAACAAAAGTCATCAGTAAAATTTAATATGAATGTCCTAAAGCAGGATACATTGCTTAGTCTTGGTTTTTCTTGCTTTTGCTTTAAGCCTCGAGATTACTTTGTTCATATTTATACGACGAGTGGCCAGAGTACGAGAATGGTTGACAGTTTGACCAGAAAAGTTGTCTTTACCCTCTTTTTGTCGACTTGAACAAACTTTCGAGCCCGACTGGGAGACACAAAAGTTCCTGGTTCCAGTTCTCTTCTTTTGCCTTTTTGGAAAAGCTGATTGATGAAATGGTGCCAGAATTTTTCTGCTCATTTGGATTTAAAACTTATAACTTTTAACTTTTTTGACACTGTATAGCACTATTCTAAGATTATTTTGCACTATACATGCTATGAGCCTTTCAACGCAATTAAATTTAAAAAAGACACATCGTCTTAGACAACACAAAGAGTAAAAATAAAAAGTCAAAAAAATAGCTAAAAATCTAGAAAAGAAATGAAATTAAGAAACTAAAAGCTGAAAACATAAACCCAAATGAGCCGGTCTTTGCTTAGGACATTGGTGATGCAATGCCAACTTTTATTCTTAATATTTTTGACCAAGAGGACTATCACTGACCCACATGGAGCTGACCATTGTTGTTGCCTGTTGATTTAGTGAGACATACGGGACTAAAAGATGATTTGCAGACTAACCAAGAATACAATAATACGTGAAGCAAACGTCAGGGCCCACATGGTACGTAAGAGAAATGACAGCAGTAGACAGTAAAAGACTGACACTTGACAGGTGCCTCACAAGTGACAAGCCGAAGAAAGCTTTGGTTGTTACTACACTTATTATTCTTAGACCTCTGTCTAACTAGAAATACGTTATATTAAGTTTTCTCTCTAACCTGATGCATATCCATTGTCGTCTAGTCCGGTTAGGATACCTGGCTTTCACCCAGGCGACCCGGGTTCAAATCCCGGCAATGGAATACGTTCCTTTTTTGTTTCTTTTGTTTTCTATGTTTGTCTGGTAAGTGATAATGTCATGGAGTACACACTATGCTTTCGTTAGTTCAAAGAATTCAAATTTGGCATATCATCCTAGCTAGCAACTCTATGGTATTTTCACTTTTTCAGATGTGCTATCTGTTGTAGAGGTGGCCTAACCCTCTGCAGCGGAGCCTTACAGCTGGTCCAATATATAATAGAGCCAATTGTATAGAGACATGTGTATAAAGGAACGTACTAATGTATTCCTACCTTCTGTAATTATTAAGAGTGTCGTAGGGGTGGCCCCCACCTAAGCCCAGCAGGCCTGTTAGGAGGTTATGAGAACCAGAGTAACATGTGTAATGACATAAGTGCCCCTAATAGGGAGGTACGGATGTAAGGGTATAACTGTAAAAGTATACTCCATGTGAATATATATATATCAGGATGAGGGGGAGGATGAGGCAGAACACTCCCACCTCTCCACCACCATCTCTCTCTGTTTGATGCAGTAACCACAGCGATTGGCGCCGTCAGTGGGAGGACAAGGACAAGCTCAAGACCAAGAAGAAGAAGATGGCACCAAAAAAGCTTCATCGGCGGCGAGGGAAGAAGCGGTTGGGTTGGGCGGCGCGTGAATACGAGGGCCGGCATCGGCGGTTGAAGGAGCCGGGCGGCGGCGTGGCGTAAGGTCGCGGCGTTGGCGCTCGCACTACAACGGCCGACCTTGCGGCGCGCTTCTGCGACATCCAACCCGTCATTTGGGCGCAACGGCGGCCCCGCCACCCTCGCCGGCGGTGCGGATCGGCGGCGGGGATAGCCGCAATGAAGCATCCGGCGGATCTGGAGATCTTAAGCGGCCCCGACGGCACATGCGGGAAAGCCCTACTAGCGACCCTCGGCGCGTTCCAACGGGAACTAGGGACCTTCGCGGGTGTCAGAGATATGCAAGAGGCTCGAGCCGCGAGCGCGCCAATAACCGCGCGGACCCTCGCGAAGCCCCGTCTAGCCGTGTGCCGCGGCGCGCGTGAACCGCGATCCCGCTTTGGCGGGGCTGCAGCAGCGGCATGGCGAAGACTTCAAGTTTCCTAGCGTCATCGACCGTACAAATGCGACACGAACCCGCGAGTTCGTGCGGCGTGTCTGGCTGCGATCGAGGCGCGGGCGAGACGACACCACGGCGAAGGACTCCCCTCGCGGCGCAAGGAGTGGCGCTCTCTTGGTTCTTTACCATAGAGCGGGCTCCATCTGGCGTGGGAGCGACTCGCGACGCCTTCACAACAACTTCCAAGGAAACTATGTCGGCGAGTCGGCGCGACCAACTCTTGGCGTGAAGCAAAGACCCTCGAGGCGCTCGGGGCTACTTCAGCGCCGCCAAGATTCGATGCGGTAACGACGTTAATGAAATCACCGTCGTTAAAGCAGCCATCTGAGGCCTTCGTCGGGCCCGATGGCGAGAGTACAGCGAGGCCAATCAAGGCGATCGCCAAGCTCTTCAACAAAATGGGCCAGTATGCGCGGGCGGAGGAGGATGCGCAAAGACGGAGCATTACCGCCTCGACCTCGCCCATGAGGAGCCCCGCGCGAGTGGGGCGGGTGGTCCCTCCTCGAGCGGGCGCGGCCGAGAGCCCGGGAGGCCCTCCCGAGGCGGCGACACAAGGATGCGGAAGGCTCTTCAAGGAGCGAGCACAAACCTCGGCGTCGCCGTGCGAGTCCTGAGCGGCCCATCATGTCCTCGACAAGGCGCGCCAGGACCCAACCCCGCCTCATGGAGGGGGGACCGGGGATCGGAAGGCGGACTTGATTGCGGCGGCCAACCCCACGCAGAACAAGAGCTCCTACACTATGGCAAGTGGTGCGAGGTACACGGCTACGGTGATCATTACACAAGGGCATGCACCGCAGTTATAGAGCTGCGGAGGGTGACGGTCGGGTCTCGAGCTCTGCCTCCTCGGCCCCCCGCCGGAGCCCACGTGGGGCACCCAAGAGGTAGCCCCATACGAACCGCCGCAACGGAGGGCGCGCAGCATCGCACCGTTAGCATCATCACCGGAGGCTCCTCCTCAAGGGCCTCCGGGGAGCAGCCGTAATTGTGGATGCCGCCTCGCAACATCACCTTCGATGTGAACGACGCCAGGGGTGTGGAGTACCCTCACCAAGACCCTCTAGTCATCCAGGCCCACATAGCACGCTGTGACGTCAGGCACGTCCTTGTCGACGGGGGAAGCTCCGCGAATATCTTATTCGCCGAAGCCCTCGATCGCATGGGGATCCCCCGAAGCCGGCTAGAGCAGCCAGGAGCTCCACTTCAAGGCTTCGGGGGTCAACCGCTGCAGGCCTAGCACGCTGTGACGTCAGGCGCATCCTTGTCAACGGGGTAAGCTCCGCGAATATCTTGTTCGCGAAGCCCTCGATCGCATGGGGATCCCGGCCGCTAGAGCGACGGGAGCTCCACTTCAAGGCTTCGGGTCAGCCGCTGCGAGCCTTGGGCACACGTGCCCCTTCGATCCGCGTTCGTCGGGCGGCAACAAGGGTAACATCCGCACGGCGAGTCATCTTCGGCGTCGTAGATATCCCACATCCCTACAACGCCATGCGGGTTGACCGCTATCAATTCTTTGGCGATCCGCGCTCTGCGTTTTGTGTGTGAAGCTCCGGGCGAGGGTGTTATCACCGTCTTGGCGATCGGGACTGGCGACGTGCGAGGTCGGCGGCCGCGTTCGCGTCGTGCGGTGCACGCCCTCTCCAAAGCCGCTCGGCGATGGGCCTCCGCCCACAGGTGGGCGCCCAAGCCTCGGCCGGCGAGTCAGAAGGTGCCGCTCGAGCGGAGGGCGTTTGTGTCCATCGGCGAGGGCTCTGAGGGGTCGACGGGATCTGCTCGAGTGTTTGAACAACGCCGACATTTCGCATGGTCCGGAGGACATCAAGGCGTAGACCGAGCGATGTCGAGCATCGCTTGGCGGTCGCCCGACGCCATCGGTCAAGCAAAGGCTTGGCGTATGTCGATGGATCGGCGGCGGCCAAGACGAGTGGCGAAGCTTCTTGTGCGGGGTCATCCGCGAGTCCACCATCGAGTGGCTCGCTAACCGGTGCTAGTCAAAAGGCGATGGGGCACGGCGTATGTGCATCGACTTCACGGCACTCAACAAGGCGTGCTCAAGGACAATTACCCTTGCGCGCGATCGATCGGTGGTCGGCGCCACCGCGAGTGCGAACTCATGAGTTTCTGGGCGCCTATTCCGGCTACCACCGGTGTACATGGCGAAGATGGCGAGGAGAAGACCGGTTTCATCACACCACTTGGGACGTTACGCCGTCATAATGCCCTTTGGCTTGAAGAATGCGGCGCTACCTTTACCCGTCTCGTCGCTATTGCCTGGCGCCCGGCTCGGGAGGAACGTCGAAGCTTACGTCGATGGCGTGGTGGTCAAAACCGGCGGCTTGCTGCGCGGTCGGGACCTCGGAGACCTTCGACAACCTCGGAAGGCGGGCATCAAGCTCAACCCGACAAATGTGTCTTGAGTGCGGCGGGCAAGCTCCTAGGTTTCCTCGTGTCGGACGGGGCATCGGCGAACCAGGCAAAGTAGGCGCCATCCTCGGTATGGAGCGCCCAAGACAACGAGGAGGTCCAGAGGTGAGGCGCATGGCGGCGCTAAGCCGCTTCCTATCGAGCGGCGGGCGGGCCTGCCATTTTCAAGACACTCGCGAGTGCGATGGATTCGTTGGGGCGGAGATTGCGCGAAGGCCTTCAGCGAGCTCAAGGAGCACTGGCAAGCCTTCCCACTTTGGTCGCCCGGCACGAGGCTCCTCTTGCTCTATCGGCGCGTCGACCACCGCGATCGGCGTCGTCCTCGTCTTAGAGGAAGGCGCCATCACGGCGGCCCGTCTACTTGTCTCTGAAGCCCTCCAAGGCGCCAAGACAAGAAACACGAGCTTGAGAAGCTCGCCTCTGCGCTGGTCATGGCCTCCGAAACCGGCATTACTACGGCCCACCCGATCACGGTGCCTTTCTCATTCCCCACAGCGGAGATGTTACACAACAAGGAGTCCACAAGGCGCATCGGCAAATGGGTGCCGAGCTCGCCTTCTCCTCGACGTATGCTTCACGAGCGACAATCAAATCCCAAGTCTGGCGGATTTTCGCCGAGTGGACCCGCCGCCCAACCCGTCCATACGCACGGCGACCCGTGCGGGCGCTCACCATTGACGAGCTTACGGCGTCGCGGCGCGCGCGTAGGTGCGGTGATCGCCACGCCCGGCGACGGCGTTTGCTATACTCGGCGCGCTTGCCTTCCCGCCACCAACAACACGGCTGAATACGAGGCGCTGCTCTTTGGTGCAGTGAAGCTCAAGGTAGTCGGCGCGAGGCGGTGCTAGTCCGCACCGACTTCGCGCAGTGGTGGCCATGTGGACAAGTCATACCAAGGACCACGAGTTGGCCAAGTACCTCGCGGTGTGAGGCGAGGAAAGGCACTTTGGGCGTTACCGTCAAGGCCATCCCAGCGGAGAACGAGCGGGCCGATGCCCTCGCTAAAGCGGCGACCGACAAGCGCCCCACGATGGGGCGTTTCACGAGATATTAGTGCGGCGGCCATCGCCGCAGACAACGGGACGCGCACTCGTCCACCACATTGGCCGGCGGTGATTGGCGAGCCCATCTTCAATTTCTTGCAAGGCATCGCCGGCCGGAGGACCGCCGAGCTTGGCGCTGCGACCGCGCAAGGTCCTTCCAGTGTTGAAGGATACTCTACAAGAGAGGGTTTGCGCCGCTCTGCGGCGCCTCTCGGCGAAGGGAAAAGAGCTCATTACGGAGATCCACGCGGCGCGTGCGGATCCCACGCACCGAGATCATTAGTTGGCAAGGCGTTGAGCAAGGCTTCTCTCGCCAATCGCCATCACCGACGCCCGAGGACCTCGTCCGTCGGTGCCAAGAATGCCGATGGATGGCGCGCATCATCCGCGAGCCCCGACGAGCCTCAACCTATTCCTCGGTGTAGCCCGCCGCTGGGCGTCGACATAGTAGGACCGCTTGCGAGCTCGAGGACCTCCGGTTCGTGGTGGTCGCGGCCGAGTATTTCTCGGATGGCGGAAGCGATCGCCACGGCTAAAGTAACCTGCGGCCATCTGGCGCTTCCTCGGCAAAACATCATATGTCGCTTGCGCGTGCCGGGAGCTCACGGTTGACAATGGCTGCGATTCGACGCCACCTTATTCAAAGACTATTGTGACAGCATGGGCATCACCCTCGATTCGCCTCGGTAGGGCATCCCGATCCAACGGGCGGTCGAGCAGGCGAATGGCGCCATCTCCACGCCATCAAAAAGCGCTGGTCGGGTTCACAGAAGGGCAAGTGGCCAGCGAGCTTCCACGGCGTTCTTTGGTCGCCGCTGCTGTGATAGCAGCGCCGCGGGATTCACACCGTTCAAGCTCCTTTTAAATCGGTGGCGCTTGGAAATCAAGGTCGGCTCGCGGAGGGTCCTTGTCCAAGCACCGAAAAGGAGCGCCGTGTGTCCTTGGACCTCCTCGGCGAGTGCGGGCGGTCGACCCACCATGTCGAAGTATGCGCGGCGGACAAGGCGTGCTCGGGACCGCTCTGTATGCGCGAGATTCAAGCACAGGGATCTCGTTCTCGAGTGGCGCTCGAGCGGAGACGGCGGCAAGCTGGAGTCAAGTGGGAAGGCCCGTACATTGTGATGGAGGCATTGCCGAAGAGGCGTCTTGCCTCGCCATGCTCGAAGGACAAGCCCTCGGCACACGTGGAATGCGGACGAGTTGCGGCGATACTCGCCTAGGAGTAAGACAACAAGCGTAGAGCCGCGACCCTTTATTAAGCGATGCTCGCTGCGCAAGCGGGAGTTCAATAAAGATTGCTTGTTCCCGAGCATTCTGCCCGCGCAGGCGGGACAAAGTCCACGGACTCTAAATAAGGCGTGGCGTCGAGTCGCCTCGCACGCGCGAGTCTCGGACTATAAAGGTAGTCGTGGCGTCGAGTCGCCTCGCGCGCACTAGTCCACGGACTCTAAATAAGACATAGCGTCGAGTGCGCCTCCGCGCGAGTCTCGAACTATAAAGGAAGTCGTGGCGTCGAGTCGCCTCGCGCGCACCCGATCTCGGACTATAAATAAGGCGTAGCGTCAAGGTCCGCTCCGCGCGCACGATCTACGGACTCTAAATAAGGCGTGGCGTCGAGGTCGCCTCGCGCGCACGATCTACGGACTCTAAATAAGGCGTGGCGTCGAGGTCCACCTCGCGCGCACGATCTGCGGACTCTAAATAAGGCACGCAGCGGGGACACCTCGCGCGCACGATCTACGGACTCTAAATAAGACATAGCATCGAGTCGCCTCGCACGCACGATCTGCGGACTCTAAACAAGACGTGGCGTCGAGTCGCCTCGCCGCGCGAGTCTCGGACTATAAAGAAAGTCGTAGCGTCGAGGTCGCCTCGCTCGCGCGAGTCTCGGACTATAAAGAAAGTCGTGGCGTCGAGTCGCCTCGCACGCACTGATCTACGGACTATAAATAAGACGTAGCGTTGAGGTCCGCCTCCGCACGCGCGAGTCTCCGGACTATAAAGAAAGTCGTAGCGTCGAGGTTCGCCTCCGCACGCGCCAGTCCACGGACTCTAAATAAGACGTTGCGTCGAGGTCCGCCTCCGCACGCACGAGTCTCCAGATTATAAAGAAAATCGTAGCGTCAAGGTTCGCCTCCGCGCGCGCCAGTCTACGGAGTCCAAACAAGACGCGAACTCCACGCATGCCGGGGACCCCGTCCCTGTGCATGCTCTGCGGAGTATAAACAAGATGCGGAGGTTTTCCCTTCGCGTTCGGCGGCAGGTAACACCAAGAAAGGTACTACCTGGTTTCATTATACAAGCAAAGGGGTTACATGGTTACAAGCATACGAACGATACATCATCCCCGCCCTACCCGACCAACCGTTCACCTTGGCGTGGTGCGGGCGAACCCGTGCCGTCATCACCGTGTGGCTGAAGGACTCCGCCGAGCGGTGGAGGAGGTCCCCCTCCCCATGCAGTCGCTGCGCCGGCGACCCTCGCGGCATCCTCCCGGCGGCCCCGGATCCGTTGATGGAAGTTACGCGAGCTAGGCCCGATGGAGCGAATGGCGTCGACATAACCCCAGTCGGCGGCGAGATCGATTGAGTTCGCGGTTCATGGGTATGTACGCACCCACGAGTGTGAAGCGGGCGGCGAAGCATGCACCAAGATAGCGCGATGCTCGCCAAGCGTTACGGCGCCACGAAGAGCAACCCCGCCTCCTCGATCAACGGCGTCTCGGCGAAGGCCTCCGGCTGTGCGTAGGGTCCGGCACTCAGCGCACGGATCTCGGAGGGCTGGTTGAGACTCCATGGCCCGCCACGCCGGCGAGGGCGCATTTTCCAAGGCGAGTATTCCTGCGGCGAGACTCCGCCGGTGGCGTTCTCCCCTTCTAGGGCGGCGATCTGCGGGAAGGCGTGCGCTCCTCGGCCGCGGCGCGCCGGCTTCCGTGGCCTCGAGTTGTGCGGCGCCATGGCGCTCTCCGGTAGCGCAGTTCTTCATCGCCGCTGCGGCGCATTGTGTGCTTCACGGGGCTTCGAACCCTCCGCTCCGGACACGGGCCTCGTCAAAGGACCGGCTAAGGGCAAGCGTCTGGCAAAAACAACAAGTCAGCAGGCGTTCAGCAGTACCTTGCAAGCTGAAGCGCACATGATTACCCTCATCTCGGAGGCCTGCAGCGCGAGCGCTAGGAGATCGCCCTCGCATGACGACAACATCTCTCGGTCAAGGCCGTTGTCGGCACGCTCTGCGGCTGCGGTGAGGACACGAAATATCTCCAGGCGAGGGAGGAAGTCCGAGCGAGTGAGCCCCGGCCCCAGCGCGCCAGGATTTACCGAGGCCGCGGCCACGTCAACAGCAACGGACAACTGCGGGGCGCCCTGCACAAGGCTTTGGACTTCGCGCATACCTCTGTTGCTCGATCCTTCGCCATGTCTGGGAGACCTCATCTCGCCTGATGTTGGCAGAATGAGTGAGCAGATCGGAGACTGATGAGGATATCCTTTCCATGCATACAACCATGCCGACTCCATATCAAACTGAAACTATGATACAAGGACCAATGACTAGAGCGCGAGCACGTCAACTTAACCATCAGGTGAATGCGTTCCTAAGTTTGCATACAAATATTTCAAAGAATGGATTACTACTTAATTCTTGTGATGATTTAATTGTCCTTAGGAACCATGGGGAAGAACCACATGAGCTCAAGTATAGAAGTGGAACCGTCAAGCGCAAACCAAGTCATGTTCACGAGTTCGACTCGGATTCGGCCTTGTTGACAGCGTCTACTTCAAACGGCCGTAACTTTTGATCCAGAAGGTTTCTCGGGGCCCGTGAGTACTCGTTGGAAAGCTCTTGAAGTCTACTTTCAGATGGATCTGGCCTCACCTCCAAATTCCATCCGAGTCGACCAGAAACTACAAAACAATTCACATCGCTTTTCCAGTCCGAGTCAAAGTGGGCCTTGGGCCTTGTAATTCGAGTCCTATTTGGCTTCCTTGTGTTTTGGCCGACCCTCCACCTTCTGTGACCCTTAAATAGGCAGCCGCACCCTCTTCTAGGGTTTGGGTTTTGTTTAGACTAAGTTAGCTTTTGCTGCTTTGCCTTGTACTCGCGCGTGTCGGCTAGACCGCCCGAATACTTGTCTTCGGAACCCCACCGTTTTCTGTTTTCGATTGAAACTTACATCGTTATTTGCAAATTGAGTTGTTGTTCATCTTGTTCTTGCTTGTTCTTCGATTGCTTACAGGAACAAGAACCCTCGTGGTTAGGTTGATCGTGCGCCGACAAGGTCACGAACAATCTCTGGAGTTGGTGTATCGATCGCTAAGGCGCAACATCCTTGGATGGTTGTAGTCGGGTCGTCAACGTCATCTCCTTCCCCAATCGAATCTACCACTCTCATCGAAAGATCGGGACCCCTAGTCCTATCAGAGACAGTCTCGCGAAGTCATGAGAAGAAAGGGACCCACGCCTACCTCCTGCGCCTCTCGTCGCGGTAGGAAGTGGCGCCGTTTCGACGGCCAAGTGGGAGGCGGGCGCCTCGGTGGTCGGCGAGGAGGTCTTCTCGGCCGCGCCAGACGTCGTAATCCCGTGACAAGGCCCCGCAACGGCGTATCGACCCCTCGGCGGCGGGATCTGCGTCGGGGCGTTCGCTGCGGCGGCTGGCGATTCTTCCGGGCAACACCGGTGCGGTCCCGTCGCCCCACGGTTTCCTCGTAGAGCCACGCCCTCGCCGGCCGCTGCGGTGATAGCGCACCACCCACCGTGGTTTTCGCGAGAGCGGTGCTCCCGGGTGGCGACTTCGGCTCAACGATGGCCACGAGCACGGTTCGTTGGCATCGGCGAGGGTGCCGGGGATTCGAGAGGCGCGCCTCCGAGGTAGGGTGGCGGGCCCACCGCCGCCGCACGCCCGTGTCACCGTGCTAGTCGCCGAGGCTGCGGGTCGCATGCGTGACGAGAGCGGGCGGCGTCGCAAGGATAACACCCCGCAGGCTATCACCGTCCTAAATGCGAGTCCCGGCGAAGCTCCTCGGCACCGGCGCTCGAACGCGATAATGCCGAGCCTCGCGTATGCGGTTTACCCGCCCTTGCTTAGCCGCCTTGGCTGCGGCCTCGCGAGCTGGTGCTCCTTAAGCGTGTCGGGCGAGGAGAGCCGCAACCGCGCGCTCGCATCTTCTAGCCGAGCCATCTGCGCGGAGATCAAGTCGATCGGCGGAGACCAAGCAGATACAATGGCGCGCGTGAAACGTCTTTGGGCGACTTACAAGGAGCGGAGGCGGAAGCGGCGAGATATGGATGGGCTGAACCCGTCCTCGCGGGGCGTTACGCCCAACATACTTCCGGGAGCGAGTGGCGCCGCCCCATACATTGTGAACTCCTCGGCTAGGTCGCGCGAGCTCATTCGACGGCGACACCGACAAGACTCAGTAGCTTTCGCGTGTCGTCGATCTCGCCTTGAACTCGGCGTCTTTAAAGCGAGATCAGCCCACCTCGGCATTGCATTCCGCTCTTGTCGATCCGCGGTGTAGTAGAATCGCTGCGAGTCGGCCGGACTCCCATTGCCTCGGCGGTGGCGCGAGGAACAACGTCGCGCCACGGCGCCGAGCACGAAGTCCACACGCGAAGTTGGACACCGCCCGTCAACTTTTCGAGTCGGCGGCGTGCGTCGTGCGATGTGGCGAATAAGCTCGCATTGGGGCGCCCCCTCTGTCGCATCGCCCATGTGAAGACAACTAGGCGGAGTATGGCGTGGGGCGTCGGTTGGGCTAGCTCAACTTGTAGGCCCGCAGACTTCGCCCACGAACAACGTGGAGGGCATTGAAGGCGGCATCGAAGAACGCGACAAAGACAATCGCCTCCATTGCCCGGGCTTCAGCTCGTCTTGTCCCGACGGGGTGGCGAGCCCCATCGCGATCCACGATCTTCTTCTCATCCACGAGTCGCCGCGGCGTCCCTTCAGTCACGGCTCTTCCCCAACACGCGGAGCAGTGCCTCCCGAGTGCTCCATGGCGTCCCACCACTTGTTGGCGCGAGCTCCCCGTGGCACCAGCTCGTACTCCTGGAAGGATGGGGCACCTCGCCACAGCTGAGGCAAGGAACCGCTGCGGGGATGGTAGGTGGCGTCGCCACAGCTAGCCATCGCTCTTGCGACCGGGAGAAAGAAGCGTGAAAGGAGCAGCTGTCGTTACAATTAGCACAAAGCGGAAGCAAAGCGGCGATCAAAAACAAACAAAAGCAAGGGTGCCTCCACCTCAACACGGCACCTTATAAAGGCGTTCGCCTCTCATATGGCTCGAAGCGCGAGACAAGATCAAACCCACGCCGATTGGTGCCACGACTTGGAAAGAAGAACCGCCGGGGCTTAGAGGCGTGCGTAGGTGACCAGCGACCCACAACGCCTCCACGCCTTCAACACGCGTCCAACTTCCACGAAGAGGCGAACGGCGCGATCACGCAACGCTCACATCCCACGGCGCACGATGCGTGAGTCGCCACGTGTCCCACCGCGAGAATGGCGGCGGCACGGCGGCGGCGACTTCTACCGGGGCGGCGTCGGCGATTCCACCGCCATTAAAGCGCACTACTGGTGCAAGGTCACAACGGCTCCAAAGCGTAACAATATCGGCGCCAAGCTTCAATTTTAGCGCGGGCGGAGCGCGCGCCTCGGCCGACCTGGCGCCGGCCTCGCCGCCACCCGTTCGAAGGTAGGGGCGGAGCGCGCGCGCCTCGGCCGACTAGGCGCCCGGCGTCGCGCCACCCGTTCGAAGGTAGGGGCGAGCGCGCGCGCGCTCGCCGACTAGCGCCCGGCGTCGCGCCACCCGTTCGAAGGTAGGGGCGAACGCACGCTGCGTCTGCCGACTAGCGCCCGGCCTCGCGCCACCGTTCGAAGGTAGGGGCGGAACGCGCGCCTCGGCCGACCTGGCGCCCGGCCTCGCGCCACCCGTTCGGCGGTGCGGGGCGAGCACGCGTGGCGTCTGCCGACCAGGCGCCGGCCTCGCGCCACCGTTCGAAGGGTAGGGGCGGAGCGCGCGCGCCTCGGCCGACCTGGCGCCCGGCCTCGCGCCACCCGTTCGAAGGGTAGGGGCGAGCGCGCGCCTCGGCTTCAACCTGGCGCCGGCCTCGCGCCACCGATTCGGCGGAGTGCGGGGCGGGCGCGCGCGCGTCTGCCCGACTGGCGCGGCGTCGCGCCACCGTTCGAAGGGTAGGGGCGAGCACGCGCGTCTACGCCGACTAGCGCGGCGCCGCGCCACCCGTTCGAAGGTAGGGGCGAGCACGCGGCGCATCTACGCCGACTAGGCGCGGCGTCGCGCCACCCGTTCGAAGGTAGGGGCGGAGCGTGCGCGCGTCTGCGCCGACTGGCGCCCGGCCTCGCGCCACCGTTCGGCGGTGCGGGATGGAGCGCGCGTGTCTGCGCCGACTGGCGCCGACCTCGCGCCACCCGTTCGAAGGTAGGGGCGGGCGCGCGACGCCTCGGCCGACCTAGGTGCCGGCCTCGCGCCACCCGTTCGATGGGTGCGGGGCGGAGCGCGCGCGTCTCGCCGACTAGTTGCGGCGTCGCGCCACCCGTTCGAAGGGTAGGGGCGAGCACGCGCGCGTCTGCCGACTAGGCGCGGCGCCGCGCCACCCGTTCGAAGGGTAGGGGATGGAGGGCGCGCGCGTCTCTACCGACTAGGCGCCGCGTCGCGCCACCGTTCGAAGGGTAGGGGCGAACGCACGCGCGTCTACGCCGACTAGGCGCGGCGCCGCTCCACCCGTTCGAAGGGTAGGGGCGAACGCGCGCGTCTACCGACTAGGCGCCATCGTCGCGCCACCCGTTCGAAGGTAGGGGCGAACGCGCGCCGCGTCTACCGACTAGGTGCGGCCTCGTTGCCACCGTTCGGCGGAGTACGGGGCGAGCGCGCGCGTGTCTGCCGACTAGGCGCCAACGTCGCGCCACCCGTTCGAAGGGTAGGGGCGGGCGCGCGCCTCGGCCGACCTGGCGCCCGACCTCGCGCCACCCGTTCGAAGGTAGGGGGCGGAGCGCGCGCGCCCGGCCGACCTTGGCGCCGGCTTCGCGCCACCCGTTCGGCGGTGCGGGACGAAGCGCGTGCGTCGCCGACTAAGCGCCCGTCGCGCCCACCCGTTCGAAGGTATGGGGCGGGCGCGCGCGTCTCGCCGACTAGGCGCCCGACCTCGCGCCACCGTTCGAAGGGTAGGGGACGGAGCGCGCGCGTGTCCGCTTCAACAAGGCACCTTCCATCCCAGACCTCGTGCTCCCCAACCACAAGCTTGAAGAAATTCACAGGCCGCAGGGGATGGAGGGGGCCAAAGGACTCGGCGACATGGCCGGCCTGTGAAGCCCTTCACCATGAGAGGCTCTGTCGTGGGGTGGCCCCACCTAAGCCAGCGAGCTGTTAGGAGGTTATGAGAACCAGAGTAACATGTGTAATGACATAAGTGCCCCTAATAGGGAGGTACGGATGTAAGGGCATAGCTGTAAAAGCATACTCCATGTGAATATATATATCAGGATGAGGGGGAGGATGAGGCAGAACACTCCCACCTCTCCACCACCATCTCTCTCTCTGTTTGGTCTGTAACCACAACAAAGAGGTTAGGGTAGAAATTTTTATCAAATCTCACTCATGTATATAAGCCCCCAAGAGGAGTATGAGAGGCCAAATCCATTCATGTCATACACGAGCACTCTCTCCAGTCGTTGGCTCTCTAGCTAGTCTTCTTCTTTACTGTTTGGTCCGTAGCCACAACAGTTGGCGCCATCCGTAGGAACTTGCGAAAGGAAAGGCGCTAGAGAGGGCTACTATCGGAATTCGGAGCACTCGTCTCACGAGCACCCCAGATCACTTAGCTTCTGCTGGTTTTCAAAAGTGATGCTGCTGTCGGTGACGATTTACCGTGCTGGATGCTATCGGCGGTTACCCCATCGCACCAGCACAGGTGGGGCAGCGCCTCTCATTGTCGCCATCATGGCACTAGGGAGTCGGCTTTCGTGCACAATGTACACCGGTTTCGACTGTCGGATGACCACTTCGTGATCGCGACTTCGCACGACGCGTCCAACCCCCCTTCCATGGTCGTAGACGTTCGTCTGACCATTTCGTGTTCGTAGACACTTAAGGCTTCATCTACGACTACGTCGTGGCTAGCTCTTCGTCGATAGTTATGATCTCCTTGTGGTTAAGACTTCATTGACGCCAGTCCGAAGTATCGGGACGGAGCGCACACGCCCTAAAGCCTGCACCCCGCCGCCGACTTCGTCAACACCTATCGCACCTTCGCTAATATCATCTGACACCTTAGGGTCGAACCTTCGTCGATGCTCGTCCGACCACCTCGTGGTCGTGACTTCGTTGGCCCTCGATCAACTCCTCATTGTCGTGTCGCTCGGTCTCCACCGGACTCCCCACGGTCTTCACTGGACTTCACACGATTTCTATCGAGGTTTCCACACCATCCCCGTGCAAAGACATCGCATGACCTCTGCAGGACTTCACTCAGTTTATACCAGATTTCGCGCGGTCTCCGTAGGACTTCACACGGTCTCTGCCCACGACTTCGTGCGATCTCTAACAAGCTCCGCGCGGATGTCGTCTCCGACAGACTTTGCATGACCTCTGCAAGACTTCGCTTGGTCTCCATTGGACTCTGCACAGTCTTCGCTGCACTTTACACGATCTCCACCGAGGTCTCCGCACCATCCCCGCATGGAGACTTCGCACGACCTCTACAGGACTTCGCTCAGTCTCCGTAGAACTCCGCATGGTCTTCGCACGGTCTCCACCGAGGTCTTCGCACGATCTCCGCCCATGGCTTCGCATGGTCTCTAATGAGCTCCGCGTGGATGTCGTCTCCGATAGACTTCGCACAACCTCCGTAGGACTTCACTCGATCTTCGCCGGACCCCGCATAGTCTCCATCGGACCCCGCACGACCTTTGCTGGACTTCGCATGATCTCCGCTGAGGTCTCCGCACCATCCCCACGCAGAGACTACACACGGTCTCCACTGAGGTTAGGGCAAAGTGATTGGAGAATGGCTGTAAGAGCCCAGATATTAACATCCGGATTCCTCTGTGATTACTGCACTATTCCCTGGATCAGTAGATAGTGCTCACAGTTACAGTAATGAATATCAAAATACATATCATGCGGAAGCGTAAAATTTAATAGTAGACTTACTCATGGGCGATTAGGCGAAATCATTAAGTTGCTGCGGCGGAAGAACGAAGCACAGGTGGGACCTTGAGACATGCCCACAGCGACCAACCGGAGGTTCGCGACCTAGCCCTTGACATCTTCATCTTCTCGCCACTTGTCCAGTCTTGTTCTTTGCGGTGCGATGACTTGATTCTGATTCGAATTTTGTCGCAAAGCGGCGTGAGCACTCGACCCGTGCTCGCGAGCCAATACACGAATGCAAATAAATAGTATGCATGGCTTAACAAATGAGAGGCTCGGGTTATTTTATTTTGCGTAGAGTGCTTTTGAATACAATTAATTAAAAGCCCTATGACTTAGCAATTTTGGAACAAATCATAATGTACAAGGAAATGCATTATTAATATCGATTCAGATTCCACCCACCGTTACATGGCATCTGCACCATATAGCAATTTCTTGACGTTATAGCAGCTTAACTTACCACCGGGGCGACACCGGACAATTCCAAATCGGGCCTTCCACGCCTCCACTTTTCCATCCCACCCACAAAACATTTTGAAATAGAACTATATCGGCTAAGTTCCCATGTCCGCCCTTGACCGTGGGCACGGCTATTCGAATAGTTTTAGACTCTGCAAAGCTTGTACACTTTCACCACAAGAGACAATCAACTCTTTGCCCCACACGATTCCTTAGATGTGTGGTTGAGCAGACCATCACAATGACTTTTCAAAGTATCTAGGCTCTTTTCTCATCTCACTTTTATGGGAGATCCCACTGCGGTGGGTCCCATCTGTCGCGGATGTTTCCCCGGGCACTACGCAGCCGGACTTCTACCTCTCCGCAACGTGGGACAGTGGGAAACTTCACCTCCACTGGTGTCCCTTCAGCCCCCTTGCCATAGCTAAATTCCTTCAACCTCCGCCGGTGAGATGAGTCAGAACTGATAAATTTACTTAGCCAAGTCGTATTTTGGACTTGTGGTTGCCTTGTTTTACAAGGGAGTTCATGACAAGATTCGGTCCTTAGTGGTATCAGGCGGGCTATTACTAACCCACTTGTTATACATCACTAACTCATCTTTGTTGTGCTTCCACTGCACTCTTTATACATTACTAACTCACTTTTGTGCTTCCACTTGCACCACACATTCACACACTCGAACTAGTCCGCCTGGATATTTAAGCATGTTGAGATTTTTGGAGGGTATAAAATAGTCATGTTAAATATACAGTCATTTCCACCATGATTGCCCAAACCATTTTCTCATTATTAAGCGATCATGATGTATGGGGCATTTCAGCGCCCCGAGTATTAATGCAACACTAAGCATAGCATATCATTAGGGACTTATTTTCGAAATATTAGTATTATACTTTTGCTAGGGCGACAAGGTTTACACATTCAATCATTCCAAAGGAGGGTAATACTATTCAAGGTAAACATTGGCATATAACTAGAATATCAAGTTTAGCATGTATTTGCATAAAAATAACAGCATGCATTTTGTTAATTTAACACAAAGTAGTTTGCATAAATGTGGGTTCAACATGATCAAAGTATTGACTCGCCTGGCGCGGTTTACCGCGATCTTGAGATCACACAATGCTTTCACTTGGGCTTCTGGTCTCTATCTTCACTTCGAGCTTGATCTCGCTTGATCCATTGAATCTTCACGACTCCCGATTTCTAAATACGTGACAAACGACTGAATCCAAATAAAGCAAATAACTCAAAAAGATCCAAATAAATCCGAATAAACTCAATTTAGTTTTGTTACGAGTTAATGGGTGATTCGGTGATTTGAGGTAAGGTTGGTAATAGCATACGATAACTTGATCTTTTATTAATAATCTCTTTTATTATTTTGCTATTTATCAAGGAAGTTCCATGAGTCGGGTTAGACCTATAGACCGTGTAGAAGTTTAGTGCACAAATCTTATCTTTAGAGTATGTATTCCTTGCAAGTTAGGTAAAGGCAAATGGGTGATGAATGAGATCTGTACTTATTCTATAAATCTTTTAGTCAAAAGTATTATAATACTTAGATATCTTTATTAAGAATAATCTCTTATATATGTCTTTACTTATTAATTGGATTAAGATAAATAGCAGAGGCTCCTTATTTATTCATATCTGTAACTAATTAAAATTTAAATCTTTAATAATCCTATTATCATATTTTATGTATCTTCATTCATCGCTAGCTTAAGTTAAATTCGAATTAGGATCCTTTGGTATGGGTCCCAGCTTGATTTATATACAATTGTACTAAATTTTATTATGTACCAAAGCTAGTGTTAGGATTTAGTTAATGGCACTATTATTAGCTTGCTCATACTTTAGCTACTATTAGGCTTAGCTCCACTTCTAATTCTAGTTTAAACTTAGCTACCGGAGCAAGGCTTAGTATAAATCATTTTATGTGAAATGTTAATCTAAATACCAATTGTCCTTATTAACTAAATCTAGCTTCGATATTTATTTATCGCGATGTACTAAGGGTGGGTCTGCATTATGAAGCCTAACTTTCCAATTTAAATATTTCTTTCATTTAATTTGGTGTTAGCATGAATCAATAATTATTTAAAGCTTAACCATAAGTCGATTGCATACAAGGTAGCCTCTATTTTAATTTGAATATCATGGCCTAAAGGTTTGTTTATTAATGTTCACATTATTTAACAGTAAAAATGGATTATCCTAGTTACTAGGGATAAAGACAATATTTTAGGGTTTAATTTTGCAATGGTTAATTTCTACATCATTTACTAATATGCAATGGTTCATAGCTTATGGTTTACTAACTCTTTATTTATTAGAACATCATGAGAGCTTGAACCTCAGGTTATCCTAATTAATTTCTCACTATTCCTTAAGTTAGGGATTAAGTTCTATACAAAAGATTAGAAGAATATTAGCAACTAATATGTAACGTTCAATCTAAGGTTAAATATTTATTAGGCCCATTTACACTCTCAATAAATTTTATTAGTTTTCCTAGATTATTTCTTATTTTTCCTAAATTTTCTTAATTAAAATGGAGTAGGAAAAATCAATAGATACAAGAAATAAAAGGATGCGCCTTACGGATCGAACTCAAGACCTCGACATTGGACACATTAGCACTTAGCTGAGCTAACCAACCGACCGAACGGTGTGTCTTGTTTTTACGTAGGGGAGTACATTGTTAAAGCTACGGTGTGAGGGACAGAGGATATCATCGGCCGAGACAGAGGAGGCGGGGCACACGGAGGAATGGCGGTGCCGCCCGTGGGAAGAGGCCGGGAGGTTAGGCCGACCAGTGAAATGGAGTCCCAGGAAGTGAGGAAGCTAATGGGAAGGTGCCTCGGCTTGGAATGGCGGTGGCGGCTCGGCGGTGATGGGAGTGGCGGCGGTGGAGGTGGATCGGGCGGCGGCGCGCGTGGAAGAGGAGCAAATTGGCGCGAGCACGAGTTGCAAGAGGTCAAGGAGACTTACCATGTGTTTGGGCGAGCGAGGAGAGGCCGTGGCGGCTGGCATCGTCGGCGGCGGGGCAAAGAGAGCGCACGGCGGTGAAGATGAGTGGGAGAAGCTCGGCCGAGGTGGGGTGACTTCGCGATGCCTTGAGGGTGCTCGGCTCGAAGGAATTTGTCCGAGGTGGCGCAATGGTGGTTCGCCGGTTCGCGGAGTTGGAGGAAGACACGGCGGCGAGCTACGAGGCTTTAGAGATCAATTCCCACGGTGGAAGGAAGGTGGAGGTGAGGCGACGCGATTTGAGTCTCGATTGAGCTTTATAGCCGCCCGGGTGTCTTGGCGCCGAGGAAGGCTGCGGCGGCCGTGGCGGCGACGTCGGAGGCGTGGCGCAGCCGGATTCGCGGAGGAGGCGGCGTCGGGCGGCGGGGTATGGCGCGCGGTCGAGGAGCTCCGCACGTCGGCCGTGTCTCGCGCCCGGTCACCGGCTTTGACCGGAATTGAGCGGCGGAGAAGAGGCCAGCGCGCGGAGAAATGAGAGGAGGAGAAGAAAGGAGTGCGGGCGCAGGAGAAGAGAGGAAAAAGGAGGAGGCGGTGAGTGGACCCAGCGGCGGAGGAAAAAATGCGGCGGGCGCAGTGCGAGTGGAGTGGGCCGATTTGGCCAGCCTGGCTTTATTGCTTTCCCCTTTTTTATTTATTTATTGTTGATGTATTGCATGTTTATACCTAGGTATATACATATATGCTTATATATATATATTTGTTTATTCTATTTTTGTATAGGTTTTATATTTATTTACTTATATATAGATTCACACATATACATTTTTATTTATTTGTTCATTTATATACATGTATATATTTCCTTCACGCCTATTTATTTTTGTGTCATTATATTTTATGTCTTACTCATCTTGCTAAGCCTTTTTGCATAATACTTATTTTTATTTGCTAATTTTTAACAGGCTCCTTCTTGCACAATTTATATATACACATACATGCATACATATATATGTGTTGGTATTTTTATTCATGTACTTTTATTGCTATTTGTATCATGATTTCCAAAATGCAGTTTTATATTTTTAACTCAGATTTCTCCTCCTTATCTTTGGATCATCTTTTCAGATTCGTATTTAAAAATTTTTGTTTTCTATTATTTGCATATTCCCTTTTTGGCATTACTATTGTTTGTTTCTTTTTCTGTTATGACTTTATTCAACTTTTGAAATCACAACCCAAAATCGGGAAAACACAATGAAATCCAAATTCCAAATAGAATATATGGCCAAAAATAATTCAAGAAATTCATATTTTTAAATTTAAATTTTTCAGGATATTACAATGGCTGGATGGAATAAGTGGATAATGTTGAGACTTGAGAGAGGCTTGAGATGGAGTGGGATGATTTTAAGTTTGGACCGAAGGAAACTTGGGGGACTTATAGGTGGATCATAAAAAATAAGAAGCTCAATCAAGCTATTCGTGTTCAGCTAGTCATGACTCGTAAACTTGAGGCCAAGCTCGACTCAAGTTTGAATCAAGCTTAAAATGAGCCAAGCTTATGTAGGTCGCGAGCCGCAAGGTTATTTTACGGCCCTACTCGTGAACTCACTGAGGTCAGCAATGCCATCACCCTTTATTTGCGAGAGCTTAGCAACCAGCTTCACAATCCAAGAGTGAGAGGAATGCTGTTACACTAGCTGCTTTCATACTGCATAGCCAAAAACGCAGCAATAAGCATGTAAAGCCTAGAATTACTGTACCAACGGAGTATAATGACTAGTAGTAGTAGCCAGAGAAAAAGGGGAGGTAACGGTACAACACAACGCAGCCATGATTTAGAGAGAAAATGTAAACAGATGTTTTAAAGACGATGGCTCCAACGCTTGAGAAAAAAATCCGAACCAGCATTTCATGGATGGATTGAGATTGCTCTGCTGGATAAAAATGTTAAGTGTTAAACATATCGAGCATATTCAGTCGTTCAGCGTCCACGTATACAGGCGCATAAATAAACCTTTTGATCAGGTAGAGAGATTCTGAATAATACACACACACTCTCTCTCTCTCTCTCTTAATTGTTCGACTCACACTTCGGCAAGCTGTGCATAGCTCCTGGAGTAGACTCTGGGAAGCCCAGCCCCATGGAGACTGCTAGATAAGCAGCATCCAGAACAATGGCACCTCCGGTGAGGGAGGAACTATTTTCTAATTGTCTGCAACCCTCTTCTCATCTAGTTAGCAGCTCGATATCGGCTCCGACTTCAGCGATCTTCGAGTCCTTCGAAGCTTTTGCGCTGGTTGCAACGCTCTTCACATCAAGGTCGAGAGCAATGGACTTCACAAGGCCATTCAACATCTAGGGTTAAGCTAGGTTAAGGGCAATAAATGCAAAGATGTGACATATTTAGAAGCAACAATGCAAGTTATTGAGAAATCGACCATAATAAAAAAAAACATTTAATATTAAATTTTGGATAATGGAATGTTGAAAAGGATACAAGAGAACCAATTGCAACGAGGGCCCTGTATTTTGAATCAACATCTTGGGTATCATCTTCAGCAATCTGTGGATCCAAATAAGAAATGTATACATGGGAGGACTGTGAAGAGTGCAATGGCTACAGAGGTCAGAGGGAGGGAAGCTCACTTCAAGGGCAGCAGAAAGAATTTGCGCCTGACTTTGTTCATCCTTTGATTCAATTGAAAGAACAGCATAGCTGCAAAAACAAAACAAAAAAAGGTGACAGGTGAGATCAATGTAGGGGACATCAGCATTGCAAACTGTGCATGCTTATTATTTTCTTACATAATGACCAACAAAAACTGTAATGCATAACTAGGTTCAACTCAAGACTTACTTAAGTAAAAGTGTGGCATAGGCCAAGTGTGCATTCTTGCTAAAAGATGGCTTGCAGCTGGAAACGGAATCAATAATCTGAAATTAGCAGACAAAACGAGTCAATCTTTTTTTAAAAAAGACTGAACAACAGGTAATTTGGGACACCAAATTCTACTGGTCATTTTAAATATCTATTCCAAAGCTAACTTTGTCTTAAGCACTAATCAACCAAAAAAGGAGGCCCTTATATTGCTCAACAGCTAGATGTAGCAATAATAATAGAAACAAATAAATTAAACCATCGGCTTCTTTCATGCAGAACATATAAAGAGAATGAAACAAAAATGAATATATGTAGTTTGAGAACTGACCTCAACACAGTGCGTTCTCAACCAGTGGTGTAAGCATGAATTGTCAAATAAGTTTGTAATTGCTTTAAGGATTGTAAGCACATTGGGTGGCTGCACAGGTGGTGCTACTGCCTTACGAAAAGTCTCCACGAGTACATCTGATAAGTAACATGAGGAAAGGAGCTCAGTTCAGTACCGATAAACAACGCTTGATAAGAAAAAAGACACCAGTTAGTGTTTATAATCAAGAGAGAATGAAGATAATTAGACAATCTAAGCTTGAAGATGACTCAGACAAGAAAGGCTGAGAAAAGCATTAGCATATCCAAACTCTTACCATTTTCACTTTCGATGGCCTTGAGAAGTAAAGTAGCTCCATCAGGATGCAATACAAACATTCTCAGAAAATCAATAACTGCAAGGTAGAGATGAATACAGTTTTCAGATCAATTGCAAATTATCTCCATCAATGACAACAAGATGCAGCTTCAAATATTATAACATAATACACTAGTCGTTGACCCCATGCAGTTGCATGGGCTAGTATTATTCAAAAAAATGTTTTACTGTATAAAGCATCTGTAATGGAATCTCAAATGTGGATAAAATAGCTCCATATAAGAAAAGGAACTCCTACATTCCTATTTTCAGTCATCTTTTGTTAAAACATTGGAAATCTCAAGACGATTTAGCATCTTGGCTGGTTGAATATTATGTAGTTCGTCTGAATAAGACTAAGAGCTTAAGAAGCCAAATGGACCTCATTAGTGTTAGTGTTACAGTGATTTTGCTTGTTTCTAGCAGCGACAACCTTACAATTTTGCAAGATAATAGACATGCAACTTAGCTCTTCAATTCAAACTTATGAGTTGACTGCAAAAACAATTCTGTCATAAACAGATTTTGATGGTTGCAATGAGATCATTATAATTGGAATTCCAATTATCACAAAGAATTACTATTGTACAAGTGGAGCAGCTAGATGGTAGAACTGCAACTTCCAACAGTGTTTCTAAAAATAATTCAATTCCAAGCATAGCAGTTACTGCAACTGTGCAATCCTTTTTCTTCTTTTTTCAACTAGCATGGGAATGTGATCTGGTTTCAATAAATGAAGCTGAGGGTACCCCCCTCTGGCTTCAAAAAAAACACGGGAATTTCAAGAGTCTGTTTTAACAATCATACGGTGAAAACAGGGCCATGTAGTCAACCATTGTGTTGCTTACTGTGTTTATGGCTGTATCGTCCCAAAATTTCAAAATCTGTATAACTCTTTTCAAAATCATCATTTCTGCTTTTTCACGCATTTCCAAAAAAATATGCATTAAAGAAAAGGTTTTCTTAATTTCCAGCAGCCAAAAATGATTTTCTATATTTAATTAAACTTGACCAGAGCTTGGAAATAATTTATTTGAGTTCTAAATAATCTAAGGAGCTTCCCCAAAAATTTTCATAATTTCTCGTCGCCGGTCATCCTCTACCGCCGCTCACTGGTGAGCTTAGACCTTGGCCATGGCTCTCCTTAGCATCGCCTCCGCCCCTTGAACCTCATGGTGAGGATCCTTTGCAGCTAGTTCGCGTCGTGGAGTGTTGCCGCCGTGAAGCCCATCTCCACCACCGCTAATCGCTGTCGTCCGGTCACCACCAAGCTACTCTGACCCTACCAACCTCGCCAAGGGGTTCGCAATGAGCCCCTGACCATTTTGCCTCATGGCCTTTTGTGCCATCATGTCGTCTCTATGCCTAGCGTCACCGCTCACAGTTATTTCTTCTTCTATACAGGTGACCATAGGTCTTCATGCTAACCCGCTCAGCTTCGCAATGGTCTAGTGAAGCCCATGTGCTCTTCTTTTTGGCTCGTCCTCGCCTCCTTCGAGTTCGCCACCATACTAGTGCCAGTGTGACCGCTTCGCTCTACCGCCAACCCAGCTCTGCGCTTCAGCACCACCACCAAAAGGGTTGTCATGGGCTCCTCTCTCCATTCCCAAGCTCCCTCGTGCCCCTCTGCACCTCCCTCACCGCCGACGAGCTCACCTTCTAGCTCGGCAATGAAGCTTAAGATAGCCTCCTCTGTTTTTCAACGTATGACAGGCAAGCCCCACATGATTAGAGTCAGCACTAATGACGTTGGTTAGTGCTAATGAGTTGTTGACATGTGAGCCCAAGTAGGTTAATTAATTAGATATTTAATTAAACCATAGTTAATGTATTGTTTTACCGACATGTAGACCACACCTGCCAGTCCTATTTACAAAATAATAAAATCCTAACCGGTAGGCCCCACCTGGCTGTCTAGCTCACCAAGATAAAAACATGGTTTTCCAATAGAAAGAAAAGTGGAAATTAAAAGGAAAATTGATGCATAGTGCTTTCTCTCTCATTTTCTAGGATTTTTCTCTCCTGACAAAACTTTGAATGCTCATAACTTTTGCGTATAAACTTGAGCGAAACTTGTTTCTAATTTTTCTAAAATCATGAACTTTCATAATCTACAAAAATATTTGAAATTGCTTTCTGTTTGAATTTATTTGGTGTTTATTTGTGTTTCTGGGCTTTTCTCGTTAGATACCGACGTGCTGAAAAAGTTTTGAGATTGATCAAGAGCAAGAAACGAGTGTTCCACAGCAAGGCAAGCAAACCCCTTTGATCATGTTGCTCCTATATTTTCAAATGTTGTGTTTTCATTACAAGTGTTTTTGCATGTTTACTTTGAGTAAATTGTTATATTTATGCTTAGAACATTAGTTATGTCCTATATTGCAATGAAATATTCCTTGGACTTGAATGTTACTAGACATTGTCACCATAGGAATATTTACTATATTTTAGTGGGATCTAGTGATTTTGTTAGCAAATGCTTAGCCATACTCATTGCAAATGTTATACAAATTGATAAGAAAATGTCTAGAACAATTATGTAAACTTTTAGGAAACTTTATGGCACATTTTGGACAGAGGCACCCCTCTAGTATTTTGGTTAGCAAAACAAAACTGAAAAATGATTTAGACCAAAGCAAGTGGTGGTTGAAAGCAATACAATTAGCACGAGATCTATGTTTGTGGTAGCCTCGCCCGAGTCAATTAAGAAGTAAGAACCGAACTTTAGTGCCATTTACCCAAATATTCCATTATAACCACATTCCAGAATGGGTTGGACTGTTGGACCTAGCTGAATAATTTGTAAAGTCTCAACTTTGGTTTCGTCATGTGTTGAATGTACATGTCGGTTAAACATGTAATTCCCACACGTGCAAAAGGAGACTTCCGACTAGATGGATGGAACTCTTCAGTGGTGAAACCTTAGCGGACGGAATCGGATTGGGATGGAGCATTGTAAAGACCTTATGATAATCGCTTAGTCGCATACCCATAAAAGCATGCAATGACCGATTTATGAGTTGATTATCTCATGTGGGTAAAATTGTACATTCTCTGCAAAGTGAGATCTTAATATATTCGAATAGTTGTATCCTCGATCATAGGCATCGTCATGTCCTCGATCATAGACATCACTTGGTGATACTGCACTTGATTAGATTGTCGTGGTTTCAAAATGGTTTTGGAGAAATGGTATGGGTGAATGGAAACCTTACTTTAAAAGATTTGGCTCAGTATGGATGGATAGAATCCATGCTTGCGATGTTGTGGCAAAGGGCTGCCAGCCTGCCACTTGTTGGTTTTGGGAAAATGGTATAGGTGGATGGAACCCATACTTGAAAAGCTTTGGCTCGATGTGGAAGGATATAATCCATGCTTAGAGATCTACACTATGCAATTTATAATATGATTAATTATGATTACTTTCAGCTAGTACAGTTCTGTTTTTACTTATTGCTTTACATCGCCTTTTGCAATCTACTATTTATATTGTGAAAGCAAACTTTGCTTTGAGCAATAAAACAAAATAGAATAGCCTTCCTTGACAAAGCCAAATATGTAGCTAGTAGCATTTGATGTAAGTCTTGCAGAGTACATTTTGTACTCACACTTTTAATTGAAGATGAAGGTCCCGAATATCGGTTTCTTTCACACTACAAGTTTTGGTGATGATCTAAAGTTTAATACCCAATCGGTAGCCTGTGGGAATGAGGTAAAACACAAGGGCTCATTATCTCTTATTTGTCGTTTATTCCGCAGCAAGTATTTTTTTTATGTATATGCATTTGGCCGGTCGGCCCCATCATGTAAAAGTTGGTCATTATGGCCTATGTTCAACCGCTTAATATTGTGTGACATTGTTTTGTTCATTCGTGTATGGATGTGATTCAATGTTGTATATGTGTGTGCTAGCCACTGATAATAGAACTAGTACGGTAAACACATAGGGTTCGGAGTTAATTTTCTAGGTCCGACAATGGCCCCCAAAGTGGAAAAAAAGGATGTACCTGGAAACATCATTTGCGAAGGCCAAGACTGCAATATTTTCAGCAACAAAGCCATGTCAGCATCTGCAAGCTTGCTTGTGTGATAAAATGATGTACCTTTCAATACTTTCACTATAGCAGCTAATCTTGACAACTCTGTCTCCGACAAAGATAATTGTTTTTGTTCCTGAATAGAGAGAAGTTAAGGATTAAGCCTAAAGGAGACATTAAGGATCTGTACGGACAGAGTGAAATCCCCTGAAAGTGCGCAAGGAATTAGAAGTCAAATCCCCTCATGAACTTGTTTGGACAGGATTGTGATTCTAAACATCCCATGTGGAGCTACCAGACTGTCACTTAGCTGTGATCAAGTCCACGGAAGTCCATTCACAACATCCAGATTTTTATAGCTTTGAGCTAGATGAACCATAGCCAAAGAGCAGCACTATTGTTAATTGTCCCCTGAAGATGTTTCCGACTCATCTCATAAAAAGTAGTGTGGTACACAAAGTGCCAGAAACACAAGGCAAAAGGTTAGTAATTTAGCTAGCAACATCAAGTTATACTATTCATACTTCATCACATATATAAGTATATAACACATTGACCTTCCATCCTAATCACACACCCATGCTTTATCTTGAATATACATACTACTAAGTTCTAACTGCTAGCTCATGGACATAAATGCATCAAAGTCAAACACATGTCTGTGTGTACTTGACCTAAAGCATCGCAATAGTTCTAACTTTTAAACTTCTCATAGCACATGTAATGATGTAACTAAAATTTCAAGATTCTGGAAGACAATATTAAAGTATCAGAAGCAACAAAAGACACCAACACATAAGCTTAGAAATTACCGAGTCAGATGAAAGTGTTGCATTGAATTCTGAAAGTTTCTTTAGGATTCCCTCAAACTGAGCCGTCTCAAATGACAGCATTCCGTTCTGCAAACCAAAGAAGAAAATTTTGATGAAATTGAAACAGGTAGTAATACAAGTCAGCATTGAATTAAGCCATTAGTCACCAACCAAGATTGCTTCAAGAAATTGTGTGTGCTTATAAGACCACTGTACATGATGGTAGTTAAGTTAAGAATGTTAACATGCCAAGTCATTAGATTTATCACTTTATCACAATCAACTGTTCACAGATAAATGTAACAATCAGGATGGTTGAGCGGCACCTTTGGTATGTGCTTGAAAGTTTGTTTCGGACCACTACCTGCAAATCAAGTACGGAACATTATGTCAGGACTTGGGAGAAGCAAAGAAAGAAAAGGTAACAGAGGCAATTCCATTTAATACAAGGGAAGAAAAGAAATCAACTAGATCTGTAGTATCATGTGCATGCATGCATACCGTTTGATGAAGACGGTTGCCCAGGAACATATGCATTAGCTGATACATAATCAACTCAAGTGTCAACAGCAGCAACAAAATTGCCAAATATGACAATAGTTTAAACAATTACCAAAAAAAGATACAAAGGAACATGCTTACCCCCAGTATAGGGATCCCGAAAAGATGGATCTGGAACAAAATTGTTCTGGCCAGAATTCTGCAGTATAAATTCTACCACTTGTTGCCGATATGTCAAAGGAAGATTTTCTTTCAGGAGCCATTTGTCTGCAACTACATATGGATCATCTGCATGCAAGCATTCATAGGTTCTGTAAGAGGTACTTAAGAATAATGTCGAAGAAAGAGACTCCCAAAGTGCATGCACATGCAAGCAGAGAAAGACTTCACATTGAATGGACATTTAAATGCTGAATTTTTTTTATTCTAAAGTAACCATGCAAATCCTAACAGTAGTTAGTTTACTCTAGAACCAACCAATAGCAGAGAAAAGCATTTAAAAAATAGAAACACATGTGTGAGATACCTGATCGATTATAGGGTAGCTTTCGAATAGGTTCTCCATCTCCAATGTCAACGTTAAAAACTGCACAAATTTCAAGAGAGTATAAGCAGGCAGAAAAGGTTAACAGTAAAACACATCCAAGAGAAGCCTACTTACCAAAATCATAGCGAACACCATCAAGAACCTGACCTTGTGCAGCATCCCCAGGCCCATCCACCACTTCACCAATCTAGCAATTTGGTTGATAACAAGATTGCATCTCAGGCAAACTCAAAGTAAACAGCTATACAACAAAACAACAATGCCACTGCCAGATCAAGCATGGCAAAACTATCCAGAGTGCTGCATTAAGTTTCACTTGTTGTGCAGTAAATGAGTGCCACCCATCCTGTCCTATATTAGGATTTTATGTATGAATTTGGACCGTAACTGCTAGAGAGATGGAGAAATGCCTCATAGATGCATCAGATTGCTCAATAGCTTGCATACTTAAATAACGATACCAACATCAAGCAGCAAAGAACAAGAAGACATTAAACTATATCCTCAACTTTGCAGATCATATCATGTGATTGGGATAGCAACATAATCACTTAAGCGAAATATAATGGAAAGGTCTAAAGCACATAGGTGCTTACTTTGTCCCATTGTAGCTCTTTTGAATTCCATGAATAAGCAACACCATTATCCCCTTCTCTAATAATAAGTGTCTGACCATCGGAGTTTCCTGCTTAAGCAAAAAAGTTACAAACAAGAAACTACTATGCAAGATAATATAGTGGAACACACCAATGCATTATTACCGACTAACAATCAAAATTTTCAATTACTTCAGGTTGGACACTACAACGTTAAAGAATTTATAGAAAATTGTGGTTCACAGTTATTCCATTTTTTATGCACTGGACTATGATGATGGCAACAGTTTATCAGAAAGCTCTGAATATTTCCAAAAGCAAGGGATTATTTTCAAGTACAACACTACATCTAAAAGTTAATTTTAATTTTTCAGCTCCACAGCTATGTAATATATTCACATTATATTTGATACACAGGCAGCCAGCCAAAAGATTTACTATTTAAAGTTGGAGCATCATGGAAATATACACTATACTCATGCAATGGATCAGAAAATGAGATATATGACCTGGAACTTGCAGCGCCTCAACTCCTGGTAGATCCATCAACTTCAGTCCACCAACAGTCTTTCTGTATAAGCAAAATAAAAGGCATAAAAAATTGCAAATTCTTTCTTCAATTAGAACTAGTCAATGTATGAACCCCAGGGTTCCAATTATTCAGAGAAAAAATCATGCCTAAACAGTTAAAAGGCTACAGTACTGTTCTGGAAGCTTATTGAGGACGGCATTATACGCGAAGATCTGCATGTCGGCAAGCGGCGCAATAGAGCGCGGTAACCACTCCGGACAGCACATCCGTGGCGGCAAAGGCATGATGGCCTACAGTAGGAAGCAGCAAGGTATGCAGGGCCGAAGGTATTCAGGCTTCGGTATACTAGTTTGGAAAAGATCTCCGTATGGCAAGTTAGGATATATATTTGGTATGAATCGGATAAGAGTCAGTTACCGAATCTGATTGGCAGAATCGATTAAGATATGATATAGGATTCGGGTTTGTACTGTCCAATATAAAGGACCCCAGCTGTAATCTTTTGGTTAAGCAATATAATCAATCTTCTCCGGTTCCGACGGCTCAGAGCCTCGACCTGGCCGGCGTGAATCCCGACCAATCGCATGAGGGCGAGCTCATCTCTACCCGTTACCCATTGCATTCTAATCCAAACTCCAGATTGCATCTACTTCCACCCCTTCCCAGACACCGCAAAACTTCCAGTAAACAGAACCACATCAGTACTTATCAAAATTTACAGAAAATATGGAAAATTCAGGAAGCAATAGGAACCAACCTGCTAAGTGTGTACTGAGAAATAAGATCTGTATAAGCTGCAAGTTCCTCGTCACTGCAGAACCTATTATTGTCGGTTGTCCATATCCTCACGATTCCATCAGAACATGCAGTTACAACATCTCCATGTTCCAAGAATTTAGCATCCCATATGCATCCTGGGTGTTCAATGCTTTGAACACAGATCCCATCTGCATTATATTACTTGAAACTCATATAAACAAGTATATGAAGCACTTAATCTACACTCTGCTGCACACTTTGACAACCAAATCAAAAAAACTTCACTGGTTTTCACCTCCAAGATAATTTCCTTTTCTACAATAGCACAAAATATGAATCCAAACAAGTACTATCACAGGCTAGGACTGATTTCTGTTTGGAGCAAATACCGGACTGGAGCAGACGAAAGGGAGTCTTAGACATTGATTTAACAACAATTTTACATTTATTTAGACAAACCAATTTGTAGAATGGAAGATATAAGTATAAACAAATCCTATCCAATGAAGAAATATCACTGCATTTTAACATGAGATCTACAAAGCAGACACAACAAATCACCTTTCCATATCTTGACAGAGCGATCTTCACTGCCACTAGCAACTAGACCAGATGAATGTGCATCCACAGAATATACAAGAGAAGTGTGTCCAATCATCTCCAACAGGGGCTGGCCGGTTAATGCCCATAACTTGATAGTTCTATGACCAACAAAAATATCATGTGTGAAAATGTAAACAGGCAGTAATTATAAACTAGATAAATACATCGATGCACATAAATGTAAGAAGATAATAGAAAAGGATTAAGAGGTGAATAAAATTTTCAGCAAACCCAGGGTAGCCTCCTGACGAAAAGTAGGCTTTTGTAGCAGTGGCAGCAAATATCAAAGATCAAACAATAAAGTACAAACTTTTCATGTAACCATTTTTTAAAAAGAAAATAGAAAAAACTTCTACCATACTGTTTCCCCCTTTTTGCGCATATATTGAATTTATTTGTATGTGAAACTAGCTAAGTGGGTATGTTCACTCACCCATCATGCGATGCAGAAAGGATTCCCAACCCTGGCATTTGTGCTAAACATCGGACAGTATCTGCAGTAACATAACATTAGGCCAACTGGTCAAGTATGTATGGAAGAGCTAACACTGATCACACAAAAAACTTAAAGTCGTATGCTTATATACTGAAAATGGGAGGGTTTAACAATTGACTGATAAATGATATTTACTCTCTGTGTAAATAAATTAGAACATTCTGCATCAGTGCAATCAGAATTAATTGTCAAGAGAGATAAAATTGATTTGATTGAAAATGACAAATCCCAGTTATCTGTCTTAATGTCATATATAATAGATAATAATAAAGGAGAAGACGCTCGAGAGGCAAGATGCCAGCATAATAGACATTCACAGTTGGTCAATGTTAAAGGCAAAAGCACCAAATATACAGTTATGCTCCAGAGTCCAGACAATATAAACAGAGTTTTCTGCACTCAGAGGTAGGGATAAACAAATAACCTGCATGTCCTGAGAATGTATGTAGACAAGTCCTTCCTTTCCAAAGTTTAATAGTGGAATCACTTGAACCTATACAAAAGGGAAGTGAAATAAATTATTTATTCATTTGACAAATTTGGTCACAGATATTCAAGAATTCATCCTGGGAAACTCTGGTAATCATTGAGGGCCAGTTTGCCATTGTTGTGACCCACTGCATTGTGCTTTGGTATCTAGTTAAGGGAATCTTTACCAATTCTAGTAATTTTGTTCTGCTTTGTCTCTAAGATAGAGGTCGCCAATTACTTACTATCCAAAATGGAAATATAGAAATGTTTTTAAAAATCCACCAAAGTGCTAAATGAAGCCCAAGTTGTTCAAAAGTTACAACACTGCTTTCAGAACACTTCCAGTAAACCATCATTCCAACTCCAAAAGTTCAATACAGAACTTAAACCAATCGCATTGGATCAGTTATGAAAACGCTAGTAAACAATGAAAAATAATAAATCATACTAACACATTACAAAGTACCAGTGCACCAATAGAGAATATAAGCATAAGAACGAAATAAAAAATGGAGAATGTGCAAACACAACAAAAGCTCTACCAGTAACGAGTTCTGCAGAGGGCAGCTTCAGAACAGTTTGCACTGCAACCTTGTGAGCTTCCCAAACCTCTACAGCATTGCCATTTCTCCACCGTCTTAAAGTACTGTATGTACAATACATATGTCAGGGAGGACAGCAAGAAGCCAACAAATATAGTAGGGAAACTTGATCTATTTATTAGGCCATTCTGTCATTAGAACAAACAATTCGAGCATAAATTAAATCATAAATATGTGTGCCTAAAATACCGAGTAACTAAAAGCAGCTTTAAGCACAAAATAATATTAGCAACATTTTTAACAGGGACTCGAAGGAGAAGGAAACAGAAGTAGGAAACGTGCATTGGTGCAAATGAAAGAAAAATAAATGGCCCAGAAAGGAAAAGCTAATGAAGTTATACAGATTATTGTTGCATCATGTTATTGTGATATTGCCTTACAACGACCTTGTGCAAAATTCTTTGCACTTGTTATGTTATGACCAACATTCGCAACAAATACATCGTTAGGCTAAAATTAGCACAAGGAAGCAAGCAGAAACATGATAATGTCATACACGCAGGTAGCATAAGAATTACACTGTTTGAGAAAACCTACCAATCCATGGATGAAGAGATGATGTCACCATTGTTGTCTACAGCAAGTCCAGTAACTTGTGAACTGTGACCCCTCATTGTCTCAACAACTTCTCCTCTATGCAAATCCCAGAGCAATACAAGTGTATCCATTCCACCCGAAACAATTCCTCCTTCAGGAAAGCGATCCGAAGGAGGGATCCAAGCCAACGGACCCACAAAACTGGAGTGTCCTACAAGTGTCTTAGACAGAACATATTCGTGCTTCTTTTCTGGGTGCTGTGTCCAGAATTTCACCGTCCGGTCTCTTGAGGATGTTGCAATCCCAGCATCACCACAGATACAGATGCCACGAACCTGTTGAAGAGTAAACCATGATAAGTGTGTAGCAAATGTAAATCGAGAGGATGTTTTGACAAAATGGAAAAGGGCGACAAGCAAGATTTTTATCGGGTTGAATAACCTAATGACTTTGCAAACCAAGGCTCAGACAAGTTAAAGTCATGCAGAAACGCATTCTACATTTGCAAAACCATTGCTGCCTAAATTTTCACATTTTGAGCAAAATAATCAGTTAGTCCACAGGGATCACAACTACCTACAGTTTCACGGATGATCATTACACATACATAAGTTTCAAAAGTAAAACATGCTGTTTTTAGTGTTTTATTGATAGACATGCACATGCATAAAGGGGTGTGCTTTCTAATCAAAATCATATAGTGTTAGGTGTTTCTATGCTGAATGCTGAAAGTCGAAATGTGCAACAGAAAATTTGAAATAGTTGACAAATTGTCCAGAACAGGACATTCTGGATTGGCCTGAAATCAGCACAGCAATCGGAACATGGTGGAATTGTTTGGGGAAACACAGAAAGTACTGTTCATATTGCATATGAAAAGAAATCACACTGAAACCAAGTAACTGATCATCCGTAGATTCACCAATCTACTAGCAATAGCCTATCAAAAGCAAATCAAACTGCAGTAACTAAATTCTCCACTAAACCCCCCCCAAATTCACTGAAACATACTAAATTCACATGTGAGAGACTAGAGAGAAGCAAAGGTAATCAACATGGATCGCTCTCACCCTAAGCATCCGGACGGAACCAAACTAGGGCCTCGCAATGCACGAGGACTTGAAATCTACAACACCTAGCAAGGCACACCGAACCGAGAGAGAGCAAGCTGAAACCACAATCGCAACCAGACTAGATCAAATTGCGCAAATTCGCGCCCTCTCCCAGCAAACGCCCAAACTTAGCAGATCGAAACAACACCGCACCCTCCGCAACACGAACCGTGCCCCGCCGGAGAGGGTTCGGGGCGGCCGGATCGAAACCGAGGAATCGCGCAGACTTGCAGGTGAAGCAAAGCGGAGACGACGACAGACGAAGCAAGAGTGGTAAGGGGGAGGGGGAGTACATCGTCCTCGTGGCCGCGGAGCTGGGCGCTGAGGTGGTACTCGGCCATGGCGCCGTCGTACGGCGCGCAGCGGAGGCGGCGAGAGAGAGATTGGGGAAGGGAGCCGACGAGTCGAGACCGACACGATGCGAACTTGCGAAGCAAACCCTTCTTTCCCCCCTTCGGCCTTGATCGAATCGTTCTGTTTTTATAATGAGTGGGCCCTGTGAAGTACGGACAGGCAGGCCGCATGGTATGTGGGCTGTTTCGTGGGCTGTTGGGGCAAGAGCATCTCAAAGAGGCTCTACTGGCGCTTAAAACCAAATTGAGGCTGAGGCAAAAATAGAGTCAAAGAGGCCTCTACTAGAGCCCTCAAATTTGAGGGCCTTAAATCCCCTTCAGCCCTCATTCCTAGGGGGCCCCTACTCCGGCCCTCATTTTTCAGCTTTCCTCGTTTTTTCCCGTACGAGTGAAACAAATTTAAATTCGGAACAAATTTGAATATTCGGAACAAATTTGAATTTAAATTTGAATATTCGGAATAAATTTGAATATTCGAAACAAATTTAAATTCAAATTGGATATTCGGAACAAATTTGAATATTCGAAACAAATTTGAATTTAAATTTGAATATTCGGAACAAATTTGAATTTAAATTTGAATATTCGGAACAAATTTGTATTTAAATTTGAATATTAGGAACAAATTTAAATTCAAATTTGGATATTCGAAACAAATTTGAATTGAAATTTGAATATTCGGAACAAATTTGAATTTAAATTTGAATATTCGGAACAAATTTGAATTTAAATTTGGAACAATAAAATTCGAAACAAATTTGAATTTAAATTTGAATATTCGTATTTGAATTCATAAATTTAAATATTGTCCCTCATTTTGAAATCATAAATATTTTATTGTGTATTGTGCTTTTGTCTCATACATATGCATATAGTATGTGAGGAAATATAGGGAATTGAGAAGTAGGAGCCCTGTTTTGAGGGCTCCTGCTGGAGTGCAGCCCAGAAAATAGGGCCCTCAAAAGTAGAGGGAGCCCTCAAATTAAAAGTAGGGGGCCTGTTTTGAGGGCTCCTGCTGGAGATGCCCTAAGGGCCCTGTGAAAATCTCTTGGTACCGTAACTGCCGTAGCTTGTCAGGACTACTGCCGTACACAGTAGGTTGGAGGAGATGATTGGATTTGTAAAAACGGATATTGAGATCAAATTTGAAAAAAAAATAGCTAGAATGGTATTTGGACTATGGATTCCCTACAGGTGGTGACCGGTGAGGTTGCGTATTTGCTTACTTTACGCCGTCCTAGTATCATTTACACGTCCATGCTTGCCAACATATAATCGAATAGGGAGGAAATAGCTACCTTTCTGGATTTTTGTTCTTTCGCCATGAGAAGGCGTAAAGCATGTTGAAGTGCCAACCCACTAGAGGTCGGTTAGAAGTGATGATATAGATAGGTGTACTACCTCTGATTACAGATAAAGTTCATCTTGTACATCAATATTGTGGTCGCCAAAATACAAGTTAGTTTATATATCTCGTTTCTCACTACCCGATTCAAAATGAAAGGTAGATCAATTGCGACTGCACTTTGCAGCATCAATTGTACTTCAATTTGCCCCATCACAAGAATTCCATAGAAAACCTTCAGTTCTCGTAGAAATCTAGAAAAAGGGAAAATCCCATTTGCCAAAAGGGGGCCTAATCTTCCCAATACGCAGGTCGGGGAGTGCAATGATAATAGGATTCGACTACCTTCGTATTACCCAGTGATGTTACTGATGCGGAATGTCTAATCTTTAGTACGTAGAATCAAGCATAATTGGTGATACGTGCAACCGGGCAAACCAATAGTGTCAATCACTGTTCCAATACAACAACCTACGATAAAAAAATTCGCCCAATCACATGCTTTTATCAATGTCTATCGAACCACGCGAAGGTAGACATGCAATCACTAAAGAAATCACAAGAACAACAGCGGAAGAGGGATAAACTCATATATACTCCCAATTCCCAAAGGGGTTGTCAAACGGCTTTGCACAAAACCCTAAGAACAAGAGCAAATAGCCTCCATAAAAATATCAATAAAATTCGTCGCTAAGGTTCCTAGGATGTACACATTGGTTATAACTCTGATTTATGTGAGAATGGGTTTCTACCTAATGCCCAAATTTTATGTGTTATCAAATTTGACAAAGGAGTTTACTTTGGGAGCCGAGGAGGATTTCCATGCTGCTATCCAAGTTACATGTTTAATGGTGTATGCATGGGTGAGGAGGGATGTAGGGTTGCATGGAGGCGAGATAGGGGTGTCATTCTGTCCACGAATTTCATGATGAAATCTAAAGCAACTCAGACATTCCATTGCACACAATACACATATATGGACAGCTTACCAAGTCTATTTTCCAACACATCAAAATGACACATGATCTGGAGCTTTTTTACAAAAAGATATGGCCATTGCCCATTAGAGTGCTGCTGCGTGGGCAGACCGGACGCTGCACGAGAGTTCACAAAGGTGATGAATCCATGACTTGTATGGCATGTATAGGTAGTTCCCTTCTATTCAACACCTTTTGCATGGTTTGGAAGGGTTCCTTTACTTATCCTCATGGATTAGAAAGCAAAGAAACAAGAAAAAGAAAAGATATAAAAGGATGTTTTCAATTCGGACTCGGTTCGAAGCAACTAAGCAGCTAGCAAGGCCTAGATTAAAGTGTTCATAACTTTGACAAACAAAGTCCATTTTTGACGTGTGAATACTTGTTAGAAAGCTTATTCCAAGGACCATACAATGGATATAGTGCTAGCCCCAGATTTCATGTGTGTGCACTACCATCTCTGAAACAAATTCATGGTTGGAAATCTAATGTTTCCTTTTTGTTCATATTGGATTCCAAGTTTGTTTTCTAAGTTGTAAGAGGCTATGATCAACATGCTAAACACAATCTAATGGATTAAAACCTAATAAAACATATTAAAATTAACATATGGAAACTAAATGATAACAGATTTTTTTGCTTTTTTATAGGACATAAAATAAAATTATGTAGCTAGGGTAAATAATCCTTCCAAGTGAACGAAGCTCTGATACCAAGATGATACGTGGTGTTTGATCTTCACGACATAGGATCAAGGATAACTGGTGATCCATGCAACCTGACGAACCGATGGCGCTAACCACTGTCTCGATACAAATAACATACGATAAAAAATTCACCCAACCACACGCTTTGATCAATGTCTACCGAACTACATGAAGATAGACATGTAATCACTCCTGCAATCACCAAAGAAATCACAAGAACAACAGCAAAAGAGAGATAAACCTATAGATACTCCCAATTCTAAGGGGGCAGCCGATGGCTTTGCACAAAACCTTAAGAACAAGAGCAAATAGTTTCTCTGAAAAATATCAATAAAATTTGTCTCTAAGGTTCCTAGGACATGTACATTGGCTATATAGCCTCCTATAGCTTAGAAAACAAACTTGGATTCCAATACAAACAAAAAGGAAACTCTAGAGTTACAACCGTTATTTGTTTTGGAGATGGCAGTGCACACACATGAAATCTGGAGCTGGCACTATATTTGTTGTGTAGTCCTCGAAATAAGCTTTCTAACAAGCATTTACACGTCCAAAATGGACTCCATTTATGAAAGTTATGGGCGTTTTAATTTGGACCCTGCTAGCTGCTTCGAACCAAGTCCGAATTGGAAACATCACTTCATATCTTTTCTTTCCTTGTTTCTTTGCTTTTTACAATCCATGAGGAACAAGTAAAGGAAACCTTCCAAACCACGCAAAAGGTTTGGAATAGAAGAAAACTACCCATATATGCCATACAAACCATGGATTCATCAGCTTTATGAATTCTCAAGCACCGCTTGGTCTACTTGCGTAGCATGCACTCCAATGGCCATATATTTTTATATAGCTCCAAATCACGTGCGATTTGATGCGTTGAAAAATAGATTTGGTAAGCCTTTCATATATGTGTATTGTGTGCGTTGTAAACCTTTGAGTTGCTACATATTTCATCGTGAACTTCATGGACAGAACAACACACCATCTCTCCTCCACGCACCCCTACCTCCCTCCCCCACAGGTACACCATTAAACATGGAACTTGGACAACAGTGTGGAAATCTTCCTCGACTACCAAAGTAAACCCCTTGTCAAATCTGATAACACATAAACTTTGGACATTAGGTAGAAACCCATTCTCATATAATCAGAGTTATATTCGTTTAGGAGCATATTCACTTGTTCATTGAGTTTCTTGGCGCATGCTCGAGTTATTGGACCATTGTATGTATAGTTGTTCCTATCGTCTTGAATTGAACTCATCGCTTGTTTTGAAGTATTACAAACACTTGGGTCAGCACCTCGTGAATTTAGAGAAATAGATGAATTCGTCATAGTTGGGATGTCCTCGTTGGTTACTCTCGACCAGAGCACTGAGAATGAAAGACTCGCTCAACCAATTTGGTGACAACCCTTTTTCAAACATCCCCGTATTGTCAATTTGCTGCCTATGGAAGTAGTGACTCAATTACTAATCTGAACCATAATCGACACCACCACATGATGCATGATGTACCATTATTATTGAGGCCCTCCGGCTTGCTCAGTCTGTACAAAGCTAATAATAAGCTGCAATAACTAATATGTGACATTGCGACCGATCTCACCAGTGAAATCTAAGACAAATAATAATAATTCATTCATCAATTTTTTTTTACAAACACGCGATATTAATCCAAAACGAAATGGTACAATAACAACGGAGGTACAGGAACGATTAAACAACAAAGTGCAGAGCACAACTGCAGATTTCTGCAGCCTATAGGCAAAAGAAAAACAGAGATGAACACAAAAAAATGAAACAATGACGCCTATGAAGAGAATGCTCTGTACTTTGTGTTCATCAAGGCCTATCCACAAGATCGATCCACCCATCCATCCATATCTGTAGTTTTGCAGTGCGGTGCAAGAATCGATCTCGGCTCGGGCGGCTCAGATTTAAGCCAGGGCCGCCACCCTCCCCCTCCGTCCACCGGCCCGGGTCGCTCCGACGGCGCAGCTCCGGCTCCTGGGGAACACCACGCCGGCGCCGGCGCCGGCGAACTCGCACGGCCGGTCCTCGTCGATCCTCGCCATGGCCACGCTCTGGCTCCTGGGCACGGTCGCCGGCTCCGCGGCCGCCGCGGCTGCCTCGGCCGCCCGCCTCTGCGACGCGGCGCGTATGAGCGCCCGCAGGTCGTCGTCGTCGTCGCAGGCGCCGGAGTGGCGCGACGAGGCGAAGCTGTCGACCCTGGGCATGGGCGCGGCGGCGAAGGACGGGTAGCCGAAGGCGGCGTCGGCCGGGAGGTGGCCGGCGCAGCCGGTGAGGCTCCGCACGTAGAGGTCGCGCGCGCGGCCCAGCGCGCGCCTCGGCGCCCGCCAGAACCAGCTCACCAGCTTGCTGCTGCCCCCGCGGCTCATGCCCGCCGATTAACCGTTCTCTCACACGCGCGCACACCTTAATCCTTCCTCCCTCTGGCTAATCACACTACTAACGCAACTTACTGTTTTCTTTTCTTTTCCTCTGGGAATTATTAAGCAAGAAGAAGAAGAAGAGGTCGATGGGGGAGACGCGAGGCGGCTCATGTTCATATATAGCGCGCAGATAGAGGGATTCAATGGATTGCATGGTCCTGATTTTTTTTATTCAGCTGAAGGATATTTATGCTTGAGTTCTTTTCACATGTGTTGTGGATTATAGCTTATACTATAATAAATAGTTTTTAAATGATGAATTTTTTTAGACGAGAACAACAGAAATATTGTAGTAAAAAATGTACAAAGTTTAGCTGTACCAGCTAAAATCATATACGACTATTTTTCTTTACGTACTGTCTCTCGCAAACAACAAAAAAATAAAATTTTAAGACATAAAACACAATCCAAAAAAGGTGAATTTTTTAAAAGCATAATATTATAATAGAAAGTATACTAAAATCAACAGAAATATTATAATAAAAAATATACTAAATTTAATTATATCGGCTAAAATCGTATATGATTATTTTCGCCGTATATACCATGCAACGTTTGGTGGGCTCTGAGTGGCTGGTGGTAGATGAGGATCGGGCAGTTCTTTGGTGTGGGCCAATTGAGTTGACCATGAATGGCGGGAAGAAGAGAGAGGTGCGAACATGCATGTTTAAGGTCGTTATCCGTGACTGAATCATCCGATAAGGTTCAGCTTTCTCGGGGTCAAGGCTTTGTTTGGCTTTTTGAGTGCTCTCAGCTGCTGGTCCAAAGTTTCTGGTGCCCGAATCGGATGATTCAGCTTGAATAGAAACTAAACCTATTTTTAGCAGTGATGAGAATTTTTTTGCTTTTTTTTTGTTATACTTTCTTTTCTTTTTCCCCTATTTTTCCCCTATCAAAATTTCAAAAGTTTGAATATATATAGGAAAATTACATAAGGCACCACGGTGCCTAGGCACCCACATCAAGAACCGTCCGATACACGTGTATGATTGATAATTTTTTGAGTTTGGGTATAAAAATGTTTTATACCTTTGATATATTTATGGTAAGTAAGTTTTGAACTCAGTTCAAACTAGTTTGAACTACTTTTGAGTTCAATGCGACTACAGTGAGTATATACCATAAATATAGTTCAAACTAATTAAATTGAAGTTGCATTTAATTTTTTTCGGAGTTTGACATCTCAAATATATTTTTTTATGTGTATATGAAGATACCCACATCAAACGTTGCGAATCTCAAAGCAAATCAACGGGTATTGATATGGGTGCCTAGGCACCTGGGTGCATGATATATATATATATATATATATATATATATATATATATATATATATATATATATATATATATATATATATATATATATATAGAAAATTACATAAGGCACCATGGTGCCTAGGCACCAACATCCGATACACGTGTATGATTGATAATTATTTTGAGTTTGGGTATGAAAATGTTTTATACCCTTGATATATTTATGGTAAGTAAGTTTTGAACTCAGTTCAAATTAGTTTGAACTACTTTTGAGTTCAATGCGACTACAAATGAGTATATACCATAAAAATAGTTCAAACTAATTAAACTGAAGTTGAATTTAAATTTTTTGGAGTTTGACATCTCAAATATACTTTTTATGGGTATATGAAGATACCCACATCAAACGTTATAATCTCAAGCAAATCAACGGTATTGATATTGGTGCCTAGGCACCATGGTGCATGAAACACTGTCCTATATATATATATATATATATATATATATATATATATATATATATATATATATATATATATATATATATATATATATATATATATATATATATAAATAACGAGGGCACTAGGTGTCCGGACACCTAGTCTCCCTACCTTTGGATTGCTTTTAGATGCGTGCTAGTGTGATTGAGACTTTCCATCTATGATTAAGACTTTCCTTCCATGATTGATTTAGCATGCCTAATATATTACATACCATACATACCATTGCTCTAGCACGTATCTAAAAGCAATCTAACAGCAGGAGTCTAGGTGTCTGGGCACCTAGGTGTCCCATTTCAACGTCATATATATATATATATATATATATATATATATATATATATATATATATATATATATATATATATATATATATATATATGCGACCGGATAGAGTACCATCAACCATGTAGGTGGAGTATTATTATGGATTGTGCAAGGCAAATAAATAACTGTGCCCCCCTGCGCGCAGGAAATTCTTTGCGTCGCTTGGCTGGCCATCTTTAAGGAGCTAGCACACTGATCCCTTTGGTCAGACTGTTCTTATTGGGTCGTGGCAATCGATCCATTTAATGCCCTTGACAAATGATCGATTGCTGTAGTTGACATATTCTTCCGATCGATTGATTAATTGAGTAATGGTGATTGCTAGTTGCACTTGCATTTCCTTGTGTTTAGTATTTTACAAGGAGAAAAAAAAAACTCATCTTCTTATATAAACTACTTTCTCCATCTAAATTTATAAGTCATATTTTCTCTTGACATATCGACTAAGAAGATATTATAAATGACTAGATTATCTCTAATTATTATCTCTAAACACTATATTTAATACATGCATGTAGATAACATAAAGTAAAGTGGATATTTATTAGAGGTAATTTTGTATTGAAATATGAAATATGTCCTATATTTATGGATAGGCTATTTAAAAAATATGTCAAATAATTTTAGATGGAGTGAGTACCTGTAAAGAACTTTCTTTTCGTTTCATTTTCTTTTTTTGACATCATTCGTTTCAAGATTTGTGCCACACTCTCGGCCATGTCCCATGTGCATTTGGGAAAATCTAGAAGAAACATGTGCTGATTTTTAGTCTACGATCGAATAGTCGTAGTACTAGCATGCAGCGCGTGTGTTTAGCCGCCGTAATCACCGAAATGGAGTAGAGTACAAAAGAGTAATTAATGAATTAATCAAAATGATCTAGACAAGGAAGGAGATCATGCATCATGTGTATCGACCTCACCAAACTAGCTTTTGTCTTTTAGTTAAGGTTTTTTGACTGCGAGAGGTCGTAGAAGTAAGGAACATTTATATTAAGAAATCACACTGTTTAAAATAGTTTTTACAGTGACTCATAAATAAGTTATAGAAACTATGTTAAAAAAAATAACTCTGCTTAAAAACCTACTTTTAAAAGCCAAGACCTAAAAGCAATCTGAAATATGGCCTAAAAACAAGGTGCTAATCGTCAGGTAGATGACGATGCATGGGACGCAGAGTCACCACACGCCGCCGCCGTTCGTGAACTAGGAGCTGGAAAAAGAAGGCCTTTGCAGTCGCTGTGACTGACGGTTTTATTTTTACGTGGGAAAATCTTTCACCGGTCAGCACACACGAGCCGGAGAAATTCGGCGGCCGGCTCCGTAGCTTAATCCGTCTCCGTCCCATGAATTAGGCCCTGTTTGGCAGGGCTCCTCTTCACAAGTGGAGCTGTTTTTTTTAACTTCACAAGTGGAGCCAAGTGAAACTACTTTTTTCAGCTCCTTGGGTGGAGCTATTTTTGTCTCAGCAGATTTTAAGGAGCTCCTTGGGTGGAGCTATTTTGCTTTACCCCGTTTGGCACAAAACAGCTCCAAGGAGCTGGTGGTGGAGCTGTGCCAAACGGAACCTTAATACGTAGCCTTTTTCCCCGGAGCATATCTAGTCCAATTTCCGATTTTTGACTTAGACTCTCGAGAGCTTTAAAGAGTTTTTGTATGATTTTTTTTGGTTTATTCTAGTCTGGGGGCTGCCTTCAGAGGAGGGCAGGGAGACTTGGTTGCGGCAGCCGGTGAAGGGCTTGTTTTTTTCGGCTGCGGCTTATGGTTTTTGGCTGAAATTTTTGAATTTTGGCTGTTTACGGTACATATTACAAAGAAACAGATACTCACTTGTGATTTTGGCTGGTACAGATGTTGAGTTTTTAACGTGTAGATCATTTAACTTGTAGATACCGTCTTGAGAAAATACTCCGTTTGAAAGTTAGGTATTTCGTCTTGAGAAAATATTCCGTTTATATACCCGTCTTGAGAAAATTCGGCGGCCGGCTCCGTAGCTTATCCGTAGCCTTTTTCCCCGGAGCATATCTAGTCCAATTTTCGATTTTTGACTTAGACTCTCGAGAGCTTTAAAGAGTTTTTGTATGATTTTTTTTGGTTTATTCTAGTCTGGGGGCTGCCTTCAGAGGAGGGCAGGGAGACTTGGTTGCGGCAGCCGGTGAAAAAAGTCATGGGACCCGAGAGCCGTAACATAGCTAGCATGTAATTAGTGGGACTTAAAACCATTATTGATCGATATAGCAACAGAGAAAATAAAATAGTGGTTTCAAATTTTATTTTAATTATTCATTAATTTTTTTATTCTAATAGCTATAAACGGCTATAAAGATCAATAACCTAAAATTCCTAAAAATCTCAGAGCAATAGCAATTTCAACCTGTGAACAGTGCAAAACAACACTATTTCAAATCTAAAATTTCATAAACTTTTTTATCCATAAATTCAAAAGACTTGAAACTTAAAACAAGGGTAGATCACGACATTAAGAACCTATCACAACCAAAAATCTTGAAAGAATTTAAGAGAATTGAGATCTTTTAGTTCGTTAAGCTTTGTTGTACCGAAACCAAATCAAAATATAAAATTGAGCTAACTCTTAGACCAAACCTCCAATCACTTAAAATTTGAAATGCACCTTCTCTAGGATGTCAGGAACCTATTCCACTTTCTTTAAGATGTCGGAAATCTATTCCAATGAACGATCAAGAAAATCATTACCAAAATTCTCACTTTTTTCCATTCGAAAAGAGGTTGCATCAAAACCGGGTAAGAATAAAAAAACGTTGAATTTGACTTGCTTGTAGGTGGATGATGGCGAAGATGGTTCTAGATGTGTTCCACATGTCGCACCAAGTAAAAACACCTGGATCAAGAAATCACTCGAAGAGAAAAAAAAACAAAAGCTGGGTTTCTTCATGAATTTACCAACCAACTACTTAGATAGATAGAGATTAATTTTCAAATGTCAACTCCATATCTTACAAATCCTTAGCACAACAAAATAAAGAATGGAAGAGAGAAGAGCAAAAACCAATTAAATCAAAAGTAAACTAATTAACACGAGATGAATCCATGAAAGATGAATAAGGATTGATATATTACTACTTAAGGATAAAGATTTTATAGCTACTCCACCTAGAGGACAAGAGAGTACACCACAACACTCAACTTCTCTCAAACCCTAATCCTAGAACTTATAAACTCAATGGGGGATGGTTGGATGATTAACTAGTAAGTATCTATCTCAATCGTTAAATAGATAGGTTAGCCATCCCTATCTAACTCTTAGTGGATTATATCCACTTAGCACATATGGAGGAAACCCGATAACCCCCACATGTGTTTTAACTCACGCACTATGCTTATACACGCTTTTCAAAGCGTATAAACCTGAATCTACTAAGTCCTTAATATTGGGCTAACTTGAACTTCTCATATTATTCTTGATCTGAATGGCTCTCCCAAGTGCCACTCAAACGTCGCGGTTTTCTTTTAAGATAGTTTTCGGTATTTTAGCCAACTTACTAAAATACTCTTTCTTGACCCAGTCTTCATCTTTCATTGCAATCAATTGATATGCTTGCCACATGTAGATGCACCACTGACTTGCCATGCGTTGGTGAGTCTCTCCTATTCTGGTTCTACCAGGCCACGCCTCACTTGGACCGACTAAATCACATGGTGCAGCCCATCGCTCAAATTTTTCTTTAATATTTCCCGTCTTCCTTATGTCATACTTGAGCTCAACCATCTCACATAGCATCCTTAATCATTTTGAGCCTCGGCTTTTCCGTGAGCATAACCCCAATCTTCACTGTTAGCTATGATTGACTCTAAGTGACTCTACATATTCAAAGATGAACAAATCATTTTCGGATACAATTTATTCACAACTTGACCCGCGTGAGCTATAACATGTATCATGTAACATATATGCACTGATCTAGGTCAAATCAAATCATCATATGACTCAAATTTCGTAAAATTATCCATTTCTACAAGCTATCTAGAAAATTTGTAAATTTTAGATATTCACTCCTCCAAAATAACAATAATTCATCATAACAAAAAAACCCTAGACCTTCTCACATGACCCTTCAGATTGACATTCTACAGTGAAGCAATCTAGAAGTATACTACTAGTTGGTTTGGCACAGGCCAATGAGCAAGTTGAAGTGTTTGAAGTCTGCATTACACAATTCACAATGACAAGTAGCAAAGAGGAAAAAAATTGTTGCCATCGAAAAATTCTTGACATTAGCATCATGTTTCTATAGAGGGGGCTTTTTAGTAATGTATGCAACGTGCCACTCGATTTGCTAGCAAAACAGTGAAGTCGACGATAGGTAAATCTAGACGAAGCCAATCTTGAATGAAATATCGATGCGAAGCAATAATGAATAGTAACGAATCTCAAAACAAGAGATAGGTGTAACTCATAGATTGATCAACATGTCGATGCAAAGCAATATTGATTAAAGTCAAATTACAGACATAAGATTCTACTAACAATGGTCTACTCCTAAAGTACAAAAAAATAGATGCAAAAAGGTAGTAAAGGTTGGCGTGTACGTGTTTTTCCGTCAACCAGTATAGGGTATTTATAGCATAAAACAATTGACTTAATCTTAGATTGTGCTTCAAGTTTCTCTCTTCGCGTTGGCTTAATCTTTTCTTGAATAGAATCGTTGGCTTAATCTTTCCTTGAATAGAATCCCTATTCGTCTTCAAATTTTCTTGCTTCCAATCTTGTATTTACTATTTCATTTCTTGCACCTACTTTTTCTTAGTCGGTATCTTCTGGAGAATTCTTAGCGTGACCGATGCACATCGATCTTGATTTCTATCAACTCCTAATATTTTCTTATAATTACATCAAATGCTACAATACTTTTATGAATTATTTTTGCCTGGCAAAATCTGGCGGCAACAAAAACGTTTGGTTAATTAACTCTGACCCAGTTAGGCAAAATCTGGCGGCAACAAAAACGTCTAGAGAGAGAGAGAGAGTCCAAGACAAGATTGATCGATTCCTGCTCAATTAACTCTGACCCAGTTAGGCAACCGCAACCCAGTTGAGAGTTGCGAATGCACGTCCTGTCAGCCTGATGGCCTCTCGCCCGAGCATTTGTGGAGATTAATGTTACTCGAGACGTGCATCTCAAAGGCCCACTCCAACCGTTCCGAACGAACTCCGATAAGAGTAAATGCTGGGTTTGGATGGGCTAAAGCCTTCAGGCCTATCCAACTTTTGAGATAGTTTTTCTGTCGCGGATTGTCGCTCCACTCATTTCAATTTGAACTTTTAGTTTTTAACTTAATTTTTACTATTTATAAATTTTATCTTTTTTTAAATTTTTAATTTTTTGAGCTTTTTTACCGGTTCTATTTTTTTTTTGTATTCATTTGCGTTGTCCGTGATGAGCTAATACAATTTTTTCTATTTAAAATTTTTTAAATTTAATTACGCCAAATAAGCCACTGTCAGTTATAATATAATTTCAACTAAATATAATATAATTTTAGCTATAAATCACTATTTTTCAGCCCAACCGAGGCATCTGTAGCAATCAGGCCGTCAGATGTTGGCGAGTCGCCACTCTTGCGAGCTATACAAATCCTCTCAAAAGTCAGAACAAGGCAATCATCAGCCAGCTCGTCCTCTCCCTCAAAAGACTCAGAGCAAGTATAATAGTATAGTTAACTAGTGACTATAACACTTGTTCATTTTATCTATAGCCTTCAAAAAAATAGTTCATACAATAAGGTAGCTATTACAATAACTATTTGGCCCCACGTGTAAGAGAGTGAAATGCATATTTTTACGTGCTATAGCTAACTGTAATTTAGTAGCCAGCTTCCTTCTCTCTCTTCCTTTCTCTCTCTGCCACGTAAGATTTTGTTGATATTATATTTGCTATAGCCTGCTGACTAAACCTTATTGTACCTGCTCTCATCAGTTGGAGAATGGATTGCCAGTGCCAAAGAAACGAGACGAATCCGGTTCCCCTGTCAGTCGATATACAGAGCCACATCGTCTGATCTCCATGTCAGTCGATACCGTGCAAGAAAAAGATTACAGCAACAACCAGCTGAGCTGAGCAGAGCAGAGCAGAGACCAGTGTTGATCTGAAGCCAAAACCATCAATTGCAACAATGATCAAATAAAAATCCTCACTTTATTCATATGTTTTATTCGTCATCCATACCAAGCACGCCATGCATGCCACCCACACAGAGTATTGCACACCATTAATTTACTAGCTACCGCTGATCACTCCGGTTAATTAATTAAACACCCACACGAAGACACATACATCGATCCATCGTGAGTACGCGCGGAGACCATTGTTCGTAGCGATCAACGGTTGATTTAGCAGTAGCCCTCGCAGCGCTTCTTGCAGTCGAAGCTGCAGCCGCCGCCCCCGCCGCCACCGCCGCCGTGCTCGCTCTTGAAGCTGAAGGACTTGAAGCACTTGGCGGGGCAGGTGAGCCTCTTCTTGTAGCAGGGCCCCTTCTCCATGCACACCGTCGAGGGGGGCTCCACCCCGTGCCGCGCGAACCCGCCCGGACCGCCGCCGCCGCCGTACCCGGCGCCCCAGGCCCCCCACCCGCCCCCTCCGGGCGGGCCGAACCACGGCATCCCGAGGAAGCCCCCGCCGCCGCCTCCCTCGCCGTCGTGCTCCTCGTGGCGCGCGGCGGTGGAGGCGAGGACGACGGAAAGGAGCAGGGCCAGGATCAGGAGGAGAGAGGTGGGCTTGGCCGGCGCCATGGCTAGCCTAGCTGTGGGTTTCCTTGTGTCTTAGCAGTGGAGGATCCTTTTCTTGGGGCTCCGGGAGAGGAGAGGAATCGGAAATTGTCGTTGGATGCGGCGGAGGTGGCGACTTATGAGTTATGACCGTGCGAGCGAGCGGCAAGTGGGAGCAGGAAGAAATTGTTGGATGCTGCGTGGCGATTCCATGCGGTTGGCTTGGTGAGTGCTCAGCTGCGTGGCACCACTGACGGTAGTGGCGGAGCTAGAATTTAATTATGTCTTAAATTTAGTGGTGGAATAATTTAGACTATCGAGACTGAATCATGAAAATATTACCTAGACTGAACTAAATTTATCCGTATTATACACTAGATATTTTTCCACTCCCCGAGCTGAAATCTACCTTATCTGAGATGTGGCTCCACCCCTGAATGACCGACTGCTTATACTTAACAAGGTCGATACTTACTACTAGGTAACAAACAGATGTACTTCTGCTTGGAACGTATGAATTTTATAGCAAATCTTCGAGAGAACAATATAAATTCTTGGGATTTTTCCTTGTTCAAAATGTGGCTTAGGTTTCCTTGTTTGTGGTGCTGAGCTATGAAAATCCTGTTCGGATGGTGGGGAGTTCTCGGGCTAAACGATAGGTCAGACTGTTGGTTTAGTACTATACTTAGCTAGGGCACCCACTAGTCCAACTAGCTTGATACCAAGATGGTATGACATTAGCCTTTTGTTAAGGTAAGAGGGGGGGAACTTAGTGTTCATTTAAACAAACATGTCACTCGCGTGATTATTACTAAATATGTAGGGTGATTGTTACTAGTACGAGCTTTAAGGTTTAGTGCCGTTTATATTGTCTTTTGACTTTGGCTTATGAATGATAACAGCTTATATAAAAATTTGTAGAGAGAAATACTCACATACAATTTTAGTTGATATAAATAAAGTAACTATAGTGTGTATTATAATTAACTAAAAGACCATACTTTAAAAGATATTAAATTTAAAAGTTAGATATTATAGAAAAATTATTAACAGTAAAAAAACAGTTTTTAGAACCCATTACCAACAAAGCTTAGTATTAAATCGTTGGGAGGGGGTCGTTGATTGTTACTTAGGGGCTGTTGGTTGCTAGCCACACTTTGCCAACAAAAATTGCCACACTTGCCTAAGTTGAGGTGCTCAAATTCTTTGCCACACTTTAGCAATCCTAAGAGAATCTTGCCACACTTTTTTGAGTCATTGACGCGTGGGATCTAGTTTGCTGGAAGGGAATCTTGCCACAACTGTGGCTGCAACCAAACAGCTCCCAAAGTTGGTCAAACTTGCCTAACCTTAGACATAGTAAACTGTGGCTGGCAATTCATCAAAAACACTCTCTCCCCTCCGGAAACAGCCAATAGTATTACACCACTGCCAGTGCACTGAAGCGTTTCTCGATCGGGGATCAAGGAGCTTGCTGATTAATTTCACTGCGGTCGTGGAGTTCGAGGTAAACTGTAGCACTCCAGTGAGCAGTGAGCTCGTAGCGATTGGGCTGCGGCGACTTTTGACTTGCCGACCACCAGCTGCTGCTAGGCTTGGCCTGCGGGCTCGGGAGTCCAAAACAAGTAGCTGCTGCTCTGTTTTGTCTCTGCTTGTGTGCCGGTCCGCACGTTGACGGCACCGCCGCACGCCGCGGCGCTGCAAGCTGCCCGGACGGCCGATTCTCCGCTGTCCGACTTCTTGTTTTGGGGATCCACCGGACATGAATTTCCGCTTCTCCCGTCCCTTTTAGAGCAAGTTTAATAAGGCTGACTGTGCTAGCTATAAGGGAATCTATATTAGCATAGTCCTATGTGGAGGGGAGAGAAAAGGAGAGAGAGAGCCAAGCCAGCTCCCATGCAAGAGTCAGGCTATAGCACAGGAAAAGAGGCGTTATCCATGCATGTACCAATAGAACTAACTGCTATACCCATGCATGTATTAAATTATCAATACCCATGTATGTATTAAATGATTGAGAGCTCTTGTGGAGACAACTTATAGCCAGCTTATTGTATGAGTTAGCTGCATCATTATCTTTTGATGACATAGAAATGTATTGGAGGTAGCAGCTATCTATACTATTAAACTTGCTCTTAGAGCAAGTACAATGGTGCTGACTAGGTTGCCTCTAGTGAAATCCACATCAGCACAATCCTAAGTGGAAGAGAGAGAAAAGAAGAGAGAGAAGCAAGCTGCCCCTCATGCAAGAGGTGACCTCTAGCACATTATACGAGGAGAGAGAAATAAACTACCCCTCATGCAAGAGGTGACCCCTGATATATTTATGTAAGTATTAAATGTTTGAGTGCTTTAGTAGAGGTAACCTCTACTCTACTCATTGTATTAGCTACCTCCACATGAGCCACATGTAATCTTTTTGCTTATGTGGCTAGTCTTAGAGGTGGTAGCCACCTCTTCTATTGTACTTGCCCTTAGTTGACCTGTAACCCCCATCCATCATAGGTTCGATATTTGTGATGTCTATTTAGGTTTAAAAGTTTTGTTTTATAACTTATTTTATACTATAGTGATTGAATATGTACCGTAATTCATGGTAACTTTTCAGTATAATTGAATTTAAAAAGTTTAAAAAATAATCAAAAAATTATCATCTAATAAACAGGACCTTTACGTGTAACGACTAGCAACTTGCTTTTTCGTTTCATCCTACCCTTCTTCTTTTCGGTTTTGTCAAACTCTAGGGCCGGTGACGGTAGAAATCTGGGAGCCGAGGTACGTACGCAAAGTCAAGTTCTGCACTGCAGACGTACACCTACTAACTAAAGAGGGTTTTAGGAAAAAGAACAAGATATATATATATATATATATATATATATATATATATATATATATATATATATATATATATATATATATATATATATATATATATATATATATATATATAGAAAAATTACGTAAGGCACCATGATGCCTAGACACCCATATCCGATACACGTGTATGATTGATAATTTTTTGAGTTTGGGTATGAAAATGTTTTATACCCTTGATATATTTATAGTAAGTAAGTTTTGAACTCAGTTCAAACTAGTTTGAACTACTTTTGAGTTCAATGCGACTACAATGAGTATATACCATAAAAATAGTTCAAACTAATTAAACTGAAGTTGAATTTAATTTTTTCTGAGTTTGACATCTCAAATATACTTTTTATGGGTATATGAAGATACTCATATCAAGCGTTGCGAATCTCAAACAAATTTGAGCTCCGAGCTCGAGAATATATATATATATATATATATATATATATATATATATATATATATATATATATATATATATATATATATATATATATATATATATATATATATATATCGAACAAACCGTACGTTGGACAGATTGCATGCATGTGTCGATGGAACGACGAGCTGAGCTGCCCTGCCGTTGACCAGACACCATACGAGTAGGCGTAGCAATGGAGTACAGTAGAACTAGCAATGGAGTACAGTAGAATCCACGCGTTGTTCCATGCATACAAAAGGATTTTATTGAGATGGATGACACAATTGGATAAGTACGCATACTGGCGCCAACCATCCGCTTGATTGACTCACTCGCAGGACAGCACGGATGATCGATGCGGTATGCAGACGAATCCTCTGCCGCCACGTGTACATATAAATATATGGGTGGGTTCTTGGGTACCGTGAGTTTTGGCTGAAACTTTTTTATTTTAGACTGTTCATGAGAGAGGTAATATATAGAGAGAAATTATCGTATGTGATTTTGGCTGATACAGCTAAATTCAGTATAGTTTGTATTATAATTTACTTGTAAACTTTATCTTAAAAAAATATATGCTTAAAAGTTAGTTACTATGACAAATGAAGGAAAAAGCCAAAGCTATGTCCTTCCGAACCCACCCTATATGTTCACACCGTTGCTATCTTGCTCCTGTATCTCAGTGATGATCGCCCCATATGACTTTATTTGAACAAATAAATAGAATATTTTTATTGTTATTTCAAAGTGGTTTATTAGGATAGCTTTTTTTAAAATAATTTATCGACTTATTGGTATTCGGTTCATTTGTACAGACATTTATACTAGACAAATCTATAAGGTATAGTAAAAAAAGCATAAATTTAGTGCATACCATTGAAGAAAGAAGGCGATGACTGTGGCTTGTTAGGAAGGCGAGGCGAAGAGAGAGAGAGCGCAAAACCAGATAGCACATAGGGCATGTTCTTTTGGGTTTTTCAAACCGGCTTTTGGCTTTTTCTACAATACCTAACTTTCAAACGGAGTATTTTCTCAAGATGGGGTCTACAAATTAAACGATCTATACGTTAAAAACCCAACATCTGTACCAGCCAAAATTGCAAGTGAGCATCTGTCTCTCCGTAATATGTACCGTAAACAGCCAAAATTTAAAATTTTCAACCAAAAGCCATAAGCCGCAGCCGAAAAGAACAGGCCCATAGACTTTGATCAGATAGCAATGCATGCTATGCATGGTCTCGTTTCATTTTATTTTTTCTGTTGGATTTTTGGCTTTAATTTTTTTAGTAATTATTATTTCTTAGATTAATAGATTATATTAGAAGTTATGAACCGCAGCTTAAAAAAAAAACCCGTTCCATAGCGTTGTTTGCCTTTTTGGCATCCTTAACAAGGAATGTGCTTTTGATCTATTTCATTTATAAAGCTCTCTTTTCTCTGCGGAAAAAAAAAAGATCACAACATAATGGGCCATGACTCAGAAGCCTTTTACAACATCGATTAGCACTACAAGCTGATGTACTGTGTCACGGTAAGTTCGATATTCCCACGCAAAGTTGTCTCCTTTTTTTCCTCTTTGAATTCGTTGGTTTTTACGAGTCCAGGTGACACGGGCCGCACCCTTCTGTGCTAACCAGCTGAATTCCTCGAGTCTCAGCAAATCAACTTCCGGCTCATTTCGCTTTTCCTTGGTGCCGACTGAGGAATTTAAGTTGGACAGATGCGAGAAACAATTTAATGAATTAGTAGTATACGTGTCTCTTTAAAAATAGCCCAGTTTCTACTCTCTTTTTTTTTCATGATCTAGAGAATTACTTCTCCGTCTAAATTTATAAGTCGTGTTTCCTACTAATACATAGATCAAAGAGATGGCAAAAATAGCAAAATTACTCCTAATTATTATCTCTAAGCAGTATATTCAATGTATGCATGTAGAGAATAACAAATAAAACTGCATATTTATTAGAGGTATAAAGGGAATATCATACTAATTTTGCATGTATATTCTATATTTATAGATAAGATCATTCAAAAAAATATGCCGTATAAATTTGAACGGAGAGAGTATTTCATCATCAAGGCCTCACCAAAGCGGGAAAAAGAGAGTGTTTGCCTTTACAGCTATACCGTTGTAATTTACACTATTTTAGAGTTACAAGACGGACACATGTAATCTATGCACACCACGCTCACATCACACACACACATGTACGTTCCTACAGACGTAAAAAAATTGATGGAAGGCTCCTGGTCTTCAGAGCATGGTTACAAACTGTCCTACTTAATGCACACATACACATTGTCCTACTCAACATTGACACGTACACATGTGTACATCTGTTTTATCCGAGGTAAGATGCACTGGGATGATCCCTGTGGTGCGTACACCCATGCACCAAGGTACTGAGCGCTCTGTTATCATAACTAGCCGCATAAGCACGGCGCACGCCGCGCTAGCTACCGTGTGGACCAAAGTAAAAGAGACGATAATTCGCATGGGCTTCATAAAAAAAATCGAGGACACATGCGTAATTTTGGAAAAACCAAAGGGTTTTTTTGTGAAAAACCGAGGACCTGTAAGGACCTGTACGTAAGTAAATAAGGACCTATACGTGATTCTGAAAATCCACGGGGCGCCATCAAAAAGTTTTTTTGTAAAAAAACTTGCAGGGATTTTTTTGCGAGGAAAAAGGACCTTTACGTAAATTTCGAAAAACTCAAGGGAAATGCCTCCCTCGGCCGTACGCAAAACGCGCCGACACGCGCCGGCCGAGGGAGCATTCGGGGCGACGTGGCCGCGCGAGGGGGCCGGAATCCCCCCGCTAATAATGCTGGGGATGATTTAGACTTGTTCACATATATAGCACTATAGCACAATTTTTTTCAAATTTAGGCCACGAACGTCCGTTTTTACAAAAAAATAATCATGTTCTCGAACTCGATAGACGTGGCAGATGATACATACCACCTACCATGCCACCCAAGCTTGGCAGGTCTACTGGAGCACGGTAGGGAGTGCATGCACGATAGGAGCTCACTCGACTCAGCGTTGGTAGGGCCTATAGGGCTGCCGAGCTCCTCTGGCTCGACAGGAGCTACTGAGCTACCCCGGCTCGGCTGCGGTACATGGCCTCCAGTGGCTGTTTGCTCATTTAACCCTTTTTATAATAACTAGTGCTATGGACGGAAAAAACATATGGTTTTGTTAGAAATTTTTGTAGAAAGACACAACGGGGATTTTGGACAGACAGATGAACAAACACCACCAATTCCATCTTTTAATAGTGCAAATACATTATTGCAAAAAAAATATAGCAATGGATCTTGTATAGCCTGACATACAACTTCGCAATGAAGGTGCGAATTACAACGGCCTTAGGGTAAAAATGTGAAACCGTACGGCACCCACATGGCGTGGCGGTCATCCGGGTGACATAGGCGTGGCTGGTTGTGGTGGTAGTGGTAGGTGCAATTGTAGCTCGGGTTGGCACAACAGCAATACGGGTGGAAGTCGTCGCCAAGGTGCACCACCTCTTTGTTGTTCCTCTTCATGATCCTTTGCCTACGGAGCTCATTGTTATTGGTCCTCTTAGTCTGGAGCTTCTCCCATAACTCTTCTAGACGGATGTGCAGTTGTGGATACAAATCTGAGTAAGTATTGGACACGATGGATCCACCCACTCAGTGAACTTGCAATTTGCTATCTGCAAGAAAGACGTGGTTTGTACAAGCATTCCATATGTGCTAGTATAAATAGGTAATGAACCACTTACCTTGAATAGGGGCAACGAAAGAATTGACATCTTGGGTGCGTGTTGTCATCATGAACCTGCACCACCGTGTCAAGGTTGTTCTTGCATTTCGGCAAAGGCTCAGGATGTGTGAGTAGTCGCGGAGGGGATTTCTTGGGGTGTATGACTTCTTGGTTTTGAGCGGTAGATCAGGGTATTGGCGGTTGAGGTCCAGGTGACTGTGGATACTCGTGTTTATGTGGTAAGGGTTACAGTCTCAAAACCCAGACTGTGCTCCCCATCCCTTCCCACGCCTTGAGCTTCCAGCCTTGTCTGCTATGGCTCAGTTGCCATAGTGCGATTCCCTACAAAAGTAATTGACTGCAGTTCTAACTCTCATCAACAATTGTAGTGATCAGGAGGGAGAGCACATTGTTATACACCTCAGACATATTGGTCGTCATAATTCCATGTCTCGCACTATCGGTGTTGTGAATTAGTGACCATTTCTCCACGTAAAGAGCATGTAAGTTGATCCATTGTGTGAACTTGCTTGTTGTTGCGAGAGCAGCCTGAGCTGCAGCCGGTTCTACTCCTTGCGAGTCTCTCACATACCTGGAGGTCTCCTTGTCTAGCTCTCGCCATATTACATTGAACTCACACCTCTGGTTCTATATGTAGAGCTTTTTAAACTTCTTCATCAACTTCTTGCTACGGAAACGGGTGTGAAAGTTCATCGCCAGATGCCTCATACACCAATAAGTCCTCACGTTGTTCCACTGGAAGGGTGGTTGAGTCCCTTCCTGCATGGTGCTCAAGGCTGACAGCCACCTGACGTTGCGATCCATGATAAGGCAAATGTTGGGCTAATCTAGGACTACTGCTTACTTCCCATTGGTCAAAAACTATAACCAGCTATCAGTGTTCTCATTCTTCATAATTGCATAGGCCACTAGGAGTAGTTGGTCGTTTGCGTCAATGATCAGAACACCATGCCCTTATACATGTCGAAGAGGAATGTGCCATCCATCATGAGCACTAGACGACAATACTTGAACCCCTCGATCGACTGCCGAACACCCAGAACACTCGGTCAAGAATGAAACAATTAGCCCCCTTTGTAGGATGCACCCTATTCATCTTGTTTATATATATATCTCGGGATTGGTTTCGGCAATCTCATGCAACATTCTTGGCACGATGTCATACGCCTCCTCGTACGTGTCATACATTCCATATATGACCTTTCTCCTCACCCTCCATAACTTACCTAGCTCACCAGGAAACCAACCTAATTGATGACATCAACCATTAACAACTTTGGTGAATCTGTGACGTCCACAACTACGAAGTGACTGATCAGGCTGGCAACGAGTGATGAGGTCACATTGCAGTGCCTATGTAGCAGCTCCGCAAGCTCACAGGTGTAGTCCTTCACCACTGTTATATGAAAATCCATTGCACCGCCTCTAAATCTCTTCACATACCTTCCTAGGGCAAGAAATGCCCACATACTTCACCACATACATATTGGGATTCAACCTGTGCACCCGATATGAGCGGCTTATAAAAATGGCATATCTTGCAATGGCTTGCTATGCGGCATCCTTGTTGGGGAAGTGTTGCTCTTCGACGAGAGTGTCTACGTCGATGGATCATTCCGACCCATCTTTGGACGACAAAACTAGGGAGGCTAGTGCAACAATATCCAATCTTGAGGAGACGTACTCAACATCCGTACACACAATATCGTCGGATGCACCTTCCCCACTAGCGCCTACACCAGCCTCGTCTCCACTGCTGGTTGTGTTGGCATCCTCCTCCTCGTCAGAACGGCTTCCATCTAAAAAGCCATCCAAATATTTATGGCAGTTAACACACGCTGCCCATCATCTCGTTGCACCTTCTGTTGGCTTAAAGTTATGAGCCAACCTTGACAGCTATCTATTATCCTGGCTGACAGCATCTTCCGTCGCACTACCACCATGGCCAGCACTAGCAGGTTTCACTTTGCTACCACTATCTCCAGCAACACTATGCTCCACAACGGCACCACCAACCAACCTCGGTACTTCCACGCTGCCACTCCCATTGACCTCGCATTTGATTGACATTTCTGTCCTCTCCACAAACTACACATACATCATTAGCCTCCCATATATTGTCGCAGTAGCATTGCTTGCAATTTCCATGTACTGCCACCAGGCGACGTTGCCAACCACCTTCTTAACCTCCTAGAAACACTCCTCCAAACCTTCAACCATTGTGGCTGCCATCGCATCGATGACAAGCTTCTTCTCACCAACCTCCCTGTCAAATGTACTCCGCACACATCTCCTAAGCTTAGAGAGACATATCTTCTTTAGCCTCAGAGCCTGGATTATAGTCCTTTCATAATTTTTAAGGTCTACCCTATACGACCCCTCCTCGTAGAACACGAACAAGTATTCCATCTCCGACAGCAGGTACCTACCACCAATGCAGATGACATGCACTTAATGCTAAATATAACTAAACATAATACAAAATAATCGTCCATATATACATAGCTGAGTTATCAATCATGTCTACGATCATGTGCTAAAAACGTAGGTACACTGATATTTTCTACATTATTTGCAATGGCATCAGAGCAATACATATATAGTGTATATATATGTATGTATATGTACATATACATATCTAATTTGCAAAGGCAGCGATAATTGTACAAATAACAGTGTGTATTTCTTCGGTTATTTACAAATAATCATTATTTTTGCCACTAATACATCACTAACATGGGTAATTACAAAATATTGTGTGCACGAACCAAATACATATATCATCTAAATATGATTACCAAGCACATTCTACACAATTAAGCCACCATTACACTAATAAAATGTTAATGACATATTAAGTGTATTGCTCGCAGGCAAATGAAACATACCTCTTCTTGAATGTCTTCACCGGAACTACACTAATTCCAACTACAAAATCCGCTAAATCACAGTAAAACCACATCAAAAAACTAATTCAAACTCTCTTATACTCTCTCTCTCTTTCTTCACTCTTAGCTCTCTCGTGCTCGGTAGGGAAGATACTCAACTGCGTGGCTTTGAATGAGATAGTGGAGAGAGATACGAGCCATTTTATGTACGCGAGGAGGTGTTGGCGATAGATAGGCCCATGTGAGCATGAGGAGCAGCGCCAAGTCCAGTTGAAAGCCATAGAAATCACTGCCAAGCATGTCGTGTCATGTCGCATCATGTCCGGCTGGTTGGCCACTAGGCACCTATCAAGCCAGGGCAGCTCGGCAGGGCTACTGCTGAGCTGGGGGAGCTTGACATCTCATATCGAGCCAGGGGTGCTTGGCAGACCTAGGGGGCCCACGAGCGCCCAAGCGTCACCCCTGCCTGCCTCGCTCTAGCCAGCCTAGTGAGCTTGGGTGGCGTACAGGTGACATATGTCGCCTGCCGCGCCTACTGAACTCGGGAGCAGAACTATTTTTTATAAAAATGGATGTTTGATGACTAAATTTGAAAAATAAGCGTTATAACGCTACATGTGTGAACAGTTCCGTAATTTACACACACTAGTCATATAGGCAACAAGATGGGCCTTAAGAGAAGTCCACGAAAGCCTACTAAAACAAATTGCGATGGGCCAAGTTGGACGTCCCCATTCTCTGCGTTCCGAATTATTGTGGGGGCAATTTCCGAATGACCCAATTGCACGCCATCCATGGATGATGTGATGTGATTACCGACCACTGGTCTGGTCCACTCCCACCCCGCGAATTCCCCATCCGAACCCCAGCTCAGCTCCGGCCACCATGGACCGCCTCCTCGCCTTCTCCCGCCTCCGCCGCCGCTGGCTCCTGTGCGCCGGGGCCGCCGCAGGAGCCTACCTTCTCTACTACCACCCTGCCGTCGCCGCCCGCCGCCGCCGCCTCGCCCGCCTCGCCTCCGCGTTCGCGTCCCTCGCCGACGCCCTCGCCGCGGTCGCCTCCGACCTCGCCGCCTTCCTTCGATCCGACTCCGACGCGATGCCCCCCACGCTCAAGCAGCTCTCCAAGCTCGCCTCCTCCCCCGAAGCGTCCGCCTCCGCCTCCGCGCTCTCCGGGGCCCTCACCGCCGGGGTGCTCCGCGGCTACGCCGCCCCCTCCGGTCCCGCCTCCGGAGGCGACGTGGCCTTCTCGGACCGCCTCCTCGAGAAGCTACTCTCCCCTCCGGCGAGCGCCTCGCGTCGGCTGTAGTCGGCAGCTTCGGGCGCCATCTCGTGCTCGCCTTCTACTCCGCCCCGTCGTATCCTACAGCGGGCTCCTCGACGGCGAGTTGGGTCGACGTGGTCACCACCGGGAGGTGCCGGAGGGCGATTCGCAGCTGGGTTGAGATCTTCACGGCCACCGCCGTGGGCGTCTTTATAGACAAGACCATCCACATCAACACCTACGACCAGCTGTTCGCTGCCGCCACAAATCCCGCCTATGAAGCCAGGCTGCAAGGGCTTTTCGTTGCACTCTGCAACACCTCCGTCGAGACATTGGTAAAGACCTCCCATACAGTATTGTCCAATGCCAATGGCAGTGGCAGTGGCAATGGTGGGGTTGCGGAAGGGTGGGTGGAGACCGTGTCAAGCGCACTGGTGGTGCCTAGCAACCGGAAGCTCATGCTCGATATGACGGGCAGGGCAACATTCGAGGCAGTGCGGTCGTTCCTTGAGTTTGTGCTGTGGAGGCTGCATGAAGGTGCGAGGGCTGGAGGTGATGCCACAATCGGGGCTGGGTTGCATGTCTTGAGGTATATGAGTGAAAGGTCCATGGTTATCACTACCATCTGCATAGCATTGTGCTTGCATGTGTTGTGCGGCACATGGCTCCTGGTGCCGGCTTGAGCCTTCGGGTACTTTCCAATTTTGATGACTGTACATTTTTTATATCTTGCCACACTGTGTGTATTATCCATATAAATAAAAACAACTGGTGATATTCAAGTCACCTTGTTCGTTTTGAGGCAAGAAAATCCCACCGTACTCTTTAAAAAGAAAAAATCCTAAAATTTTTTATATTAATCGAAAGAAAAAGAGAAGGATATCTATCACTTATTTTTGTAGGGTCAAATTATAATGGTGTAGATTAATCATATATAGATATTAGAATTATATAACATTATATTTCAATTATAAAAAGTAGAGTTGTATATTAAAGACAACTGCATCATAATATCTACTCGCGCAGTTGCGCGGGTAAATCTGCTAGTTGATACAATAATAAGTGTACAAAGTATACTAAAACTGCAAATTCAAAAAGGAGGAATGAAAAGGAATTAGTTTGGCAGTCAATTGCTAGCTTTTGTAGCATGACAATTCTGACCTTACGTACAGCGTGAGTCTACATGATTGTTGATGGATACAGTTAAAGAAATTTCTTTCTATTTAATTTGGCTTGTACCTTGCTAATATAATTTATTTTGTTCTTTTCTTTTGTAAAAAGTTCGACTATGTATGACCGTTAATTGTTGTATTATCATGTTGAACAGAGGTTACCTTCTACTGACTATCAATCCTCTAGCCATTTTGTTGCAATTGTTTCAGCTTCTCATCTGTAGTTTTATTCAATCCTTTTCTGATCAGCGAGCTATTCAAGTGTAACATCCTGCAAATCCTAAGGAATATAAAAATGAGGGTAATTTAAAAACTTTTGCATGCCTTTGTTCTCCCTTGGTTTTCATTGGAGTTTCTTCGGAAAAATTTAATTTTCAAAAATCAAAAGTGAATAAAATATAAATCAGATCGAATCCGAATCAAATAAGTATACTTAAACTCAACGAGAAATCTTCTCAGATCTTTCTAGAAAAATCAAGAGAAGATAAAACTCTGAAAATCTACATATCATCCGTACCGTTTGAAAAGATTTTAAATCTTTCGAGTGCACCTCTCTCCCTTTCCCAGCTGTGTGGGGCCCAATCGCAGAGATCATCATCCACCTCGCGCGCATGCGCCAGCTCCGCCGTGGTCATGGCCGAGCTTCTCTCGGTTTTAGACGTCGCGCCCTGCGGTTTCCCTCTGCTGCTGCCCACTCCTGCCTAACCCATCGCTCCGACACGATAGTACTCTTCCCCATTGTCGTCTTCTTCACCTTGCACTCCAAGGCGAGATCTCAAGAATGTGCCTATAAAACCCACCCTTGACCGTGCCATAACTCCTTAGCTCGCCACTCGATTCTTGTGTGAGTATTCTTGAGCATACCGCTTTGAACCATCAAAAAACCGAAGTCGTACGCGACTCTGACGAGCACGCCACCATGCTCTAGTATCTCCGGTGAGCTTCTCTCTTTGATCCTGCCTCAACGCGGCTTACCTCTTCCTTGAGCACCTTATTTATTTGACCTTTCATGCAGTGGATCACTCGAGTTAGACCTTCTTCTTCATCTCCAACCAGATGCCGCTGTAAGACTTTCTCCCTGTGGTGAGCTGTACTTCTATTCCTATCACCTGTACTTCTGCATGCAAGCAAGCTCATGCCACCTCTATTTGTAGCTTCACCGTTGTCGGAGAAATCGTTGTCACTATGGACCCCTTTGCTGCCGACGAGGTCTCCGACACTAGCTTCTTCCACTTCACCTCGTGAACCATTCTCCCTCTCGTGAACCGTCATCGTCTTCGGTGAGCTCCTCTCTCGTAGAGTACGTAAGTTGAAAAGGAGTAATCATAGTCAAAAAGAAAACTAAGGTAATCGAAATCGACAGGAGAACTAAAGTGACCGTAGTTGAAAAGAAAATTGGAGTAATAAAAAAGAGAACTAAAGTAGTCAAACTCATAAAAGGAACCATGGTATTCGAACACGAGAATAGAACTATAGTAGTTGAAGTTGAGAAAAGGACTGAAGCAGTCAAAGTCGAAATCTTTTGACTGTTGGCGAAGTCTGATCTTCGACCGCTTGCGTAGTCGAAATCTTTGACTGCTTGCATTGTCGTGATGTTCGACCGCTTGCGTGGTCATAATCTTCGACCGCTGGCGTGGCAGTGATCTTCGACCGCTGCGTTGTCGAAATCTTCGACCACTACGTTGTTGAAATCTTCGACCGCTGACATTGCCGAAATCTTCGACCGCAGCCGTTGTTGAAATCCTTGACCGCAGCTGTAGTCGAAATATTCGACCACTTGCTTAGTCGAAACCTTCGACTGCAGTAGTAACGATAGTCATAATTTACGATACCGATCGATAGTCGATGGTTGATAGTTATAGTCGTAAGTTACAGTACCCGGTCATAGTCGTAAGTTACAGTACCCAGTCATAGTCGTAAGTTATAGTACTCGGTCGGTAGTCGGAAATCTACAGAACCTAGTTGATAATCGGTAGTTGTAAGTCGCAGTACCTGCTCGGTGCTTGGAAAACCTTCGTGGTCAAAGACCCGGTAGCATTGGCTCTGTGTGAGCAATACGACCGAAGTTGCGGTAGGACGAAGACCTTTGTAGTTGAAGCGCTGTGGTCGGTGAAACGGTACTTGAAGCGTCCGAAGAACATTGATAGTCGTAAATAACTCTATACTCACCGAGAAGGAATGATTCAAACCAAACCAAAACTCAAACACTTGTAACTTTTGCATACGAACTCCAAATATAGTGATCTTTATTTCTAAACTTTTATAAAAAGATCTTTTTGAATTTACAAAAATATTTGAGTCTTGTCTCTATTTATTTGGCTCTTATTTACTTTTATTTGGATTTATTTACTGGTTAGATGACTCCACGCCAAATGGCGTCGAGAACATATTCGAAACATTCTCTGAGCAATAGGATCAAGGCAAGCACCCCCTTTGACCATGTTGATCCTAGTATTTCAATTATTGTATATTGTTTGTAAAACTTATTATGCATGCGTGTATGTTCTGTTAAAACTGCTATATTGTGGGTAATGGTAGTTACGATCACTCGTATGCATTGAACTTCCTTGACAACTTGACACCCTCATTATTGTAACATCTAGGACATGGTTTAGACAATATATACTGTCATATTGGGAATACTACATTGATATATGGTCTAGATGCTTAGACAAGCACTAGTTTATGCTAAGTTTGATCTTTCGAACAAATTTATACGTGGGCTTGATGGTTTCAGAAATGTTGGACCAGGGGGGAACCTCTGTTACTTTGGTATCAAATAAAATGAAAAAACCTTAGTTTTTGGACGCGGGTGAGTTATATGATACACTGTCAAATATGAGAGGGAATCTCGTATGTATATAAGGGGAGATTCTTGCCCGGGTCAATTAAGAACCGAACGCTATTGCTGCACATCTAAGTCACACCATACGACCACATGTGCCATATGGGCTCTGGCATATAGCTGATTAAGTTGTTTAAATCTAGCTTTGCATTGTGGTAGGCATAGATGTAAGGACACTCCGGTTAGGTTTGCTCGTAGGGGCTCCTTTCACCAAGATGACGAGCCAAAGCTTTAAAGCAACAATGAATGCCCACTTAAGGGATGGACCTAGGTGAGGGTCTTCGCTTAGGGGTGTACCTAAGTGAGGATTCGAATGCTCAGGTTCAATGTTCATTCAGGCTGGTGCAGGGTTAGGAACAGATGGTCTAAAGGTTATAAGATAATCAACTTTCATCACACGTTAAAGGAAGCGTGAAGTTGCCGACAGTACAATTGATTATCTCGTATGGGTAAAACTGTACAATCTCTGCAGAGTGTTAAAAACTATTTAAATAGCCGTACTCACGGTCATGAGCAAGATTGGATGTAGCCACAAAGGGTTTAGTTTTCCTTTTTAAAACTGTTTCACTAAACATATGGGATGGCATGTACGCAACCGTGTGCCATGCCCAAGGTTGGGAAAGATGCGATGCTCACAACCAAGGAGGGCTGCGAATGGTTTTGATCTACTGTTATGAAAATTATGCAAATGTCAATTCATTACATGTCAAATGTTCTTTACAACTCCGCTTGCAAATTATTACTTAATGTTATTGCAAAATGAAACCTGCCTCATGCTGAAAATAACTTAGGATAGAGCTACATCCTTTGATAGCCTTACATATATGTAAAATTTTGATACACTACAAGTCTTGCTGAGTACACAATGTACTTAGCCTTGCTTAAATTGTTGTTGATCAGATAATGAAGATTTCGTGCCCGACAATGCGTATTTTGCCCCAGTCACCGGAGAATTTGATGAGGGATCCTTCTAGGGTCTAGTCAGTTTTCTACAAGTTATAATGACAAATCACTGGATACTTTTGTTATTAGACTTCCATTGCTTTTGTTCGAGACTCTGTTGGTCATTTGGCCGGTCGGTCTTATGTATATGTACTTTTTTATGCCTCGCATACATAATGCCATCCTTTTTATGCAAACTATTTATGTGTAATGTGTGTGGATGTGATCACAATGATGTGAATGCGCATATTAGATACTGATCATGAGACTAGTACAAAACACATGCGGCGACTATGGGCGCTCCTGCGCCCAGGGTCCCCAAATCAAGGTTGCCATCTGCCATGAAGGTTGAGGTGATGCCGATTTGTTTATGTAATCACACCTCATTCGGTATGTCATCTGTTCTATATGATTGCTTGTTCTGCCGATGTGGATTGCAGAAACCAAGTAGCCTACTGGAGCTTGTGTCATCTCCTTTGTATCATTTCGACATAATATTGCCGTTTGTGTTCGCGCTGACATTACATAGCTTTGCCTGTCAGCAGATTGTTTAAGTCATAGTAACATAGTTTTGCATTTACCCACTTACCTTCATACCTAAATAATAACGGATAAGCATAGGTATCAATAACTGCATTTTTGCTAGGCTTGTTGCTCGAGGTCCCTTCGGGCATTCTCCTTGTCCATACGAGCATACAGTTTATGACTGATGTAAAGCAAACTTGTCTGCTGATCCATGGTCTCTTTTCATATTTCTGTAAAAGATGAGCCTTAGTTGGGAGTTTAAGAAGGGTGTTGTACCCAATCTGATTCTGTACTGAATACAAGATTTTCTTTATGAAATGTCCAGAGAACCATCTGGGATCACAGACTACTGCATATTTTCTTGAAGGCATTGATTATTGATAACATGTAATGCCAGAGACCCAGAGTAAAATTCTTTATATGAAATGAATATAACTTAGATTATCTTCTTCATGCACAGTGATCCTAGTATCCCACTGATGTATGGCTATTGGTTAGTAATAGGTTATTCCTTGGGTTGGGTCTCCTATTGTTGCTATGCATACATTACCTGCTGTTTACCAATTCAAATGTTCTACAAGACTGCATTCTTAGTATCTTCTGTCCGAGTTGCATCCGAGTCATGATTTGAAATCTTCTCAGTTATTCATGTCGTATTTCTCATTTTGCTGCTGGGTCTGTCCGGACCAGCAGCTTGAAGGTTGGCAAACCTGTCATGTTTTCAAATTGTTTTGTCCAACTACATTAAAACTCCATTGCTGTGAAATCGATGCTTTGAAAATCTCAGTACCTGCAGAGGTTTGTTAAGAACTTTCAGAGCGAGGGTTGGAACCTATTGTACATCAGCACCACCATGTCAAATTTGGAGTGCCTGTGAATTTTCTCAAGCTCAGGTTTGAATCTGCGCACACAGCCCTTGGACGTCGCTTTCCGCCTTGCTTTTCACGCTTCAAGTTTGACAACAATCTGTACAGAATCGACAGGCCAGGCACAGGTAATGATGCTCCAGAACTGAAGACCTTTCATTTCAGTTTGCAGCCTCCCTTTCGTAATAAAAAATTGTTTGACCTGACGGTCTTCTTCTAACCTTGCATGAATCAGGTTGCCTGTTCCGACCTGCACGCTCATCCCGTACCTGCTGCTGTCATGATCTACATACACATCAGTGAATGCATTGGTCAGAGGAGGGGAAGGAAGATGCAGGTCGTGATCAGTCTTCCATGCGGCCATGGCACGCACGTAGTGGCATTTGTCAGGAAGTCGTCGCTGCCGGACCTACGCTTTCAGGCGTCCGGAATACTGCCGATGACCGTTCTGCATCGGCAAGTAGTACTGCGAGATTTGTTTACTTGTAGTCGATTTGGATCGTATGATGTTATGGTCCGTATGAGGAGTTGTTTACTTGTAGCTAATTTTGTTCTTTCTGCAGGCTAGGAAACAGTGTGCATAGAAGTATAGAACACGAGCGATTGATTTTTCTTATCGGACGGCATGCGCGAGCGTGCTGGTCTTAATCTTAACAATTACGGCTGCAGCCAGTTTAACTCATCTGGGTTCTGAATGCGGTTCGTAATTAAGAACGCCAGCCAGTTTACGTGACCCAAAAAAAGGGCAGCCGGTTTCAGATCACAACGGCATGAATGGAAACATGGTGATACTGAACCTGGAAGAAACCAGCCAAGAGCAGGCAGCCGCTGCAAATCAATCGTACTCCTCCCATGGACTGTTTATACGCAACAACAACAAAATAAATTTTTTTGTCTTAAATAAGTTAAGGTAAACTAGGAATAAAATCTCCTGAAGGTCAAAGACTGTTTATCAAACACCCGAATTAAGCTAGGCGGCGATACATAGGCATCATGCATGTGTATATTCTCAGCGAGTACAGTGAAGAGCAGAACACACACACATACACGACGCAGGCAGGTAGTAGCCAAGCATGCATGCAAGTTACTAATAACTACTACTAATTGTGATGCTCCTGGGTGTAGATGTAGTCTGTGTGCGCCGCCAGCGTCCTCCTCGCCATGCACTCCTCCTGGTCGCCTGCCCCCTCGCACTCGTGATCTTCTACTGCTCCCTTCTGGGGAAAAAACATCAACCAACAGCACGATGGTACCAATCAAAAGATCAGAAATCACTCAAGTGATCAGCAATGGATTAAAACTTCAGAACATCCCTGCACAACTGTGGAACAGATCAACGGATAGATACGTACCTCGTCAGGGGAGACCTTAGCTGCTTCTGCTGCCGCCGGCGTCGGCTCGGTCTGGATGGACCTGGCCACGGACGCGGAGGCGAGGAGGATGACGAGCGCCGCCACGAGCACCAGAGTCGTCGCCCTCGCCATGGATGATGCCTACCTACTTGGATTGTTTGTGCTGGTTTTGGGAGTGAAGCGGCGGTGGTGGTGGGCGAGGAGTGTGCGGTATTTAAAGGGAGGTGAGTTGGAGAGGAGTTTGGGTAGGGTTTTAAATTTGTTCAGTAGCACTGAAAGGTCATCTCTTTTGGAAAATACCATTAAAAAAACGGGGTTCCGAAAATTATCACCGAAAGATTCATTTTTCTTCGGAATTTAGCATTTTAGACAAAAATACCCCCCTCCCTCACCTTCTCTCCTCCTGCGCCGCCCCGTCCGCCTCCTTCTTCGCTGCCGGCCTCCCCGCTCCTCTCCTCTTCTCCCGCTCCCTTCCTCTCCTCCTCCTCGCCCTCGCCTCTCCTCCGCTCCTCCCCGCTGCTCCTCCCTCGCCTCCTCCTCCCCTCTCCTCCTCCCGCCTCTCCCTCTCCCATTGCTCCTCTCTCTCCTGCGATGAAGCCGGCCGGGCGTCGGGCGTTAGGCGCCGAAGGAGCCGGGAGGGGGGGCGAGGGGAGGCCGGGCCGAGGAGGAGGCGAGAGGATCGGAGGGGAGAGGTGGGGAGGCGCGGAGGGGAGCCGAGGAGGCTGCGGGGGCTGGCGGAGGGGGCCGGGAGGAGGCGGGGAGGGGGGAGGGGCGGGGGAGGCGGGGAGGGGAGCGGGGGAAGGGGGAGCCGGGAGGAGCGGAGGGGGCTGCGGGAGGGGGGCCGGGAGGGAGGCGAGAGGCGGCGGGGAGGGAGCGGAGGGAGGAGCGGCGGGGGAGGGGGAGCCGGTGGGGGGAGAGGCGGAGGGCGAGGAGGAGGGAGAGGAAGGGGAGCGGGGAGAGGAGGGAGAGGAGCGGGGAGGCCGGCGGCAAAGAGGGAGGCGGACGAGGCGGCGCAGGAGGAGAGAAGGTGAGGGAGGGGGGTATTTTTGTCCAAAATGCTAAATTCCGAAGAAAAATGAATCTTTCGGTCGTAATTTTCGGAACCCCATTTTTTAGTGGTATTTTCCGAAAGAGGTCATCTTTCAATGCTACTGAACAAAATTTCCCTTTTTGGGCTGTGTTTTTTGTTTTATGATTTTTGAATTTTGGTTTTTTGGTGAGAGGTAGTATAAAAAAGAAGAAATGGTTGTATATGATTTTAACTGATATAGCTATATTTAATATAGTATCTATTACAATTAATCTGTAGAGTTTATTTTTAAAAGATATATTGTTTAACAACTAGTTATATGGCGTAAAAAGGTAAAGAGTGGAGTCGAAATCGAGCGAGGAAAGCGCGGCGCGGAGATGGTACATACGTGTCCCGTGGGGTGAGTCCGGCCTGACTTATGAGCCGTTGCTGGCGTTGTGCACGTCATACATCGCACAGGAGCACTACCTTGTGCATGACCGATCTTGCCCATCTCCGCGGACTCGTTGCGAACCGCAACTGACAAGTGGGCCCTTCAATGAGGGCGGTATGGTGCTTAGGCCTCTTTTGTTAGCGACCAAATTTGAACAAGCGGTTCGTACACATGCCGACGCATTTAGGATTTTAGTACCTATACGAAGTAAATCTTCTCTAGAATTCTACCTATGAGAGAGAATATATTGTATGTCGTTGTTGCACACTTGTTTGGTATATGGAGTTTACTTTGGATCTCACATGTCGGTAGTTGTTTGTTCATGGTGGACTTGTTGAACGGCCGATTCATATACACGTGAGTGCATTTAGGATTAGAGGTAGATAACCTAATGAATAGAAGCAAGTATTCGGATAGCCTATTTGGCTATAAAGGAAAAAAGGAGCCCGCAATTGTATCCAAACTAAAATAACTGAATTTTACGGTATGTTTTGACAATGGAGTTTTAGTTGCAATTCAGGTTTAACCCAAATCTTAGCGAGGTCTCCTAAGTCTTTATATTATGTTTGTTATCCAAGTGAATGGAACCCAACATTCGGATGACCCATTGGTTGTACATAAAAACGAAGCTCAATATTGTATCAAGCTAATACAGTTGAAATTCACTAAGTAGTTTTTAACGAGGGGATTTCGTTGTGATTTTTGTTTATATTTAAAATAAATATCAATGTAGTCTCTTTGGCCCTTAGATTATGCTCATTATCTAAATAAATGTGGTGTACGTCAGCACATTTAGGATTAGAGGAAGAGTATTTGTGAAGTAAATCTTTTCTAGGGTTCTATTTATGGGAGAAAGTTTGGTGTATATCGCTATTGCATACGTATGAACAGGTGCTGGTCGTTTAGCGCATGGTGTTTACTTTAGACCCCACATATTGGTGGTTGTTTGTACACGGTGTACTTATTGAAGGACCGGTTCACACACACGTGAGTGCATTTAGGATTGGAGATAGAGTACCTAATGAATGGAACCAAGATTTGGATATCCTATTTAGCTATTTAGCCAAATCTTAGCTAGGTGGCCTTAGTCTTTATATTGTGTTTGTTATAGCGAATGGAAACCCAATGTTCAGATGACCCATTGGTTGTACATAAAAATGAAGCTCGATATTGTATCAGGTTAATACAATTGAAATTCACTAAGCAATTGTTAATGAGGGGGATTTGGTTGTGATTTTTTGTTCAAATTTGAAGCAAATCTCAGTGAGGTCTCCTCAGCCCTTAGATTGTGTTCATTATCTAAATAAATGCGGTGCACATCATTGTTGCATATGTATAAATAGTTGTTGGTCATTTGGCACATGGAGTTTACTTTGGACCCAATATGTCGGCGGTTGTTTGTTCAAGGTGGACTCATTGAACAAGTGCTTCACACACACATCGGCCCATTAGGATTATAAGTAGAGTGCCTATAAAGTAAATCTTTTCTAGGATTCAATTTATGGGAGAAAATAAGGTGTATGTCGTTGTTGCATACATATGAACAGGCGCTGGTCGTTTGGCATATGGAGTTTACTTTGGACACATATCAGTGGTTGTTTGTTCACAGTGGACTTGTTGAAGGACCGGTTCACACACACGAGAGTGCATTTAGGATTGGAGATAGAGAACCTAATAAATGGAACCAAGATTTGGATATCCTATTTAGCTATACACAAAAGGAGCTTGTTATTGTATCGAAACTAATATAGTTGAATTTTATGGTATGTTTTGATGATGGATTTTTAGTTGCGATTTAGTCCATGTTCGGACAAATATTAGTGAGGTCACCTCTGCCTTAAATTATGTTTGTTATCCAAACAAATGGAACCCAACATTGGGATGACCCATTGGTTATTCATAAAAACAAAGCTCCTTATTGTATCAAGCTAATATAGCCAAAATTCACTAAGCAATTTTTAACGAGGGAGATCTGGTTGCAATTTTTGTTCATATTTAAAGCAAATCTCAATGAGGTCTCCTTAACCCTTAGATTGTGTTCATTATCTAAATAAATGTTGTGTACGTCGTTATTGCATATGTATGAATTGTCGCTAGTCATTTGGCATGTGGAGATTACTTCGGACCCCACATGTTGGCATCTGTTTGTCCAGGGTGGGCTCATTGAACAAGTGGTTCGCATACACGTCAACATATTTAGGATTAGAGGTAGAGTCTATATGAAGTGAATCTTTTCTATTATTCTATTTATGTGAGAAAATCTAGTGTATGTCGCTGTTGCATACATATGAACATGTGTTGGTCATTTGGCATGTGTAGTTTACTTTGGACCCCACATGTCGATGGTTGTTTGTTCATGGTGGACTCATTGAACAACTAGTCCGCACACACATAAGTGCATTTAGGATTAGAGGTCGAGTATTTAATGAATGGAACCCAAGATTTGGATATCCTGTTCAGCTATATAGAAAAGAAGGAGCCTGTTATTGTATCTAAAATAAAATAGCTGAATTTCATAGTATATTTTGATGATGGAGTTTTAGTTGCGATTTAGTTTATGTTTAAGCCAAATCTTAGTGAGGTCTCCCTAGTCTTTAGATCGTGTTTGCTATCCAAGTGAATGGAACCCAACATTCGGATGACCCATTGCTTGTACATAAAAACAAAGCTCAATATTGTATCAAGTTAATAGAATCAAAATTCACTAAGCAGTTTTTAATGGGGGGATTTGATTGCGATTTTTGTTCACATTTAAAGCAAAGCTCAGCAAGGTCTCAACCCTTAGATTGTGTTCATTATCTAAATAAATGTGGTGTACGTCATTGTTGTATATGTATGAGTCGTTGGTTGTTTGGTACATGGAGTTTACTTTGGACCCTTCATATCAGCGACTGTTTATTCGGGGTGGACTCATTGAACAAGCCGTTCGCACACACGTTGGCGCATTTAGGATTAGAGGTAGAGTACCTATGAAGTAAATCTTTTCTAGGATTCTATTTAAGGGAGAAAATCTGGTGTGTGTCGTTGTTGCATACATATGAACAGGTGCTAGTCGTTTGGCATATGGAGTTTACTTTGGGCCCCACATGTCGGTGGTTGTTTGTTCGTAGTGGACTAGTTGAAGGACTGGTTTGCACACACATGAGTGCATTTCGGATTAGAGATAAAGTACCTAATGAATAGAACCAGGATTTGGATATCTTGTTTAACTATACACAAAAGAAGGAGCCTATTATTGTATCGAAACTAATATAGTTGAATTTTATGGTATGTTTTGATGATGGAGTTTTAGTTGCAATTTAGTTCAGGTTTAACCAAATCTTCGCGAGGTCTCCTCAATCTTTAGGTTATGTTTGTTATCCGAACGAATGGAACCCAACATTTGGATGACCCATTGGTTGCTTATAAAAACAAATCTCCTTATTGTATCAAGCTAATACAACCAAAATTCACTAAGCAGTTTTTAATGAGGGAGATCTGGTTGCAATTTTTGTTCTTATTTAAAGCAAATATTAACAAGGCCTCCTCAGCCCTTAGATTGTGTTCATTATCTCAATAAATGCGGTATACGTCGTTGTGGCATATGTATGAATAGTCGCTAGTCGTTTGGCATGTGGAGTTTACTTTGGACCCCACATGTCAGCGGCTAATTGTCCGGGGTGGACTCATTGAACAAGAAGTTCACACACATCGACACATTTAGGATTAGAGGTAGAGTAGCTATGAAGTGAATCTTTTCTAGGATTCTAGTTGTGAGAGAAAATCATAGTTGCATGCGCATAAATAGCCACTGATTAGTTTGCACGTGGAGTTTCTTTGAATTTTTCTCTAGATAGGTTGGATCAATGACACATACCTTTGCATTCATAACGTAATGATAGACTAGCTTGTCTTTTTCTCTAGATACAATTCTGGCATGTCGCACTTTTTAAAGTAATTGAATCCAATTGTTACGGATGCATATCCAAATTTGTCCAACTTGAGGCGATTGGTCATGAAGTGTAATTGCCACATTATCCCTCGACGCTTGGGTGTGGTAGTGTGATATCCATCTAAAAAATATTATGCAAGTTACATGGGAAATGCAATAATAATATGAGACTGACAAGTGAAAGCATACAGGGTTAATTGAGCGTAAAGCATCATTTCAAGACATACAGTAAATAGAAAAGAAATTGCTAAATTTTAACACAATATGTAAAGGCAGCAATTTAAGCAAATTAATACCGTTAGTGTAGGCACTGACCTGACACTAACCTAACCACGGGCATCCCACCCAGATTATCTTTATCTAAAAAGATTCCATAGTTCCACTTAAACCAGTTTTTGAAAAATAGTCTAATTCACAAAAAGCTTTACTCAGTATGCCCATAACCATGGGCACCACTATCTAGAATAGTTTATACGATTTGCAAAGGTGTAAGATCGAGGAGGCCGACTAGAGAGGTGGGTGAATAGGCAGTCTAAAAAATTCTCTTCTAATTAAGATTAACAATTCAAGATCTTTTCTATTTGTCTAAACCAAGTAAACAATGTGAAAGCTTAAATTAATTTAGTTTAGAACAAACAATGCCTATACAATTAAGTTCACCTAAGTGCACCAATAATTTTACGCTATGTCAAGGTGTGTAAATTTAGATGACAAGCAATCAATTTAATTCTACGAAAGTAAATTACTTGAAGGTAAATTGAGCACAAGAAAACAAACCACAATAGACACAATCTCTTTTTATTGTGGTGTTCAGAGAGTTGCCACTCACCTAGTCCACATTGAGGTAAGCACAAACTAATTAGACCAGTTCCACAAATTAAGCCTTCCACCTTAAATCTACTAGTGGTAGCTCTTTCCCGCTCCGGATAGGTGAGCTCCAACCTTCACACTTCGCTGGGTCTTCTCACAACCTTCTTTGAGAAGATCACTGCGCACGATGTCTCCAACACTGTCTAGGAGTCGGTAAACTCCAAGAGTAACAAATCAAGTCCCTCACTTGACTCTCACCACGTGCAACAAATTCATAAGCTCAAATGGATACTAAGTCTACCTCTAGATGCAACACATGCAATCTAGATCCCTTCTTCTTGCTCACAAAGTAAAACATATGCACAATTGAGTGGAGAGACTCACACTAGTTCAAGAGAATAGAAATGAGTCAAGCAACTTTTTCTCCAATTGTCCACGAGGGGGTATTTATACCCCACACAAAAAACTAGCCGTTGGAGCCAAATCCCTAAAAATAGGATTATCGGAAGTACTGCATGCATACGGCCGGTACTTTCGCTTCCCTCATCAATGGTAAGAAAACTAGCCATTACAGTCAGAATCAGAAGTTTGGTTGTTCATTTTCCGTACTTCCGATCATCGGAAGTACTGCGCCACACATGCGGAACTACCAATCTCACCAGGGACGAGAAGACTCTACATAGGTGTCTCTCTAGAAAAATGTGCCGCTACGCAAACTGGCACTTTCGCTTGCTAGTAGTACCGCTCATATAGAGCTGGTAATTCTATTCGCTGATCGGACCAATCACATAGAGCTGAACGGACCGCTCACACAGAGCTGATTGGAAACTCCGATCATCGACTACCTTGGTACACGACCACGTTGGTCTCTGACGACATTGTTCATATCAACTACATAGGTATCTGACTACGTTGGTCTCTGACCATGTTGGTTTTGACCATTCAGGTCTTGACCATGTTGGCCATGTCGATCTTCGACTATGTCAATCTTCAATTACACAGATCTCCGACCTCCTCATCGATCTTCGACTATGTTTTTCTAATCATATTGTTTTGATCACGTCAATTTACGACCACACAGGTGTTGACCATGTCGGTTCGACCACGCTGGTTTACTACCATGAAGGCCTACGACCACATCAATTCCAACTTCCAACCACGCTGGTTTACGACCACGAAGGCCTATGATCATGTCGATTCTGACTACACTGGTTTCAATCACACAGATCTCGATCGCATCGATTTCGATCACGTTGGTTCGACCACTCTGATCCATGAGCATGTAGGTCTTTGACTACTTGGGTTCGACCGCTCTGGTTCTTGACCACTTGATCTTCGACCATATCGGTTTCGACCAAGTCAATTCGATCACGTCGGTTTCAACCACATAGGTTTCGACCACCAATGCATGCGGTAGTTTCATGATTACAACACCGGTAGTTTTGGTCTGCGGTAGTACTGCAGGTTATACTGCGGTAGTTCCTATTGTTATGAGGAATGCCGATACTTCACTAGATTTTGCAAAACACATTTGTAAATTTTAGTATCATTCATACAAGTACCAAAAATGATTTCCAACAAATTGCAAAATACATTTGCACACTTTTAGAATCATAACACAAAGATTAAATATGAGCTTCAACCATTTGCAAAACATATTTGCAAATATAAGCCTCATATCACAAAGAATAGAAACATGGACTTCAAGCACTTGCAAAACACATTTGCATTGCATAGTCCAATGTTACAAGGTTTCAACACATGAGCTTCAACTATTTGCAAAACACATTCGCAAATACAAGCCTCATGTCAAGATGAGCTATAAGAGGTGAGGTTGAGCTACCACATATGATGAGACTCAAGTTACTAAACATGATCTCTCTTAATAGTACGGCATCCTATACTAGCAATCCAGTCTTCCAACCACACACCAAGACTAGTGGGTCAGGAGCAGGTCGTCCTTAGAGCCAGGGATGAACGTTTCGTCATATCGTGCTCCTTCACTTAGGGATGGATACTAGAAAAATAGGGAGATCAGCATGGCAGTCTCATGGATCTTGCACAGGCGAGCACAAGCCAAGTAGACGATGTCCTGTAGGGCATTGATGGAAGTGCTCCTTAGGTGCTCCATGTGGAAGGTGTGGGATGTGTACTCGACTTCCCTTATGTATAGGAAGACTTCCATCATTCAGGCCTCCCTGTCTCCTTCCTAGGTCTTCCCTCCCCTGAAGATGGGACGGTGCCAGTAACGTAGGTACTGCATTAGTTTGCGTAGTATGTCAGCAAACTATTATTCATCCTCTTCATGGGTGCAGTAGTCCCATGGCCCAATGTCATCTAATCCAACCATCTACAGTTGAACAGGAGGGTATTAGTAACAGTTTAAAGATATAACAAAGGGAGGTGAGTTAACAACTAAGAGTGGTTAGTAAAGACAGTAGCACACTATATTTTTTGTGAAGCTTCTGCATTTTAGTTTAGGAAAATAAGATTAGGTCCGTGGATAATGGTCATTCTGTAATCGCGTGAGAGCGATAAATACATACATGCGGACATATGTAAAAATATTTTAGTTATTATTTTGGTCCGCATTTCTATAGCTATTCACAGTAAATAAGCATGGCTACTTACATAATCATATCTGTCAACTAAACATGGCTATCTAGCGCATTCGACATTACAAAACCGCAATTATACTAATAAAATGTTAACGATATATTAAGCATGTTGCTCGCATGCGAATGAAGCATACCTTTTTTCGAAGGTAAGTACCAGCAACACGATGCTTCCAACTACGAAGGATGGTAAATCACACCCGCGCTGCTCCTTGCGGTCTCGCTCAATAGGAAAAATCTCCTTTTCTTTTCTTCCCCTCTATGGCTACGCTCTCTCTCTCTCTCGCTCGGCAGTGAGGCGACCGTGGGTTGCGTTTTATGCGCACGCGAGAAGCCAGTGCAATTAACACGTGAATAAAACGAGAATCTAACATCGTGTCGCGTCGTGTCATTACCACGATACCCTCGTGCGCTATCCCCTGAGAAATTGCTCCTTGCTCCCTGCTCCCACGTGCACCTATCTACTTGCCTGCTCGCCTGTGCGCCTGCCTGCCAAGCTGCGCCGACTCGGCAGCGTCTGGCCTGCCGTGCCACGCCAGCCCTCCCGTGCCAGCTCGCCTTGCCACACAACTCCTCTCTTGCTAAGTTACGGCGGTAAGGTGACATATATCATCTACCGTGTTTTTCATGCTCATAAAGGAGACAATATTTTACAAAAACAAATGCTAGGAGATTAAAATTGAAGAAAAAAAAATGTTACAACGATGGTAGATACGTACGCAGTTCTTCCTCGCCTGCCATCGCACACGTACGTACATTGGATTCTACACGTCTGTGTGGCCGTGGGAACACGCAATACTAGCTACCGATCGAAGACCGACTGATGTGTACTAACTGGCTTGTGCACTGACACAAGTCATTGGTTGATTCGGTGGTCCGTTCATTCCAAGCATCCGTCAGTCGCGTTCATACCAACCGTATGCACGTACGGCATTGGACCGACGTGCACGGATCAGACGGAGATAGAATCCGATACCTTAGCTCTAGCTGCGTCCCAAAATCGAGTTCCAACTGAACCTCAATTTGTTCCAAGTAAAGCAGCTGTACATGCATACATCGCATCAAAAACAAAAAGCCAACAAATGAGGGTGTAATATTCTTAGCTACCTCTTTAGATCACCTCATTCTTATGGTAACTTCCTTAGGAACGATATATCTCTCTAAGTACATGAGAGATACGCACACTCAATATATACGAGACATATACGCGTGCTCTCTATGCATACTATAAATTTATCAAAGATATAAACCTCACAGAGCACAGACATACGTTTTTTTCACAAAACGCATACACGTGCTCTCTACACACGCTATGAATTTATTGAAGGCACCACAAACCAGCCTCACACAGAGCACAGACATACGCTTTTTTCAGCTCTCTTGATTGTACGTTGGCATCGCATATTGTTCACATGCGATCGAAACGGGTAAAGTTCTTCGATCCCTTTTGACTCAAAATCCTATGCTAGCTCACCCTTATGCACACAGGCACAAATGTGCCCCCCTAGACAGCTAGATGTAACTTTGTTTTGAGGTAGCCATGGCACTATGAACAGAAATTCTAACACGGGCAGTCAACATTTGGCAGCTCGATCGCATCTTAATGGTTTCTCTGCATGGCTCACGTAGTCATGTCGTAGTGACCGCTCCATGACCTAGCTAGCCTGCAAACTGGAGCCGATAAACAATTTGGAACAATTAATTAAGCAGCTAATTAACCAACTGCAATTTCGGCCGCACGCACGCGGAGATCGATAACGATCGATGTCAATTTGATGGCTATAGAGATGATTTTGGTCGAACTGCTTTCGAGATGTTTTGGCATGTTTGCTTACTTTACTCAGGAGTTTGGAGCCCTAGCTAGGCACGGTGATGGAATCAGACCTCGGGCTATCTGGGCTGTAGCCTGAAGTCTGTCAACCAAAGTCTATGCAAAATTCATAAAAAATCATAAAAAAAACAGAGTTAATCTAACAGTTGGCCCAAAAGCAGTTGGTCCAGTCCGAGGCTTAGACTTGAACTGATTTCGACCCTGGCTAGTCACCTAGCTAGATTGATAGCTATGGCTTAGGTACATTGCCCACTGTCCACTGCAAGCATCAATTAATTCTAATGCGATCGAATGATAACCCGCTCAAAGCTTGACCGGTTGATCTTGACCGCTTACTTTGGCCAGACAACCGCAACCCAGACGCTACGTTGGTTGGACTATGACAACTTTACCCTCAAGTTGTAGTAGTAAACCATACGTATAACGTGCGATATCTAGAAGGAACTAGTTAGGTATCAATTCATATAAGAAGAAATAGACGCTCAAATTCGAGTCGGAGAATTTGGACAGGTCCACCTTTTCAGCTTTTTCTTTACGATACGTGTCTTTTTAAAAAAAAAGTCTACAAGTTAATTGTAATACACACTGTAGCGACTTTATTTATATCGGCTAAAATCGTATACGAATTTCTGTTACTCCATACTCTTTCTCACAAACAATCTTAAAAACATAAGCTATAATCATAAATCATAAATCGAAACAAAAAGAAAATAGTGTCTTTCCCAGATGGAGCTCAACTTTTTTATACGGCGATGCAGCTGCATGCAATGCCAGATTCCTAGCTGGAAGTAGACTGTTGGGTCACATGCGAACACGGTGGATGATTCCACAGAACCCTCCCCCCCACGCCACACACGAAAAAATCCAAGTCTGGGGCCAGGGAAATATTGGAAGCATCGAGAGATTAAGGTTCACTTGGATACAAATCTGGTAGGTCTATCGCTAATGAGGTCGAGTATTGTGTTCTTGCTTGTCAGTTACTCTGCCAGATCGATCCAGAACGTACGTAGTATGTGCACATGTTCTCTGCAATGGAATCTGACGTCCAGAAAAGTTCTTACGAACAATAAGCACGATGGAGACCATTATTTTTTTTTCGTAATATCGTTTGAGTTCGACAATGTTGGATGTATATATACGTCCGGCCGGTTGTGCCTCGATCTGTATGTGTAGGTTGTTCTTGTCGGGCGTTGTAATGTAAGCTAGCTAATTAATCATCTTGTTGAGCTAGCCTAGCAGTGAACACGCAGGTGTTCAAGCGTTCTTGGTCCTGTTCTTTTTAACTTTTAAAAGCAGCTTTTTAGTTTTTACTATAGTACCTAACTTTCAAACGGAGCATTTTTTCAAAATAGAGCCTACAAATTAATTGTAATACACGTTAAAAGCTTAACATATGTATTAACCAAAATCGCAAATGAGTATCTCTCTCTATAATCTCTATCACAAACAACTAAAATTCAAAAATTTCAATCAAAAGGCATAAACCGTAGCCGAAAAGAACAGACTCCTTGTAAGCGACGTTGGACATGACTGCCTGAGAAATGGAAATGGGCCACCAGTGAGTCAAAATTCTGGCCTAAAAATAGTTGGACTAGCTGAAAACTCTGGCCCAGAGTTGAAGGGTTCCAAGCTTTTCCTAATTTTGGGATTGCTTTTTTTTTTCCAGCAAGCTTTGCTAATTATTGCGGTGCATTGCATGGACTAGCTGGAAACTCTGGCCCAAAATTAAAGAGTTCAAGCTTTTCGTAATTTTGGGGTAGCTTTTTTTTCCCTGCAAGTTTCGCTAATTATTGCGGTGCATTGCATTGCATATATGCCCTGAACTGTCCAACTCGATCGACCGAGACCCATGAACCAACAATGAGAATTTTTGGCACATATGGCATGATTTCAACTCGTAATTACAAAAATAGTTGTATACGGACGGAATGGCAAAAATAGAACTACTGTTGCCCCATCATCGGGCTGCAGTGCCCTAGAGCCGACAGCTGGTCCATCAGAGCCCGACCACTGGGCGGTCGCCAGCCTGCCGCCCGCCCACTGTGCGGCCACCTCCCTGCCGCCCCGCCACCGAACGGTGGGTGATTAAGATGGCTAATTAGCTAGCTTAATTAAGAAATTTATAGATATAGCAAATGAGCTTAAAAACTTATAGAATTTTTTGCGGAGCTTCCCAATGCAGTGTATTTCGTTGTATAATTTGCTTGTAAATTTTTTCCGTTACAAATTTTACTCAAAAAATTATTTACATAAACTATTTGTAGGAATTTTTTAATACAACAAATGAGATGGAAAAATTATAGTAGTGGACATAATGGTGCATCATTTTATTCAATTACGCAAGGAGTACATAGAGCTTAGATTAGTTCATTACAAAAGATATTACATAACCTTAGGTGTAGCTTATAGGTTTCGCCAAATGATGATATTATATATATACGCAACGTCTACTGCTAGGAACAAAAGAGTTTTCGGCCCTTGACCAAATATACATGAACCTACTGAGGTACACACTTAACGGGTCAGAACGATAAGGGTCCGAATGATAGACTCTGAGTGGGATATGATCTTTACTAATACTGGATCTGATTGAAGGTTATTTAAGTGGGATACGATCTCTACTCATATTAGATAAAGATCCAATCAGAGACTTTTCGAGTTGGATACGATATTTGATCGTATCGGATAAGGATATGATTAGAGACTACATGAAAGGAGGTGTGGGGGCTGAGTGAGGTAACTCGAGACACATCCATCGAAACCTTAACCGACACCTCTCATAACCCTTGTCGTGCGTGTTGGTACTAGCACATCAACACACGGTTTTCATCCATGGACATGTGTACCCCGGTAGATGTGCTGCTACGGTGCTAATTAGGATGATTGTGAGGAGACGGTTGACCATAGAATGATCTACTACTTCCACTACACCGATGCATGTTTTATTGAACCGGCCGATTTAACTTTACTTCCGCTGCACTGCGCGTCTAATGGTAATGATCTATGATCGATATTTTACTCATATGCTTTTCTAATTTATGTAGTAGAAAATTTTAATCCGTGTTAGTATAATCTATCCATATCCCAACATTATGTTGCATGCATGGTTGCATGTTACTCCATATATTGGCACATATCCGAGACATGTATCCATTGAAGTGATACGCTGACGCCGACCTGCTGCATCGTATCTCCCGGTCCTAGCTGAAAGTCGTCGTCTTCTTCTTCTTCTTCTTGCATCTTCGTATGTATGTGCCGATGTGCGTGACTGCACACACACATGTATGATGTGTAGTTAGGGCCGGCGTCAACCGTCAGTCCAGTCCTGCGTCTACTTCATGCATGGCCTCTCATCTCCCCTTGTTCCCCCCACATCTAAAAGGAAAAAAGAAAAAGAAGAGGAGGAGAGACGTTCAAAATTAATAAAGGAAGGAAGGAAGAAAAGCAGCTGCCATGGGGAGAGCCAAGCGTGGGGAATGGATAGCGCTTTGCGCGCGGCACGGCAAAGCGACGGCTAGCGGCTAGCTGGTTGCTTTCCCCATCCGTTCTTTTTTACTACGACTTGTGGCTTTTAGCTACGGCGTGTGTCTTTTGGGCTGTTTGTACGAGAGATTACAGAGTAACAGAAACTTACATACGGTTTTTGGCGATATAAATGAAGTCAGTAAAGTATGTACTACAATTAACTAGTAGACTATATCTTGAAAATATACTCCGTTTAAAAGCTAGTTATTGTAGAAAAGTTGAAAAATAGTTTTTAGAAACTGAAAAGAACATACCCCAAACGATGAATGAAAATGCTAAAGTTTTTTTTGGGCAAAAGTGCAGAAGATCTCGTCCCTAGGGCCGGCAAGATTTTTGTTAGCAACAATATATCCAAGGGAAGATGTCTCGGCCGCAATTTTGGCCCAACAAATAGTAGCATTTACGATGGTCTCTTAAGCGCGGAAACTCACTATCTCACTTAACACACATACGTGTGTGTATATATATACCTGTATTTTTAGTGAGCACCACCGTAAATCTAAGCTCGATCGACGGTGGGCAGCAGGGCCGGCTCTGGGGGTAGGCCGGAGGGGCGCCGCCTAGGGCCCACCCCCCCCCCCCCGCGCCAGACTACGGCCAGAGCCCAGTCCCCAGAAACCTGCATGCATGCGTTTTGTGATTGCGGCCGGAGTATTCATGGGCTGGCTCAACGTGACAACGTTTTGTGATTGCCCCAGTCCTGATGGCTCAACGCCTCGACCGCTCGACGCTTCGACTAACGCCAGAAGAACGCCGCGCCGTCGCGCCTATTTGAGGTAAATTAATTCTTACTAGTTACATTTGGTTTATGAACTAGTTAATACCTAATTAGTTTATCATGTTAGAACTATTGATTTGTGTCACTTTAGACAATATAAAGTTTAAATTGCATATTTTATAAGTAGAAAAAAAATTTATAGTAAAGGGCCCATAGAGCTGAATTCGCCCTAGGCCCCTTGAAAACGTTGAGCCGGCCCTGGTGGGCAGCAAGCGAGCACAAAGCTCTAGCCAGCCGACCACAGGTCGGTTACTCGGTTCTCGACACAGCTTTGCATCTTGAATGCATGCAAAGCAGAGCCTAACAGATTAGTACTATAGAGCAGTACTAGACTACTAGTACCTCTAGATCATCTAGCCCGGGCTCATCGGCGCATGCACCGTCTCAACCATCACCACTGTCTCGAAAAGTACAATAAAAAACTATCAGCCGCAGACAAAAAAAAGCAATTCTTAATGTGTGTTGAGTAAAAATTCATTAGTGAAAGATTTGGATTTTCAGTCTGGTTGTTTCAGCTTTAGTCAGTCAGACCGTCTTTGTGAGCGGTCTGACTGGTGCAATAGGTTTGACCAATCGGTAGGTGGCAAACAAACCAGACTCTAGGTTTTTTGGCATTAAGCGGTCATACCAGCCGTAGGGGCAGTTAGACCGGACCAGCAGTCTGACCGTCCGCATGATGGCGATCAGGCCAACTAAGGTCTAAATTTTTGACCAATCGGTAGGTGGCAAACAAACCAGACTCTAGGTTTTTTGGCATTAAGCGGTCATACCAGCCGTAGGGGCAGTTAGACCGGACCAGCAGTCTGACCGTCCGCATGATGGCGATCAGGCCAACTAAGGTCTAAATTTTGGCTGAGAATTTAGGCCGTCAAATATGATCTTCTTAGCTCTTTAGCTACTGGAGTGAACGATTTCTGGATATTTAGTAGAATATTTGTGGAAAGCACTATTCACCTATTCTGTTATCATTGCTTGTCCTACAGAGTACGTGAATGACACACACCACATGCACACCGCACTCATGTCACACGCACATGTGTGCGCATCCATTACACCCGCTAAAAGTTCTACATAGTCTTTAGAGTCTCACGGAGTGTGATACATGTTTTTTTACTGAATACATACGAGCATACATTTGGATTAAATAAGGCACAACGGGTTGACCCTATGGATCTTTCCCAATCGGGTGGGTATCTTACCGATTGAATACATATGAGCATACATTCGGGTTAAATAAGGCACAACGGGTTGACCCTACGGATCTTACCTAAACGGGTGGGTATCTTAGCTAATCGGGTGGGTAGGAGAACACTGTCGCTCCCATAACTAGCTAGACCACTGGGACCTCCTTGCATCCTCTGACAAGTTAATGTTGCACGATATTTGTGAAAGTAGTGGTCATACTAACGGTGGTGTTCAAAAGAGCTTATAAGTTTAGGCTGCTAATTTTTTATATTATAATTGCTGTTAACTTTTTTATATAATTAAATGTAAAGAGTAATAATAAATAAAAAATTTATATTATTACGGATAATACAAAATAATAAAAGAAAAAAGCCAATAAAAGAAAAAAGAAGTTAAGAAACTAGAAATCACAAGCAGAAACTCGTTGAGCGGCACCTATAGTCAATTATCACGGAAAGAAAAAAAAAATAAAGTTGTCGTGCATTTTTCGAAGAGGAAGATAAAAAAAATTGGGTAAAGGTAGTAGATATCTTTCGCACCCAAAAACACTAGTAATAGCTGGTAAGCAATACAAAAAGAAAGATAAGGAAGAGATGGACCGATCAAAGTACACACATCGCAAGCTCCAAAAAAATTGAAAATAACTTGCACTACCGGTGCATTCATGGCTGTCACACACCGTTAACGGAAGGTAATCATTTCTTGCGTTCACAAGTTCGAAGATATTTGGTTCACCGGCGGCTGCAAGCAGGCCCGTTCGGCAAAACGGCTTCTACGGCGGCTTTGGCTTACGGTTCCGACTTCATTACAGTAACTAATTTTTAAATAAAATATATTTTAAGATATAATCTAATAGTTTATTGTATTACACATTGTACTAACTTATTTATATTGGTTAAAATCATACATGACTGTCTCTCTCCGTATTCTTTCACATGAATAAATAAAATCCAAAAATTTCGAACATAAGACATAAGTTACAATTATAAGTCATAAGTCTCAGCTAAATCAAACAGACCCAATGGATAGATCAATCGGCGGTGAACTGTACGACCGCGGCTGCCACCCGTTTGAGGTCGTCGACACCCTTGATGTATTGGTCTTTAGATCCATCGAACGTCAGTTACAGTGTGCTAGCTTGAAAGAGCCTTACGATATTTTTGCCATGGTTAACTTGAACACCATGCATGTTGCATGCATAGCCCAAACGTGTGGTGGCAATGCTATTTGGTAGACGAGTGGATCGAGTTCGACTCCTACTAACCATGGATTGGTATGGTTAGGCAATTTGTGTGGATCTTCTTTCTTCCAGTAGTATATATCTACATGATTTAACTCTATAACATGTATACTGTAAATCACTGACAGACTCACCATAATTCATGAATATTTAGCTGAATACCTAGAATTTTAGGCAAAAATCCACTATATGCACAAGTCTTGTTAGTAAACAAAAAACTCCAATCTGCTTCACAGCTTTATGTTCTTTTTAAAGCATCATTTGCAAAGCTTGGTCATTGATCTTGACCCATCTCTCCTGTCAGTTATCTTCGATACCCAGTCTCTTCCATTCCTGAGCATGTATGATGACCAAAATATGCTTGGAGTTATTTTTTCTTTTTCTTTTGGGAAAAGTGGAAGGGATTGCAGTATGAAGAAAGCTGTGTTGATCTATTGTAAGGCAAAGTTGATTACGAACTTGCATCGTTATACATATACAACATCCTAGCTAGGATCAATGAGCAATTCTCTACATTTTAAGTCTGAGTAGTCTATATTTATATACCAAGTATTACAGAGGTGTGAGCTTCATCCTTTATGTCATATTTTCATCTAAGTACTTTGCTATGAATATGTGAAATAAGGTCCTTAGTAGCAGGCGAACTATTGCTTATGAATTGAAATCCATATTATCCACCTTGTACCTGTGATTCTGTCAGTTATCTTCTGTCAGTTATCTTCGATACCCAGTCTCTTCCATTCCTGAGCATGTATGATGACCAAAATATGCTTGGAGTTATTTTTTCTTTTTCTTTTGGGAAAAGTGGAAGGGATTGCAGTATGAAGAAAGCTGTGTTGATCTATTGTAAGGCAAAGTTGATTACGAACTTGCATCGTTATACATATACAACATCCTAGCTAGGATCAATGAGCAATTCTCTACATTTTAAGTCTGAGTAGTCTATATTTATATACCAAGTATTACAGAGGTGTGAGCTTCATCCTTTATGTCATATTTTCATATAAGTACTTTGCTATGAATATGTGAAATAAGGTCCTTAGTAGCAGGCGAACTATTGCTTATGAATTGAAATCCATATTATCCACCTTGTACCTGTGATTCTGTGAGTAAATACCAAGTATTTCATAAGTGTGAACAAATAATTTTAAATCAACTTTCACTATCTTAAATGTGAATAGTGAATACAAATAGTTTCAGAAGGAACAATAGGAGCTAAGTGGAAATGCTTATTAGTAGAATTAGTTGTAATCTTTCAATCATGAAGGATATATGATAACATGCAAATCTATACCTTGTATGTACACAATAGGACTGGGATTTAGAAAACAACAATTTACGAAGAAGAGAAAATTGTAATTCTGATTGTTTTCAGAGGATATTCATGATATCCTCAAAGACAATCAAGCAGCCAAGAAATGATGACATTTCTCGCTTCCAAGGCATGAAGAATCGTTGAGTTGATTTGTAATTTTGTAACTACTTTTTATTTTCTTTCCTTTAATCTTAGCTATTATAAACTTTTACGTTTTCTATTGAACAATATTATTGTAATTTCGTATATCCATTCTAAAATTCATGAGTCCGTCACCGTTGTAAGTCTCAAGATAGCTATGCTAGCCAAACATTCGTTGTTTAAGACACTCCTCTCTACGTGCGTGTAAGATTAGCTTGCATAATATACTACGTACGTAGCAAGACAAACTTGCATGCATGCGCAGCCACATGTGGCCAGCACGAAACAGTTGAGGCGCGTCTACGAACGAGATCCCTACACGTGGACCGCGGAGCCATCCCCTCCATTACTTCGCGCTTAAGCTAATAAAACGCCCTCAGGAAATACGCCGGCAACTTCCTACGCGGTCGCGCGCCGCGCACCGTTCATTGCTACTCGACGGACCGTCGACAGCCGTCCATCATATGCGGACGTTTATACGGGTATACGATGCCCCCACGACGTCCGTAGGAGAAGGAAACCAAAGTGACGGGGAAGTCAACAGCGACCGGGAACAGCATCCACGTCAGAGAGGGTCCCGCACGTCTGGTCCCACCCCAAGCAGGAGGTATCGAGAGCGATCCGCGTCTATAAATAGGCTCGGCCTCGCCGTCTTCCCTCCCGTTTCCCCGTTTGCTCACTGCACCCCTATAGTTCCCAGAAATCACAATGCTGTCCCTGCAAGAGGCCATGCAGCTCGACTTCACCGGCGGGTTGACGGACATGGACGTCGGGTTTGGGTTCGGCTTCGGGTTTGACTCGTTTGGACCCGAGAACGCCGTGTCCGGGGCTGGCACATCGCCGGTGAACGTGTCCAAGGCCGGCGACAATGGTGGCGAGGGGGAGGAGAAGGAGCGCCGGTGCCGGATGCGGCGGAAGATATCGAACCGGGAGTCGGCTCGGCGGTCGCGCGCGCGGAAGCAGCAGCGGATGGAGGAGCTCGAGCGGGCCGTGGAGGCTCTCCGGGCAGAGAACCGCGCGCTGGCGGCGAGGCTGGACGCCGCGGCGCGGCCCGCCCTCGCCGTGCGCCGCGACAACGCGAGGCTCCTCGCCGAGGCCGGTGCGCTCCGGCACCAGCTCAGCGAGTTGCGGAGTAAAGCCGCCGTGCTGCTCGGGCTGTCCCGGCTCCTGCGGACGGCGAGCCACGGCGGCGGCCTCAACGGCGCTGTGCTACCTTAGCCGGGCGACAGCGAGGCATCGTTGATGACCAGGTAGCTAGCACGGAGGAATGGCAATAAGCTGGAGTACAGTCTACAAATGTAGATTGTTGTGGGTTCTTGTACGGTCAAATTTTAACTATTAATATATTAAAATATATAAATTGGCTATATAAAAATAACATCGTTGGATTTTGTTTGTAAAATTCTTTATAATATATATTTTTATTAGTATATTATGATAATAAATTATAGCTAAAATCTTGTATTAGAGATTGTAAAATATAAAAAATAATTTATATTTGTAAACGGAGGAGGTTGCTGAGACTTTTGAAATGGAGGAGTCACTCAAGGGGACACCGCCGTGAATAAGGGCCTGTTTGGTTCATGACCAGAAGTTGCCTAGCCACAAGTTAGGCGTGCCACAGTTTTTAGGTAGCTGTTTGGTTCACTGACGTAATTGTGGCATGCCACACTTTCTTAGCACCCGGCCCCACACGTCATAAACTCAGTTTCTTGCCAAACTTTGTCACAAGTATGGCTTCGATTTTGTTAGCCACACTTTCTGTGGCAGCCACATATTACCTAAGCTTAGACATCAACCGAACATGCCTAAAATGCTCTTTTACAAAGAAAGCCTCGTCGTTATGTGTGTGTGTGAAAATGACGTAAAGAAGATGGGATACTACGTAGATTACGATGGTTATTAGGTTATACTAGCGTTGATATACTGTTGCACAAGCTGCATATTTGGCTAACCAACAAGGCGCCTTGATGGCTGATGGATGCATAATTGCGTTGTACGGAGGTATCGTAGGATTTCAGGTTGTATGTATAGTTTTGTTTCGACGACGAGTCCTTGGGTTTCAACACTAGCACTGATGAACTAATGCTGAGCGGATAGTCTCTTTCTTTTCAGCTTTTCAAAACTATTTTTTGTCTTTGCTATATATTAAAATAATAGTCAAATTTTAACTATTAATATATTAAAATATATAAATTGGCTATATAAAAATAACATCGTTGGATTTTGTTTGTAAAATTCTTTATAATATATATTTTTATTAGTATATTATGATAATAAATTATAGCTAAAATCTTGTATTAGAGATTGTAAAATATAAAAAATAATTTATATTTGTAAACGGAGGAGAAGAGTTGCTGAGACTTTTGAAATGGAGGAGTCACTCAAGGGGACACCGCCGTGAATAGGGCCTGTTTGGTTCATGACCAGAAGTTGCCTAGCCACAAGTTAGACGTGCCACAGTTTTTAGGTAGCTGTTTAGTTCACTGACGTAACTGTGGTATGCCACACTTTCTTAGTACCTGGTCCCACACGTCATAGACTTAGTTTCTTGTCAAACCTTGCCACAAGTGTGGCTTCGATTTTGTTAGCCACACTTTCTGTGCCAGCCACATATTGCCTAAACTTAGGCATGGCAAGATTAAACACCAATCAAACAGGCCTTAAAATGCTCTTTTACAAAGTAAGCCTCGTCATTATGTGTGTGTGTGAAAATGACGTAAAGAAGATGGGATACTACGTAGATTACGATGGTTATTAGGTTATACTAGCGTTGATATACTGTTGCACAAGCTGCATATTTGGCTAACCAACAAGGCGCCTTGATGGCTGATGGATGCATAACTGCGTTGTACGGAGGTATCGTAGGATTTCAGGTTGTATGTATAGTTTTGTTTAGACGACGAGTCCTTGTGTTTCAACACTAGCACTGATGAATTAATGCTGAGCAGATAGTCTCTTTCTTTTCAGCTTTTCAAAACTATTTTTTGTCTTTGCTATAATAATTAGCTTTTAAATAAAGTATTTTTAAGCTGAAATTTACAAGTTGATTGTATTACATACTATAACGACTTTATTTATATCGGTCAAAACCACACATAAATTTTTATAACTTCGTACTATATCTCATAAATAGTCTAAAATTTACAAACTACAGTCATAAAAGAGGAATAGAAAAAATCATCTTAAGTGCAAACATAGTCGCCCTGTGTCGCTGCAAGACAGGACAGGACAAGGACAGCAGTTATCGACGGCGCGTAAGCACGGGGCCAAGACCAGAGCAGGAAATGGAAAAAGCTAGCTCGCAAGTGTTCGGCTCTGCTGCTAAGCACTAACGAGTCGTGGGCTCCACTCCATGTAGCAAGGCTTCTGCGACCGTGGTTTTGCTCGTAGATGCATGGTGTTCAATTCGTGCAAAGGTGTTTGTTTGTTACTAGCACTGTAGATAAGTGCTATGATAAAGACGAGGTAATTAACTAGTGATGTGTTCGTCACGCATATACTACTCATGTGCTACTAGCAAGCATTAAGGCATTGTTTGATTATGTCTAAATTCTATGTGAATCCCGGCTGAAAATAGATCTTCCAAACAAACCCTAAACATAATGTTGGTCGAATATTGTCTTACATTTAAGCTTGAGGTGTGAAACTAGTACAGTGCTGGAGGTAAAAAAAGAAGGGGGGAAAGAGTAAGGGAGTAGAAGCAAGGAAATGCAGAACATGCATAGTGGGCTGCAAAATTTGGGCTGTAGTGGGCACAAAGACTTGAGTGGGCCCTAATCTCGGAAAGAAATAAATTAAGCAGGCCTAAATCTACAGGGCCGATGGGCCTTAGCCTTCGCCGTCTAGGGTTTCCCTTTCGCGTCCCTCGCCTACCGCCACCGCCGCCACCACCACCACCATATAAACCCAACGCCTCCCTCCCATCTCATGATTCTCATCCTCCTCGCGCAGCCAGCCTCCCTCTCTGCGCTGTCTTCTAGGATCGGTCTCGCTCTTCGTGGCATCCTTTTCTTTCTTCGTTGCGATTTGCTCTTGCTCGTGTGATTGCTTCCTCTCTTGTTTCGTGTACTTTTCTCTTTCTTGTTAATCTTGTTTCCTTGGCGACGATTGGATTTGATTCGGGGAGCACTGTCCCAATGGCCGCCCACCGCTCTCTCTCGGTGGATCTCGGTCTCCATTGAAAGAAACGCTCCCGAGAAGCAACCCGGTGGCGCTTAGAGCCCTCATCCGTTGGTTTCTAGTTGGATCTTGGGTTACGCTCGCCTCCAAATTCCTTTCGAAGTTCAAGTTTTGCTTGGGATTTCTTTTGGTGGTGGTTTCTTTGCTTCCGGTTGATACCAAAGGCGGCTTGTTTTGATGCGTTTTGCTGTGATTATTTTCGGCCCGATTTGGTTCTGTGCGATTGAGCGATGGCGTTCTTGGTGCAGTGATTATAAAAACATTCCTCGTCCTGATGGGATATCTGCGTGATCGACTCCTATACACCCATAGAATCTGAGCACCGACCATAACCCATCTGTGGTTTCCTCCTCCATCTGCAGCTTTTTATCTGCCGTTTCGGTTTCATTAAATTGCTGTTTTTTTTTCTTCTCCTTGCAAATGGTTTTTGTAGCCTGTAATGTTGTGAACACTGTAAAGCTCAGTGCGTCGTCTTCATGCTGTAACACAAGCTTTTACAAGCAAACTAGAGACATCCCCTTCGTGGACCTCTTAATCGAGATTAATGTCTCTTAAGAGAAGAAAGCATAGAAGCATTTCTTTTATGAAAGATGTTTTTTTATGCTTTTCTCAACAGTGATTTGCTTAATTTTTAAATTACAATAAGCACTTCTCGCACTCTGAAGCCGCGGTGATATCTGAGGCTACTGCAGAACAATTTGAACCTGTGCATGGTGATCTGGGAAGATGCAAATCACGTGAAATCTCTCTGAATTGCTACCGGACGTGGTATCAACCAACAGATGAATAAATCTTCTTGTTAACGAAACGAAAACATGAAGCGATCCCAGGATCGGCGTTTGGTTGCCTCGGCCAGGTGGGCCGGCCGAATCGTAAGCATGCCGTCTCATGGCAGGTCCAGATTTCCACCATGATTCAGCCTATCGCGAGAGAGAAGAGTGCCATCTTGTGGAGCAAAATGGTGGTATCTTGCTACTCTTGAACACGAAAGGACCGTACCAAAGAAAAAATGTGTGGAGCTACCTTTTACTTGTAATGCCACTATTAATGGATTCGATGCAAAATATTTCATCTATTCGCATAACCAAATAATCCCCCTATTACGCCAGGAAGGAAGCGCGAGCGGAGAGAGCGCCCACGTCACCGTTTTTCCCTCCGTGCGATCGCGGGGCGTGGCTGAAGAATCTTCGTACGGTCGGGGGAGCGGTTTTGCAAAAAAGTCCCTCCGTTTTTCGAAATTACGTAAAGGTCTTTTTTCCTCGCAAATAGGTCCCTGGCAGGTTTTTTTAAAGCGTTTTTTTTGCAAAAGCAGCCCTCCACTTCACCGAAATTTTGTGTATTTTGCAGGATAGCGCCCCGCGTTTTCTAAATTACGTATGGGTCCTCGTTTAGTTACGTATAGGTCCTCGCTTTTTTACAAAAAAACCTTTTACTTTTTCGAAAATACATATGCGCCCTCGATTTTTTTAAAAAACTCCTCACGAATTATCGCCTCTTTTGCTTCGGTACACACGTTGGCTGGCGCGGCGTTGCGCCGCGCCTATGTGGCTAGTATACATAAAGAGAGTCGCATTCAGATGTATGCAATCCCAATTCCCAACTCTGACTGGTTACTTTTAAAAGATGCTGCATCTCGTAATCGATCAGTGGAAAATACACTGACGGAGGTTTGCCAAACTCTTGCTCTGTATGTAAGGGTGTGTTTGGTTTGGAGTCAGGTAATGATGGAATGAATCTATCTCTGTTTTTAAAGATAGAACCGTCTATATCCCCTATTGTCCCTGGAATCAAACACACTATTAGAGGCAGGTAGCGAGGAAGAGGGACGAGCCCGGGCATCCTCAATTTAGGGGGAATATTCCCGGGATATTTCCCAAAGGGGATGGACTCTGTCCCTGCTGACTCCAATCCAAACAAATCCAAATCTGAGATCGTCCCGTCCCATTCCCTATTATCCCTGTATCCAATCATGTTCTAACTTCTTGCCGAACTCTTGCTTGTTTTTGTACGGGACCCCACCTGTCATTCACCACGTGGCATGTGGTCAACACGGAGCCCGCGCGGTCAACGGACGCGTCTCGCTCGACTCGGCCGTCCGAAACCGGAACACACTCGTCGAGCGCACGAGTCCAAGTCCACCGCACCTTAATCCCCACATCCAACGGCCCAGCTTTACAAGCGGTCAAATCCCAGCCGCCCCCCACGCGCTAAGCCCCTCCGGAAACTAAACCCGCAAACAAATCAAATTTAACCCAGGTCGCGCACGCGTCCGCCGCCGCCGCGCACGCACCAGCCCCACCCCTCCTCGCTCTCCCTCTCCCGCAAAACCCTAGCGTTCGAGAGGCCTCTTCGTCGGCGATGGCGGCGGAGGTCGGGGAGGCGTTGGGCGAGAGCCGCAAGCTGTTCGTGGGCGGCATCCCGGCCTCGGCGCAGGAGGCGGAGCTGCGGAGCCATTTCGGCCGCTTCGGCGCGGTGCGCTCCATCGTGGTGATGCGGGACAAGGAGACCGGGCACGGCCGCGGGTTCGGCTTCGTCGAGTTCGAGGACGAGGCCGCCGCCGCCAAGGCGCTCGGCGACGGGGAGAGGCCCAGGCACTTCATCTGTGGCCGCCTGGTGAGTTGCCTCGATCTGCTCTTACAAGCCCTTCTGCCCTGAGGAGGAGGAGGAGGATGCTTAGTAGTGGGTTCGCGCGGCGTGTGTGATCTGTGACGGAAAGCTTCGAACTTGGTGTTACTTTGTGGAGATTTGCTAGTATTTATTTACCAAGTTGGTAGGCTATTGCACGGACAAGTAAGCTGCTTAATCTCATAATTTCCGTGCCGTCAGGCATGGGGAAAATTAGTTGGATCATTACTTGGTAGTGCTGGCTAACCTGCAATTGTGTATTGTAAGCTTACCGCTTTGTGTTTGTTGCTATAATTTTGGTGTAATCTGGCTGTCAGAAAGTTTGTGGCTTTGATGCGGATTGCGTAATTAATTGTTGTGAGCTTTTGGTCGTTTTGTGTAGGTGGACGTTAAGAGGGCTAGGGTGAGGCCTCCGCGAAACCAGGGCGAGCAACCGTTGCAGCATCAGCAGCCAGAACAGGGCCCGCATCAGGGCCTCCAGGACAACCAGCCCGCTGGGAATGATCCTGAAGACAGCGGCGTCAACATGAGCTATGCTTCCAAGAAGGTCTTCATAGGTGGTTTGCGGGACAACATCACTGAGGATGAGTTCCGGGCTTACTTTGAGACGTTTGGCAATGTAACGGATGTTGCAGTGATATATGACAGCATGACAAACAGGTCGAGAGGGTTTGGTTTCGTCACCTTTGATTCTGAGGAATCAGTGAGAAAGGTGATGGAGCAAAGCTTTCATGACTTGAAAGGAACCAGGGTGGAAGCTAAGATCGCTATCCCCAAGGGTGCTCAGTATTACCGCAATGGCCGAGGTCGTGGCTCAAGAACCTTTGGTGGAAGGGGCCCTGTTGCCTATGATGGTTCCACATACCAACCGTACAATGACAGAGATGGCTTCTACAATGGCTATATGCCACAACCTGTTCCCACACACTCGTACTATCCGGGTCTCTATTATGGTATGGGAGGCTATCCCTATGTGAATGCATATCCAAACCAAGGAGTCACGGCAAATGTCCCAAGCATGGTGGCAAGGCGTCCAGTATATACCCCATATCCTCCAATGTATCCAGGGTATGGCATTGTATACAGAGCTGGTTATGCAGGTGCTGCTACTTCTGTTCAGCATGGTGTTAATGGTGGAAGTGATAACAAAAAAGATCAAGTCTCTGTAGATGTACAAGAAGTTGACAGTGCTGCTACCGTTGCAACAAAGATGGAATATATGAAGCTAGGTTCACAATGACATTCTGGTGAGTTAATTCTAATACCCTACCAGTTAAAATCATTTACTTTAACTGTCATGTGTATTACACATTCTTATTGTGTAGAACTACGGCTGTTACACATTATTTCAGTTAGTCAACCTGGCATCTGCTGGTGGCTTGACATCACTTGTCCCTGGATCAGGACAAGTGGCTTTGCATGAGGGAAACTGCGTGCTTATGCTGCTTATTCATCTTTTTTACTTCAAAGATTTTAAGATCACAAAATCAGAAAATTAAGTAGGGAGCTGGTAAATTCTAGTACATGTCCAATGAACAGTTGTCATCCATTGGCCAGTTTGAAGGATGGATAGCTAATTTAATTAGGAAAAGTCCACTTTTGGTCTCTCAATTTATGCCCCCAAACCCAATTTACACCCTCAACTATAAAACCGTTCTCTTTACACCCCTTAATGGTCAAAACCAGAGCAAATCACCCCCTCGCCCTAAACCACTCTGGTTTTGGATGACGTGGCGTCCACATGTCAATGGTTTTTGACACATAAGCTCATTTTTGATGATATGGCAGACACGTGTACATGCAAAACAAAAAATTTTATAAGACCTGCATGTCATCCTCTCATCTCCTTTCTTCTTCCTCCCCGTCTCACCCATCTCTCTCTCTCTTCTTCTCTCATATTGGTCAGGCGAGTGCACGGTGCAGCAGGCTCTGTTAGGTCACCTGATCATTTAGTCTACTGATCACCCTAGCGCAGCTGCCATTAGCTCACCAGCTTAGGAAACCAAACATAGTAGGCTACCTCTCAATCAAGTCCAAGAGGAGGATGTTGCAGCCATCTTGGATTGCCTGGCCACCAGGAGCAAGAGGAGGGTCATGGCCGTCGCCGAGTGCACGGCCGCAGCTGAGGCGGCGGCGTAGGCGGCCATGGAGAAGATCAAGGGCAGCGACAAGAGGCACGAGGCCCTATGGGACGTGCAGGTCATCAACCTTAGCGTGTCCAGGTTTCGGGATGCGCCGAGGGACGAGGTGGAGCGGCGGCTTGCCAAGCTTCGATGCGTCGTCAAGGTCGGGGGCAGGGTGGGCGTCGTGGTGCTCGTTGTGGAGGACCTTAGGTGGTCAGTCGAGTTTTCACCCGAGCACGTTGAGGTTGGGAGGAGAGCGGTGTTGAGCTGTTAGCCTGTTACTACTACTGCGCGGTGGAGTAGGCTGTCGTGGAGGTGCACTCCGGTTCCTTGGCATGCTGGGCGATGGCACCGGTGTCTGGCACGTCGGCTACGGGACGTAGCAGACCTACATAAGATGCAAAGCAGGGCAACCCTCGCTGGAGAGCCTTTGGGGTCTCTAGATGCTCGCTGTCCCAGCCTCGCACTGATCCTCAACTGCATCGGCGTCGACAGGTAATCAATTGATCATTCATCCTACAAAAATCGATTAATTCCAAGTGTTTGGTTTAAGGACATGTGGCTGTCAAATCATAAAAAATGAGTTTATGTATCAAAAACCATTGACATGACGCCACATCATCCAAACGAGGGTGGTTTAGGGCAAGGGGTTGCTTTGCTATGGTTTCGATAGTCGAGGGGTGTAAAGTGAACAGTTTCGTACTTGAGGGTGTAAATCATACTTGGGACATAAGTTAAGAGACCAAAAGAGGACTTTTTCCATTTAATTATTTCATATCTGCACATTGTTAATTGACTAATGATGAGGTTTTACAGAAAAGCTGACACATTTTCTGTTGTATCATGAAAAGTTTCAATCCAAGTTTCTTGACTTGATTCCTTAATTGTTTGCTTTTCCTTAGCTATTTATTTGGTATGTATTCGTAATAAATACCGGACATCCATAACGCATTTAGGCACTGTACTATTTACTGCATTCCATGTTCTTTATTCAAATAATGAATTGATCATTGGCATGCAAAGTTGAGCAAGCATTTTGAATAGCTGAAAGGTTGGTTGGCATGAATGCATAGGATTAAAATAATCAACTGGGAAAAAGGTAGTTTTACCATTCTTTTGTATTCTGCACATTTCATGATTTAGAGAACTAGATAAGGAGGGAGCTGGGTGAACTCAAGCTTTGAAATAGAAGGAAACCTGTCCAGTTTATACTTCATACTACTTCTGGTTAGCAGAGTCCTGTACATCTGTTCGTAAACAGCATGGAAAGGACTCCGTTCAACATCCTATCCTTTGAAGTAAAAGAAAAGGATTTTTATTTGTTTCATACGGTGTGAGATATTCGTGGATGCCATTTACTGGGCATTTTGGAGTTTGATTAGAAAAAAGCAGTGATTAGTCATTAGTTGTTCTGTGAGTACAAAGACAGCAATAGTTGGACACCAATGTTGATTTACCATAATTACTGAACTAAATTGTGATTATATCCAACTAAACCTGTGAGTGGTTAACTGAATGGAGAAATTGGAGATTCTGTAGTATGATTATCTGACAAATGTCAATTGAGTAATTATATGTCCTATTGCGAATTGATTAAACTGTATAGAACTTAAACTTAGACTTGTGCTATGGTTTTGTTCCGTTCAAATGTTTTTGTACAGACCGCAAGCATAAATTGGGGTTTGCATTTAATATCTTCCAAGCTCAGAATGTTTTTAAAAGATATTGCAGGTCCCACACTGGTAATTATGTGTCTTTACACTGTGTGCCCCATATGATTAGCTTGATGCATAACATATGTATTTTTTCGGGGGGGGGGGGGGGGGTATGTATTTACGCTGATTAGTTTTTTTATTTCTTGTGTTTCTTAAATGAATAGACCCTTGTTGAGAGAACCTTGCAACTATACAAAGGTTTAAGCGCAATCTGTGCGCATGTCAGCTGCCAATTGTTGGCGTGCAGATTTGTGTTTATTTACAATTCTTAAGGCTTGTTCATTATCAGCTTGTATCAAAATTATTAATTGCATAAGATTTGCAGTCCCTGTTAGCTATTTATTCAGTTTCCATTACTTAGAATTTTGACTGTTATATAGTTGTGATACTTACATAGTACTTTGTAGTTTGTGCAGAACTACAGAAGCTCATTAAAATGAGGCATATTAATATTGAGCTTGTTTGCTCATTATTGGTCCATTTATGCTTCCAGTGGTCTTCTTGCTATTCCTTTATCCACAATCCACTGTACCAAAAAAATGTTCTCTTTAATGAGTAGATCCCATAGCTATCTTTTTAATGAGATTTTACTAAATCTTACTCTATATCCAAATGTAATTGTTAACATGGACATTTCGTTTAGTCTTCCGCATGTCCATAATCCACTGTACTGAAACAATGTTCTCTTTAATTAATCACTATATCCCACAGTTATCCTTTTTAATTAGGTTTAATTGAGACTAGTAGATCTCAAGTTTACGATGATGCTGATGCTGTTGTGAACTATTTGCTTCTCTTCTTTTATGACCAGGACTGTTACTTCTACACTGATGACACCTGAGTACAAATTTGTTTGGGAACCCGCAACTGTGAAGATTTGAGCTGAGATTCTTTGGTTGACAAGTATATCATTGGAATTGTTCTACTTACCCCCATTCCTTGTTTCAACTGCCTGTACACTGAAAACATGCAAGTTTCAACTGGCTGTTGACCTCACCTCTCCTGTACCAATGTTTAAATTCTTTGTTGGTTTAATGTATCAGAATCAGACTATTCATTCCTAATTGCCCGTGCAATCTGTCATTATATGCTGGTTTATCACGGTGCTGGCACTGTGTAACCAGAACCAGAATCAGCCGTTGTGAATTGTTGGTGAGAGTTTGTGCAGTGTCTTGTTGGTTGTTGGCGAGCAAGCTGAATCCATGTGGTCCATGGCAATCCCAAGATCCAGCGGATACTAGATTGATGTTCCAGATGTGCAAAAGAGAGATGTCCGGCCAAGCTTTCTTGTTTTGTTTGATGTGCAACGGGGGAGGAAGAGGACTAGAGGAGAGTGACAAGGTACTTGCTACTACAGGCGGTGGTAGTACCATCACTAGTAGTAGTAGGGTGCTTGTAGGCATGTGAGGGCCCACAGAAGAAGGCCACCAACAAAAAAACCCAACCAGGGGAGGAAGGAATGACCCCTTGTCAAGTTGTCATTCTCTGTCCCTCATGCATGCATGCATGGAAGCAGCTCTCCTCTCTTCATCACATGTTCCTATCATACCTATAGTAGATAGATAGGATCGGATTGGATGGATGGATTGATGCTTTCAGATGGAAAGGTGTGAGGGATGCTTGACGGATGTATGACACTATAATGTCAATATTTTTGGGGTGTTGTGTGGGGGCTTTGGTTTGGTATTTTGCCTTGTTGAGATGACACCATGATATTTAGTGCATCTTAGCCTCTTAGGTGTGCCAAGCAGCTTGATTGATTGGAACTTTGGAGCTCCTTTTGGTTACCAGTACCTTTTTCTTTCCCCTTTGGACAAGTCTAATTCTTGCAGAAGTGAAGCTTCTTTGGAGGCAACCGCGGACCAGGACTAAAATTCAGGGGTGTTTAGGAGACAACGCTGACAGAAGACAAATAAAAGAAGCAATAATAGAATTAGCTTTTGCAATCCAAATTCATACATAATTAGACACAAAATATAGTGAAAATACAAATATCACCGAAGTAACCGAACCAACTCTACCCTTCCGCGGTTGCGCCTTGGACACTTGCCTCGTCCGTGCGAGCTGCATGCGGCATGCTGCCGCCACACGCCCGTTGCATGACCTATGCGTTGCCACCACAGTGCTTGGCTTCAGGGGCGTAGCCACCGGGGGAGCTTAGTGAGGCTTCAGCCTCACCTTCCCCGATACATAGTAAAAATATAGAGAGAAAAAAAGAGATTAATAAATTTAAAGAGAAGTTAGCTCTCCTTAACGGGAAGGAGATTAATAAATTGGCACGCTGCTGCCACACGCCCGTTGCACGACCTATGCGCCGCCACCACAGCGCTTGGCTTTAGAGGCGTAGCCACCGGGGGAGCTTAGTGAGGCTTCAGTCTCACCTTCCCTGGTGGCAACTTTATACATAGTAAAAATATAGAGAGAAAAAAGAGATTAATAAATCTAAAGAGAAGCCAGCTCTCCTTTAATGGAAAGGTTAACGACAGGCAATTAAAGAAGACGATGACGAGGGGGAGGAGGAGGAGGAGGAGGAGGAGGAGAAGTGAAAATCATAAAAATTAAAGAAGAGTTAATCAATCAAAGAAAGAAAGAAAGTGGAATAATATATGTAAATCATAAAATTAAAGAGGGGGAGGAGGAGTAATGAAAATCATAAAATTAAAGAAGAGATAATCAATCAAAGAAAAAAAGAAGAAAGAAAGTGAAATATATATGAACCTTCTCGAGTCCGGGGATGACGGTGGAGAGCTCGATAAACCTTTGGTTGATCTTCTTCCTCCACCGCCGCTCCGCGATTATGTGGTCCTGCACGTGCCCCGAAGGCACCGCCGCCGCCAAGCCCCGCGCCGTGAAAATGATAAAAACATTGGATAGAGTGTGGAAAAAGATGCCGCCTTTTGTTTCTATTGTCTCGTGATTTAAATTAGCTTAATTCTGGTGTGTTCCATATGATCTAAATTTTCATTGTCATTCATAATTTTCGATTATATCACTAATTTTGATATGTTTTATATATAGGTGACTTATCGCTACTTCGCACTTATATCGCTTTCTATTTCTCTATTTTTTATTGTTTGTCTCCATCTAATTTATAATTTCTATATGAAGTTGAAATTTTATAAGAGTAAAAACTAATTTTATGTTAACTTAGTTTAGACTTATAAATAACCCACGCTCAATTTCATTCCTGGCTTCGCCGCTGCTTGGCTTGATATGGCTGGCTCAGCACACAAACAACAGTAGGCTTAAAGTTGACGTGGCCCACGCAAACTAATTAAAACCCAAATCTCCCTAGTCTTCTTCTAAGAGCATGTCCAATGCAGACGTTTAGAGAGATGCTTAGTAATAAAAACTGATTTTTCTTGCCATATAGGATAGATAAGGTGCTTATTTTGAAGTATCGATGCTTAAATAAGCACCAGTGCTTAATAGGTGCTTATGTGTATAACTATATCTATTAATAGATAATATAGCATCTAAGCACCTATGGAAGAGATGCTTGTATTGGAGGAAATAATTTTTGCATGGATGCTTGATGATGTGGTTATATTCTATCTCTTTAAACACTCATATATAAGCATCTTGTATTGTACATGCCCTAACAGCAGAGCCAAATCTCTCTAGTCTTCTAACTGCAGCTATGGCGCCCTATGAAGACATGGATGGTTAGGGGTGCTACCCATGGTTTGGCCGAAGGTAGGTGTACTCCAGGCGGCTTGGACACAGGCAGCAAACTGGGGATGGATGGCCACGAGCACACACACCTCTGGTGTCATCGCTCCAAAGGTTAATATTCCCTCTTCTTTTGATGCCAGTTTGGTAGGGTAAGTTTGAGGGAAGATAGCGTAGCTGAGAGAAAGAAGAGAGAGAGAGCAAGCAATGTTTTGTTTCCCTCTCCATGGAGGGCAACTGCATCAATCTTTTCAGAAGCTGTAGGGTTAACCCAAGCAGCAACAGCAAATGTGCCTGCCTTTACTTTCTTGAGAGGAAAGTGCACCCATTAACTAAGACCATGAGTATTACTACCACTAGCAGGGAGCCTTTTGTACATTTTGAGAATGTAAGAAAGTAGTTTTGACTGTTAGTGTTAGGCCTCCAAGTCCACATGAACAGCATATGAAGGTTTATTAGAACCTTTTTATCATTGAAAGGCCTCTATGAGATGCTAAGAGACTTCAACAAGCATAAGCACTTGTCAGAACTAAAACGGATGTCTTACCACGGTTACTTTACCTAGCAAGTTTTTTATCACAAATTTGCTTTTCGGAAAAGCTCTTGTATTGCAGATATAAAGATACCGGCAATATGGTCAGTACTCAGGAGCATGGTATTGATGCAAATCATGGTAAGGCCACTTTTCTTTTGCTCCCGTTAATATTCGACTCTAGTCTTCAGCTACACACTTTGCAAGGAGTAGTTTACAAATGCATATATACATAGATCAATCTAGGACTATAATTTTGCAAGGAAAAAACTTGTAAAACTTTCACAGTTTCACTGTTCGAGATAGCAACACGTCAACGTAGATTGTACACTGCATAACTGCATATTGCTGCATACACAACATTGGTTGAGACAAGGTCTCTTCTGGTTTCAGATTAATCAATCAATAAACTAGCTAGGATGGCCATGTATCGAATGAGCGAGCCAGTCATGTTACATTTTCCAGTGCAATATCATGTTTCCATGCAGATGCAGTACCCTGCCACTCTTATCTCCATCAGCAGTAGCATCTTTTGAGCAGTATATATACACAGTTTTTGTCCTCAACCAGAAACTCTGCTACAGCCTGCTAGTTATTAATTGACAAATGTACAAGGCAACCAACTGTTCCTCCTTTGGCAGCTTCAGCCAATGTTTTTCTTTCCTTTTTTTTTCCTTTTCAATGGTCACATCAAAATTCTGAACAACTTGAGCTCCTCTCTTAATCTTTGTTTCTTTTTGACCATGTATAGTACAATCGAGTGGTTTTAATTCTTCGTTCATAAATGGTTTGGCCATTGAATGGAATTAAACAAGGTGCCTATATTCAGTTTGCAAGTCCTAATTCATGCAGTAGCTTATGCAAGTCTAATCCTTGAACAACAAAGAAACTTGAAGATGGTTCATGTGCTGGTGTGGGCATGCACAAATTGGTAGACCAAATGGAACTGCCATCAAATCAGCTTTATATAGAGAATATATTGATGCAGTAATTTGTGGGGGATATCTTGGTTGAGAGTGCTTGGCAGGAGAACAAAATATGGTGGCATAGGAACTAGTCCTCTCTGTAGGCCATTTCCATCTTTCTTTTTACTCTGGCTCTCTATAGACTCTCTCTCTCTCTGCTGTATGACTTCAAAAATATGGAGTAAATAGTCCATGCATGCAAGAGAGAAAGCAAATTATAATTGGAGTGACTAGAGAACGATATACCGTTGCAATGGTATAACAACAAGTTTCATATAGTTTCAGCAAATTTCAAAAGAATATTTTAAAAGTTTCATATTTTAGTGAGTTCACTTATTTCTAGAAGTTTCTAGAAGATTTATTCCAAGCTAAAGTTTCAATGAGTTTTAGATTTTAGAACTCAAGTTTCACCAAGTTGATCAATCGATGAGTTTCAACAAGTTTCAGTAAATTTTAATAAGTTTCAATGCAAAGTTTCAACAAGTTTTAATAAATTTTAACAAAAAATTTCAAGAAGTTTTAACAAATTTTAATATGTTTCAAATAAGTTTTGACTAGTTTCGCTGAGCTCATCTGGCTACGATGGTACTACCACACTGCTGTTGCCAACGCACCCTCTTCTCCAACTCCGGCCTTGACTGCTGCTGTTGCTGCCATGGAGTTGACTGACGTTGCCCGCCGCCTAATCCATGCTCAAGCTCTATGTTGAGCCTCTATCTCTCTCTTCTCCGGTTCAGGCCTAAGCTTCGAGCTGAGCCACCGGCGGATTCGTGTGTCTCGAGCCATGCCGTCATCTTCTGTCGCTAGATCCAGAGCTGGAGATGACGGAGAAGGGGGAGGGTGGCATTGGAGTCAAATGAGGAGGTGGAGGGGCCGTCGTGCGTGCTTGCGCGAACCCATAGCTGCTTAGCCGTGCGAACCTATGGCTGCTCCGCCGCGCTACTCTCGCCAGAGTTGAAGGAGGAGGTGGTGGGGCCCGACGATTGCCCATGCCTCCTCTCGCTGGCCACCACCATCCTCGATAGTTTTTGATGAGGTATTCTATCCACGTGCGATTGCTAGCACCACTCGTTGTCGTGCCTCACGGCTGTTGCTCGTGAGGCGCCGCAACTACACACCCATCTGCGGCCGTTCGCTGTGCAGCATGGTGGCCACCACCTAATCAGCTGCCCACCGATGAGAGAGAGATGAAGGGGATGAAATATTAACCAGCTACTCACGAGTGTGTGTGTGAGAGAGATAGATGAGATGGGGTGCTGTCCTATAAAGATAAGATATGAATGGTGGATGGGAATGGTTTAGTTCGGATAAGAGTGGGGATTCTTTGAAAGGATCAGACGAGCTATACTGTTCATTGCCCTCACAACAACGGTATACCTTCGGTTAGTTTTTTTTGGATGGGAGAAAAAGAGAATAAAAGAAAAAGTGCAGAAAGAAAAGAGTTACTACTAGTATAAGGAACCAAAGTGAGTTATTTTCTTCAGCCTTGCATGCAGCAGCTAGCTATGGGGCCCCTAAAGGTCTCTACTACTTTTGCATTCATCTCTTTTCTCTGTCTCTGCCTGCATTGTTGGCTGCCATATCTTTTATCAGAGTGGGGAATGTGGAGGCATGCATTGCACAGTACTGGTTAGTATGTTTGTGTGTGTCGATCCTTTGCAAGCAGGGTAAACCCCACGCACCACATGCCATTTTGCTCTCCTGATCTCACTGCAGATCAATCCTTCTTTTTTCTTTTTCTTTTTTTTTTGTGCCAGAATTAGGGCTCTTAGGCCTGTCCATTTCTGTTTAACCCTAAGTCCCTAACCCATTGCCCAGCTCCATTAGCCACTAGCATGCTGCCATCTGTATGTACCTCATCTTTTGTCATGCATCAGGCATTGCATTGCATGCTCCATATTCAGGGAATGTTTAATATATCTATGTTAGTGACTACTTGAGGCTATCATTGTCAGTAGTTGACAATAACATTCCAATTAAGGGCTAATACTTCAATCACTTATGAGGCTAATGTTGCTGTGGTTGAAATTCCGTACGTACAAACTAATTAAAGACTAAAGGTCTATGCTGAAAGTTCAGGATGTAATATATATGGGGAAATCCCTCATATATCACCGAATAACTTCATATGTCTACAATATATCACTGATGTCTTACTGATATGTAGCTTTACATGTTAGCCTCACAATGAGTGGTATATTGTAGACCATGTAGTTATTTAGTTATTGTAGATTTTCTCAAAATATAGGGGCTAGCTTTCCAAAAGTTCAGAATCTAAAATGGATTTGGCTCCGAAGTTGGGGGACCAATGTGCCACCTATTTACCATGCCTCTGCTCATGGCTCCAAAGTTGAAGCATATCATGCATTCAATTAGCTTCTGCAGGATACATGCTACGACGATCTGCAGCCACATATATACATCCTCATTGGTTGTTACCAGATATTCGCTGGCTAGTGGCTAGTAGTACTGATGGACTGGTGATTCTCTACAGAACAAAAGAGGACGTACATGATGCATACATGCACAAATTGAATGCAATCTTCTTCCTTGTAGCCTGTCTGTCTGTCTGCAATTCTGCATATTTCATGCATGGACCACATATATACAACAATGGTCCACATGTATACAACAATGATCTGTGAGTTGTGATAATCAGTATGTTCAGGCAAAGCACCAAGGCAAGAATATGGTTTGCATGCATAATTAAGACATCAGCATCTTGTGTTGGCCCAGACGACGGAGCAAGACACACGCACATGGTGGTTGTAAACACACATGAATATTTTTGCTCAACTCAAGACACACAAGAGTATTTTTGCGCTGCGTAATGCCGTACAACATTTTTATTTTCTCTTTGTTATATACTACTTAATACAACAAACGGTTACAAGACCTTGATGGTGTACTATCTACACCACTAATACTTCTGTTACATGCATTCAGTTACTAATGCTTCCGTTACATGTATGTAGTCACTAACTACACTAGTTAAACTCCCTGTGATCTGGTTTTGCCTCCATGATTCTCTACGACTCGGCACACACCACGCACTACTCGAAATACTCACTCCATTAACCAACATAGGTAGTTGATACGATTGGTACAAACATACTGCTACCTGGCCAAGTCTACGACTACTCACAGACTTGATCAACTTCGAGTCCTTAGAGTCTCTCGACCATGGCACTCTGACCACGGTGTCTTCGACCACAGCTACTACTCGACCATGGTATCTTTGACTACGATGTCTTTGACCACGACTCTTCAACCATGGCTGCTACTTGACCTATGAGTACTTCAATCACGGCTTCTCGACCGCGGTATCTTCAACCACAATGTCTTCAACTAGGTACAATAGCTATGACCACCGACCACTCACCTTACGACTAGTTCACTGTAGCTACGACCACCGACCACTCGACTTACGAGCGATTCACTGTAGCTACAACCGGTTCTACGACTACACAATATTCGACACATGAGTACTCTACTACGGAGTCTCCGACTACAGGATTTTTGACTACATAGTACTCAACATACGAGTAACCTACTTTGGAGTCTTTGACTGCTCTCTGACTCCGAGATGTTCAACTACACCGTATTCGACACACGAGTAACTACTCATGACTACCCAGTACTCGAAACACGAGTACTCAAGCACCGACCACACATTACTCAAACACCAACTACCTAATACTCGATACACGACTGCATAGTACTCGAACACTGTGAGTACTCGACACGACACATAGTACTCGAACACACCGAATACTCGACACCGACCACTATCAACAACACAACAAGATTAGTTCCAACAATCACCTCTGTAATCTTGTTGCCATTATTCTTGAGTACCTCTTCACCGAACTTCAGAGCAGCGTCGGTTCTTCATCCGCCACAGCGAGATGCACCTCTTCTTTCTTCGGCTTGCAGCACTCACTAGAAAAATGCCAACATATGCCACAGTTGAAGCATTTCACCTTCTTCCTATTGAACTTGTGCTCATTGGTATCGGAGTCGCTGTCATTGCTGCTATCATCATGGTCATTATGGCCGTCTCTATGACCACCACCACCTATGATGCGGCCACCGCCACAATCATAGTTCTTCTTCGCGTCGCTGCGTGACTCTTCTCCATTCTTCTTCTTATTGAGGGTCTCCCACTGCTTACATGTGAGCAACAAATGCTCTCTCTCCTTTGCATTGCCGAAACTTATTCGAGCGCGTTCGTCATAGGCTTTATATCGTCCGACGAGATCTTTGATAGTGAGAGTCTTCAAGTCCACGCACTGCTTGATGAACACGATGGGCTGCATGTAGCGTGCCTAGGGCAGCACGAAGAAACTTGCGAATAACAGCAATTTCATCCACTGTTGTGTCGCCCAATGCACGAATGCCGGTGACGACCGATGTCACCTGACTGGCAAAGTCTTCAACGGTCTTCCCTTCTTTCATCTTCAGCCTCTCGAAGTCTCTCTTGAGGGTTTGTAGCTTAGCATCGTGCAAGCGCTCATGCCCCATGTGCGTCGTCTTGATTGCCTCCCACGTTGATTTCGTCGTGTCTTTCCTGGCAAGGGAAGACATGATGTTCTCCAGCACAGACTGGTAGATAGCGTACAATGCCAAATGGTCCTTTTGGTACTTGGCGGCACCAGATTTGACTATTTTCCACATGTTCTAAGCTTGAAGAGCAACTCGCATGTTCATTGTCCAAATCGTGTAGTTCATGCAGGTGAGCTGCGGGTACAATTTAACGTCACCGTGGTCTGCCTCTCCACCTCCTGTGAAGTGGATGGACCACCTTGTAGCAGGCCTCGTACTGCGGCCAGAGACAAACTCCTTCCTTCTATTGGCATTTTTTCCGACTAACAGGAATCACCGAGCTCTTCTTCTCCGACATATGGAAAACACCAAGGTTACTTCTTGATGCACGGAGAACACAAAGGCTTCTTCTTCGATTAATGAGAACAACAAGGCTACTTCTCCGACTAACAGAGAACACCAAGGCTGCATCTCCTACGCATGGAGAACACCAAGGTTGCTTCTTTAACGCACAGAGAACACCAAGACTATGATACCAATTGTTGGCCCAGACAACAGAACAAGACGCACACAAACGGTGGTCGTAAACACACACGAACACCTTTGCTCAACTCAAGACACACAAGAGTATTTTTGCGATGCATAGTGCCATACAACTTTTCTATTTTCTCTTCTTTATATACTACTCAATACAACAAACGGTTAAAAAATCTTGATGGTGTACTAACTACACCACTAATGCTTCTGTTACATGCATTTAGTTACTAATGCTTCTGTTACATATATATAGGGCTGTAAACGAGCCGAGCTCGAGCGAGCTTGGCCTTCCAGGCTCGAGCACGGTAGAAGCTCGAGCCGAGCTTGAGTTGGGGTCCGAGCCTAAACCTGGGCTCGAACTCGGCTCGGCCTAAGCTCGAGTAGGCTCGAGTTCAGCTTGTTGAAGCTCGAAAACAATTAAAATAATTTATTATGCACTATTTTTCAATAATAAGAAAATTTTAAGTTCGAGCTGGGCTCTAGTAAGCTCGATAACAGTCAAAATAATTCAAATACACACTAATTTTCAATAATAAGACAAGCTCGAGCTCGAGTTCGGCTCGAGTAAGCTCGGTAAGAATTAATATGTATTACTATTTAAACTCGAATCGGGGCTCGCGAACTATTCGAGCTCGGCTCGGTGAAGCTCGCGAGCTCGAGATCAGGCTCGAGTTCGGCTCGTTTAAAGTTCGAACCGAGCTCGAATCGAGCCTAGAACGAGCCGAACTCGAGTAGCTCGCGAGCTTCGAGCTTTGTTTACAGCCCTACATATATATAATCACTAACTACACTAGTTAGACTCCCTATGATCCGGTTTTGCCACCATGATTCTCTACGACTTGGCACGCACCGCGCACTACTCGAAATACTCGCTCCATTAACCAACACAGGTAGTTGATACGACTAGTACAGACACACTGCTACGTGACCAAGTCTACGACTACTCATAGACTTGATCAACTTCGAATCCTTCGAGTCTCTCGACCATGTTGGAAATAATCTTGTTTTCGTTGTTGCTAGTAGTATCTGAGTTGGTTTGACGTGTATGAGTTATGTCCGTATACAAGTATAGGAGTAGAGGATAGAGTAAGAAACCGAGTCAGTGGTAGAGTCCGTTTTGTAGTCAATATATTGAGTATAAGTAGCAGAGCAATGTAAATGAGAAAGGTGTGAATAAGAGCGAGTGGTTGTGATCGAGAAGTTGAGGGAGAGAAAAAGAAGAGAAAAGCAGAAGTAGTTTGGATCCTGGGAAAACAGTCTATGTTCATGTGCTTTATCGAGTACTCGAAATCATCGAGAACCAAGAGTGCTCGAAGGTAACGAGTACAGGAGTACTTGAAGAGGCGGCAAAGTGGTCGTGGTTGAAGACGTTGGTGTTTGCAGTCGAAGTATCGAGTACTCATAACTCATTTACGAGTACGTGCAAAGCGTAGTGGGAGCATGGTTGTAACCAGCTGAGTGGTCGTAACCATCAGCGTAGTTATAATCAACTGGGCCAACAATGTTTAATATTGGGTTTAGTCTCATATTGCTTGTGGGAAAGGAAAATGCACAACTTATAAGTATGAGGGAGACCTCACCCATTGGACTAGTCTTTTGGGGGAGAATGTCTAATATCACTTATAAGGTTATTGCTTGAGGGGCTTGCTTACAGGCAGCCCATGGGTTTAGATGCGTGGGGTGCGCAGCTCATTTAAGACCTAGGGACTGGAAGTAAAACCGATTGGACTTGGCGGGGTGCTAGGGTCCGGATCTAATAGTGGTATTAGAGCCCAGGCCCCTAACATCTCCCTGGTGTGCAGGAAGACGCAACCAATGTATGAGGGGGACAATATTGGGTTTGGTCCCACATTGCTTGTGGGAAAGGAAAAGACAAAACTTATAAATGTGAGAGAGACCCCACCCATTGGACAAGTTTTTTGGGATGAGAAGACTCAATACCACTTATAAAATTGTTGCTTGAGGGGCTTGCTTGCAGGCAGCCCGTGGGCTTACATGCATGGGGTGTGCATCCTATTTAAGACCTGGGGACCGGGGAGTAAACCCGATTAGACCTGGTGGATGCCAGGGTCCGGATCTAACAGACCATGGTGTCTTCGGCCACGATTGCTACTGGACCACGATATCTTCGACCACGATGTCTTCAACCACAGCTGCTACTCGATTCACGAGTACTTCAACCACGGCTTCTTGACCACGGTATCTTCCACCACGGTGTCTTCGACCAGATATTGTAGTTACGACCACTGTAGCTACAACCCGACCACTCACCTTATGACTGGTTCACTGTAGTTATGACCACTGACCACTCGACTTGCGAGCAGTTCACTGTAGCTACGACCGGTTCTACAACTACACAGTACTCGGCACACGAGTACTCTACTTCGGAGTCTCCGACTGCTCTTCGACTATGAGATCTTTGACTACACAGTACTCGACATACGAGTAACCTACTCCGAAGTCTCTGACTACTTCTGACTTCGGGATCTTCGTTTGCACAGTACTCGACACACGAGTAACTACTCATGTCTACCTAGTACTTGACACACAAGTACTCAAGCGCCTACCACATATGACTCGAACACCGACTATCTAATACTTGACACACAACTACATAGTACTCAAATACTCTGAGTAGTCGACACGACCACGTTGTACTAAAACTCATCGAGTACTTAACAACGATTACTATCAACAACACAACAAGATACGCGAGCTCTCAGCTGCTGCGCGTATGCGGACGCAGATACAGCAGCAGGAGCATGTAGCTAGCTAGCTTGCTAGCCACCATGTGTGTGTATGTGTGCGATCTGAAGAACTCTGATCTGAATTTAAGTGTGCTAGGCTGCTAGCTCATACAAAGGGAACCGTTGGAAACCGCACACCGCCTTCGAGATGGCGACCCCTCATCCATCAGCAGCTTATACTTGCTAGTAATGTGATACTCCTACTAAGTAAAAGACTTAAAACTTAGCTCATTAGTTTAGTTTTCTCTGCATATTATTGTCCAGCTGACTGTTGAGTTGATCCTTTGATTAAGCAGACAGCCAAGCCTTTGCTGCAAGAACATTGTACCGGATTCATGCTCTGATACAAATTATGAACTCATTATTCAGTTGCCTAGTGCTGTGTTATTTGGTTGCCTGACAAGAGACATAAAGAAACACAGAGAGGAAGGAGAGAGGAGAGGGGCAACATTTCCAACAGCTGTTCTGCAGTCATGTATAGTTACTATCGGAGCCCTCTTCCAGTACACTTCTCTTTGTGCAGCATGTACCCAGACTGCTTTCTTTCTGGTGTACATATCCCTAGCTAGCTGCAGAGAGAGAGAGAGAGAGAGAGAGAGAGAGAGAGAGGGCTGGTGTACATATTCCCAGCTGCAGAGAGAGAGAGCGATAGAGAGAGAGAGAGAGAGAGAGAGAGAGAGAGAGAGGGGTTGTAAAATGAATCTAGCTTAGATTTTGTTTGGATCTTGTGCGGCCTCCCTGCATCCGCTCGTGAAGGGACAACGAAAACCACAGGGTTTCAGGCCATCTTTAAATGCAAGCATGCAGCACGCAGTACTGTGCTTACAGAAGCAGCTATCGGTGGGGCTCATCCCAAAAGCCGACCACCCATATATATACATAGCACTGCTTTGTCATTTTTGTTCATTTTCTACTGCTACTGCTTCTAAGGTAAAATCGTCAGAAGTACAAATCAAAGGTAGCACTTTCATTATCAATTCCATCGTTGTCATTTTCATACCTTCGATGATGTAGGTACTGTTTTTTCTTACTTTGGTTTATGGTGTTTGGATGTGGTTTATGATTTTTAGGCTATTTGTGTGACAGTGTGAGAGAGTACGGAGTAACAGAAATTCACGTATGATTTTGACCGATATAAATAAAGTCACTATAATATATACTACAATTAACCTGTATAACCCGCTTTCAAAAGACACTCCTTTTGAAGTTAGTTACTTTAGAAAAGACGAAAAACAGTTTTTAGAAACTGAATAGAAGAGACCCATATATAGTGATATATTAGTAGTCAAATTTATAGCCTTCGATCGCATTTTATCGTGACGATCTGCATTTGGTGCGGTACTTAGACAGAAGATACCCATATAAAGAACTAAAGGGAAATTTTACCATCCTTGAGGGGGAAGAGGTACCAAATTTGAGCCGTTGATCACACTGATCGAACGGTTGAGATTGGCAGTACCTAGTGGTACCGGACGCGAGGTACCAAGAGGTACAAGGTACCAAGAGGTACCAAATTTTGAGCCGTTGATCACACTGATTGAACGGCTGGATCTAATTTGGTACCTCTTGGTACCTTGTACCTCTTGGTACCTCCTCAAGGATAGGAAAACTACATAGAACTAAATGGTCTCTAACGATGACAATTTTTTGATCCTAAAGTACACAACAGGTAGCAAAATAGGAACCTAACAATCCGTGGAATAAACAATACAATTGGTAGCACCGCTACGGTACTGCGATAGTAACTTTAGCCTGACGAACAGTAAAATCAGCAATATTCTAAAACTAAGAATCTATGTAATTTTTGATCCGTAGATCTAAATAATTTGAAATTTAGCATGCATATTCACTAGGATGTCAGAAACCTATTGTAATCAACGATCAAGATAATTGTTGCCAAAATTATGATATTTTTTTCTGTTTGAATGAGTGTTGCACTAAAACCAGGCAAAAATAAAAAACAATGAATATAACTTGCTCGTGGGTTGATGATGACCAAGATGGCTATAGAAGTATTCCCACATATCAAAGCAAGTTAGAACACCCAAGAAATCGATGCAAAAATGATTAGATCAATAAATCACTTGGAGATGCCAAATTAAGCAAAAACTGAACAGCTTCAAGAACTTGCCAAACCTGATATCTAGATGGATGATGATTGATTTTCATGGAATATCTCCATCACTTACATATCCTTGGCATTCAGCAAGATTAAGAAGGGGAGAGAGAAGATTAAAACCAACCAAATCAAGTGCAAAACCAACCAAATAAGAGAGATCTATGAGATATGAACAAAGTTAATATATGCTACTTGAGGATGAAGGTTTTACAACCACTCTACCTAGAGAATAAGAGAGCACATCACAGCAATCACACTTTTCAAAATCTAACCCTAGAATACTTGGCTTCAATGAGTAGATCTAGGATGGTTAACTAGCAAGTCTTCATCCTAACCCATTAAATAGACAAGGCAACCAGCCCCATCTAACCCTAATGGATACTATCCACTTAGCGCATAAACATGTTAACCCCACATAATACGGGTTCTACTTATACACTGTACTTGTGCACGCTTTTCAAAGCACGTAAGCCCGAATCCGCTAAGTCCTTAACTTTTGATCTAACATGATCTTCTTAGCTTCTTTCTGACCTAAACTGCTTTCCTAAGCACCGCTCAAGCACCGTTGTTTTCATCCAAGATAGTTTTCGATATTTTGGTCAACTTACCAAAATACCCTTTCTTGATACGGTCTTCATCTTTCATTACAAGCAATCGTCATATCTAGCATGTGTAGATGCACTACTGGCTTACCATGTGTTGTCAAGTCTCTCTTGTTCTGGTTCCACCAAACCAGCCTCACTTGGACTGGCCAGGCCACATGGTGCAACCCATTGCTCAAACTTCCCTTCAACATTTTTTTGCCTTCCTTGTGCCATGCTTGACCTCAGCCATCTCACCTGTCATCTTTGATCATTCTGGTCCTAGGCTCCTCCATAAGCGTACCCTCGATCCTCGCCGTTGACCATGGTTGATTCCAAGTGTCCCTGCACATACAAAGACCAAGAAATCGTTCTCAGGCACAAGTTCTTCACAGCTTGACCCATGTTAGCCAAAACATACTTCATGCAACATTAATGCACTGACCTAGATCAACCCAATGAATCCATGACTTAATTTCCCAAAATCCAAGAATTTTCACCTGGGCCGGCACTACCATCCACCATAGGCCTATACTATCGCATCTCACAATTAGACCTATTTGAAAATAAGCTACCAACAAGTAAATCACAGTACTACCGCTCTATAGTCTGGCCATCATGGTACTACCACTTAGCGGTATGTCCACTGTGATCATACCATTCCAAGCAGTTCGACTAGTGCCATATCGACGGTACGATCGGTTTTCCTAAAAAAATTTAGAAAACAATCCGGAAAAATGCAATCTTTTCAAAACCTAATACCTACTCCATAAAACTTGTAATGGTTCATTACAACATTATCTTGGACCTTCTACATGGTTCTTTAATCTCTCCCTTGATGAATACATTGACATTTCTTTAAAAATGCAAATAGGAGGTGGTTTTAGACACACAGAGAGAATTTTGCAAAGAGACGCTCAAAATGGTCACAAGAGAATGCAAAGACTGAAAATGACCATATGACGCCGAAATTGAGTGAATTACTGAAAATAGCAAGTTTTCCATAGAAAGCTTCAAATCCACCAAATAAATTAGAAAATCTCACTCCAAATTCATATGAAAGAACAATTGTTTTATTTGATCTTGGTCATGGTGAGAATAGAACAAAACATCAAGAACAGGAAGAAATAAAAGCTCCAACTTAGTAAGATTTGCACAAAAACTCCAAATTATGCTCTAGAAATGCATTTTTACCCATGTTTCTCCCTCTTTGACAATAGAATCATCAAAATGTATAGAAGAAGATAGAGCGTGAATAAAATAAAGTGGCTATATTTTATTCATTATTAGCTGGGAGCTATAAAAATTATCCAAAGTGACTTTACAAGTATTACACCAAGCCATATTGTGTGAAGAAGCTATCTAGATCATTGCAATCTATATATAGCAAAGCTAAAACTAAATGCGTAATAATCTAAAATTAAATAGATATATAGTATGTCAACTTGCTTAAGATCAGAGTTTAGGTAAAGGTATCCAAAAATGAGTCAAGCCATATTAATAAACTAAATTTTATCAAGAAACTATAATTGAGTCTATTTAATTAGAGTGCTATAAGTTCACAATTGAATCATTTTATTCAATCACTTAGAATTTGAGAATAATTAGCACTATTGGTAATTTTTGAAACATTTGTTGGTCTTATCTTAGTAAAGCAAGTCCTAGACTAGGAGCTATTCACAACTACCTCCTAAGTTTTAATCGTTTTTCACATTTTTTGCTTTCTTAGTTATGTCCTAGATCCTAAGCCTTACTGTGACCATCCCAAGTGAGAAGCTTAAAAAAGTGGACTTGGTCATTCAAACCCCCCTGAGTTCATATCTAGTGCAATGTCAAGCCATTTCATGAGAAAGAATTGGTGAGATCAGTTTTTTCGCACATCAGGAGACCAGTTTTGAAATTTCAGTTTTAGTTCAAGAACAATGAGCTACTCCTTAGTCTGTAATCTATACCCGACCTGAGCTGTAAAAGCCTAGGTGAAGTAAACTCATGCTTCAATAAAAAACTAGCATAACTCAATATAAAGCTCAATTTAGATTCAAGAGTCAACTTAGCTTATGTGACATGACATGAAATATAAGAGGATCACTAGAGCGAAACTAGTCATAAGATCCAACAAGACATGTTTTAGTTCAAGTTTCTCACATTTAAGAAAGTTAGCATGGCAAAGCTAAGCTATACATACAAAAAATGATAAATCTAGCAATTTGGCACAATACATGGTAAAAATATAAAGTAAGATATCATGTCACACAAGGATAATAGTCAAAACTCTATGTAATTATCTTACAATACAAGTTACTAAAATTAAATATGCACTATGATACAATGAATGCAAAAAAAAAGAGTAAAACTCCCCCTCAAAACAGGCCAAAATGACTAATAACCCCAACTCTTCCTGTAAAGAAGCAAAACAAGAATAATCAAGAGACTTATTAAAAAATTATTTGCAACCTGCTGCTCTGACTCTACAAAGTGAAGCACAACATCACCATTCTCCATATGGTCTCTAAAAAATAATATCTAATATTGATGTGTTTGGTTCTAAAGTGTTGCACTGAGTTTTTGACAATATTTTATGGTGCTAGTGTTGTCATAGAAGATAGGAACACTAAGACCAACGTATAGTCCCACAGAGTAGATAAGATCCAGATAACCTAGGAGCAACTACTAGTAATAGCTACATACTTTTCCTTAGCAGTGGACTGTGCAACAAAAAACTGCTTCCTAGATGACCAAGAGATAAGGGATGTGGCTAAGAAGTGACAGATGTCAAACATACTCTTCCTATATATTCTACACCCCGCAAAATCAGCATCAGCATCAGAAAAGCGTAAAGAGAGTGCAAAAGAATACCAGAGTCTAAAGTCAAGAGTGTCCTGAAGGTATCTGAAGAAGCGACGCACTAATTGATGATGTGAGGCATGAGGAGAAGACTAAAATCGAGCACACAGACACACAATGAACTATATGTCCAACCTTGATGCCGTCAGGTAGAGGAGGGAGCCGATCATGCTAGGTACTCCTTCTGGTCCACTGGCTCTCCATACTCATTAGGAACTAGTATGGTAGAAGTGGCAATTAGAGTAGACATTGGCTTGCTGCTTCGCATGTTAAAGCACCAAGAAGGTTCTTTCTGTACTTGTTTTGATGAATGAATGCTCCTTCTTCAATTGCTTGACTTGAAGACTAAGGAAGAAAGCTAGTTCGCCCATCATACTCATTTTGAATTCACTGCTCATAGAATTTGAAAATCTGGACATAAAGCATGAGAAGAACACATAATTTAATGTCATCCACAAAAATATGAATGAGTAAGAAGTCATTATCATGCCTGTGAGTGAACAAAATTTTATCTATCATTCCTATTTTGAAATAATTTTAAGCAGAAAACTTTTAAGCCTACCATATCAAGCTCTACAGGCTTACTTCAATCCATACAAGGCTTTGGAGAGTTTAGATATATGGTTTGAGAACTTAGGATTTTCAAAATAGGGGAGGGGGTATTTGTTTGATGAGTTTTTATGCAAACATGCTAAGCCAAAGCAAATTGGGAGGTATATGTTAGAGAAGATAAAGACTTTGCTTTTTGTACATTTTATGGCTGTGCTGCTCCTTGAATTGGCAGCCCGCCACCTGCCGTCTTCAAAATGCTACGTGCCAAAGTCATCCCCCAAGTTCACAGGACTTTGACCATGTTGTGTCGATCACGGCTCCACGACCACGTTATGTTGACCATGGTCCTTTCAACCTCGTTGGTATGACAACATTATTCTCTTTAACCGTTACTTGACGCCTCAACCCCAGCTCCTTGACCATGCAAGCCCTCAAAGCACTGATCGAATACTTAAGCTTGGTTCACTAAACGGTTCGCACTGTTTTATGACTAGCTTACTATAATCCGAAGGGTCTCCAACTCCAGGGGTTCCGAATGGTCTCTGACTACTACATGATCTTGGGCACACATATACTCAACTACCATCAACAATAAGATTAGTGCCAACACGATCTCATGGCGTGGTCGATTTATGGCAGCCTATGCACCAAGATGGAATGAAGAGATTGGTTCTGGGTGTATTGACTTCGCAATGGAAAGATGATTGCACCATATCTCCATTTGATGGAAGTAATTCTCAACAAATTTTTTCATATGGAAAGCAGAAGTTTAGAAGGAAAGAAATCAGTAATTGATCAGGAATTTGATCTCAAAATTAATGGCACGATTCACACTCGAATGTCACCGACCACCCGCTGGGCTAGGACACTTCCAATTGCCTCTAATACTTGGATGCTTTCGACTGTCTATGATACTTGGTCGCTTTCGACTCCCACTATACTCTGGCATCGTTAACCACCTTGATATTTGGTCATTTATGACCACCTGCTGTGCTTGGTCACTTACGACCACCGGTTGTACTGGATATTATCGATTGCTCGTCATGCTCAGGAGCTTACGATCATTCGTAGTGCTCGAACATCATTGATCATCCTCAATACCCTATCACTTATGATTGTTTGCCGTATTTGAGCATCTCCGACTACCTTCGGAACTGGGCACTTTTGACCGCCTTCGATACTCAGGCTTCTCTGATTGCCTTCAAAACATGGTAATTTTGACCGCCTTTAATATTCATACTTCTCCGACTACCTTCGATATTCAAACGCCTCCGACCGTTTGTCGAGTTTGGATGTCTCCAACTGCCTGTAAAAGACAGCACCTCCGACTGCTTGTCATACTTGGATGCCCCTGACCAACTTTGATACTCGGTCGCTCACAACTGGTCACCGTAGTCAGACACTTCTGACCGCCCTTGATACTCGTACACCTCCAAATTATTGTCGAGTTCGGAGGCCTCCGACCGCCTGTAAAAGATGAATGCCATCGATCGCTTGTCATACTCAGACGGCCCCGACCAACTTTGATACTCGGTCACTCATGACCGCTCACTGTACTCAAGCGTCATTGATTGCCTTCGATACTTGTACGCCTCCGACAGCTTCTCGAACTCAGACGCCTCTAACAGCTTATCGAAGACAGGCATCTCTGACCGCTTGTCGTACTTGGCTTCCCTGACCAACTTGGATACTCGGTCACTCATGACCGCTCACTGTACTCGAGCGTTGTTGACTACCTTCGATAGTCGTACGCCTTTGATCGCATGTCGTACTCGGACATACCCGAATGACTTCACTACTTGGTCGTTTATGACTGCTCGTCGTGCTCGAGTGTCTTTGACCCCCTTTGGCACTCGGACGTCTCCGATTGTTTCTCGAGCTCGAATGCCATCGACCGCACGCTGTACATGGTCACCTTCGACCACTCACTGTACTTTTGATGGATTTCGACCATGGACAACTTTCGATGGGTTTCGACCAGGATGGCTGTCTACCACAGACAATTTTTGATGGATTTTGACCATGATAGACTTCAACCACAGACAACTTTCGATGGACTTCAACCATGATGGACTTTGATCGTGGATAATTTTTGATGGATTTTGACCATGATGGACTTCGACCATGGACGTCTTCCGATGGACTTCGACCACGGACAACTTTCGATGGACTTCGACCATGGATAATTTCTGATGGATTTCAACCACGATGGACTTCAACCACGCGTGGCTTTAGATGGATTTCGATCACAATGGCTTTCGACCATGGACACCTTCCGATAGAGTTCAACCATGATGGGCTTCGACCACGGATAACTTTCAATGGATTTCGACCATGATAGACTTCGACCATAGATAACTTCCGATGGACTTTGACCATGATGGACTATGACCATGGACAATTTTTTTATGGATTTTGATCATGATGGACTTCGACTATAGGTGGCTTCCAATGGACTTTGACCATGATGGACTTAGACCATGGACATCTTCCAATGGAGTTTGATCATGATGGACTTTGACCACGGACAACTTCCAATGGACTTCGACTATAGACAACTTCCGATGGATTTCGACCACGATGGACGTCAACCACGGATGGCTTCTGATGGATTTTGACTATGGTGGATTTCGATCACGGATGACCTCCGATGGGTTTCGACTATGGTAGACTTTGACCACGAACAATTTTTGATTGATTTCGACCACGATGGATTTCGACCATGGATGTCTTCCGATGGGTTTTGACCATGGTGGCTTTCGACCACGGACAGGTTGTGATGGGTTTCGACCATGATGGATTTTGACCACGGATGTCTTCCGATGGATTTCGACCATGATGAATTTTCGACCATGGACAACTTTCGATGGATTTCGACCACGGACAAAAGTCTAATGGATTTTGACCATGATGGATTTCGACCACAGATAACTTCCGATGGATTTCGACTGCGGGTAACTTCTGATGGATTTCGACCAGATGTCTTCTGACCATAGACAACTTCTAATAGATTTCAACCACGATGACTTTTGACAACCGGCTAATTCGATGCCCGATGGGCTTTGACTACTAGCTGCTTTGATGTTCGATGGTTTTCGACTACTGACTGTTTTCGATGGTCGGCGGCTTTCGACTTTCAACTACCAACCACTCCTGAGTGCCGATGGCTTTGGTTTTTGAGGAGTCTTGTTCCAATGATCTTTATTTACCACGTTGATATTTAACCCTAACATTCTGATCAGTTAAAAGTAAGGATGGTTTGCCCTTAGACACTTGAGTTTGGTTAAGTGCGTCTGCACTGTAGTGGGGTCTTTCCTGTTGGTCACTTTTCACCACTTCGATATATGACCCAGGCGTTCTGCTCTACTAGTCTTACCGCCTGAATTAAGTACATCTACTACATCGATTCTACTGCTATTGTCGTTAGATTAGTCATACTTGATGTGATCATGCACACCTTTAACCACCTTAATTTTACGTGCCTTTTGATACCGACAAGGTCGAACGACACGGGCAGGTGAGGCCACGCTGTCAACAGCCCTCTAGACTGATGAGGCTATGGATAATGCCAACGCCCACATTTACATTAATCATTCATCACATGCATGGAGAACGTGAAGCGAAGACTGAAGACGACGACCAATGCACAGCTTAATTGGAGGTATTCTGTGAGTTCGCCCTACGGATGTAATTAATGGGAGCCTTCTGAGGCCCTAGGAACCAAGAGATCACATCCCTATGTTAGATCTGCTATGCCAACAGGCTATGGAGCGCATATACATAAACGAAACTTGTAATTTTGTTAGTCTCAAATGAATGAATAAAATACATATTTTCCCTATCTTTCTTGTCTTTATTTATCTTGTGTATTTTAGTACACTGGCACACCCGCACCTTGTATCCTAAGGCAAGAAAGTTGTAAGTGATTTCTCGTGTCAAACAGGTTGCTTGACATAGACCTCTTCTTTTATAAAACCATTTAGCAAAGCACTCTTTACATCCATTTGAAAAAACTTAGAGCCCTTAGACGCTGTGAATGTTAGCAATATACGACTGTCTTCTAATCTAGCTATTGGTACAAAGGTCTCTTCAAAGTCTAAGCAATCTACTTGGGAAAAACCTTAAGCTACAAGCATTGCCTTGTTGCAACTACCAATGCATCATCACTTCTCTTATTTTTAAAAACCCATTTTATTCTAATTATATTATGATTAGGAAGAGGTTCAACTAAGTTCCAACTTGGTTTCTTTCAAAGTTCTCAAGCTCTTCATGTATGGCATTGACCCAAGAGGAATCAGATAACGCATGGGTGAGATCTCGAGGTTCAAAAGATGCAACAAAAGCAGAACATGTATGAGAATCTGGAGAGGTAACCTAGAGCAAGTAAGTCACTCATGGAGAGCCCCAATTATCTTCTCCTGAGGGTGTCACTCGAAGCACCGGTGAAGGTGGGAGGAGGCTGCTTTGCTGAACCTGGAGTTGTGGAAACAAGCTCTCCAACCAACTCAGGAGTGACTAGAGGAAGGATTGGGGGTACTCATCCTCTAGGTTAGGGTCATCGTCAATGAAGATGCTTTCTTGATCACCGTGTACCTATGTACCTACACTGTCAGGTCGAGTACCAGGAGGACTAGCTTTATTAAAAGTGACTTTACAAATCTCAACAATTTTGTTAGTATCCAAATTAAATACACAAAAACCATGAGAAGAAGTAGAATATCTAAGAAAAATATCATCCTAACATCTAAATTCAAATTTATCCAAGTTGCCATATTTAAGAATGAAGTACTTGCAATAAAAAATATTGAAAAGAGAGACGCTAGGCTTATGACCAAATCTAAGGTCAAAAGAAGTCTCACCTATGGACGATCTCAAGAAAATCCTATTGAACACATAACAAGTAGTATAAATCACCTCAACCCAAAACTTCCTAGGGGTGCATTACTCATCTAGTATGGTCCTAGCCATCTCTACAAAGGCCCTATTCTTTCTCTTTACAACCTTATTCTGCTAGAAGACTCTAGGTGAGGAAAACTGGTGCTCTAAACCACTCTCAGTGTAGAAAGTAGCAAAAGACAAGTTCTTTAATTTTGTGCCATTGTCACTCCTAATGGCACACACCTCCTACGAGGTCAATTGCTAATATAAGGGCCAACTCTCTAAAGCAACCAAAGTTCCCATCCTTAGAAACCAGAAAATATACCCAAAAATACCTAGAGAAGTCATCTACAATGATAAGCACATACTACTTTCCTCCTGCAGAATGGACTCTAAAAGGGTCAACTGTGTCTAAGTGCAAGAGCTATTCAGGGCCATTAGTCATTGCTAAGTAAGAGGTGGATGAGAAGTAGAAACTATCTTACCATGTCTACAGGGTATGCACACTAGATCTCTAAAACTTTTAAGCCTAGACAATAATCTAATAAGGTCCTTGTTACTAACTCTAATCAAGTGATCGAAGTCTATATGTCTAAACCTACGATGCCACAACACTAAGTCGTGAGAGTCAGAAGCCATAAGATACCTAGGGCTAGAGATAGAACATATTTGAAATCAACACTAAAGATCCTCTCAAACCTAAAGATCCTAAAAATATACTTACCCAAGAGTCTGGAACTCTACACTCTCCACTCTTGAAACTCATTTCTAGACCATCATCAAGAAGCTAGGAAATATATAACATATTATACCTCAGCTTACCTACCAAAGCGATGTCCTTAAGCATGAAATTATTGTTGATGCACATTGTACCCTTTGTTGTCAGTCTCAGTAGAAGCATCCCCCAAATGTTATCAACTCGTTACCAGATGCACGAGTGAGGGAGGAGAACCATCGAGAATCTCTGGTCATGTGTCGTGAACACCTGGAGTCAACAAGCCACATGTTCTCCTTCCTCGCTAGATGGATCTACATAGCATAAACAGGAAATATCTGTGCCTCAGTACTAGGGTTATTAATGAAAGACTTGGGAATCCAATACTGAACCACACGATGTTTAAGAACAATAGTAGAAGTAGAAATAAAATGGTTAGTAAGATAATCACAAGGATGAACCTGAGAACCTCCGAGACCTCTCCAAATTATCCTACCAAAATGCCAGTACTCTCTTGTCTAGACGCTACCCGTGGTCTACCCTCACAATATTCGAACCCAAAGCGCTACCTACAGTCACCAAAGGAGTCAAAACAGTTATCTACATATCTAGACCTATTCCTGGAAGGAAAGACAGGAGGCTTCGCTCTAGAGACACTCACAGGTAAAGAAACTCCTCTAATGGACCTCAAAACACACATCCTCCCTTTTCTCTCAACCATGACTCTACGAAAGTAGAACTCAACAATGTGGTCATCTTTCTTGTAGAAGGTGCAATGATACTTGACCTTTTGAGGGGTCTGACCTGCTAAAGTAGAAGCACCTAACTTGCTAGAAGCGGTTTGGGTAAAACCTACTGACTTAAAGATAGTCTTGGATGGCTTAGGGGGTTTTACCTCAAACTTGCTACTCTCAACTACTCACAACTTTAGGTGGGTGATTCTTAGGATATTGTAGGCAATTAAATCATAGGCCACTCTTCTTTGCACTCATCTTAGATTTGTCAAGGATTATGTTGATGTTCTTCTGACCAGAAAATCTCTCAAGAGTCTTTTTGATGTAGTTATTTTCTTAGGCTATGTTCTTATATATAGCACACTTATTGGTTTTAGTTGGTCTAGCATATGTTTCTTTATGGATAGCTACCTCTAGTTTCAAAGCCTCACAAGACACACAAGGAGAATTTTTAATCCTATGCAACTGCTCTTTATATTTGACTCTAAAAACCTCATGCATCTCATCTAAATCAGTCCTAATTTCAGCACAAAATGTACAAGAAATATAATTAATAACTTTCTTAGATGTAGTCATAGACATGAATTTTTTAATTTTAAATTTTTCTTCAAGTGTCTTGTTAAGAGCATCAATCTTAATTGTGAGTTTTCGATAATTTTCACGAGATTTAGTCCTAAAATGAAGAAGCATTTCAGTCATTTCTTTCAATTTAATTTTACTAACCTCACAATGAGAGTAAGTATGATTATGATTAAATTTGAGTAATTTCTTAGTAGCACTATCCAATTTTAATTCAAGTAAAACACAATCTGAGTAAGATACATAAATAACATATAAAGGAATCATATCTAAAGTAATAGCATTCAAGCACTTATAATCATCACTAGACTTAAGAAATTATAGTTCATCTAAAGCATCTTCAAGTTGATTAGCAATAGAAGAATGGACAATTTCCATATTAGCCATTTCATTATGCAAGCACAAGCAAGATTCATAATTATCATCAGATTCACGGATTTGGTTCAAGTTGTTAATCATGATGTCCTGGTTCTTGATCGTTTTAACTTATTTCTTCAGTTTTTGTTCAGCAGCAATAAGAGCACGTTTTATCTCTTTGGAGGAGGGGCACACCTTGTCAGGATCACTATAGGGCTCATCAGAGGAGGAGTCGACGTCGGTGCTACCCTTGGCCATGAAGGACATGCTGGTGAAATCTTGCATCTTCTTCTTGCCACGGGAGTCATCCTCATCATCCTCTGACCCGAGTCTACATTGCTTATGTCAATGTTCTCAAGAGCGACAAGGACTCAATTGACGAACTTGTGGTAGTTGGGCTTCTTAGACTTGATGTCACATGCTTAAGGATGCCTTCAAAATCTTTCTCCTCCTCGCCCTTCAGTTTGGGGTACTTAGCCCAAATGTGGCTTGACTCACTACACTCAAAGCAAGTGACAGGGCCGCCCATTCTCTTGTTCCTCATCTTGTTATATGGTCTTGTGAATTTTATTAATTGGAGGGCTAACTCATCCTTAGGAAGCTTCTCTAGCTGCTCATCACTCAAAGAATACATTGATAACAATGAAAATTTAGAAGAGTCAAAATCCAAAGAAGTAGAAGAGCTGGTCTAAGTAGAGTCAATCATAAGTGCTATCCACTCTGTCTTAGGGAGACGTGGGATGAAATGAATCTCATGCATCTTCAATCTTGAGTAGAGTTTATCCATGGTAAGATCACTTATGATAGTGTTGTCATTGATGGAGGTGATCTTCATTCCCCAAACATTTACATCTAGTGCACCTGGAGTACATTCTCAGAATTAGAAAAGGTCAAACCAACAGCTCGAAGATCATGCAATAATCATGTTCAACCTTCCCCACAACTCATACAAAGATTCACCAAGATGTTGCTCGATCTTTGAGTATTATTTTTACAGTTGGTTCTGTCTCACTTCCTTGATCGCAGTAGATCCCTCATAGTAGTTACCGAGGGTGTTCTAGATCTCATGAGTAGACCTCAAGTGAGCAACTCACTCAAACTTAGATCGACTAAACCCTTGAATCAGAAAATTGGAAGCCTTGAAATTTGCCTTTACATCTGGTGTAACCTAATCATTGGACATTACAATATAAGGATTCTTTACTTTGATCCAAATTGTTGTCCTTTGAGCCTCGATATAGGATCGCATACGGGCCTTCCAACAAGAAAAATCAACGCCATCAAAAACGGGTGGCTTGGTTGAATACTTGTCTGATGCCATGACTCCTAAGACCGATTAAGATCTATAAAAAGAACTAACTGAGCTCTGATATCACTTGTAGGACTAGTATGGCAACGGAACGGGGTGAATGGTAGCATTAAATTTCCCTCCAAGTATTCACCAATCCCTTACTCTAATAGCTACAAAGTTATGGAAATTTAGGATGGAAAGCCAATGCAAAAGCTAGCAAAATAAGAAGCTAAGGATCTGAGGAACGAACAATAAAATTAGTAGTACCACCACAATACTAGTAGTACCTCTACAACAAATTCATCCAGTTGAACAGTAAAATCAGTACTATTTCAAAACCAAGAATACATGTAACTTTTAATCCATAGATCCAATGACTTGAAACTTATCATGCACCTTCTCTAGGATGTTAGAAACCTATTTCGATAAATAATCAAGAGAATTGTTGCCAAAGTTCTGACATTTTTCCGTTTGAAGAAAGGTTGTCTAAAACAGGGCAAAAATAAAAAAAATGGTGAATATGACTTACTCGTGGGTGGATAATAGCCAAGATAGCTTTAGATATATTCTCACATGTCACAATAAGCTAGAACACCTAAGGATTTGATGCAAAAATGACTAGATCAAAAAAATCACTCGGAGAGGCCAAATCAAGCAAAACCCAAGTAGCTTCAGGAACGTGCTAAACCTAATGACTAGATGGATGGAGATTGATTTTCATGGGACATGTCTATCACTTACATGTCCTTGCATCCAGCAAGATCAAGAAAGGGAGAGAGAAGATAAAAAACAAGTAAATCAAGAGCAAATCAACCAAAACAAGAAAGATCTATAAGAGATAAAAAAAAGTTGATATATTACTACTTGAGAATGAACGTTTTACAACCATCTTACCTGATGGATAAGAGAGCACATCATAATACTCACAATTCTCAAACCCTAACCCTAGAACACTTAGCTTCAATGAGTAAAGTTAGGATGGTTGGATGGTTAACTAGCAAGTCTCCATCACAATCCGTTGAATAGACAAGGCAACTAGGCGCATCTAACTTCAATGTATACTATGCACTTAGCACATATGGGAGAAACAGGTTAACCCTATACAGCAGAGTTTTACTCATACACTACACTTATGCACGCTTTTTAAAGCACATAAGCCTAAATCCGCTAAGTCTTTAGCTTTTGATCTAATATGATCTTCTCAGCTTCTCATTGACCTAAACCGTATTTTTATGCACCGTGATTTTTATCTAAGATAGTTTTTGGTATTTTGGTTAACTTACCAAAATACCATTTTTTTAATCCGGCCTTTATCTTCCATTGTAAGCGATCGTTATACTTGCCATGTATAGATGCACCATTGGCTTTTCACGCATCAGCAAGTCTCTCTCATTCCGGTTCCACTGGACCGCACCTTACTTGGACTGACCAAACCACATGGTGCTACCCGTCACTCAACTTTCCTTCAACATTTCCCCCCTTCCTTGTGTCGTGCTTAAGCTCAGCCATCTCACTTAGCATTCTTGGTCATTCTGGGCCTCGACTCTTCTATGAGCGTAGCCTCGATTCTCGCTGTTGATCATGGTTGACTCCAAGCATCCCTTTACATCCAAAGACCAAAAAATATTTTCGAGCACAAGTTCTTTACAACTTGAACTACGTTAGTTAAAACATACTTCATGCAATATTAGTCAAAAAATGCAATCTTTGCAAAATCTAATATCCACTCCACAAAACTTACAATAGTTCATCACAAAATTATCCTGAATCTTCTCACATTGTTCTTCAACTTGTAAACTAACATGCAAACGTAACAAAATTATTACCACACAATTTCACATTTGGAATTTGCCTGACACTAGGTACAGTAGATTTTTTTCTCCTTTTTGTTTTTGGCTTGTTTTGTGGGCTCTAGTGTTCTACTAGCTAGCTAATGTAGCTTTTGCTCTTTTGCCTGCGTTAGGCCATCTATGGGAATGCATGCATGAGATCAGAGCTATGACTATTGGGCAATAGCGGTAAAAGGAGAAAGTGTTTAAAATAATTTCCATTTAATTTGTTTTGCTTTTGCATGTGCTCAACTGTTCATTAGCGTTCCTCAATCGCTCTCTATGTGTCAGGTGTTAGCTCTCCTCGTGATCTGCTCTTTATTAGCGAATATTTTTGACTTTGCTTTGCATTTGTCTTTGGTTGGCAATACATAATGCAAACATTTTATCTTCCTAATTAAGTAGTAGGTTAACCTTTGTGTTCCTCTACCAACGCCGATCTTGTTTAATTTGACCTATATATAGGAAGATTTAAGAATCGTCATAAGTGTACAAACAAGTGTAATGTTTCAATCCATGGCTTAATGGGGCATTGAGGTCAAATTAAATCAAGTATGCTTACAGAAGTTTTGAAGTACAGATAGTACATTGCCCGCAATTCCTCAACTCGGTTTAAGTTAATAATTTATTGTATAAAACCTACCTGTTATGAATTAGTTGGAACATAAAACTCTCGACTGCATAATCATCTATCCAATCTTTGTACTACGAATAAAATTGTGCTTGTTGGGGAGTGGTCCCTACCTTGCCCAATCAGCCCACTAGGAGCAACTGGATATGAGATACACACTCTACACCTCTCCCCTCTTGAATTTTAGACTCCGGGTGCCTATTTGGACCTCCCGAAGCTCTGGTATCCACTATTCGGTGTATAACCACAACAGTTAGTGACATACGTGGGAGAGGTGTAGAAGCTATGAGCTGAAGCAAAGACGCTTGGGCTAGATGATGCCAAAGAGGAAGACGACGACAGCCTTTAAGCAAAAGAGGAGAACCACAGCTAAGACTGCAACCACAACCAGTCTAGTTTTTTTTCCTAGAGTGCAATTAATATACATGCCACTACTGAAGTTGAACTTGATCAAGCTAGCTTGGGCAAGAACCATAGGACTGATAACAGCGACTAGAAGGGTTGAATAGGAGCCAACACGATTAAAAAATCTTTCTAAATCTTTTCCTCAAAAGAGAAAGCAAAAACCTTCACTCCAATAGCTATTAGAAGCTATTAAGATTAAAGACCAATCACCCATAAGGAAAGATCCAAGAAAAACTGAGCCAAGTGAACCAAAACTTCCCTAGGTGGTTTGACCGTAGTGTTCATGGTGGTCTAATCGGCCTAGGGTGGCTAGACCTCTCTAAGGGGTGGTTCGAACTCTCCTCTCAGGATAGAACATATTTTCATCACTATATCAAATCCAAAAATTGATGAAACTTTTGATCCACAACTCCAAATAACTTAAAACTTAAACCAAGGCTAAATCACAACCTTAAGAACTTATCCCAAGTAAAGATATTGAAAGAACTTAAGAAAGTTGAGATCTTTTGGCTTTTGAAGCACTACTGGACCAAAACCAGGCTAAAACAATAAATTGAGCCAACTCTCAAACCAAAACTACAAATCAGTTAAAATTTGGTGTACACCTTTTTTAGGATACCAAGAATCTATTTAAATCATGGATATCAATGCCAAAGTTCTGACCTTTATCCAAAACAAGGAATTTTGCACCAAAATCGGACAAAAAAGGGAAATCTTGATCTGCTCTTGCTCATGAGTTCTTGATGATCTAAATGAACTTGAATGGGTTCTCACATATCATAACAAGCTAGATCGCAACAAGCTCAAGCCAAAATGTCCACAAGATCAAAACTCCAAAATCATCCTCTCTTGAGCCAAAATGGGACGAATACAAGAACATGCATATAGCAAGTGCCTAGATGGATGAGATATGGTCTCCAAGAGACATCTTCATTACTTACACGTCACTGACACAAAAACATGACCAAGAGGGGAAGAGAAAGCACCAAAAAAACCACGCCAAATCAAGGTTTCAACTTGACCATAAGAGGGAAATACTTGTACGAATTTTGATCTCTCTGATACTTGGAGAGAAATATTTACAGCCACTCCTAAGCCATACACAAAGCCTAAGGATAATAAAAAGATCAACCATAAGAGCCTCTCACATCTCTCACAAGTTTCTCTCCAAGAACCCTAACTCCTCAGGCTAGGCATGAACTCCCTCAAAACCTTCACCTATGCCATCTCTCTCCCTCCTTATATATGAAGGCTCATAAGAGAAATCCTAGCTAACACCTCTAGTTGGGTTTCAATCACTCTTACATGGGCTAACCCGTAAACCCAACATAATTTTGGGTTTTGCACTTACACATACAAGCTTCTCAAAGCGCACGCACCCATTAACCCATTAGTGAATCAGCATTTGATCCACTTCATATTTTAAGCACATCTATGACCTAAACTACTTAGTCCACTACCGCAATTTTGCACACCGCCACTTTTTATAATAGTCAATTTACCAAAATGCCCCTTTACTGGCTTCCACAAAGTTTCCTGCTTCCTTTGCCTTCACCATGGACCTCACTTCTTCCCGAGATTAGTCCATAACCATCTCCTCCTTTATAAGCAATTCCCATGCTTGCAACATGTAGGTTTACTAATGGTCGCACACCGCCACTTTTTATAATAGTCAATTTACCAAAATGCCCCTTTACTGGCTTCCACAAAGTTTCCTGCTTCCTTTGCCTTCACCATGGACCTCACTTCTTCCCGAGATTAGTCCATAACCATCTCCTCCTTTATAAGCAATTCCCATGCTTGCAACATGTAGGTTTACTAATGGCTCATGCATCGATAAATCTCTCCGTATCGGTTCCCCCGACCATGTCTCGTTTGCACTGACCGCACCATTCGATGAACCATTGCTCGAACATTTTCTTCAACATCTATTGTCTTCCTTTGTGCCTCATGATCTCAACCATCTCACTCGACATCATTGACTATTCTGGACCTTTGGCTCTTCTATGACCGTAGTCCCAGCCCTTCTTTTCGACTATAGTTACCTCTAAGTATCCTACACATCAAAGAACAAAAAATTATTTCTGGGCATAAGTTTTTCACAACTTGATGCATGTTAATTCAAACATGTTTCATGCACCATGAATGCACCCAAGCAATGACACTCATGCTGTGCCCACACTCAACCAACTCACGCTCTAAACCTCTAAGGCCGGTCAGATCGCTAACCAAAGGCCAATATGACCGCTGCCTCCTACAGCCAGTCTGACTACCAGCCTTAGGCCGGTCAGACCGCATTCAACAAAATGCATCTAGAAAATTGATAACTCTAAAAACCAAAATCAAACTCCACAAGCTCTCTAAATCGTAAATCAATCAGTTATCATAACCATGAAGTGACTTCTACATGGTCTAACAGGAACAATAGCTGAGGGCAGGTTGATGATATATAATGTGAATGTGACAAACTACTAGCGGCGTGGGGAGAAAAAGTCACGAATTGTTTGCCTTACACTTGCTGAAGAGGGAATGCTGCAAAATGCGTTCCAAAAGGGCGACAGGATGAGGCCTAAGTCGGAAAGAAGCGCATGCAACAAAAATCGATTTATTAATTCTTCCAATTTAATTAAAGAAACGCGCTGCTAGAGCATATAGAGCACTAATTGCATTGCACAAACTGATCAACTTACATACATGCCTAACTAGCACTCGATTCCAACGTGGATCAATCATGGCGTAGTTCAATTTTACTTTTTAACGTGATCCATGAGAAAGGAACTTAATTAATTTAGTGGAGCTTATTAAGTTACGCACTTGCTAGTTTTTAATTAGGAAAATTGGATAAATACCACTAAAAATGTTAACTTTACCATTTAAAAGAATCAATTGGTGGTGGTGATGATAATTGTACGATTGCCTCCACTTCCTCCTGGAAACCAAGGAAAATCAATTCCTTCTATCCATAACAACGCCCAGGCATTTGATTAATGTAAGTTAGGAAATAACATCAGTAGCGATGTTTGCATGTGGTTTAATTCCACATATTAGTGCGACATCCTGTGGCATTTTTGAAAAAAAAATGAATTATGCTTGTCATTTACTCCATTCAGTTTACCCCTCCCTACTTTGCTAAATCATGGCATCCACCAATTAATAAACCTCTAAACAAAGTTGCATGATCATCATCATCATCATCATTATTATTTGCATGTACGACTCGATGGCTGCATTATAATTGTTCCCCTCCTATGTACAACTTTAACCCTTTTAGCTCCATCCATATGATGGAATGTAAATGTGCCTTTAGGGTTTGCACGATAAGAGGGGAGATACCTCCATACATGACTTGTCTTATCACATGTAATGGCATGTGGGGCCTACGTGCATGGCGATCTGCTACGTGACACAAAGGCACGCATTTTATTGCGCCCAAGGCCTAAGAAAGCCAGACACATGCGTAGATTGATAGTCCTTTTCGCTAGGTTATTATTTATTTATGTGTTATTAAACAAAGAGGTTCGATATGTGTATCTGTCGAACTATAGGACTTGTCTACGTACTTGTCGCTGCTTTTGTAGTTCACTGTTGTCCATGTCGATCCATGCTCCCTTTTAGATTGCATGCATAGTTTAATATATATATATATACTACGTACGTACCCATGGTATCTATCTATTAATCTATATATCCATGCATAGCTAGGGGGATTGGCATAGTGATTCAGCCCTTCGTCCCATTTCTCAAGGGAGAATGGTTAGTCAAAAGTCCAACCGATTCCTCAAATTATACATATACGTAACAAGTCTATCGATCTGAGCTGAGCCGTCTGTTAAACGTGACTTTTTTTAAGGGCTTTGTTAAATATTATCTAGATATTTTCTTTCTAACTATCATATAGATTTATGATCATTGGATTTTTTAATAAGCAGCTAACTTGATTAAATGCGATGCGTTTGCCCGGCATTTCCTTTTACAAATTAATTTAACACATACGATTCGCACTTAGCGATATACTTTGACCAAGTGGAGCCATATATATATATGCCAAATAATTTGGCCCGCTTTCTGGCTATAAATGCACATACGATATGTTTGATTTGTCCTTGCGCCACACATGCCGCAATGACATCTCATATCCTAGCTAATAGAGTAGTAACTTCTGACGTTAAAAAAGAAAAGGGCAGCACAGATATTCTAAACCGTCCAATGCCTGGTCTTTAGGCACATACAATGATACAAATAACTGTTGTCTATAATATTCTTTATATCATCTACAGACAATATTAAAGGCAGTTTCTACAATGGATTTTGTCTTTTTACATATCACTATATACAGCTTCTTAGTGTATAATGTGTCTTATTTCTCGTGTTACAGTCGACTACTGCATGAGAGACAACTCAATTCTCTATGATCCCCATCTCTTCTCAACATTATCTTTTATCTTACGTGGTAAGACTTACAGACAGCTCACGTTGCACCATTGTACATGCTCTTATACATAAATGCAAGGGATTAGATCAAAACGGCAAAGCCTCTTTAAGACCTGAAGCTGTCCCAACCCCTCTGCACCTGCATGAAAGGGACTGGAGCATGGAGAAAAAGAATCTCCACTTATCATGGCTGCTTTCCTTTTCGATTAGCAATATTGGCCTTTGGTTCCAACGCAACTTCAGACTACTAGAGACCTGAAGCTGAATGTGATGTGTGATGTTCACTTCTCCCCAACCAAGGTGGCATGCATATATACATACATGCAGTGGCACTGCTCCAAGCAAAAGTGCTTGCATGGGTTGTAGCTGCTGGCCATTCGCCATCATTACCTTAATCATGGTTGAGTGAGAGGAGTGGGTGCATGGATCCCTAGCTACTTCCATTCCATTATTATTCTACCAATATTTGGATCCTTTCGATCAGGATCACATTTGTAGGAGCAGGACATGTGGTTGGGGCTTCCACTTTGAAGATCATACAGTTCAACGTATTTCACAAGAATATGTCATCATGGTTTTATTGTCACAAATTAAGGTTTAAATATTTGTCAGGTAGAGTTCAGACTATATCATCCATTTCAGGGCAATGCTTAATATATAGAGCAACATCATTTTCAAATGGGAAATTTTCGTTTTTGCTATTAGTTGCGGCCCCTTCTCATTCACTGCAAATTTGGCAGCCTCTTGTTTTTGTCGCTCGTCTGTTAGAACGTTAATCAGTTTCACCATTCCGGCCTGTTGTAGGGGTGGCCCTCACCTAAACCCAGCAGGCCTAGTAGGAGGTTATAAGGTCCAGTATAGGTCATGTGTAATGACATAAGTGCCCCCGAAGGGGATAACCAGATGTAAGGGTATAACTGTAAAAGCACTCCTCATGTGTGCATATATATGAATACAGGTCATGGGGAGAAGGCAGACCATTACTCATCTCCCTCACTCGCCACTACCATCTCTCTCTCTGTTTGGTCTGTAACCACAACAGGCCCCATTCTAGTAAGTTAATTAACAGGGTTTGACAGCACAGGTCGTCGGTCGATATCAGTAATTAGAGGCAATGCCAAAATCTCATATGGGTTGCCACAAAGGCACAAACAATGACACTGAGCTCCTAACCTTGTAAAGCACTCATTAATCCTCTTAGACCTCCCTACGTAATCATGTGCCAAGGAATATCTGTCTTAGGATGTCTCCCTCCGAAGATGCAAGCAATTGAGATCAAGTCTTAGGTCGAGTTCAAACTTAAAAAAGGGCCGGGAAAAGTAAAATTGTTAGGCCATGCTCAACTTTTCTTTTTGACAAAACTGAGTGAACACAAACCAACAAAATAGACACTTTCCATTACAAAGACTAGCCCTTTATATATTTTTTTTTCTAAAGAAAAGGTGCTCGATCGACTCCAAGAGCAAGCATCATACTATGCGGGTGTTTGGGACTGCTCCACAAACTCTGCTCCACAAACTCTACCGTGGAGCAGCTCCACAAAAAACCTGGAGTTTGTGGAGTACCCCTTTAGGTGCTCTCACAACTCCACCTTTTTTCCTCGAACAGAGTGCGTGGAGCTGAACCTGTTTGGCTAAAAAACGTGGAGCGAAGCTGAAAAACGTGGAGTGGAGCAGTCCCAAACACCCCCTATATATGCACTCATATTGCAGCCAATGTTTCATCAAAAAAGATTGCAGCCATTGTTTCTCTTGATTTGGAGCTCTACCTCACCAAGTGCAAAAGTTCAAGGATGGGCCAGACCGCCACAGTGGTTGCCAAGAACTAGCCAAGCATGCTGAAAGGAGATGGTGAAACAGTACTGATACCTCCCAATTAGCAACAGCCTTTCCTCTCTCTCCCTCTCTCTCTCTCTCTGGCCCCGTCTTCTTCCCTACAGCATTCATGAGAACATCCTATTGACCGACATCTCTCTTTTTTGTCTGCAGCTGTTGACTACTCCAAATTCAAAAGAAAACGATCTAGCTAGCTATCTATCAGTATGCAACCAAGGATCAATGTTTGCATGCAAGCTGCAACACACTTCACTCTCATATTTACATACCCCCATGCATTTCCTCTCTCTACGAAACTAACCCTCTATAACACTGTATACTCCACTGTACCAGAGTTTGGTGTACATGTACCACGTGTTATGAACTTATAGATACGCCAAGAACCCTCTTTCTGTTGCAAGAAGCTATGCGACATTTGGCCATGCTAACACTCCGTTGGTTGCAATGCACATTTATTTGGTTTTTCTACGTTGATTAATTGTATTTTTGGTTTTTACATGCATGCAATGATGTACTTCCTAGAATTTTGGACGCTTTTGGCACTGTTGCTATCCGAAATTCCGAAAATAGCCTCTTCGAAAACGAAATTCCAACTCTAGCCCCCACCTGACCGCACCATTTAACCGCGTCGCGACACGTGTCCAATGGTGCGGTCGGGGAGCGCACCACACCTGAGTGGTGCGGTCCCCGACCGCACCACTCACTCTGATGTGACCACGTGGTGCGGTCGGGGAGCGCACCACTCCGGTGTGGTGCGGTCCCTGACCGCACCATTGACACGTGTCACACTCCCGTTAAGTGGTGCGGTCAACAGGGTGCTAGAATTGGAATTTTGTTCTCCTCAGCGCCATTTTTGATATTTTCGGGTAGCAACCGTGTTAAAAACGTCCAAAATTCTACTTCCTACACACACACGCTTGTAGTAGCATTGTACATCAGAAGGCCTTTATATCGTTGCTTGTTTTTAACTGCAACAAATAGCATACAGACCTATACGTACAATAATTGGAGTGTATGTAAAAAAGTCAATGGCTAGCTAGAAACACGTACCAATAGGATTATTTATGGAGATCTTACACTACTACGGATGCATGTAAAATGTCAAAACCAACATCTCTACTGAAAATGCTAACTCCTTTAATTGTGCAAGTGAAATTACAACTGTTGAGATCTCAATCTCCATATATAAATCCAACCGTTTGTACGTATGTGCAAGTAAATACAGTAACTAGATATACAAGATCTCATGCTGCAAATGTAGCAGAGATATATAGCTAAGTGGAATGGTGTACGTATGTAACTGTATTGAAGTGGCCTTTGTGTTTATACCAATACAATCACGAACAAGCATTCATGGCCTTCTCCTTGCACTTTTGCCATGAGAGATCAACATCAGGAATAGTTAACACACTATGGCTGTATGCTATATACTCCCTTCCGTCCAACCTCTCTTTCTCACTCTTTCCTCTTCTCTTCCCTGAATTATTAATTTCTTGTCACTCTGTAGATTGTAGCATGTAGTACTAGACTAGTAGCAGGGGCAGCTGCAGAGGCTAGGGTAGCAGTAGCAGTGGTGTTAGGAGGAAAAACCAGATTTGATACTGTTACTTATGGACTTATGGTATTTATAAAATTAATTATATATACATTGTATTTATAAAATTAGTCATATATACATTGTACTTATAAAAATGGTACTTTGATCGTCCGGTAGGTAGGCTACAGTGAAGACGAGGCGACGCGTGGTGATGCCGCAGGCAACAGGCGCCCACCACCCTGTCAGCAAATAGCAGGCAGCCTGTTGCCCGGTAGGGAAACAGTAGGTAGGCCTGCCGTCCGGTGAGGGAGGCGACAGGTGATTAAGCTAGCTGATTAGCTGGTTTAATTATCTGTTCTAATTTTTTCTCTTGTATTAGTACTAGTATAAATTTGACACAAGTTGAGACTTGAATTGCTATTTTCAAAAAAGAAAGTTCAGTTGAATTTTAGTTGGCATGATTGCATTGCATTGAGAGGCTCTGCACAGAGTTTCAACGGGTTGTTTTTTTAAACGATAGTAATTATTGACAGAAACTAAAAAGATAAATGTTCCATTCATTTCGGTTTGAGTTTCTGGTTTCTAGTTTATTTTTCACTATTAATAAATTTCGTCTTTTTCTGAATTTTTGGCCCTTTTTAACTTTTTTGCCGGTTCTTTTTTTCCATATTCGTTTGTGTTGTCCATAATGAGCTAACATATTTTTTGTATTTAATTTTTTTAATTTAATTACGTTATATTATAGTATAATTTCAGTCAACTATAGTTATAACCCACAATTTTTCAGCCTAATTGAGCACGGCCAAAAGCTATAAATATGACGGCCGTCTACTGTGATGTGAAGTGACTAGTTGTGCAGTGGAGTATTTGCAACATTGCATGCGTCTGCTGGACCTAGTACAATAAAAGTATCCTCTACTGCATACCTACAACCATACATACCACACAGCAACATGCTCATGCAAATTTCTTTCATCTATTCTTTTGTGTGGCTGTGGGTGATTCGGAGAGAGAGGTCTTAGGCCTTGTTACCTTTTGCTTCTATAAATCGTTTTCTATATTAAATAATTTTTTCTACGTATCTAATTTTTAAGTGAAATATTTTTTTAAAATAAGATCTACTAGTCGATTGTAGTATACACTATAGTGATTTCATTTACATCGATCAAAACCGCATGCGAGTGTCTCTCTACATATTTATCTACAAACTGTTACTATTTATAAGTTAAACTCAAAAGTTATTAGCAAAATCAAATATAAACGTCCTCTAATTTGTTGGTGTTAAAACTTTGATCCACAAGAAAACACACACATCGCAAATAAACGAAGAGGACACAGGTGAATTTCTGAATTTCTATTCTCTTATTTGCTCCCTTTTTCCTTACTTTTCTTACAAAACTGGCTACAAGCCTCCTCAATATGTAGGCTAATAATTTCCTACTAGCATACGTATTCGGATTTTAAGTTGGACACAACTTCAATTTGAGTTACACATAAAAACGAATTCTACTATGTTTTAAACTCTAAGTCAAGATTATTTCTAACAGTTGGTAGCTACACAGATCCCAAGCTGAGGATGTGGGAAGAGAATTTCTCCAAGCATCTATCTCTCTCGCGCTTCTCTTGCTTGCATGTAGTGTGTGTAAATGTGTGTGTGTGTGTGGGTCAAAGAGCAAGAGCAACTCATTCCTTTTGCTTACTTTAAAGCAACGCGCAGACGCAAGCACAAACGCACTTGCTCACTCGCTTCTTCTTCCGATCCAGTCTCCTCCTCTACTTCAAGCCTCGAAGCTCTCATCGCGCGCGGCAATGGCTGGAGGCATCATTGCGACGCGTGCTCCCCAATGATTGGTCTGCTCCAACCACCATTGCCGCCACCTCCATCTCTCTCTTCGTATTCTCTAGCTTAGCTTCACACGATGACCAACAACAACAATGGCAATGGCGGCACTAACGCGGTGGCGAGTGGCTGGCTAGGTTTCTCGCTCTCGCCACACATGGCCTCCTCCATGGACGACCACCACCACGTGCAGCAGCAGCAGCACCATGGCCTCTTCTTTCCGTCTGTCACCACTGCCGCCTATGGCCTCGGAGGCGACGTCGTGGCCGCCACCAACGGGTACTACTCGCAGCTCGCCTCCATGCCGCTCAAGTCCGATGGCTCGCTCTGCATCATGGAGGCTCTCAGGAGAACCGATCAAGATCACCACGGTACATATCTAATCACTACCCCATTTGCTTATTCGTGGATCCATTTGTTCTGTTAGTTTGTTAGATTCATGGTGTCTGTGATCCATCGATCAGGGCCGAAGCTGGAGGACTTCCTGGGCGCGGGGCAGCCGACGATGGCGCTGAGCCTGGACAACACCTCCAGCTTCTACTACGGCGCCGGTGCCGGCAGCGGGCACCAGGGGCAGAGCCACGGCGGCCACCACAGCTTCCTGCAGCCGTGCGACTTGTACGGCGGCCCCCCTGCGCCGGCACTGGTGGCCGACGAGGAGGCTGCGGCGGCGGCCACGGCCATGGCAAGCTGGGTGGCCGCGCGCAGCGCCACCTCGTACGCTTCCGCCGACGCCGGCGCCACCGAGAACGGCGGCGGCAGCTCCGTCCTGTCCGCCGCCGCCGCAGTGGGGCACCACCCGCTGGCCCTGTCCATGAGCTCCGGGTCGCTGTCGAGCTGCGTGACCGCTGGCGAGTACGGCATCATGGCGGCGGCGTCCGCGGACGGCGGGCGGAAGCGCGGTGGCGCGGCGGGGCAGAAACAGCCGGTGCACCACCGCAAGTCTATCGACACGTTCGGGCAGAGGACATCGCAGTACAGAGGCGTCACGAGGTACAATACACCGCTGGCATTTGGTTAAGTACGCAATTTATTAATGCACTAACAACCTTACAAACCAGATTAACCTGTGTTAATCAGAGCATATACACCCCTAGGTGCTAAGTCAATATTATAAGATTGAGAAATTTCTTAGCACCAATGCTAACAGATAGAAGAGCGGGTGCTACGCCTAAAATGCATGACACTGAAGCAAACCTTAGCAGCTAGTGCTATGTTACAAAAAAAAAATGTTTAGTATCTATAGGTAATTCTAAGGGTCAAAGAAAAAATAGCTAACAATTATATGGTGAAGAGAGGTAATATATCACCTTAGCGCCCACTTTAGCTGATAAGGGATATATACATGCTCTTTAGTGGGGGAGTTGCATGAGATTAAAAGTAATCCAATAACCTTACACCATAAATGAGGTTACAGATGCGTGCTAATTAAGTAGGTTAGGTTCGGAAGCAAGTGATTAATTAGCGTGTTAATTAGCCTATAGCACATGAGATTAGAGATGTGTGTTAATTAGTGGGGCGGCGTTTAAAATTAAGCAGGCATAGGTGGACGGGGCGGTATGAGGCGCACCTGTGGGACAACAGCTGCAAGAAGGAAGGCCAGACCAGGAAGGGGAGGCAAGGTACGTACTCACGATCTTCATTAACATTAATTCTTACTAATAAGCATGCTTAGGCTGCGTTGTCAGTGGCTAATTAAGCTTCCTCGTTCTTTGGTTAACCGATCCGCTTGGTGATTAATTAACTCCCCCGGCGCGTACAATTATCTGCATGTGCTGCGCAGTCTACCTTGGTATGCTTCCACACCCGTACTATCTTGTTCGTACATGGTTAAAAATGTTTTTTTTTGGAATGAAAATGGGTAGAAATGTTTGTGGTAAAAGTAAAAAAAAAATGAGGTTTTTTACTCACTACATGGTTGGGTTTTACGTTAGGTGGGTACGACATGGAGGAGAAGGCGGCCAGAGCCTATGACTTGGCGGCGCTCAAGTATTGGGGGCCCTCCACACACATCAACTTCCCGGTAATTAATTAATTACTTATAGTACATATTTTTGTTTTACCTTGGCAGCCATGGTAGCTGCACTTACTACCTCTCATCACAAATATATATTATTTTAAGATATATATAGTTAAAATTTAATCTTTGATTATTGATATCTTTTTAAATATTGAGATTAGATACATAAAAATCATATATATATATATATATATGTGTATATATATATATATACGTGTCTTAAAAAATACCTTCACCGTATTATAATTTTATTGTATTTATAAATAAAGTACAATATAAATTAGTGACCAAAATAACGTTTTGAGGATCATGTTGATATCTAAAATAACATATATTTATAGCTAGATGGAATAGTACCGGTGGTGAGTACTCGTAGCTTGAGTTAATTACTTGTTACATGTGTACTTAATTCGATACTACTGCATGTGCAGCTTGAGGACTACCAGGAGGAGCTGGAGGAGATGAAGAACATGAGCAGGCAAGAGTACGTGGCTCACTTGAGAAGGTAAATTAAGTGCTAATCTGCATGCTCAACTGAACACTTTTGACCTTGACCTATAGAGCACGTGCGAACTCATCAATCCTACATGTACTCCATATATATTTTACTGCAGACTAATGTTACTAGTTACTAACTTGGGTGCGTTTACTGCGTGCAGGAAGAGCAGCGGTTTCTCACGGGGTGCTTCAATGTACCGAGGAGTTACCAGGTCTTCACACTTGACTTCGCACACAGTATACAGTACACACACTGCATGCTGTGCTGTCCTAGCTAGCTAGTGTCCTCCTGTCGTTGCATATGCATCAATACTAGTACTGCATCTATACACATTTACCAGTTACTGAGACGGACCGCACAAGGGAGTAGACTAAAAACATTTTATGTATACTATACTATACTGTACTGTACTGTACTATACTATATACTGCATGTGTTTGCAGGCATCATCAGCACGGGCGGTGGCAGGCGCGCATCGGCCGCGTCTCCGGCAACAAGGACCTCTACCTCGGCACGTTCAGTGAGTAGAAGAACCTAATGCTCCTGGCTAGATCTCTGCATCTGTGTGCTCATGAGAGTAGATGTGCATGCATGCGTGCGTCTATATAGGTCGTGCTCTGCATTGGCGTGGCATTGCATTGCATGCGTCCATGATGAGCACGATGATGCGAGGCTACGAATTAGCGGCTAATTCAGCTCAGTAGAGATCACCATGCGGTGCAATGAGATGCGTATCTGGATTGGATTGGTGTTGCGTTGAACGCAGAAGCTGCCATGGCCGGAGGGCGCAGGGTGTCCTGTCGCAATCATCATACGTGTTGCAACCCAATCATGCTTTACCCCTGCCATGCCAAAGAATGTTTTCCTCTCTCTCATTCTCTCTCTCTCTTCTCTCTCTGTCTCTCTCTTCTCTCTCTCTCTCTCTCTCTCTCTCTGTCTCTCAGCTAGCTTGTGCTGCTTGTGTATGGCCCTGTGCGTGAATCCCTGCGATTCTCTTTCACTTTTGCATAAGGCTGGCCTTGCTAGTTTTTACACTGCCGCAACTCGCACGCGCTCCTGCAGCCAGCGGCCGCTTTTGCATGTTTGACCATGGCGATCGATTGAGCCCCCATGCAATGCAACGCGGTGCAAAATCATTTCCTTCGATTCCCCATTTCCCCTGTTCAGAATTCAGATTCAGACCATGGCTGCTTCGTTTGCTCCACGTACTCCAGTCTTGCATGCTTACCTTCCATGCGATATATGCGTATGTGCAGGCACGCAGGAGGAGGCGGCGGAGGCGTACGACGTCGCCGCCATCAAGTTCCGCGGCCTCAACGCCGTCACCAACTTCGACATCACGCGCTACGACGTGGACAAGATCATGGCCAGCAACACGCTCCTCCCGGGCGAGCTCGCCAGGCGCAAGAAGGACGGCGCCGACGACGCCCTGCCCGTCGCCGCTGACACCGCGGCGGCCGCCCTCGTGCAGCCCGGCAGCTCCGCGGACGGCTGGAAGGTGGCCGCGGCGGCGCTGGCCGCCGGCCCGAGATCAGCCGACGCGCCGTGCGCCGGCGACCGCAGCCACGACGTCCTGTCCGGCGAGGCCTTCTCCGTGCTGCACGACCTGGTGACCGTGGACGCGGTGCCCGCGGACCACCACGAGGGCGCCGAGGCCGGCGCGCACATGTCGATGTCGGGCGCGTCCTCGCTGGTGACGAGCCTCAGCAACTCGCGCGAGGGCAGCCCGGACCGGGGTGGCGGCCTGTCCATGCTCTTCGCGAGGCCGGCTGCGGCGCCGTCGTCCAAGCTCATGAGCCCGCTGCCGCTGGGCCCCTGGGCGTCAGCGAGGCCGGCCGCCGTGTCCATCGCGCACATGCCCATGTTCGCCGCGTGGAGCGACGCATGATCGATCGATCCAACCACGCATATGCAAGCACCTCCCAACGCAATTACCGAGCCTGCCTGCGTTCTTGGTGCGTGCAGTGCAGCTATTAGTAGGTGATAGATTAGCTAGGCAACACTTGTGGCTCTTCGATCACTTGGTTACTTTAATTAGGGTTCTCGGTTGGTCGGCGACGTGGTTAGGGAAGGGTTAATTAATTAGCTGGAGCGTTGAAGGTGTAGTCGTAGCGGGAGATTACTCAAGATCGATCGAGGAAATGCACGCACGCCGTGGCCTCTCCTGTTTCCTTCTTCTCCGGCGACGGTGGTGTGCCTGTCAAGCCTATCGGAGCCGGAGAAGAAAGGGTTTTGTAAAATGGAGGCCGGAGGTGCATCTCCCCCAAATCCCAAAATCAATATAATAGCCTCACTAATCGGAGTTCGATGTTTTAACTGGTTTCTTGCACTCGTTTTCATCTTTCAGCATACGAGATCATTCGTGGCCTTCTGCCCAAGTTCATCTTCTCAAGTTGTCCTGCAATGCAAGCTCACTGGGCCTTAGCTTGGGCCCTCACCTCAGAGTCACTTGCAGGTGGCCCCCACATGTCACTGAACTTGTGATCCAATTTGTTGCGCAACGCTGTTCACTGCTGGGTTTCAAATGGGCTGGGCCATAGTACGAGAGGAAACTGAGGTGCACCGATTGGGCCCACTCTCCCTTCTCCCCTGTCTTTCTTTGGGCATGGAGCGGGCTGGCCCAGGCCCAGGCCCATCTCTCTCTCTCTCTCTCTCTCTCTCTCTCTCTCTCTCTCTCTGAAAGCTACGCGTTGCTAACCACGCAGTACAGGAGCATTTGCACACGCAGCAGTGGCAATAATTCAGCAGGAACGAGTGAATTTCTACGAGCAGCTGCGAACCAACCAAACTGATCTAGGCATGTGAGACGATGATCTCACCCGATCGCAGGACAGATGCGATCACACAAACTTCAGGACTTCACAGCAACTACTCGCTCGGTCACTCACAGCTCATCCCCTGTAAATCAAATGTATGTGCAGCCAAGGACGGTGCCCATCTTACTATTGCCATTGTGGCGTTGTCCGGTCAGATGAATCTTGGGAAGGACCGTGTCAGATATTTCACTCTTGCCGTAGTTTTCGCTTCATTTCACCTCCCAGCTGCAGAGATACAGGTAAGGGGACTAGTGGAATGCACAATATATTTCAAGTCTTCCAGAGAGTGGTGCCTGGTGAAATTTCTTCTTTTGATCTTAAACGTTCATGTTCATTAGTTTCCACAATTGAGTACCAGAGACCACGCAAAAGTATACTGTACTAGTGCTGTTGAATGTGTAAGAAAGAGGTCAGGACAACCGAGTCGCCAGTAACATTCGCTGTATCTGAAGACAGTTTCAACAAGTTATTGTTCAGGTCTAAGATTATACCAAGATACATACTTTGTCCAGTTAGTCCTGCAGTGCAGAATGAACAGTTGAGGAGACACAGAAATAAGTTTCTCTATGTGGGCATTTTGCTGAAAAACAAATACAAGTGTGTTTGCCAGGTCAGGCAGGGCAGGTACAAGCAAATGCATTGGTCAGCATAACTGAAAGAAGGCAGGGTGTTCGAACTTTGGAACAGGTCAAGTGATCAAGGTAGCCTGCAACTCTACACATCAAGGGAGCTTGCAAGAATAGTTCGGCTGAAGAAATTTCGGGGCCATTTTTAGCCCCATCAATCAGATTCAGATAAGCGAAAATTGGGTTGCATTGTAAGGCAATCTAACCTGAACATCAACAACTTGTTACAGAAATAAATGAGTGGCCTGATGTAGGACTGGCAATGGCAACAGAAGAGCTAAATGATGCCTTTCTAAAATCTTTTCCTAAGTACACAGAAATTTTTCACTCTAGAGTTAGAGAGCTAAGATCATATTTGACAGCCTAAATCCAAACCACAAGCCAAATCAACAAAGCCTCACAAAAACAACACCTAATCGATCTGACCATGACTAGAGGTGCGGCCTGACCACTCTTCTGTTCCAAGAACAGGAAAATCAACCCAACCAAAACTACTTTTAGTGTAAACTTCAAAATCTATGTTCAAATGGAGTGAAACTTAGCACACACCTTGCGGGGGGTATCATGAACCTATTTCATCCAAAGATCGTATGGATCTTGACCAAAATTCTAGCATTTCATCAAAACATACAAGATTACATCAAAACCGGACAAATCTTAAAACCTTGTGAACCAACTTGCTCATGGGCTAAGACAACCAAGATGGCCACAGATGAGTTCCCACATATCATAATAAGCAAGAACAATCAAGGAATCGAAACCAAAACACTCAGATCAAGATTTCTCAAGAAAAGCTCCAAATCAAGTAAGAACTGGATAACTTCTAAATTTTACAAATCACAATGCCTAGATAGATGAGATTTAATCTACATAAGTCATCTCCATCACTTATATATCCTTGACACATAACAAGATCAAGAAGAGGAGAAAAATGAGAAAGAACCAACAAAAACAAGAGTAAATCAATCAAAATAAAAAACACTTTTATGATAGATGAACAAAGTTGATCTTTTGCTACTTGAAAATGAATGTTTCACAGCCACACCATAAGGAGGATAAGAAAGCATACTACAACACCCACTCTTCTATCAAAACCTAACCCTAGAACTCAAAAATGAAATGGTTAGGATGGTTGGCTTGTAAGCTTCTACCTCTAGCCCAATAAGTAGATGAGCTACAACCCACGTCTAACCATAATAGATACTATCCACTACCATAATTGAGGAAAATCTGTTAATCTCACACAACATAGGTTTTACATTCACACTAACTCATACACGCTTTTCGAATCATATGAACCGAACCTGCTAAATCTTTAGCCTCTGATTCATTGATCTCCTCAGGATCTCCTCGACCTAAACCAATTTTCCAAACACCACTCAAGCGCTGTGGTTTTGATCCAATAAATTTTTCGGTACTTAGCCAACTACTAAAATAACCTTGTCTTCACCCGGTCTTGTACTTAGCCAACTACTAAAATAACCTTGTTTTCACCTGGTCTTCTTTTCTTGCCAGTAATCGTCATACTTGCCACATGTAGGTGCACTAATAAATTACCATATATCGACAAGTCTCTCCCGCTCTGGTTCTCATCTGACCATGACTCACTTGGACCGATCAATCCATTTGGTGCAACCTGTCGTTCGAATCTTTCGTTCAACATTCTTTGCCTTCCTTGTGATATGCTTGAGCTTAATCATCTCACTTAGCATCCTTGATCGTTCTGAACCTCGGCTCTTCCATGAGCGTAATTCCGGTTCTCGCTATTTATTATAGTTGACTCCTTGTAATTCCAAAGACTAATAAATCGTTTTCGGACATAAGTTCTTTACAAGTTAATCCACGTTAGTTTAAACATACTTTATGCAATATGAATGTATTGACCTAGTACCAATTGACCCAATTCATGATCGAATTCCCAAATTTCAAAACTCTCAACCGAACATCAGAGATAACCGGCGTGCACAGCCAGTCTAACCGCTGCGTAGTATCGGTCTGACCGCTCAACAGAGCCGCTTTGTCTGTTAGGAGATAAACCAGAAGACTGAAAATTCAAAATCTTTTGCAAATTTAGATTTCAACTCAACACACATTGACAATGATCCATCACAAATATTCCATTGATAATGGTTCATCATAGATATTCCTATGCCTTCTCACATGATCCCCACCTTAAACAACTAGGCAGATTTACCTGCCAAGAAGAGATCTATGTATCTCTACACGTGCTTACAGACACTATTCTCAAGGACTAAATCCTCCGACTGAGCATTCGCATTCGGTTCCTAATTCCTATCCCTCGACAAAAGGTACGACATCCATGATCGATTGCTGTTCAGCATCTCCTATTTATTTCTACACTACAGTTTATTTGACATCCTCACCTATGAGATCCAAGCCTACCAGCAAGAAGGCCAGGCCCTGGAACAGCAGGAAGTAGAAGTGAATCCCTTGTTTCGAGAGCAAGCTACGGGCGGCGGCTGTCAGGAGGAGCAATGAGAGGGCGAGCTCCTTCTTGTATATCCGGTTGTACTTCTTCTTGGCCTCCTTTCTGGGAGCAGACTGCTTTGCCATGCTTTGTTCCTTAATTGCTGCCGCGTCAAGGATTGGTGTCGAGCCAGCCTTTTGTTGTTCTAGCCCCTTGGGCGCCATGGCGATGAGATCACCCTCCGATGATCGGCCCGATTTCTTGGTCACAACCCACTCATATGCGCTTCCGAGCTGGAACAGGCCGGAGATCATGGCGTTGAACTTGGTTACGGACATGGTGTTCTCAAATAGCAGGTACGGGATGATGAACGGGAAAGATTTTGGTGCAGGGAGGATGTTTAGGAAGGACATCAGGGCAGGGATGTAGCAGACAACCCAATCGGGAAGCTCAGCTTCAGGCACGAACATTGTCATTGGGAGGATGATGCAGAAAAGCGTGAAGGAGTAGAAGGGCAAGATGAGCTTGCGGAGCAGGAAGAAAAGAAAGATCAAGTTGGCCTTCTTCCAGAATGCAATCTGCAACAACAAAATTAGACACCGTTAGAACAAAGTAAATACAGGTAGTACTTTGGGATTTCCTCTAAAATTACAGCTAATTGACAAACCTTAAAAATACACGCAAAACCACAAAATCTCATGAGTATGTACCCTCTAGTCATTCCGGACCATACAGCAGTTGACCACTACAGTTCTCTTATCATCTGCTAGAGTTAGAATGCACTACAAATGTACGAATCTGATGGCTGGCAAGAACAAATGCAATACGACTACAGTTATGCACCGACTATGGAGCAGGAAGGTAGCACTTAGTAATACCTTGCATCTAATGATGTCTGGCAAGCATAGCCTAAACAGCTGCATTGGCCCCGAATGCCACCGGTGCTGTTGCTTCCTGTAAGCCTCGTACGACTCTGGCAACTCACATTGGCACTGTCCAGAGATGAAATGGACACTTTAGCACAGGATATTTAAGCTTGAGCAATATGATCCTAACAATGCAGCAACGCAATCAGCAAGTAACCCAGTATGCATCGCACCTCCACGTCGTTCAGGAATACAAACTTCCAGCCCTTGAGATGCGCACGGACCGCAATGTCCATGTCCTCCACCGTTGTCCGCTCCATCCACCCTCCCGAGTCCTCCAGCGCCGCGATCCTCCACACCCCGGCTGTGCCATTGAACCCAAAGAAGTTGATGAACACGCTGTTCACCTGCTGCTCCACCTCGAAGTGGAAGCACAGGTTGATGTTCTGTAACCGCGTCAATAGGTTCTCGTCCTTGTTTACAAACGACCATCTCGCTTGCACAAGGCCCAGCTCCTCATTGTCCTGCAACATATCACAATCAGAAATTCAGAATCCTAATGATCCACACAATTCAGAAGTACTGAATTTCACCTCATCCTACCTTGAAATGCGGCACGGTGCGCTTCAAGAAGTCCGGGTACGGCTGGAAGTCGGCATCAAAGATGGCGACGTACTCGTAGTCCTTGACATAGCTGCAGCTCATCGCCGACTTGAGGTTGCCGGCCTTGTACCCCTCTCGGAGCACGCGGTGGCGGTACACGATGCGCGCCCCGTTCTGCTGCCACTTCTCCACCTCATCTTTGATCAGCGCCTGCGTCGTCGGGTCATCTGAGTCGTCCAGCACCTGCACCAAGAAGTTGGACCTCGGCCAATCCAAATTGCAGACCGCAGCAATCGACTGCTGATAGACCTGAGCGGAACAGACGACGAACATCGTGATCAAAATTTGGATTTCCTTTATCTTTTTTTGCGGGAAAAATTGAATATTTGGGGGCAATTGTAGGCGGCGGCAATGGTGCGCACCTCCTTCTCGTTGCACATTGGTATCTGGACGAGCACCATGGGGTAGTAGCCGGCGTCGGGGTCCTCCGCGTCGGACAATGCCAGCGAGACGGGCTTGGGCTTGATGCGCTTGAGGTGGATGTAGAAGCAGCCGAGGCTCTGGACGAGGCGGTCGGCGCTCTGGACGAGGAAGAGCACGACGCAAGCGTCGGCGAGGAGCTGGAGCAGCGGGGCGACGTAGGTGGCGCGGAAGCGCACCCAGGACGCGTAGAGCGAGTCGAATGAGATGGCGAGTCGCCCCCGGCCGTTGGCGTAGGCGGCGAGCTCGACGGCAAGGAGGAAGAAGGACAGCAGGAGGAACGCCTTGATGAACGCGTAGAACCGGGAGCGCGGCGCCGTGGCCTCCTCGCCCTCGCCCTCCCCCTCGGCGGCGTCGGAGTCCGTCCGCCCGGCCGCGACGCGGCGCCGCGCGGCGCCCCCGAGCGCGACGGCGGCTGAGGCGAGCCACGCCAGGCAGCCGGCAGCGCGGTGCGCCTTGAGCAGCAGCACCCAGGTGATCTGCTTCGCATTCTTTCCCTTCCACCGCCGCCCGCCGGCTCCGGCCAAGAACTCGTCGTCGCCATCGATCTCTGAGATGGACCAGTTGGGGTTCTCCATCTTGACGACGACCGGCGTGCCACGGTAGGCGTCGCCGGCGAGGGCGGCCCTGCCGCCGCCCCACAAGCCACTCCACGTCGCCATCAACGGCCAACCCCTCACCTCTCTTCCCAAGATAGCAAGCCGCGGTCGGACAGTGACACACACACACACTATTCCTGGGGCACCCCTTCTTTTGAGTTCCCAACTCCAACTCCAATGCCGATCGATCTCACCACTCACCACTTCTCCCTGCAGCGCAAGCTTAGCTATGCTGCAATGCGAAGCTTAATAACAAGGGAAGAAGAAGGCGAAGGGAAGGAGAGTGGAAGGAACAGCTGAGCCGGCTCAACACGTCCGTCTTAGAGAGAGGAAAAAAGAGAAGGAAATCAATAATTTAATGGCGCTAGTGTGCGTGTGTGTCTGGCTTTGTGGGTGCATGCCTTTTGGGATCTTGGGGAATCTCGAGTTAGAATCAATTTGATTTCGGGAATTAATTGAGAGAAATCACGCGGTTTAAACGTTAAACATGGGGATGGGGAGGAGGAGAAGGAAAAGTGACGTCCTAAATACTTACCATAAAATCCTAGACCGAATATATTGTTATGGTTTAAATATATAAAAATAATATACATAAATTTGTCACAACAAATACTTTCATAACATTATATTTTCTAACTTTTTGTAACTGGCTTTGCCACTTGCCAGCCTAGTTGGACAAATTCATACCAGTAGTACACTCAAAATTTGCTACTCTTGTCAAGCAAGAAGCTTCCTCTATGCTTACGGCTGATAGCTTTTGCCTCTAATATGAGTGCTTTTGCCTCTAATATGAGTATTTATGCGAACGGATCGAATGTTGATAATCCGATAAGCCGTTTCAAAAATACTATTCCGATAAGCCGCTTCGAAACGGTGATGAACAAGCCGTTCCTTTTATTTGTTTGGAAAAGCTATAAGACATGGCCCTACTCATATTAACTTCTAAAAGCTGACGAATTCAAAAAAAAACTTCTAAAAGCTGCTTTTCTCCAGTGCATAGTTTTCAAACGAGTGATCTTTTTAATGTGAGGTCTACTAGTCGATTATAGTACACACTGTAGTGACTTCATTTATATCGGCTAAAATCTCATGCGAATCTCTCTCTTTATACAACTCTCTACAAGTTATTACTATTCATAAACTAAAACCAAAAGCAATTACCAAAAATCAATATGAACAAACCCATAAGTCATAATACAGTAGGCAGTCGTAAGCGGCCAAGTATCAAAGGCAGTCGTAAGTGATCGAGTGCAGTAGGAGGTCGTAAGCGACCGAGTATCAAAGGCATCGACGACGTCCAAGCAAAGCGGGCGATCGTAAGCTTCGAAGTATCAATGGCAGTCGGCAATGTCCGAGCACAGCGGGCGATCGTAAACTTCCTAATACAGCTGGTGGTCGATGGCATCTGAGTACAACGAACAGTTGATGGCGCCTGAGTACTGAAAGTAGTCGTAGACGTCCAAGCCTAGCAGGTGGTTGGTGATGTCTGACTACAATGAGCGGACGATGGCGCCCGAGTACTGAAAGCGGTCGTAGACGTCCAAACCCAGCAGCTGGTCGGTGACGTCCGAGTACAGCGAGCGGTCAATGGCGCTCAAGTATTGAAAGCGATCATAGACGTCCAAGCCCAGCAGGTGGTCGGTGACGTCCAAGTACTGTGGGCAGTCGATGGGGCCCAAGTACTGTAGACGGTCGATGGTGCCCGAGTGCAGCGAGCGATTGGTGACATTCGAGCACTGAGGGCAGTCGATGATGTCTGAGTACTATGGGCGGTCGATGACGCCTAGTAGGAGACAGTTGGGACAACACCAATGTGGCAAAGCACACAACAGAAGGAACGTCAAAGCTACGAGGGTAGTCCATCCTCGTTGAATTGCAACAGTGGTCGGTGATCACGTGCCCCAAGCACTGAGAAGGCCTCACGAGTAGCACCATCTACCTCGCATTATGAAGTTATCATCAGTTCGGAGGCACAAGCATGCCTAGCCCATTGATTCATGCATGTGTAGCCATGTATTGTCACACTTCGGTGCCAAGTCAAGTAGAGTGTCGCCAGCAGACGCGGCCTTCGGTAACAGACGCGACTACTCCAGAACATGGTGGATCGTCGCGGTCGCACTGCTTGGCTGGGGCATTCGTCATGCATAAGTGTTGAGTGAGCCTCTTATGGCAGGCTTGGTGGCAGGCGTGATGGCTTCATGGAACCTTCATCTTCACCAAAGAGAATATAGGGACTTCTTGCTTCAAGCCTAGTGAGTTGGAAGGCAGACAACGATCTTGACAGTCCTGACGTTGTGGCCACAGGCTACACAACGACGAGCTCCATAGCATCTAATCGAAAACATTGTTAGTAGCGACCGCAGGCATTTGGTGACATCTCCACCATTGCCGCCGTTCATTGGCCTACAAGCTAGCTAGACAAAAGAGAAAGAAAAAGGGGAATGCTTTTTACCACCTTGAGCAGAGTACACCATGGCCTAGGGTTGGTACAGATTGCTTCCTTTTGATCCTCTGCCTTCTCCTCCTTTCGAGCGTGTATCTCTCGATGTGTATTGCTCTCTTTTCTCTGTGTATCTTTCTCTGTGCGTCTGGGTGCGAAGGGGTCTCTGTCAATGTCCCCTCCCTGTGTATGTGGGTGTAATCAGGCCTCCTTCTCCATCCATGAAAGGGTGTATGTCCTCCCTTTTATAGGCACAAGCAAAGCCCGCAGGGAACATAAGTGGCTCCCACAAGATGCCAATCATGCCATTAATTTTTGATATCAAATTCCTGATCAATTACTGATTTCTTGCCTTCTAGACCTTTGCTTTCCATATCAAAAAGATTTGTTGAGAATTACTTCTATCAAATAGAAACACAGTGCAATCATCTTTCCATTGCAAAGATGGCATACCCAAAACAAATCTTTTCCTTTCGTCTTGGTATATAAGCTGTCATTAGTTGACCACACACTATGTGATCGGTCAGGAACATGCAGCCGTACGAGGTGTGGCACAACAACTGGTCAAATTGGACCATAGAATGTGTTGACACTAATCTTGTTGTTGATGGTAGTTGAGTACTCGTGTGCCCGAGTTTGTGTAGGAGTCGGAGACCGTCCGGACCACAGTAAACTGGTCGGTAGCCATAGTGAACCGGTCATGACCTATAGTAAACCGGTTGGTAGACGGGGCTTAAGTATTCAGTCGGTGCTTCGAAGACCTGTGTGATTAAGGAGCCGTGGTCGAGGCATCCAAGTGACGGTTGAAGAGAACAACGTGATCGAATTGCCATGGTCGAGGAGCCGTGGTCAAAACAACGTGGTCGACACAGTGTGGTCAAAATAACATGGTCGACACAATATGGTCGAAAGCTAGTGAATGGTCGAAGACCCACGAACTCAGAGGATTATCTTGGCGCATATGCTTCGTGATTGGTTAGCGGTGTGCAACCATACAAGGTGCGACGCGTCGATCATGCGCCGAACACTCTGATGACTAATTTGTGTGCCGTTTTATGACCTGGACTTAAAGAAATTAAGTCTTGCATAGTATATACACATATCAAAGTTTCCTTTCCAACATAGATCTCTGTATTTACTTTGACTTAACATATTTACGCAAAAACTCATCAAACATAGTCATAGCAAAGAAACAGGCAGCCAACAAGTAAACACCAAACTATGCAAGCATTTGTTTAACAGGTCAGAAGAGAACAATTTATGGATTAGTTGCAGATAATCCACAAGATCCTGCCGGAGTCTGTTGGATTTTATGTTTCTCTTCATTTTCCGCCCCACAGGGAAATTCATATTGAAGTAGCTGACCTACAAATTTCACTTAGGCATGTTCTTTTCAGCTTCTAAAAGCTGTTTTTCGGCTTTTCTACAGTAACTAACTTTTAAACGGAGTATCTTTTCAAGATAGGGTCTACTAGTTAATTGTAGTACATATTATACTGACTTTATTTATGTTGGCAAAAATCGCACACGAGTTTCTGTTACACTGTAATCTCTCGCACGAACAGTCCAAAAGTCATAAGCCACAGCCAAAAGCCATAAGCTTCAGCTAAAAAGAACAGGCCCTTAATCAAATCCATTCTAGCATATTCCTTTTCTGAAGAAGCCTGCGGCAGCAGTTTTTTTCCGAGACATTTTAATGACAAATATCCCCTGATGTTAGCTCACGAAATCCCAAACAAAAGACAATTAACTAGGCATCCACTAGACATCAAGCCGTGCTCCTGCACGGGTAAGTAATTTTAAAAATGATCTGCTTTTCATCAAAATGTAAAATCAAAAGTCAATTTAAATCTCCGAGTTTGAACTTCTGTATTTTGACATTTAGCTTAGTTCCATTTTAAATTAAAAAAATTCCAAACTATAATTTAATTTTTATTTACGATGTTCCCAAATTTAATTTAATTATTTAAAATTGAGATCTTAATATTTATTCTGAATTTATATATTTCAAATTTGATCCTAATATTAAGTTCCAATTTCGAAATTGTATATTTGACATTTATTTTTGAGCTGGTTTAGTTTCAAACTATTTAAATCATTTTTACTTTATTATGGAATTTGATTTGTATTCCAAACTTCTATATTCATAATGTACTTTAATTTCGAATTTTACTTTTTTAATTTAATTACTAATCATAATTTTAATTCAAATCTTAATATTTATTATGAATTTGTATATTTCAAATTTGATTCTAATATTAAGTTCCAATTTCAAAATTGTATATTCCAAAATTGACATTTATTTTTGAGCTGGTTTAGTTTCAAACTATTTTAATCACTTTTACTTTATCATGGAATTTAAATTTTATTCCAAACTTCTATATTCATAATATACTTTAATTTTGAATGTTACCTTTTTGAATTTAATTTAATTGTGATTCATCATTTTTCGAATTTTATTTCAATTCTAAGTTGTGTTGAACTTGTACGTTGAACTACTATAATCAGTGTTCCATTGCATTTCTTACTTAAAATTTAAAATTTTAGATATGTAAATTATTTTGAAATTTGATGGAACGATTTCAATATACAACAATCCAATTAATCGTGATTAAAAAACATGTAAACCACCTCTTTTATTGCATAGTTGTTGTTTCTTTCTCAAGAAGAAAAAACCAACTATATATAGTTGTTTTTTTTTCAAATTATTGTTGTCGCTGGATGATCTGCGGGCATGTGTTTTAAAGGCATGGTTATATATAGTGCATACCAAATGATGAACATCCTACACTTCATATTTTTATCTGGTGAGTTAGAGAGAGAGTTGTAATTAGGGGTGGAAAATGGTAACGGATAATTCGTTTTATCCGATATTCGTATCTGAGAAAATACGAATGTGGTAAGCAAAATCCGTATTTGAAAATATTCGTATTCGTATTCGAGAATATTTGTATCCATATTTGTATTCGAGATTATTTGATTCGTATTCGATCCGTTTCTAGAATCCATGAAAAATCCGTACAAATTTTGTGATTCAAAATTTGAATTTAGGCGGTTTAAAACCGGTAACGGGTCAAAAACCGGTGAAAAATCAGCAAAACCGCTAGGAATCCGTTTTATCCGATATTCGTATCCGAGAAAATCCGTATTTGTATTCGAGAATATTCATATCCGTATTTGAGAATATTCGAATTCGTATTTGTTTTAAAAATATAGATTCGTATTTGAGACTATTTGACCTTATACGATCCGTTTCCACCCCTAGTTGTAATATCAAGAAGCTTGTATTGGACTTGTCTTCAATTATTCAATTGGAGACTTCATTATAGTAGCAGCCTGTACAGCACCTAGCTTGCGTATATAACATTGACAAATCTTGACCTTTCATAACTAGGGTCTAGCCAGGGCCGGTTCAACGTTTTCAAGGGCCCTAGGGCAAATTCGACTCTATAGGTCCTTTACTATAAATTTTTTTCTACTTATAAAATATGCAGTTTAAACTTTATATTGTCTAAAGTGACACAAATCAATAGTTCTAACATGATAAACTAATTAGGTACTAACTAGTTTATAAACCAAATGTAACTAGTAAGAATTAATTTACCTCAAATAGGAGCAACGAATATCCAATGTCTTTCATAAAAAGGAACTTCTTCTAGCACTTCTTGATGCAAAATCATTAATAATAACATCGAGATCAATGTCGTTCAAGATATTTTTCTCAATGCAAGACATAGCCAAGCCATTCAATCTTTCTGTGACATAGTAGACCGCAAATAGTTTTTCAGCAATTTCAATTTTGAGAAACTCCTTTCATTGAGGCTACGATGGATGTGTCTGATTAGAAGAATTCGATATGCAACAAAGACATTTGGGTAGCAATCTGCAGGTGTAACGAATTGAAGAATCTCAGATGCCGACATCTTATCATTTGGCAAGGTGACTCGCAGCACTTTTAATTCAGAGAAAAAATTATTGAACTCAACGTCAGATGACCCATCATGAGAAAAAGCTTGTACAAAAGTAGTGCAACACCTCCGTAGATCATTATCATCCAGAGACTTTAGATTTTTTGAGTTGAATAAGAAACCAAACACATTTTCAAATGCCTTCAACTGCTCAAATCGACTAGTCAATGAAGCAATTGCAACATCAATCATGACAATAAAGTAATTAACTCTGAAGGATTCTATAGCTGATTGTATTTCTTCATTTTGGTCATTTTGTTCATCAAAATGCTTCTTTCTTTTACTTTGACGTTTTATGTGGGGGTGGGCCCTCCCTGGCTCGGGGCCCTAGGCCGGCGCCCCCCGGCCTACCCCCGAGCCGGGCCTGGGTCTAGCTCTAAATCAATGTCCTGGATGTTTTCTTTTTTCTAATTAGCGTGGAAGTTTCTAGCTTTTCCCTATTATCTGACTAATGTAGTAATTTCTAGCTTTTTTTATTTCTTCGGACTAATGTGAGAGCTATCGTATAAACCTCTAATTAGTAAAGACAATTTATTTGGTGAGTTAGAGATAGAGAACGTGCCTGTTCTTTTTGGTTTCAGTTTATAATTTTTAGCTGCAACTTATAGTTTTTAGAATGTTTGTGTGGGAGAGTACAGAGTAACAAATATCTGTGTATAGTTTGACACATATAAATAAAGTTGTTATAGTGTGTATTACAATCAACTTATAGATCCTGTCTTAAAAAGGTATTTTATTTAAAAACTAGTTATTATAGAAAAGTTGAAAAGTAGTTTTTAGAAATTGAAAAAGACAGACGTACTATCCAGAAGTTCGTACTGGACATGTCTTCAATTAGTCAATCGGAGGCTTTATAGTAGCAGCCCGTATATCATTAGCCTGCGTATATAACACGGACAAACCTTGACTTTTCACAACTAATGTCTAGCTCTAAATCAATGGCCTCAATGTTTTCTTTTTTTTCTGATTAATCTAAAAATTTCTATTTTTTTAATTGATATGGTATTTTCTAGCTTTTTATTTCTTAGGATTAATGTAGAGGCTACTAAAGAAACCTCCAATTAGTAAGATGCTAATGCTAAAAGATCGGATACAGCAAAACGCTACGGCCAACGTGTGTCCGTACATGCACGGCACATTTGGCTCCGAAGTCCGAATATATGATGGGTTCGGCTGAAAAGCTCGTGGCTTATGGCTGAAAACACTGTAGCTAGCTGAAAAAGCACTGTAGCTGACAGAGGCTTATTTAGCATAATTAAATTTAAAAAAATTTAAAAATAAAAAAAATATGTTAGCCCATTACGTATAATACAAACAAATACAGGAAAAAAAAGAACCGGCAAAAAAGCTCAACGAAAAGCCAAAAGTTCAGAAAAAGACGAAACTTATGAATAGTAAAAAATAAGCCAGAAGCCAGAAGCCGAAACCGAGTTGATCACTTGCCTGACATTTTTGCCGCATATTCATTTGCAACGGACAGGACCATCTTTGGTAGGTCCATGGTTTAACCTTCTGACTATGACTTTTGATTTATAGCTAAAATCATACTGTAAAGACCGTTAGCTTTTTTAAGAAAAAAAGAAGAAGAAAAATAAAAAACTGTTATATAGTCATCGATAATACAAAAAATAAAAATAAAAAAATCAAAAGCCAAAATAGACCAAAATTAGAATCCGATAAATTCTAAATAACTTCTAACTTAAATAAATTAAAAACTAAAATAAATCAGAAACTAAATTCGTTTAAAACGGGCCTAAAGTATTGGCCTATAAGACACAATGAGATCGAGTCAAAGTCAATAACGAAGTTCATGCCTACGTGACCCCAGCAAGAAATATCTTGTCCAGTTGGTCAGTCAGAGACCACAAACCATGCATGGTTCATATATACCGGCACCATCCTGTGATCCATGAACTTTACTGAATGAACAGTGATCACATCATTAAAATATTCCTCCTCCTATTTTACATTAGTAGTCACACGGAGGACATTCTTGCATAGCTTATTAGCTTCCCATACGTTTTAACACCTTAGAGTACAGTCATTCTTGGTTTAGCGGCCATCAATATTTTTTTGGGTCCATTTGTCTACTAAGATTGAGGTTGACGGTTTGGAATGTTTCCACTAAACAATTCAGTTTTTTGTTTGTGTTGTGATACTGTTGTATGTGAACACAAAATAGTCGCATACGATTTTGGTCGATATAGCTGAATTCAATATAGTTTGTACTATAATCTACCTGTAGACACCGCCTTAAAAATCACACCGTTTAAAAACTAAATACTGTAGTATAAGCTAAAAGCCATAAGTACTAAAGAACCCATCCATTAAGATGCAAGAAAGACATCCCTCTTACCACTATATAAAGGGGAGGGCCTGTACATTGTATATACATATATTGCCTACGGGTAAAAGCAATAAAGTTGCGAGGCTTTTGGGACTACATCTTTTGTCAACTTCTAATTTATGTGCGTGCTTGATCGTCGATAAAGCAACCAATACTTCAACATGTTTATCAGCACGATAACGCTCTCGGGTAGGCCATCTTGTATGTTTTGCTAATCGCTTAAGTTCAAATTAGTAGATTAGATTGGTTTGGTTTTCTCCTCCCAAACTCTCCCCTCCCTGCGAGCCCCATGCCTCTGGCACCGCCTTGCTTTCATGCGCACCACCAGCCCTAGCCGCACAGGCCACCTCATCGACCCTATTCCCCGCGTCTCCGGTGTCGCCAACCCGCGCCTTCCGTGTCACCACTGAGGTCTGCCATCCGAGCCTGAGCCCTCCTTGCTACCGCATAAGGATCGCCGCTCACCCATGCGCTATGTGCACCGCAGTTAGCGGCCATCATAGATCGGGCACGCGCAGAGCGTGCTACTGTGGATATCGTTGACCGAGCAGGCACCTCCGACGCCACCTCGGTCGTCATCAACCACGCTCATCGTTCACGCTGCACAGCCATACGCTGCATACGAGGGCCGCAACCATGCCCACTGTTCATGCCAAGCCGAAGCCACGATGTAGACGAGGGCTCGGCCTCACAGTTGTTAATGTTGTGACGCCGTGCACGCAGACGGGGTCTCGACCAACCCCTATTCACGTCGCGCCGCCACACGCCATAGACATGGACCGTAGCCTCACCGCCGTTCACATCGCACTGCTGCGCACTACAGACGGGGTCTCAGTCGCCCTCATTGTTCACGCTGCACCGTCGTGCGCTGCAGATGGGAGGCACCGGCCTCGCACCACTTCATTGTCGCGCCGCTTTGGCTGTTGTGCCACGCCCACCTTCGTGCCACATCGCCCAGACCGCAACAGCCTCAGCGCTCTTCGTGTTGAGCCACCATTGCCGCCACTAACACCCCTAGTGTTTGGGCGGAACCCTAGGGACACACATTTTAACTGGCCCCATGTGGGGCGGGGAGCCACATGGGCCAGATCCGGACCAAAATAGCCCAATAAAAGTCCACATGGTATTGCTGGTCTGATCGGTGGAAATTTTACAAAAAATCCCCGTGGTTTTGCAAAATTACAGAAGGGTCTTCGATTTACTAAAATTGGGTCCTTAGGACCAGAAATTTGCATATTAGACCTTAGGATTTATGGATTTTGTTCCTGTGTATCCACACATGGAAATCTTGCAAATTAAACACTGGAAAATTTTTGGTTTTATTAATTTATATTTTTGACTATATTTAATCAGCAGAAATTATTTTTCTGCTATGGAAATATTTCTATGAATATAAAATTAGTATAAATTTACCGATCGCCACTATTGCCATGGGCAACAAGGTGAACATAGGCATTAATAGCACATCCATCGCTCACCTTGACCCGCCGAAAGCCTCCATGTCGCTCCGGCCAAGCCACCTATAGTTGGAAGGGTAAGAGATTGAAATCTCTATTGCTGGTTTCACCAAGATCACCAATCATGGGACCGCCACCACATCTCAGGATCTACTGACAATGGAATCGCCATCGGGATTCATTGAGGTCATACTGAGTTAACAGGTACCGTCAAAGGTGGCCATCATACCTCAAGGAAACCAACACCAGACTCATCGCACCAGTTCATCTCTACAACTTGAGCTCATCTGGACCAGAGAGATGAAACTTAGGGTTCTAGGAACTCTATTGCACATGCCATATGCACCATAGGCTAGTCAATCCATAAGGCTCAGTGCAACCCATGGTCCATTAGAGAATTGACCTAAAATGTCGAACCAAGTTAGCCCATGGGGCGAATTGGATTCTGAGAGACCATGTGGAGGTATCCCCATATTTGTGATGAGTAATTGACGGCTGTGTTAGAGAGTTTGAGTTTGTTTTGAGTATTCTAGGTTTGAGTACCTTTCATTATTGCTAATATTGATTATGATGTTTCGTGCGGTGCTATGTAATGGTTTGCTTGTCTGTGTGACTGCAGGACTTTGGAGCTAATTCATGGTGAGGTGAGGAGGACCAGGACTAGGTATAGGAGGTGTTGAGGTCCAGACGGTCGGTGATGCCGAAGATGATCGAGGCTGCTGAGGTGGTTGCGAGTTGGGAGACGAGGAACCGGAGCTGGAGCTACCGGTGATGGACACGACGGGCAACGACGAGTGGACCGGGACTAAGCTCGGGGAGGAGTCGGAGGTCCAGATGGTTGGATGTCGGTTGCAGTCGTGTGCGACGGAACAGACCAGGACTAGACTCAGGTAGAGTCGGAGGTCCAGTCGGTCGGAGTCGGATGGACACGACGGGCAGCGGCGAGGCGGACTGGGACTAGGCTCAGGGAGGAGCTGAGGTCTAGACTTCCAGGAATGTGTAGCAGGGGCATTTCGATAAAATGTGCAAGGCTGCAAAACGGAAGTAGATTTGGTTGAGGATAACGGGTTGGAGGCCTGTTAGTGGATGAGAGTAGAGAGGTTAGGGTTTTGGAGTGAAATGAGTGTTTTTTCCTCCATCCTGGTTCCCTCTCTTTTGTGCTTTGACTTTCTTGCCTCATGTGTGTGAGAGGTGGAAAGTGAGGTATGTATGACATTTCTTGTTTTGCCACTTGTGGGTAGAGATGGCAACAGGTAAATACCCATCGGGTATTGCCATTCCATACCCGTACCCGCTAGGTGTAAATTTACCCGTCGGGTTACCCGTATCCGCACGCGGGTAGGAAAATTTACCCATACCCGTACCCGCGCGGGTATTACTACCCGACGGGTAACCCATACCCGCAAGCATACCCGGTTCAACACATAAGAATATCATCAATTTAGACATTCATTAATCATACATGCCAAGCACAAAAGCATCTAATGATCAAAATTAGTACATCACATAAACATACTTGACATGACCATATCAACATATGACAAACAAATAAACAATCAACAACAAGTAGATAATAAAATTAACATTTGAGTGGGATGTCTAGTTGTCTAATGCGGGTATTCATTACCCGCGGGTAGGCGGGTATGGGTAGTATATACCCACACCCGCACCCGCCTACCCGGTGGGTAGAGGATTTCGCCCAATAACGTACCCATGGGTACATAAAATTTTTCATACCCGTCTCTTTATCGGGTAAAACCCATCGGGTATTCGGGTATCGGGTACCCATTGCCATCTCTACTTGTGGGTGAGGTCCTGCCTTCATATGTGGAGAGGTGGAGGCAGAGCAAAGCAAGAAATGTGAGTGAGTTCTGGAGAGATTGAGCAGAAGCAAGAGAACAGTAGGTGTTCTATGTGTGTGCGTGTTCCTCTCTCAAGCATGTAGTGAGAGGGTGGCATTTCATCTCAACTGCGTATGGGGACGTAGTGAGTGTTTGTAAACCTTATGTAATCATTCCCAGAAATGAATCCATTTGAGTTATCTTGAGTTTCAGCTTCATTTCTGACTTTTGTTCCTTGCTGATGTTTTTCGTTTTTGAGTGATTCTTGGGTTGAATAGACATGGAATCCTTATGCTCTGAACTGAGGGATTTGCATCAAAGCCATTTGGCTAATTTGTCCCTGAGAGCATTCTTTTCTTGACTCAGTTTTCTCTCAGAAAATCTATGCCCAAGAATTCCTCTGTTTTCTTCTCTCTAGGGTTTGATGTCAAGGGATGATGGACTCTTTGGATTTCTCTTTAATAGGTGTCTTCAAACTTGTGCTCTAGTGTTGTGAGATCACCTCCAGTTGAACTTCACAGGTTCATGAGCAAAAGACTTGAAGATGAGGAGAAATTTGGAAACTAGTCTTATCCTTGTTCAGTTTACAGTTTATTGCTCAAATCTTGATTCTATGCCTGCTTCATGTTTACTCTGGGTTCTCTGAGGTCTCACTGCTATTTGGTTTGAAATCATATCCTTTTGGGCAGAGAAGAACAGCTAGCAGGCATCAATTTCTGTGGTTTTCATTGGTTTCAGTTTTCTCTGTTCATTTTTCAGTCAGCGCAGACTTCTGTTTTGCTCAGCCCTCAGGTGGCCGGTCGGACTGGACCAGACACGGCGGTCAGACCGCTCGGCTCATGGCGGTCAGACAGCTAGTGTTGATGGTCCAACCGCTTGGCCACCGGTAGTCAGACCGGCCAGAGCACAGCGGTCAAACCGGCTGAGATATGGAGGTCTGACCGGCCGAGGCTAAGCGGTCTGATCGCCCTTTGTCAAGTGTGGCTGTTTTCAGAAATGATTTTTATTGTTCTTATCCTGCTTCGTTTTCTGATCTGTTGCTTTGCTCTGCCTTCTGCTGCCAGCTTCATTTCGATGCTTTATTCGCAGACTTTTCTCCCTTTTTGGGAGTAATTTTTAAAGAGGCACCATTCACCCCCCCTCTGTTGCCATTTCCGATCCTACAGATTCTCTTTGCCAAAGGATCTCGGGATTTAGAAATTTCAAAAGAGGACTCCCACCTCTGGATTTAGAAAAAGATATGCCTGGTATGGAAGATGAAAATTTTCCATATTTCATACACTCTTGATATCCGATTAGCTTTAAATTGTTTCTATTGGATTTATAATGAGCTTTTAGTGCTATGTGGCCAAAGGAGGCAAGCGAATTGGGATTTCCTGATAAAGCACTTCAACATGACATCCACTAATTGGATACAATCTCTAGGAGATCACCTTAAAGGCAGATTATGCCATCATCACCCTTGATGCTTCACACCAACAATGTGGTACTTGGAGTACGCACTATGATATGATCTGAGATGATACCCTCATATGCCCAGGGCATATGCGTTTAGAATTTTAAGGGTTGGTGTGAAGAGTGAGAGGAATTGGGAGTGGCATAAAGAAAGCAACATATATAATGATGAGTGATGGCAAAATACATTAGAAAACCTCATGTCAAGATAGAGGCGATACTGTCTGGGATCAGGGCCGTGCCGTGAAATTTGGAGGCCTTGTACAAAACTCTAAGTGAAGTCTAAACCAAAGTACCAAATATAGCCAAAATAATATATGTATTGCAGAGCAAATGCGATATATCAAGAATAGTACCTTTGAACTCTTGGTTTGCATAATCTTTACTTGAATAATATCATTCTCTTAGCGTATGATCTGCGGAGATCAAACTCGGGATCCCGTTCAACTGGGAGGTACTGGATAAGGCAATAGAATCGTGAAATCAATATTCAATACTAGTAGCAGACAAACAAATTATTTAATTATCCTCTCGTTTTTGCCACTTAATTTGCAACCAACCAAATGAAATCAGTTTAGCAAAGCAGAATTTAGGTGGGAGTATTTCGGCATTTCGCACCTTTAGGAAGCGAGCGTGGAAGACAGGGCGCTTGTCCGGGTGAGCGCACTCGTCGAGTATCCTCCAGTGAAGCAGTACGTCCTCCGCATCGTCCACGCCCAGGTCGATTCGCGTGTGTGAAGCAGTACCTGGCCGGCAGCTTGTCAACGAAACGCCGTGGGGGCCTCGGGACTCGGAGCTGAGAAGACGAAGCACCACACACGCAAAGTCCGGAAGTCGCCGCGCGGAGACGCGCGCGCGGACTCGAGCAGTCGAGCTAGGCTCTGACGCTGTGGTATCTAGGATGGGCCTTCTCCTGCTGGCTGCTGGGCTGATTTTTTGAGGCCCTGGAAATTGAGGGGCCTTGTACGGTCGCACGGGTCGCACGCCCATGGACCTGGCCCTGTCTGGGATAATAATTATCCTAAGCAAATTATGAAGTGACAACATTGCTTGGAGCAATGAATCACCCTATCCTGCTTAAGCACCTAAGGCAGCATTTGGGAGATCATCAATACGATGAGTGAGTATACAAGATTTGCCTAGAGCAATCTTAACTCAGAAATAAAAATAATTGACCTGGAGGATTATGTTGATCATGAGTGATCTCGATATCCCCAAAATTATACTAAGAATTATATTCTTTGATTAGAGCCATGCATATAAAGAAATCACCATCTTTTGGTCAATATGTGTGTTCGTGAAATAACAACTATGGCAATTGGGTGGTTTCAGATAATGTTCTAGGTGAATATTTGTTATTTTTATGCTTCTGGGCATTAAGTGGTCAACCTTTGATATTCTAATATTGATTTTTAGTAGTATATATCATTGGTTTATATACTTTGCGTGCTGTTATGTTAGACATATTTCTATTTACTAAATGCAAACATGTTGCAATTGAAAGACCCCAACATACAAATTTGGTATAAGAGATTGGTGCACTTTGGGCATTAAGAAAAAATTGGACTAAATATTTTCTACTGGCCATAGTGATGAATCTCTCCTATCCATGTAATGTTAAATGACAATTTCTTGTTCTTTTTTTTTTGTGATGAGGAGAATTATGGGTCATCTGACTTCCTAGAGAGGACTTAGGGGGACATGTGAGAACCAATTGAACCCGTGTTGGGGCCATGCATGTATTTTAAGGTGCATATTAAAGATTCCACTAGGTAGACGCATATTTTGCGATGCTCTTACTAAATGGACATTGTCCACTGGCAATTATACTCCTAGAGAGATAAAATGCTATAACTCATTAAGTCAAAAGCCCAGCTTTGGATCATTAGATCCAATCCATCTGGACAGATAAAGTTGAGAACTTACAATGAAATCATTTGATGTTCATTGCATGATTCTGGGTATGAGAGAAGAGCATCCATATGGTTCTGTAAGAGGCCTTAATTTGTAGAAATTGTCACCCAATAAAGATTGTGGATAACCAACTGATGGTTGGAACCTTTTAGCATGATGTTACATTAAGAAAGAGTCCAGTACATTGCATATACCCCTTGTAGCTAGTGTGTGTGGAATATTTCTCACATAAGTCACCAGCATAGCATAATATCATGAGCATATGATATTGGAAATATCCAAAGCCATGATTGGGGATTTTGATACACTAATTAGTGAAGATATCATCCTGGCATTAGAGGGAGAATTGAGCCCATTTGGAATGCTGCGATATTTTCATAAGATGAATATATTTTCAACTTGGTTGCCATGAGCAAAGGCTATAAACGGAGACCAACGCACTAGTCAAGTTAAACTGAAAGTTTAGATGCTCCCGCGTAGGATAAATGGGGATATTGCTAGATATAGGAGTAATGCATAGCACGGAGATATCCTAGGATATATGTATACCCACTTATACCAAAGGTCAAATAAAAGTAATTGAGGCCAAACCAAATATCACTATGATCAAATCTATGAATTCGAATATGATAGGTCAGGTGGTGTAAAGCAATGATTTGAAAGTCCTGGAAAGTGACTTGATATTTCTCACGTGAGGAATAAGATAATGTTCCACTACATAATATCTCTGGCAACAAGTAAATAATTAAATGCGACAAATAGAGCGTCAATGGAGCTCTAAATCATTATCGAGATAAGGATAGAAAAGGGCGACATGTACAGGGAGTTGTTCTTCGAGTTCATTAAAAGATTTATTGGATGACATCTATATAAATCTGATATTGATGTTAGTGGAACCATAAGAGAATAAAAAAGTAGATGATTACCTGAAAGAAGGTAAATCCTCATACCTACCTAGAGATCGAGTTGATCACGATGGATCACTCGAATTAAATGCAGTGAATAGAGCATCGGTTGAGCTCTAAATCCATATCGAGATAAGGATAGAAAAAGGCAACATATACAGGTTTTTGCACGATCTGTGTTCTTATGAGTTCATCGAAGGAGTTGTGGGATGGCGTCCATATAAATTCAACAGTTGCCTAGCTGTTCTTTGGCGCCTCAGGTCCTCTGTACTGAAGAATTTTACAATCTGGATTCTGTGTACAGGACCGATTTGTTCCTTCGAACCTCTGTTCACCCGAATGCTTGTATCAGTATCATGCTTGCTCACCCGCCATGCTCCTTTTGCTGCATTACAATACATAGAACAAACAGGAGCTACACATGTTGTCTAAATATCTAGGGAAATCTGTTTGCTTATTGTACCGAATGATTTACTTCCTTAAGAGCTCTGAACTCCTTCCTTTAGGAAATCAGAGCTCCATAGCTGAATTCACAAGTTTCCGTTCCTCTAAACTCATTTAAATGCCAATCAATTTTCAAGGACTGACGTTCCACTCAAAAGTATCATGAAAGTCCAGATAAATAGTTTGCTAAGGAACAGCGAGTGCAACAGATTATTGACCGATGGATTCTCTCTGTACTAAGAACATTCCTCATGAATCGATAAAAAAAATCAGCAACCTTGCTCATTGTGTAAATGAAACACACTGAAATTTCTGTCTTCTGCCAGTGAGAGCAAAGTTTCTCTACAAGGTTTTATCAAGGATAAAAACACGGGCCACATCAGCTTGTCTGAAACCAGTATTAGCTGGCAAGCTAGATGTCTTGACACCCATCAGAACCCACAGCAAATGCCCCATTTGATGCTACATACTAAATTGAAAAAGGAAGCAGAAGAACAGTGTTGAGACATGTTTTGTCTTGTGTCAAACGGCGTATATACAACAGGCCCCCATCCTCAGTACGTTCAGCAAGTTCCATTTTGCCTTTCTGATTTTATTGCTTCGTAAGAATCCATGACCTCTTTAAATTTTGCCTCAGCAACCTCTGCCACAAACAAAAGAAACAAATTATGATCGCAAATATAGCGGACATATGTAAGCTTCACGAACAGGGAGAGAGATGAAAAAGAAGGACCTGCATTTACCTTTGTCATTTTGGTTTTGGTCTGGATGGTACTCCTTTGCTTTTCTCCTAAAAGCATTCTGGAATGCACATCATAAAGGAAGTAAGCAATACAGAGAGATGGATCCCAGAAAGACCCATCTAGAAAGAAAACAATACAAAACACACATGAGCTCAGTTTCCAGTCGACTATCGAACGCTGAAATTTCAGAGTTGCACACGGGAGGGGATAAGTGATAGCTTTAACAGGGAGATGTCTTCTTGTGCAGCTATGCCTCATTTATCTATCCTGGGTAAGCAATAGATGCTTATTCTACTAATTTAGTGACCCACGCGATGCACATAAGACAATGATTTTAAGCAAATGTAAGTTTTAAACTTCCAAAACATATTTAGTGCAATATCTCCTCCCTCCTCTAGCTCATAGCTACCACTCTAGAATTGTAATGAATACAAAAGGAAAGTGTAGAAATCTTAGGGCCTGTTCATATTAGGTCTGTTCTTTAACAGTTTCTAAAGGCAGTTTTTGGCTTTTGCTCCAGTACCTAACTTTCAAATAGAGTATTTTCTCAAGACGGGATCTACAAGTTAATTGTAGTACACGTTAAAAACCCAACATCTGTATCAACCAAAATCGCAAGCGAGTATCTCTCTCCGTAATCTTTGTCGTAAACAGCTAAAATTCAAAAAAAAATACAATCAAAAGCTATAAGCCGCAGCCATATCAAACAGGCCCCATTAACTGCAGTTGATGGCTTTTGACTATAATTGATAGCTTTTAGCTAAAAACGAATAGCAGTGGCTGAAAGAAGATGCTTTTAAAAAAAGAGCGTGAGCAGTACGGAAAGTGAGAGAGAAATACCTACGCGAGACGGGAGCGAGAGGAGTGGGGTGCGCGATGCGCCCGTGACCCCCTGCTTACCTCCGGAGCGAGAGGAGTATGGAAGCTGCTTTGGAAGTCAGGTGTGCATATTGGTTTCTAGCTTCTCTAAGCAGAAACCAAAATGAACAGACCTTTAGAATGGACATAGGGGTAGAATTGGCAATTCTGAAATTCTCTCTAAAGATAACTCTAATGGCTGTTTTGGACAGAAAACATGACGACAATGATATTTCGAAGAATTTTGGGTGTTCATGATGGTATTTGGCAGTGTGTGGCATTCAGCAACTCATGAGCGATTGCGATGGCATTGACCAAATTTACTCTTTTTGTTACTTTTATGTGTTGAGTGTTGACCTGTCTCAACACAGGACTGGACAGTAAGTGTTGTTATGAACACCGCTTGTATTCATCATGAAGCCAATGGGCCAATATACGTACAGACAACAATCTCCACTGCCATCGTATGCTACCACTCCTGATGAACAACAACATCACGGTAAGAAGTCGGTTCGGCAAGAGCAGCGGCAGAAAAACCAAAACGCTCAGAAGGCCGAATAGACTGACGATCGCGAAGAGCATAGCAAGAGAGGTAAAAGAGGATGACTCATTAGAAAGACAGGGTACATCAGAAGAATCCTCAACTTACGGACGACGAGTATAGTACAGAGGATAAGAAGGAACAAGGTTAGGAGTAACCTCGAGAGAGGGTACCGGTGGTGAAGGTGTCGATTGGGAAGGAGGCACCGGAGAGACCAAAGGCTGTGGTGGAGTGGTTACTATGGGGCTGGAAGGAAAAGTCAGGAAAGAAAGTAACTCGACAAGAGATGCTAAAGTGGAGGAAGGAGAAGGGCGAGGATAGAAAGGATGAGACTTATCAAAAGTAACATCCCGAGAAATCCGCATCCATCGGCCAACAGGATCCCAACAATGATATCCCTTGTGATCAGCACTATAGCCCAAAAAACGCACTCAACAGACTGAACAATCAGTTTGGTGCACTTACGAGGTGCAAGAACATAGCGCATACACCCAACGCAGCGAAGACTGGAATAATCAGAAGTCTTGCCACAGGGACGCTCAATTGGGATCCCACCCCGAAGAGCAAGAGGGTTGAATGTTGATCAGAAAGTGGTAGAAATAGCCTTAGCCCATAAGTGTGGTGTAACAGCAGAAGCAAACATGAGAGCACGAGTTGTCCCAAGAAGATGGCGATGCTTGCGTTCAGCCACACCATTCTGAGCATGAGCACTTAGACAAGAAAACTGAGAGAGTGCCCTGCTCAGCAAGAAAACCACAAACAACTCCCGACAAGTATTTCCCAGCAGAATCAGCGCGAAAGACACAAATAGGAGTCATATTGAGTACGAACCATGTGGCAAAAGTCTTGTAGATGGATAGAACCTCACTACGGGATGACATAAAGTATATCCATATATGCTTAAAAAAATCATCAATAAAAATTATATAATATCGATGACCTCCTTTCGAAACAAAAGGAGTTGGTTCTTATACATCAGAATGAACAAGATCAAAAGGACGCTGAGACACTGACTCACTAGAAGGATAGAGGAGTTGAACCTGTTTACCAAGCTTACAACCCTGAGCTGACTCACTAGAAGGATAAAGGAGTTGAACCTGTTTACCAAGCTTACAACCCTGACAATTGAGAGAAGTATCACCAGACACAGACTCTAAAAGACCACAACGAAGTAATGAAGACATATATGACCCACAAAGATGTCCTAAACGATGATGCCATTGAACAAAAAATACGGTGGAGGCTACAGCAGATACGAAGGCAGTGGTGGAGGCAACAAGACTGATAGGGGTAACGGAAGATGAAGCCAGTCAAGCTCCCAGAGCCGTCGTGAGTCATGGCGGCGAGGGCCAGTACCCACTAGAGTTCTCGTGTGGCGATCCTGAACACAAGAATCAGAATCGAGAATAACACGACAACCAGATAAGTGAGCTGGCCGGCAGATATGAGCTGCATGGTTAGTTTTGAAACATGAGAAACATCAGGAACATGAAAGGATGAATTTGAAAGAATGGCTCGTCCTGCAACAGAAAGAGAGGTACCATCTGCTATTTGAACAATCATAGGAGCAGCTAAAAGACTAATGAAAATGAGACTGGTGGAATCAGATGTCATATGAAAGGAAACACCAGAATCAAAAATCCGAAGTGATATACCTGAGGAAGGAAAAGTAGAAGGTGGTCTCTCGCCATAAGACTGAGCAGCAAAACCAGCAGAACCGGACGAGGCATAACCAACCATGCGACCTAGCAGTGTGAGAAACTCCTAAGTGTCAGAGGCACCAGGACTCCGCTGAGAGGAAGAACCTCTAGTGCCCCTCAGAGGACGAGCACCATGACGAAAATCCTTCTTCCTATAGCAAAACTGCTCCACATGTCCATCTTTGTTGCAATAAGTGCAATGGAGTCCTCTACCAACAGCAGTTGTCACTAATGGAGGCGCAACAAGTGTAGAAGCTGGAGCCACTAAAACCGAAGGAAACGATAGTGACGACAGCAGACCCACACCATGAAGGCGAATATCCTCAGTACGAACAGCTGCAAAAGCGTCCAACAGAGTCACACGAGGGTGACGAGCCAGCAACTGAGCATAAGTCTACTCAAACTCAGACCGGATACGTGTCAACAAGTCGTAAATACGACAAAGCTCTAGGTGAGACTGTTGACGCTGACAACACTGACGGGTACGGCAAACATTTGGCCCCAAAGAGTCAATCTGGTGTCATACCGCAGACAACTAAGCATAGAACTCGTCCACAGTGGCATCTCCCTGCTGCAACGACTTCTAATGCACAACAGAAAGATACAAGGAATCACCAGATGGCTCGTAGCGGTTGCGCAAATGCGTCTACATCACCTATACGGAAGCCAAACCAACAACATCACCGGTGAGATGCATCTCCATGCTAGCAACTAGAATAGCATAAGAACAAGCATTCTCATCAATCCATGTCTTATAATCAGCATACTGAGTCTAAAAAATCTCCATGGTATCATTAAAAGCCTCTGATGCCTTTGTACGAGCGTCTTCGGAAGCATCTTTCAGGAGTACAGGCTCAGCAGGTGGAGTAGAGCAAGACAGACAAGGCATCTCACCAGTAAAAAAATTCCAAAGACGTTGACCACGCATGTGGAGGCGCATGTGCTAAAACCATTCTCTATAATTGAGATCATCGAAGATCACCGGGCAACGAAGAACAAAAGCAGTGCCTGCAAAAGAAGCCATTTTTTCCTTCTTTCTTTTTTTTCTCTTTTTCTCTTTTTTCTTTTTCTTTTTTTGTGTTGTTTGCGGTTGGTTAACAAAACGGATCGAAGCCCAACCGAACCACACCCGACTCAACCGAAGAAGAAAGGGCGACGACTCTGGCGGCTTCAGCAGCGGCAAATCCGATGGCCAATCCCCGACGGGATCGAGGCGGCGAGAAGATCCGACAGTGGCTCACGAGTTGAAGTAGCAGCAGACGGCCAGAGCGGCACTGGATCGGAGATGGTCAACCCACGAGCGGGAGTCAACGGCGACCGACTGGGACTCCTATGAGAAGGCAACGGTTGGTGACATCGGAGCGAGACATCTCTAGATCGGTCGGGAGGCGGAAGAGGAGGATCCGGGCGACGGCGCGGTGAAGAACCGGGTGCCGACGGCGCGATGAAGATCCAGACGACAACTGTGCAGTGGAGAGGATCCAAGCGACGATAGCGCGAAGAGGATCCGAGCGATGGCTGCGCAGTGGAGAGGATTCGAGCGAAGACAGCCCGAAGAAGAGGATCCAGTGGTGGCTGGAGGAAAGAAACCAGCGGCGGCGGGGAGCTTTGCAAAACCCTAGGTAATGCTCTGATACCATATTATGAACACTACTTGTATTCATCATGAGGCTAATGAGCCAATAGACACACACACACACAAGTATAACATATATGCAGAAAGCCCCTCACACAACAGAATAAATATACAGCTATATAATATATATCTAACAAGAGCTACAGAATATATCAGAACACAATGGCAATCTTCCGGAAGTGAATTTTTATCACAAAATGACAAGGTACAAGAAGACACACCTTAATCTCAGCATCTGAAAATGGCGTTGATCTTGACCTATGCAATCAAAGGTAGGAAACTTAGTTATGAGAAAACTATTATGATACCAGATGTCTGTATGAGTGTGTATGTCAGTATCAATTTCCATGCAACAGAAAGGTATCTAATTTATCTAAGAGGCTGTTTGGTTGCTAGCCACACTTTGCCAACAAAAATTGCCACACTTGCCTAAGTTGAGGTACTCAAATTCTTTGCCACACCTTAGCAAGCATAAGGGAATCATGCCACACTTTTTTGAGTCATTGACGCGTGGGACCTAGTTTGCTGGAAGGGAATCTTGCCACAACTGTGGCTGCAACCAAACAGCTCCCAAAGTTGGTCAAACTTGCCTAACCTTAGGCGTGGTAAACTGTGGCTGGCAACCAAACACCCCCTAAATGTGCAGCAATCATTTAAGAATACACAAAAAGACAAAATCAGTATGGGACGAATCAGAGTAGCTGATAAATTATACCTAAGGAGAAGGGGAATTGTGATTTAGCCAAGTTAAGAACAAGATACAAGGTGAAAATATCAATAACAACAAAAAATCATTCCACGGCTACATGCAACCTATGTCCATAATGACCCCACTGACATGCTCGACCTCTATAGATTACAAAAGATGTGGGTAAAAGGACCAATGTATCATAGTGGTTGCTAACAAGCTTGAATGTCAACTCAAAAGTATACAAAGTGTTGGTTGATACAAATGAATGTGGCACATACCTGTCTAGGCCCAAGACAGAATAATGATGTGACATAGTGCAACTCATAGCTTCCCTGGGCATCGATCTGAAATTTGTTCTTTGATTAGCATAAAATGCTTCTGCGTCCCAATACCACTCATCTCTTCGACTATGCTGATAATAGCTTGGATTATGGCTGTCCCAAGTCCGATAATCCCGACATTTACTTCTCTCCTTCTTGAACATATCTTGCATGCGCCTGATGCGTTCCTACAGAAAGCACTAATGTTGGTTGAGGATTAGTTGAAACATATCAGCACGTAAATACAAAAGCAAATGAGTGACTAACATAGTGAAACCATGGCTCTATGCTCAAGTACATCTGGAAATTGCTTCAGCAATATTTTCCTATGATCAATAATCTATTTAGGAACAACCTGAGGGAGCAAATGCTCCAGCTGGTCCATAACAGCGGTTTATTAATCTCTTGATGCTTGTATGGAAGTTAATCTCAAAAGTTCAAGAGCAAGCATTGAGAGTTTGAGACATTGACAGTGCTACACTGTTAGCATGTATAGATCGAAACGACAGCATAACTGTCAAAATGTGAATATTCAAAAAGTACATTTCTAATCTTTTATGTGCAAGCAGGGAACTGACCACTCTCTCCCTTTGATCCTCGCTCTTCTCACGCATCCTCTGGTAATACCGGCCCCAGGCTTCACCACACCGATTTGGCCCACGAGGTATGTCTTCCCAGTTGACGTACGGTTCGGACCTACTAAGCTTCAACATAAAAAAAAAAACAGTTTTGACAATCTCTCCCAAATCTTGCACTAACGCAATGCTGCTTACAAAACCATGGACAAAAATGACAGCTCTTTTAGAACCACAAGATGAGCATTTCGATATACCTGTGTGTAGAACCAGCTAAACGTCCGGCGCAGTTGACCAACCTACAAATTCCCAAACAAATGCACGATTAGTTGACTACATATCCAAATGCATCAATCACAGCACAAATAAAGGAACAGTTTAATTGAGTAGTCACTTCAGTAAGTTTGGTTCAGTCCAGCTACACTACAGTGAAGCATCACACCGACCACAAGGCTACACTACAAGCAGCGCTACGAATTCACGCATCGGGCAGCCTCACAGCCGCAGCAGCTCGAGTTAGGGATCTAGGAATACGAGGGGGAGGAGGAAAGGGAGAGGCGGACTATGGGTAGTAGACGTACCGCGGCAGTGGAGGCGGTGGCGCCGACGAGGGCGAAGAGGAGGATGGCGACGGGAAAGGAGCCGGAATCCCTCTCCTCCCCCTCCGGACCCGGCGGCCACCGATTCGTCGCCTCTTGCTCGCCCTTGCGGCGGCCGTCCATGGCGGAGGAGGTTGCCGCCGCCGCCGTGTGATGAGTGTGTAGTGAATTGGGGATCTGGTGCTCGTTCGGGTGGTGCCGGCGAGAGGAGGGGGACGCGTGCCGGACAGAGTGGGGGAGGATCGCAGGTCTCTGAGGCTGCAGGTGGGGTCCGATATGGTTCGGCCCCGATGTCAGCGATACAGTGGAACAACGAAGAACCCCTTTGTTTAGTGAAGGACGCTTGGGCCCACATGTAAGTGTCTATGGAAAAAGAATCTCCAGCTTCCTTACTATAGGGCAAAAGGAGGAGATTTTTTTAGGCATTATCTGAATATTTTCTTTCTAACAACTATCTAAATTTATAACCTTTTGATTAGAAATTAAATAACCCTTTATTTTTGAAGGGGAGAGATTTTTTTAAAGAGGAGGGGGTAGAATTCATGGGTATTAGATCTCTAATCCAATGGTCCTAAATGATAGTTAGAAAGAAAACATCCGGATGATGTTTAACAAAACTCATTTTTAGTTAAATAATCCTTGTTAAAGCATTTTATTAATAATCTCTCACCAACTTTATTTCTAAATCCATTCCTTTTAGTCATACCATAGCCTTAAATTACAGCATAAGCCTACCACACAGTTATGCAGTGAAACAAATCAGTGATACAATGATATAGTGCAACAACGAAGAACCCCTTTAGGTTACAACATAAGTCTATTACAGAAAATATGGTAAACTGTTATAAACGAAATGCTAAACAATAAAAGTCAAAGCTTAATGTTTTCTCACAAAGAATTACCTAGAGTACCAAGTGACCTATATGGAAGAATCCTTGTTAACTCTCTTAGACCATATACGTCTCTTAGCATCTAAAATAGGTGCTAAGTTAGACACGTCACCTCTCTCTATTATTATTGTTAGCTACTTTTATTTTAACTCTTAGCACCACTTATAGATGATAAAATATTCAATTTTTTCTGATATAACATCAGCTGCTAAAGTTTGTTTCGATACCATGCAGTCTGGACTTATCCCTTATTCCCCTATTCCTTGGTATTGATGCTAAGAAATTTCTTTATTCACTTATTCCTTGGTATTGGTGCTAAGAAATTTCTTTCTTTTATAATATTATCTCAGTATCTAAGGATGCCCATGCTCTTATTTTGCAATGGGCATGTAAACCTCTGATTAACATGATATTCCTTTTTCTAAACGGGGGGCATTTACATTCAGCTATCACAACAATCCAAATGCACGGATTGAGGACGTGGTATCAAATCCAACCAGGAAAAAAAATCCACAAACTTGTAGGAAACTTATAATTTGTATTTGTCCGAATTTGAACCCAGGTCTCTTGGCCGTCGTTCGGGTGCCTCAACAGTAATACAACTTTGATTGGCAACTACCTACAGAGGAAAACCACTCCATGCTGTTCCATTTTGCACTGAACCAACACATGGGATGTGTCTGGTCGTCCAATCCTCTCATGGCCTAGGAACGACTCCGAATCTCTCACCAAATGCATTTCCCCCAAATACCTCGCTCCATTGTGCCGTCGTCTGATTCGCCGTTTGTCGCTGTGGGCTGCAATCCACCTCCGTCTCCTCCACGTTTAAGTCAAGAAGAAGCTGAGGAGATCAAATTGAATTAAAGCTAAAGACTTAGCGGATTCGAACTTATTCACTTTGAAAAACGTTCATAAGTATAGTATGTGAGTTAAAATCTGTATGCGTGGTGTTATCGGATTTTCTACATTGTGCTAAGTGGGTAGTATCTATTAAAAGTTAGATGTGACTGGATAACCCATCTAATTAACGGGTTAGGATGGAAGTTTATAGTTAATCATCCAACCATCTTCTCTTGCGACCAAGTGTTCACAAGTGTTAGGATTAGGTGCAGTGGTTATAAAATTTTCATCTTTAAGTAGAAATACATCAATTTTTATTCATCTCTATGAATTTTTCTTGTATTAATTGATTTTCCCTTGACCTGGTTTGTTTTTCCTCTTCCCTTTCTTCTTCTTGATCTTGTTGTGCCAAAAACGTATAAGAGATAGAAATGACTTTTGAGAGATAGAAATGACTTTTGAAAATTGTCTTTACATATCTAGACACTTTGATGGTAAGCTCATGAAGAAAGTCGGTTTTGCTTGATTTTGGTCTCACCAAGTGATTTCATGATCTCAGAGTTTTTGGTTAGATTTGTTTGGTGTTTTTGCTTACTATGATATGTGGGAATATATCTAGAATCATCTTGATCATTCTCTATCCATGGGCAAGTCATAATCACCATTTTTGTATTTTGCCCAGTTTTAGTGCAATTGTTCAAATCTCAAAAAGGTTTGAACTTTAATATGAATTTTTGTGATCCATAGGTGGAATAGGTTCATGAGATTTTAAGCAAGGTGTATGCAAACTTTCACAATATTTGAACTTGTATTTTAAGAGTTGCACCAAAAGTGATCATTTTGGCCTGTTTTGGAATAGAGGGTAGTTCAACTGCTACTATTGTTACAAATGTGGGCAATATTTGAATTCCAAGTTTTATTAGGAGACAGAAAACTAATGATGCAAAACCCACAACTAACAGCAAGCTACTCATCATACTTCAGAACATATACAAGAAAAACAATATAGAAACAAAGTCGAACATGCGCACGAACGACTTACTTGTTAACCTGATGAAGAACAGGAAGCCGCGCAGGCTTGACGTAGTTCAGAACATAGGTGTAGCAGTGCAGTGAGCGGTCGCGCAGATGCGCTGCTCAGAAACCTTATTGCCGCCCCGTGCAGGTACTCTCTGCGGCAACGGTTCGGAGATAGCTGCTCTCCTTCCTTCCAGTGCACGCGGAAGAAAGGTCGATGAGATTCAGACGAGACAAAGACAACAAAGACAACAGAGCAGAAAGTAGAGGAAGAATAGAGGTGCAAAATTCTCTCTCTTTTCCTGGACGTCTCCAGGCCCTTTTATGGGCACTGCAGTTACTACTCACTAGTAACTGCTGCGTTTTAAACAGAATTATGCACTGGTAACTGCCTCATTAGTGCATGGTTCAGCAAAAATAAAGATGGACTTGGTCTGCCAAGTGGCGCGCCACATCACGAAGTCACAAGTCACGCGATTTTCACGCGAAAATACGCGAATACGCGCGTGCGTGCGTGTGTGACTAGATATAACCATCCTCATACCATCTCTTTCCATATTCAAGGGGTGGGGAGGACTCCACATTATAAATCGGTCTTCCTCACCCTGCCTTAACAATATGGTACTAAACCATACATGCTTTGGAATTAAGGAAATATGCCAAATTAAATGGGCCAATTTCTAACAACTACAGGTCAGATTGGCCCCTGTACCGGCGGTCTGACCACTAGGGGTTAGACTGTTAACAACAAGTTCGTTAGATCTCTAGGGTTTGGACTTTCTTGAAGTTTGGTTCCTTGCTATTTGATTCAGGGTTTTTGCTGTGGATTTTATTATCTATAACTCTATAGTTAGTTGAGAATTGGATCAAGAATACTTGGGGAAAAAAATTTAGATGGCACCATTCACCTCATCTGTTAGCATTCAGTCCTACAACTGTAACTATTTACTTATTTTTTAGCATTAAAATAGAGGTATATAATAAAAAAATATTGTAACAATTGCACTTTTAGTCTTCACAATAGACTTAAAATATGGGATGATGTTTATAAAAAAAAAGAACTTATATTATGGGACATAGAGAGCAGTGATTATTCACTATATAGCATTTGCCAAATTTGGGATTTTTTTTTTTTTTGGAATAGCGTGATGTGCAGCAAATCCGGAGGAAGATATGTGTAGGTAGCTGGCTCTCGCCTTAGAAAACAGAATCGTGCAAGAAAATGTCTAGCTAGCTCGTTGGCCTACGCGTGTGTGAGAGAGCTCAAACAAAGGCCCAGGCCGTAAGGCGAGTTGAATTTCGCACGTACGGCCCATCCTAAAATGCCAGAATTAGACTGTTTCTACGTTCTTGGTGGCCTATAGTTTTTGATCTTATATGATCATATGTGTGAATGAATCGAATATCGATAAATTAATTAAAAAAATTATTCATTTAGAAAAAACCATAAGGTATAACCCGTAAACCATAAAATAAAAATAACTAGGATTTAAATTTCTTCCTTGCCGTCGCCGGTCGCCGGGTCATTTCTAGAGCGCTTTACCAAGGTCAAGAAAATGAGATATCACTAACTAAAGAAAGATCACTCAAAGATGGCACGCCTCGATGAATTGGCAGCCTTCTAGCAAGGACGCGAAACGGCCCGATGAACTGGCAGCCTGGCCCAATATATTTACCGTGTGCCCGAGACCAACACATACATATATATGGGTCTGTTCTTTTTTATTGCGGTTTATGGCTTTTAATTGTGGCTTGTATCTTTTGGACTGTTTGTGCGAGAGATTACAAAGTAACAGAAACTCATGTGCAGTTTTTGGCGATATAGATAAAGTCATTAAAGTATGTACTATAATTAACTAGTAGATCCTATCTTAAAAAGATACTTCATTTAAAGAGCTTGTTAATGTAGAAAAGCCGAAAAGCAGCTTTAATTAACCGAAAAGAACGGATTTTAAAGCACATCCATGGCCCGCCCGATCGATTTGTAAGCGTCCACGCATTTGTACGTGTTGCTCAGTTCTGCAAGGTCTATGCTTAGCTGGCCAGCTCACCCATAAAACGACTAGTAGTTCAACGATCTCTTCGCAATTAACCTCAATGCATGTGTATTTCAACTGCATGCACGGTTATATCGATCAATGTGTATACCATCTCAATGTAAGCTAGCAGCTAGCTAGGACCGCGGACCGCCCATGCATGCATCTCCATAGGGGTGAAAATGGATCGGATTCAGACGAATATTGCTATTATCATATCCTAACCTATATTTTTATCTCCGGATTCGGTACCAATCGGATTCGGTGTCGGATCGGTCGGGATTAACCCAATTCATTTGCACCACTACTTGGTTGTAAGGAATGCATACAGTGCAGTAAATGGAGTAGGACGCACTGACTTGATGTTACTATTTAATAGCTGATGTGGAAGATTTTATTTTACCAATACAAAAGAAAATGAAACGTCAAATAGTAGCACTAACCTGAAATCATACTTGAAGACGTATCGGATTCGGACGGATATTCGGATTCGGACAGATATTGCTGTTATCATATCCTAACCCATATTTTTTTCTCCGGATTCGGTACTAGTCGGATTCGGTACCAATCGGATTCGGTGCCGGATCGGTCGGGATTAACCCGACCCGTTTTCACCCCTACATCTCCATGGTAATGTACACGACTGGCTTATGGCTTATGTCAATGTGATCATTTGGGCTTTTTTTGGTGGTTTATGGCTGAAAAGCATTGTAACTGGCTGAAAAAATACTGTAACTGACAGATGCTTATTTAGCATAATTAAATTTAAAAACAATAAAAAATATAAAAATATGTTAGCCCATTACGTATAATACAAACAAATACAGAAAAAAAGAACCGGCAAAAAAGCTCAACAAAAAGTCAAAAATTCAAAAAAAAATAAAATTTATAAATAGTGAAAAATAAATCAAAAGCTAAAAGCTGAAACCAAAACGATCATAGCAAACTCTTGAGGCACATTAATATTGCCCCTCGATCTTCTGTTAAGAGGGGAAGAGAATAATTGCATCACATCGATCCTTTTACCAATTCTCAGCTTTAGATAGATATCCACGTACATGCACGTGTCAAGCTTATCCATATCACGCGACTTGTAATCACCTAGAAGTTAATTAACATCGTGGACCGATATATTGACTCGCGCTCGAAAGAGACCTGATTAAGCAAGCTTATGCAACAAATTGGAGAACAAGCATGGATTGATTTGCATACATCGATTAATTATTAATTGACTAATTGTGTTATGTCTTGTTGTCGCTCATACGTGTATGGCAGGCTAACAAGCTCTTCAACTCTTGTTGATTCGTTCGTGCATGTCATGCATAGGGGTGCAAACGGGTCAGGTTAATCCCGACCGATCCGTCACCGAATCCGGAGAAAAAATATGGGTTAGAATATGGTAACAGCAATATCCGTCCGAATCCGATACGTCTTTAAGTTTGATTTCAGGTTAGTGCTACTATTTGACGTTTCATTTTCTTTTGCAATGGTAAAATAAAATCTTCCACATCAGCCTATTAAGTAGTAACATCAAGTTCTTGACAATACGTCCTCCTACTCCATTTGTTGTACTGCATGCATTCCTTACAAACGGGTTAATCCCGACTGATCCGGCACCGAATCCGATTGGTACCGAATCCGGAGAAAAAATATGGGTTAGGATATGGTAACAACAATATCCGTCCGAATCCGACCCGTTTGCACCCCTAGTCATGCACTCGCAATTGCCATTTGCTAGCTCATTATGCTTGTTCATATTGGATTTGGTTTCTAGTTTCGACTTTTAGAAGCTAAAGTCAATACGAATATCCTGTTAGGCAATATGTCAATTTTTCTTATTTCTGAATTAAAGAAAGAGGAAAAGAAATCCCGATGTGGGGCTCACCTGTAAGAGATACAAGGGAGGGGATGTGGTTGGTTGACCGAATAGCCGAGAGAAAGGGTCAGATGGAACTCTCCTCTTCTTGCGTTGGACTTGGTCTGACAGCTGGTGCGGCGCTGTTTCCCCTCTCCTCTGATTTTGGATCTTCTCCATTTTTTCTCTTTAAAAGCGAGCCATGGGAAAGTTTCGATATAGAGCGATCAAGAGCACATACCAAGATCTGATAGCAAGTGGTGGAGGTTTTCCCTTGGTCTCCTGTGCGATTTGCTCCAACGAACTCACTGGGGTCTCGGTGATTTCTACGCCGGCTAGGCTCTGCTGATTCTCTGTGGTGTAGTTGGTCTTGGTTGCTGCTGCCTCTGTCATGGTCGTCCTGACATGGTCGACCTACCGTGGTCGTTCTGCCGTGGTCGATTTGTCGTGGTTGATTTACCGTTGTTATTCTGTCGTGGTCATTCTGCTGTGATCGATTTGTCATGGTCGTTTTGCTGTGTTCATTCTGCCGTGGTCATTCAACCATGTTCGATTTGTCGAGGTCGAGTTGCTTCATCCGATTGGGGATTGTGTTTGCTTTGTGCGGCAACACCTGCATCTTGGCTTCACCATTAGGTGAATACTGATTTGTGAAGTTGGGCATTATATCTCTGTTAATCTCTTCAACGATATCTGGGCATACGCTAGTGATTGGTTTTCTGGGACATCGTCTTTGCAACGAGTCTTGCCACTATCAGCCTTCTCAATGGCTTGGACAGCCACAACACAGTGAGCTTTTACATTGTGTAATCTTTATTGTGCATAAGTTTGCCGTGCTAGTGAGTTATCTCTGTTTATTATCTTTGAAATATGTGGTAATTGCTAGCTCTGGGAGGAGTTCGCATGAAAAATTGTGGGCTTTGTGATTGCTCTATGAAGAAGATTGGTCAAAGTGATATTAGTGTGACAATTTGTGGTGATAAGATAGCCTGTGAGTTACTGTGTTGACTGCCTAAGTTGATTATTTACCTTCTTATATTGTTGATGCTTCTCTGTTAGAGCATTCTGCTTATGAACTAGCAATACTAGATCTGTCAGTATTTACTTCAGTTATTTCGCAGATTGCTGTTAGCATTTGGTAAGTAATATAAGAGCTCACAGCCTGTCATTATCTCTTAAAAATTGTCACATCTAATTGTGATCAAGACTTGACCTTTGGTGGCGAGGAGGTCGTGCTCACTGTGTGTGCAGCCCCGACACCTGAGAGCAAAAATCTAAACACACATCTGTGCATTATGCAAGATCTTGAAGCTCACATGATTACCCTGTTAAGTTTATTCCTTTGTTCATATAACATGTTCATATACCTTCTGTTATTTCTCATGTCATATAGTAATTGCTAGAATGTTACTTTACTACTCATGCTTAAATATGGAATTAATCTGAAATTGCTTAATATCCAACACATCAAGTTTCTATAAGTTACTTCTATTAGTCATTACTTTGTGCTTTCGTAACGCACTTTTGAATTTTATTATGTCACAGTTCTGTAAGTTGCATGGTAATCTGAATGATGTATTGCTTTTCGTTGCACCGTGTTTCTTACATAATGTATTACTATTTATCAACTACTACTATTCATCAGCCACTGCTATCAGTCACTACTATTTATCAGCCACAATTAAAAATTATCGTTAAAAGCTAATATGAGCAACACGCGTACGTACGAGTTAGTACTTAATACATCCATAATGGAAGCAAGGAAATGATGCACGTTAATTTAACACACGCGTGTTTGCACCTACGTCACGGCCAGGACACATCGCATATATAGTTGGATCACGCCTGCCGTCTTCGATTTTCGATTGGCGCACGAGTAACTACCGCCTAAGCAAAGGGCAGCTCGAAAGTCCATAGTAGCACTCAAATGCCTGTATACCTACATGTGTGTGTGTGTTTTTTTTTGCTGTATCTTTGAATTTTTGTTAATGGTTTTTAAATTCTAACTCGTAAAATATTGTACGTAAAAAATAGCTATATATTATTTTAATCGATATAACTAAATTCGTTATAGTGTTTACTGCAATCTAATTATAAATCTCGTCTTGAAAGACGTATCATCTAAAAAATAGTTACTATAGTTGAAAGTAATAAGTCAAAACCAAAATAAAAAAGAATCCAGCTATATGCAAGGGATGTTGTCTATTATATACTCTCTTCGAACGTAAATACATATCATTTTAGACATCGACACAACACCACAATACAACTTGGACTACTAATTTTATTGCAATATATTTATAAAACCAATAAAATTATAATACTATGAAAGTACTTTTTAAGATAAATCTATAAATATAAATTTTATATATTTAATTTAAATATTCTAAAAGATATTCATAGTCAAAATTTTGAAAATTTAACTATGCTTATGTTCAAAATGACACGAGGTATTATTATGAGGTACATTAGAGTATCCATTGCTAGGGGTGGAAAACGATAACGGATAATTCGTTTTATCCGATATTCGTATCCGAGAAAACACGAATGTGGTAAGTAAAATCCGTATTCAAAAATATTCGTATTCATATTTGAGAATATTCATATCCGTATTTGAGAATATTTGTATTCACATTTGTATTCGAGAATATTCGTATCCGTATTCGTATTCGAAACTATTTGATTCATATTCAATCCATTTCTAGAACCCATGAAAAGTCCGTACAAATTTTGTGATTCAAAATTTGAATTTAGGTGGTTTAAAACCAATAACCGGTGAAAAATCGGCAAAACCACTAGGAATCCATTTTATTTGATATTCGATCCGAGAAAATCCATATTCGTATTCGAGAATATTCGTATCCGTATTTGAGAATATTTGAATTTGTATTCGTATTCGTTTTAAAAATATGGATTCGTATTCATATTTGAGACTATTTGTTCGTATCCGATCCGTTTCCACCCCTATCCATTGCCAGGTTACTTGTAATACACTTGATCCTCTGTCTCTATTGGCGCCAAAGTTTGAGAAATTTTCAAACTTGAATGTTATTGTTGTAGGGGTGGTTCAACCCCTGTGACTGGGCCTTGCAACTGGCACAATATATAATATGCTCAATAGTATAGAGAAATGTATTAATGTACCCCTATCTTTCATAATTATTAAGGGGTAGGATAGAAATTTCCCATCCTACCCCACTCGTGTATATAAGCCCCAAGAGGGGCATGAGGAGGGCAAAGCCACTCATTCTTACTCATCAGCTCTTTCTAGCTAGTCCCCTTCTTTGCTATTTGGTCTGTAGCCATAACAGTTGGTGTCGTCCGTAGTGAACGACGAGAAAGCTGCGAGTTTAGGACGACCATGGCTCCTAAGAAAGTGACGGCGACAACCAAGCGGAAGAGAAGCGCATTAGTATGGGGGCTGACGAGTGAGGGCCCGTTTCCCTTGCGGCAGCGGCGTTCAACCGTTGTAGGGGGTGAACGAGGCGTGGGAGGCTTAGGTGCCAGTATGATTGGGACCGTCGGCCACGACGCAACCCTCGTGGGTGTAACCACCGACCTGAGCACCGACGGTGGCGTAACCGCCAACCTGGGCACCAGCAGTGGCATAACCGTCAACCCAGGCGCTTGCATAGGCACAACTGTCAACTCCGGCACTTGCGTCAATGCGACCGTCAACCCAGGCCCCCACATGGACACGTTGCTTGGACCATGTCGAGCCCTCGCGCTGTTGTTGGTAGACACCAGGGAGTCAGCCTCCGTGCGAGAAAAGACAGATCTCGGTCCCGGGACTTAGTTGTGCAAAGATAGCCACGTCCAGGATGGCGATGATGGCCTCACCTCCGCGACGAAATCCTCGACATTCGTCTCCACTTCGTCGGAGTCCGGGTAGACCTTGCCTCGGCGCGAAGTCCCCGCACGAGGTCTCCACATTGAGCGTCCACATTGCTAGGTCTCCACACCGAACCTCCACGCTGCAAGATTTGCTCCCCACCGAGCTTCCACGTCACGAAGTCTTCGCGCGAGGTCTCTGCACATTGTTCGACCACCTTGTGGTCATGGACGTTCGTCCAACCACCTCGCGGTCATGATTTCGCCTGACCACCTTGTGGTCATGGACACTTCGTCTGATCACCTTGTGGTCATGGCTCCATCCAACCACCGTATGGTCATCAACGCTTCGCCTGACTGCCTCACGGTCATGACTTCGTCCGACCACCTTATGGTCGTGGACGCTTCGTTTGATCACTCCCACAGTCGTGGCTCCATTTGACCATCTCGTGGTCGCAATCATTTGTCCAACCGCCTCACGCTCGTGAGTTCGCCCGACCACGTCCTGGTCGTCGTCCTGTTGCTAAATTTATTATGTCACGAATGGTACTTTGCTCAATTTCAGAATAGGTAAGTACTCTTAATTTACTTCAATATATTCTTGCTTAATATTATTATGTCACGAATACATGGCTGGCTAGCTATCTAATATAGATGTCATATGTAATTAAGTATAGCTAGTCTGATATATTTGCTATAGTAGTGCTAATAATCGTTTTTAACACCCACTTGTTATATGTGTAGCGTAGGTGGATCGAAGCTGGATGTACATTGAGAACCGTGTGAGTGAAGAGTACATTAATGGCGTGTCTGCTTTTAGAAGAGCGGCCGAGCTGGATATGTTGAAGAAGGGGATGGAAGATATGTACTGTCCATGCATTAATTGTGATAATCTAAAGATGTTTAGCAACTCAGTGCAGATTGAAGTTCACTTGATTCGAAGGAGTTTCAGAAAGGGGTACAAATGTTGAACCAGTCACGGTGAAGAGAAGATTACACAAGAAGGTAGTTATGACATCATCAAAGGAGACAACGATATGCCTGTTATGGATTGTGCTTTCAATCATGAGGATAGGTCGCAGGATGACAATCTGAATTAGATGCTACGTGATGCAGAAGGGAACTATAGTGAGAGAGAGTTTGGTAAATTCGAGGGCTTGATGGAGGACTCGGAGAAATCTTTATTCCCGGGCTGCAAGCCGCAATACACGAGGTTGTCATTAGTTCTAGAACTGCTGAAATTGAAGGTAATCAATGGTTGGTCCGACAAGAGTTTTACGACATTGTTGGGCCTCCTAGCGGACATGCTTCCAAAGAATCACCTACCAAGCCAAAAAGATTTTTTGTCCATTGGAAATGGAAGTAGAAAGAACCAAGATTGGAGAGTTCTACCCCGGCAATGGTGATTGGATGTTGAAACATTGGATATGATTCAATTGTAATCACTCAATTTTGCTTAATCAAACAATTCATTTAATTTAATTCATTTGTGAGATCTGTGTAACGATTGTCATGCTATATATGTGATCTGCTTGTGTTGTTTTATTCATCTGTGTGATTTATGTAATGATTGTCTTGTGCTATATATACGTGATCTTGCTTGTTTTCAGAGGGCATGCCTAGCATATCCTGAGGCTAGTCGAAAAAAGCAAATAAAATCGTTGTTGAAATAGCTACCATAGATGGTTCGATGTTTCAAACCATCTGTGATATATATATATATCCCGGACGGTTTGAAACACCGAACCGTCTGTGATATGAACGATATCACAGACGGTTAATAACAAAAACCGTCTGTGACATCGTTCATATCACAGACGGTTAATACAAAAAACCGTCTATGATAGTTAAGTATCACAGACGGTTTTTCTGAAAAACCCGTCTATATTGTAAGTTATCACAGACTGTGTGGGAGTCGTCTGTGATAACCAGCTATTATCACTGACACATAAACACAGACGGTTCAGAAATCGTCTGTGGTGACGATTTTGAACCGTCTGTGGTAACACTGTCTGTAGTAGTATGGAAAGTTGGTCTTTTACGTTTCTTTTTTTTTTTCTCTTTTTCCTTACGTGATAGCTAGGCATATGGGAAGTTTTTTTAGGGTTTTTTTTACCACGTTTCTTTCTTTGCTTTTGTTTTGTACAAGACAAGGATTCATGAAGAGATAAAATTTTCCTTTGTACTACAATATTAATGGCATATATTTTTCTTTATCATTTAGATCTCACATTATTAAGGACTAGATTTTTTATCTAATTTTTAGTATATTTATTTTTTCTTAGCAATAAAAAAGACGTGCCATCGAATTTTATTATATAATAGATGGATGCTAGCATGCATGCATGATATGATCCTTCTTTTATTTTTCTTTTGAAAAAGCATACTCGTACTATATACTGTAGAGGGTAGTCGTCTTTGGGAAGCTTTCGTGCACGATCGATCGGTAATGACATGTACTAGCATTAGTTAAATCAACAACGCGGCCGTGCATATCATAAATCAAATCAAGCAAATCCAAATTGGCCAGCTACTTCAGAAAATAACACCCAAATTAGTCTAGATTATTTTGCCCATGAATGACTCAAGTCTGCAAATAAAACACTTGATTTCTCCACCGACTTCCACAACTTGGACGGCAATCAAGCTGACCCTAGCTAAGCTTCCACAACTTGCAAAATAATTTGTTCTAAAAAATAACTTGGAAATAATTGGTTGGCCACGTAACACGCCACATAAACAAAAGGGAATGGATACGTGCTGCATGTATAGAACCCTAGCGCGCTTAGCTGGCTATATGCATGATGTATGCATGCACGTACACACGAATTACGACTGGACGGCCGGCCGGCTAGATGCGGCCTCGCTCGTTTTAATTTTAACTTCTAACTTTTAATTCATTATTTCTTAATTTTATTTTTTTATTTTTATTTTTGTTACTTTTTTATCTTTGATTTTTTTCCCGTATTCCTTCACATTAGTTACCATGGGCTAACTTATTTTTTATTTTTAAATTTAATTATTCTAAATAGGCCACCATCAATTGTAGTAAAAATAAATCAATTAGAATGAAAAAACCATAAATCATCACCAATCGAAACTCCCCCAAGTAAACCTTCCAAAAGGCCCAAGTGTTACCCATGAACAAGTCTAGATAAGTTAGGTTTATCCAAATCCACACGAATTACGCATGCTTGGAATTCTTGTTCCTCTTGGACAAAATTAGGCGCCACTAAATTGACCAGTATAATTAATCCACATTTCTTCGGTCCACTTGTACCTTGGAGAAGCCATGGAGCTCGCTGTATAAATACCCAGCATCCACAACTCAACAATGGCAACCTAGCTAGCTACCTACACACATATATCTTTGTAGTTTGTTCTAGTGTTGTTCGAGCGATCCAAGTGCAAAGTAATACTTTTTGTAAAGCTAGCTAGCTTAGCAATGGAGTACTCATCAAAGCTAGCCTGCTTGCTAGCTCTCGCGTTTGCCATGGCGGCCGCCCTCGTCGCCGCGCCGTGCGCGGCGCAGAACTCGCCGCAGGACTACGTGGACCTGCACAACGCGGCGCGCGCGGAAGTGGGCGTCGGGCCGGTGTCGTGGGACGACACGGTGGCGGCGTACGCGCAGGCGTACGCGGACCAGCGGCGCGGCGACTGCCAGCTCGTGCACTCGGGCGGGCAGTACGGGGAGAACCTCTTCTGGGGCTCCGCCGGCGCCGACTGGACGGCGGCCGACGCCGTGAACTCGTGGGTGTCGGAGAAGCAGTACTACGACCACGGCAGCAACAGCTGCTCGGCGCCGGAGGGGCAGTCGTGCGGGCACTACACGCAAGTGGTGTGGCGCGACTCCACGGCCATCGGCTGCGCGCGCGACGTCTGCGACAACGACGGCGGCGTCTTCATCATCTGCAGCTACAACCCGGCGGGCAACGTCATCGGGCAGAGCCCCTACTAGTCAATTAGTTCATCATCTATGAAGCCATGCATGCGGCGTCGTGAATACATGCATGCATATATGTACGTGTGACGGAGGGAATAAGTTGTGTGATCAGTTATGAACGTATTATATGATAAAGATACTGGTATACGGCAATAAAATTAAACCATGTGAGGTTGTTGTAATTGTTTGCACTCTATCCAATGTGTATTGCGTGTGTACGTATACCAATGTGATACAACGCGCAGCTAAGAAATTTCTATACAACGCGCAGCTAAGAAATTTCGTGATTTCGCGTTGTGGAAAAACAAATTTCGTGATTACAGTTAAATTTCTAATATTTGAAGTGCATGAAGCTAGATTTTACCTCCGGCGCTGTAGATTTCATGATCTACGGTTCAGTTCTTCATGGGAATACATCTATAAATACCCGATGGCGATGGCCTAGAACAAAACAACTATTTATTTATTAGTTTTGAAATTTGGTCATAAGCTCTGCCATTCGCTTAGAAAAAAGGTAGAAATAATCACCCCCAGGATGGGAAGGGCATCGACGACACCCTCTAGCAACGTAGCAACGTTCAGCTCCTGAAAATAAATAATATCATCAGTATTTTAGTTGGCTGACAGTAACTATCTAGACAAGCCCAAAAAAAGAGTACTAATTACCAGTTTTTAGAGTGCGTATATTGTCGATGTGAGAGGTGGGATTTGTTTCATGGTGCATGCTTGTCTCCTGCGTGGATGTAATTCCACATCATAAAAAAATGACAGGGTACTAATTGTTGCTTGGCTGTTAAGAGTACACGCATGTGAAGACCCAAACCAAATTGGACAAAACCGTAAGACAATCGAAGACCGGAAAAAAATTCGCTGCAGCGATGGACCAAACCGCATCCGCTGCATACGCACCGCGAGCCTGCGATGCGTGGCCTCCCAATACATCCGACGTTCGAGGCTCCTCCCGCACTCGTACGCTCGCAAGTCGCAGAGATATCGGCTCCTCCCGTACCTGGCTCGCTCGTCGCTCGGCTTCACCTGCACTTCGACTCACCGTCGACTCCGCCTCCGGCCTCCCTCACCCAGTTCACGCTCGACGACCAGCGATTCGGCTACGCGCAGCCCGACTCCTTCTACCAGGCCACCGAGGCGTCCACCCAGGTCACCCCGCAGTTCCACGGCCAGCAGCCGCTCCAGGGAGACGTCACCGCCGCCAACTTCAGGTCGCAGCAGTCCGACGGCAAGTTCAGCGTCGACGTCAAGCTCAACGCCGAGCTCAGGGTCAAGGTTTGGGCCTTCAAGGTCCGCGGCCCCAAGACCAAGATCAGCTGCCCGCTCTCCATCCCGGCGCCCGGCAACGCCTCCGCCACGTTCCAGCCCACCACCTGCACGTTTGGATTCTTCCAAGGCGTTTTGTTTATTCATGCCCCTACTTTGTTTGGCAGGAGGCAGGCAGGGACCTAATGATAAGAACTTTATGAAAATATGCTTCTTTTGATTGGTCTCCAGTAAATGATTTTGGGAAATTCTATTTTTGGACTTTACTCAGATCTACGGCCTTCAGATGTCTTTTGAGTTTTGATTCTCTCAGATCCGACTTTTGAATAACCGGGTTTGTACTGAAAATCTAAAGGAACCAGCAGAGAGAAAAACTACTGATCTGACAAAATACTGCTTGCCACAGTTTTTATTATATGAGCACACAGGAAAAAGGGGAATCTTTTGTGAGAGAAATGACCAAACTTAAGTCAAATTTCTCTTCTGTTTTCTTTTTTTTCAGCCTTCTCCCATAAACAACAGCAAATTGACAAAAAAGGTGGCTAATTAAAAAGATTATATACACAGTTCACAGATCTTTCTCCTCTGTACAGATGCAGATACAGGCACTGCTCAACCTCTCCTCTGTACAGTAATGGAGAGCCCAAACCACACAGCTCTCTTTGCCCTTTGCTTGAACCCATGGATCTCATGCCATGATCCCTGATCAAGTGATCATCGATCCAATTCCATGTGTTGTAGCCTCTGCTTGTCCCCTTAATCATCAACATTTCAGACTATCTGCACCATCTTAGCAATGTAATCAGAGAAAAAAATCAACTTTTCTAACACAGCCATCACATTCCAGATTTCAAAACCATCCAAAATGACATGTATTTCACATCCAAAAAATTACAGTGTACATTAATCATGTCAAACCATTTACAAATAGATCATGTGACACAACACTCATCAACACTGATCCTATCAATACAAATCTCGCTCTACTTTGCACTATCTGGTAAGGACTTGTAGCCATTCAAGAGACCTGCATAGGCTGCTGCATGCCATTGATGGTAGCTGGTCTCATGACCATCTGTCCAGGGAATGTAAGAGCCTGTGCTTGCTGTTGCTGTTGCTGCTCTTGCATCTGCTCAAAAGTTTCACTCAAAAGTTTAGATGCCTGATTTTCCCTTTTACCCTGAAGATATGCCCAGCTTCTTGAAAGCCAAGCTTAATTGTACAGTAATTCCAAGAATTTGTTTGTGAGTTTCAAACTCCTGAGCACCTTGCAAACCTCCTGTACATAGACAAAATGCTATGTCAGTAAGACACCCTGTAGGAATACACATAATTCTGAGAATTTCGACAGCATCATAGGCCATAGCAGTAGCAACTAAATCTGAATATAGCAAGAGCAAGAGGCAGGACAGCAGATGGTGGTAGTACCAAAAACCAAAAGAACCAAGTCATGGATTGATAAAATCTAAACCAAAAGAACCAAGTGAATGGCGCTGGCTTGAATGCTAGAAACTCGCACCGAAATCTAAATCACGGCGATGTACGGCAACATCCGCAGGCACCAACTAATCCCACCAGCAACAAATCCAAACAAAGGATGCATCGGTACCAGTAGTAATATTAGGCTAATATTAATAGCAGTACCACCAGCAAAGCGATCGATCCCCAATGTCGAACCAATCAATCAAGTCTGGATCAGAACCAGACTTTACAGGTGGTGGGCTGGAACGTGGCGGAGGCGTTGCCGGGCGCCGGGATGGAGAGCGGGCAGCTGATCTTGGTCTTGGGGCCGCGGACCTTGAAGGCCCAAACCTTGACCCTGAGCTCGGCATTGAGCTTGACGTCGACGCTGAACTTGCCGTCGGACTGCTGCGACCTGAAGTTGGCGGCGGTGACGTCTCCTGGAGCGGCTGCTGGCCGTGGAACTGCGGGGTGACCTGGGTGGACGCCTCGGTGGCCTGGTAGAAGGAGTCGGGCTGCGCGTAGCCGAATCGTTGGTCGTCGAGCGTGAACTGGGTGAGGGAGGCGGAGTCGACGGTGAGTCGAAGTGCAGGTGAAGCCGAGCGACGAGCGAGCCAGGTACGGGAGGAGTCGATATCTCTGCGACTTGCAAGCGTACGAGTGCGGGAGGAGCCTCGAGCGTCCAATGTATTGGGAGGCCACGCGTCGCAGGCTCGCGGTGCGTATGCAGCGGATGCGGTTTGGTCCGTCGCTGCAGCGAATTTTTTTCCCGAAGACCAGAGGAGTAGGAGGTAAACCTTTTAAAAAGGATCGCCGTTCATTACACGTTTCCATGGCCAAGTCTTTAACGTGAATGGAGTTCTGTCCTCTCATTGACAAAACTATCATCCACTAGCTTGACCTAGCAATGCACAAGCCAAACACCATCTTAGGTAATGGCATGAGTCTGTAGTTATTACCTGATCAAATAGAGTAGATTTATATTTTATTAAATAATAAGTTATATCAGAGTGTTGCAGCAGAACAATAGCTAGAGATGATATGACATTATTACAGTAACATAACCACGTAGGGCTATAGTTTTTAATAAGACTTAACAAGTTCTGCCCAAACATTACAGCACTTGAAAGAAAAATAGAGGTGGTTCCCACTAATAATTATACAAATACGGAAAACTAGTAAATAGAACCATACTAATGTACCCGGGTTTACATAAATGACTACCGGTCTCGCCTACTCATCCCAACCTCCATACAAGCCATCAGTCTCGTACGCGTCCTACTCTGGTCCTCTGCATTCCATTCGACGTGATAGTTGTTCTTCACATAGACTTCGTCCAAACCAAATAAATACCCGGATTGACTTAACTCTAAACAAGGGAAAATAGCAAAAAATGGGATTTGTTTCATGGTGCTTGTTTCCTGCGTGGATGTAATTCCACATCATAAAAAATGGCAGGATACTAATTGTTGCTTGGCTGTTAAGAGTATACGGATGTGAAGACCCAAATCAAATTGGACAAAACTGTAAGACAATCGAAGGCCAGAGGAGTACGAGGTAAACCTTTTAAAAAGGATCGCCGTTCATTGCACGTTTCCATGGTCAAGTCTAACGTGAATGGAGTTCTGTCCTCTCATTGACAAAACTATCATCCGCTAGCTTGACCTAACAATGCACAAGGCAAACACCATCTTAGGTAATGGCATGAATCTATAGTTATTACCTGATTAAATAGAGTATATTTATATTTTATTAAATAATAAGTTATATCAGAGTGTTGCAGTAGAAAAAGCCAAAAGTTCAGAAATAGACGAAATTTATGAATAGTGAAAAATAAGACAAGCTGAAACTGAAATGAGCGGGGCGTAATTGTTGCTTGGCTGTTAAGAGTATGCCCATGTGAAGACCCAAATCAAATTGGGCAGGACTGTAAGACAATCGGAGACCAGGGGAGTAGGAGGTAAATAATTTTTAAAAAAAAATAATCAAGTTTTTTTTATCTAAATTATAGTATTATACATGCGTTTTTGTTTTGCAGTTTTGACCATATGCTGCTCTATGGTTGGGCGACTTAGGCTAGTCGTCCAACCGTTGGATGACATATGTTCAAGTCGCCCAACCATTGGGTTACTAGTTCCTGTCATCCAACGGTTAGATGACAAGGGAGTATACCTCTACGCGCGTGCGTCGGCCGACACTCTATGCGCTCATTCGATCGAGAGCAAATAGAAGAAGGGGAGAAGTGGAGAAGAGCAAGAGAGGAGGAGAGGAGAGGAGAGGAGAGGGAGGGGAAGAGACGAGGAGAGGAGGATAGGATAGCAACTAAAACTATTAGATATGTACTTGTATTTAGCACATCACATATTGTTAATAGTTTTAAATAGCGTAGTTGTAGAACTAACGCCAATTTAGTTGTTAATAGTTGTATTGCTATTTAGATCGCTCTGTTGCACATTTAAAGGCTCAGTTAATTTTGTTAGTTTCTTATAAATTGTACAACCCCTAATAAGTATTCTTCATGATAATTAATCGCCATCAAAAGATTTAGATTTGTTTGTGATGGTTAAAATAGCATGCGCCGATTTAAAATAGTATGTGATAATTTAAGATTACGCGGAGCGTTTAAAATTATACGTGACGATTTAAATAACATTTGAGTCATAAAAATCCATAAATAACTAAAATAAAATTTAGGGATCTCATAAGGACGCCTATCGTGGGAGAGGCTGCCTCCCCAGCGGATGCGCCTGTCAACTAGCGCGATGACCTGCTGGGCAGGTTTGAGGGGGTTCTTCCGGCCGAGGCAGTGGTAGTTCCAGTTACCACAATTACTAGTTGGACGCTTTCATGTACTTCTTGCAGACGGACATCGCCGTCGGGATTGTGAGAGACACCAGGTTGATCGTGGACAGGGTCGCCCATGGTTTGGAGGTGACACGTGAAGAGTTGTTGCACATTGTCCATTGGGTCTACGCTGCGTCAAGGCGTGTTGTCACCCTCTCATCATGCAGGACGCTCTTGGAAGGTGGCCATGTCGATGCGTACTCCTAGGTGACCACGTCCTACAGCTCAGGTAGGAGGCACCGAAAGGCCACGTGCACGTGCCTCACCAGTGGCTAACCAGGCTGGAGGGTCAAAGTGGCCCCGTGCCTACCCTCGGGCACCGCCGCCGCCAGGCCAGGCTGGAGGGTCAGGGTGGGCATGTGCTTACACACCGACACCATCGTTGTCCGTGGACCCCTACCTGGTGTCGACAAGGTAGCACACGTTGTTCAACCAAGGCTAGTACAATGAGTACGACAGTTGGGTGCACGCCATGTCACACATGGAAGGTACGTTTTGTCTCTTCATATTTTTTGCGTCGATATATTGTACGAATAAACAATACTTGCCCTATAGTTACGTCGCACCAGCCAACATTTTAGCTATCCCCCCACGAGGATCTTCTAGTGGACATGAGCGACCTCCTCGCGGACGACCTACCGGAGGTCAAGCGAGCACATGAGCTTGCACCCATCGAGGTGTTTTCTGGGTCGCAGCTCAGTGGTACCCCAGTACCCATGCAGCCATAGGTGGAGTCGACCCCGGAGGCATGGGAGCAAGGGTCAGCAGGGCTCTTGACCACCTCACCCTATCGGGGCGCTGAGACCGACCGAAGCCGTACGGGTGGGCACCGACCGGGGACAGCATGTGGTGACGACGAAGGAGATGCTGCGGGTGGTGTAGCTGATGGCGAGTAGTGGGTCTTCCTTCTGCTTTGTGTACTTTTTTGGAAGGGAATGTACGTATTTTAATTCCTAGGTATTATGACATGATTATGTACGAATTCCCTCATGTTGTTATCATTGGGCGACTTACATTCCTACTTACGAATCGTTGTTGTCTCAATCGTCCTCACAAAATTCGTTAGGAATTTATCGCACTACAACAACATACGACGATCACATAATATTATTGCGAGTCTAACAAATTTCGTATCCTTCATAATCTACGAAAATTATAAACGGATCAACCGACATTATCTGCCTTTTTATTTCAAATAAAAGAAACAACATACAAATAAGATTTGTTAAATATAATACCTACAAAAATCACCATTTACTCTCCCACAATTATTTTCATTGGATTAATAAAATAATTATATTATTATTTTAAATCGTCTAACCGTTGGACGACTTGACTAGTCGCTCAACTAGGTTGGGCGACTAGGGGCCTTATTGCCCAACGGATGGGCGAGCCTAAGTCACTCAACCGTGGAGCGATATATGGTCATAACTGCAAAGAAAATAAAATACAAGTATAGTACTGTAATTTAGAATAAAAAATTAATTATTTATAAAAAAATTTAAGGGTAAACCTTTAAAAAACGATGGCCGTTTTTTACACGTTTCCTTGGCCAAGTCTAATAAGTCGTCCCCGCGCGTGCCGTGATTGGAATTTTGTCCTCTCATTGGTAATATTGGCGCATTTCTTTTCGGTTCATGACTTTTCGTTTTTGATTTATCTATAGTAACTAGTTTTTAAATTGTGTATTTTTTAAAACAGGTCTACAAGTTGATTATAATAGTTATTGTATCAACTTTATCTATATCGATCAAAATCGTGCGCGAATCCCTCTGTACTCTCTCTCTCTCTCTTGAACAGCGAAAATTTAGAAATTTAAACCAAAATCCATAAACCACGACCCAAAAGAACCCACTATTATTATCCACTAACTTGACCTAACAATGCACAAGTCTTCTGTATGTATATACCAGAATGCAGGTTTGTAGCTACTCGATCACGAGTCACTAATCTACATTTGAGAATGCCAGTTAATTGCACAAATAGAGGTAGTATTGTTGCGAGCACACAGCTACATATATATGAGACTGTATATGACGTATATACGAACAAGCTGCAATTGTATGTAGTACGTACGGATAGAGCGACGTATAAGCATGCTGTATTGTACCTGTCAATACAACACTTGAAACATAACATCAGAATGCTGTTTAGATCCATGCTATGCAACTGAACTGCAGCCCAGTAAAATTACGCTGAACACAATGCTTAATTCACTGAACGCTGACCATATACAGATGTGACTTCGTGTATAATAAACTAGATCGAGAGTGTTCATCAGGATTCAGGAACGACAACATATTGGGACCGTCGACAGATATTTTCCTTTAAGTCTAGGTGCTTAAAGTCTATATGACCATAATTGTAGTCTTCTAATAAATCCTGTCTGAATTAGTACACACGAATTACGACTGGACGGCCGGCCGGCCAGATGCGCCACCGCTTGTTTCACCTTCAACTTCTAATTTTTTTATTCATTATTTTTTAATTTTATCTTTTTTTATTTTTAGGGCTTTTTTGTCTTTGATTTTTTTTCCGTATTCCTTCGCATTAGTTAAAATGGGCTAATCTACTTTTTGTTTTTAGTTTTTTAAATTTAATTATGTTAAATAAGCCACCATCAATTATAATAAAAAATAAGTCAGTTATAATAAGAAAAACTATAAGTCATCGTCAAACTAAGCGCCCCCGAAGTAAACCTTCAAAAGGCCCAAGTGTAACGCCATTTAAAAGTCTAAATAAGTTACGCATGCTTGGAATTCTTGTCCCTCTTGGACAAAATTAGTCGCCACTAAATTGACAAGTATAATTAATGCACATTTCTTCAGTTCACCTGTACCTTTGGAGCTCGCTGTATAAATTCCCAGCATCCACAACTCAACAATGGCAACCTAGCTAGCTACCTACACACATATATCTTTGTAGTTTGTTCTAGTGTTGTTCGAGCGATCCAAGTGCAAAGTAATACTTTTTGTAAAGCTAGCTAGCTTAGCAATGGAGTACTCATCAAAGCTAGCCTGCTTGCTAGCTCTCGCGTTTGCCATGGCGGCCGCCCTCGTCGCCGCGCCGTGCGCGGCGCAGAACTCGCCGCAGGACTACGTGGACCTGCACAACGCAGCGCGCGCGGACGTGGGCGTCGGGCCGGTGTCGTGGGACGACACGGTGGCGGCGTACGCGCAGGCGTACGCGGACCAGCAGCGCGGCGGCTGCGAGCTCGTGCACTCGGGCGGGCAGTACGGGGAGAACCTCTTCTGGGGCTCCGCCGGCGCCCTCTTCTTGGGCTCCGCTGGCCCCGACTGGACGGGGGCCGACGCCGTGAAGTCGTGGGTGTCGCAGAAGCAGTACTACGACCACGGCAGCAACAGCTGCTCGGTGCAGGAGGGGAATCCGTGCGGGCAATACACGCAAGTGGTGTGGCGCAACTCCACCGCCATCGGCTGCGCGCGCGACGTCTGCGACAACGACGGCGGCGTCTTCATCATCTGCAACTACAACCCGCCGGGCAACTTCGACGGGCAGAGCCCCTACTAGTCAATTAGTTCATCATCCATGCAGCCATGCATGCGGCGTCGTTCATATATGCATGATTCATGTACGTGTGACGGAGGGAATAATTTGTGTGATCAGTTATGAACGTATTATAGTTGGCTAAAAATAAATAATATCATCAGTATTTTAGTTGGCTGACAGTTACTAGCTAGACAAGCCCAAAAAAAAGAGTACTAATTGCCAATATTTAGACAATCGGAGACCAGGGTAGTAGGAGGTAAAGAATTTTTTTAAAAAAATAATCAATTTTTTAATCCAAATTATTGTATTATACCTACGTTTTTTTACAGTTTTGATCATATGTCGCTCCACGGGCGACTTAGACTAGTCGTCCAACCGTTGAAAGACACGTGTTCAAGTAGCACAACCATTGGACGACTAGTCCCTGTCGTCCAACAGTTGAACGACAAGGGAGTATACCTCCACGCGTGCGCATCGCTCGACACTCCATGCGCTCATTCGACCGAGAGCAACTAGAAGGGGAGAAGAGAAAGAGAGGAGAGAAGGAGAGGAGAGGAGAGGGAGGGGAAGAAAGGAGGAAAGATCTACGCATCGATAGCAATAAGTCCTCCGTATTTTTATATGATTTTGAAACATAATATGAGAGCAACTAAAATTATTAGATATGTACTTGTATTTGGTACGTCGCATATTGTTAATAGTTTTCAATAGCGTAGTTGTAGAACTAACGCCAATTTAGTTGTTAATAGTTGTATTGCTATTTAGATCACTTCGTTGCGCATTTAAAGGCCTAGTTAATTTTGTTAATTACTTATAAATTGTACAAACCCCCTAATAAGTATTCTTCATGATAATTAATAGCCATCAAAAGATTTAGATCTGTTCGTGATGGTTAAAATAGCATATGCTGATTTAAAATAGTACATGATGATTTAAGATTATGCGTAGCATTTAAAATTGAACGTGATGATTTAAATAAAATTTGAGTCGTAAAAAATCTGTAAATAACTAAAATAAAATTTATGGATCTCACAAGGACACCTATCGCGGGAGAGGCTGCCTCCCCATCGGATGCGCCTGCCAACTGGCGCGATGATCTGCTGGGCAAGTTTGAGGGGGTTCTTCCGACCAAGGCTGCGGTAGTTCTAGTTACCACAATTTCTAGTTGGACGCTTTTATGTACTTCTTGCAGATAAACATCGCTGTCAGGGTTGATCGTGTTCAGGGTCGCCCATGGTTTGGAGGTGACACGCGAAGAGCTGCTGCACATTGTCCATCAGGTCTACGCTATGTCGAGGTGTGCCGTCACCCTCCCGTCATGCAGGACGCTCTCAGAGGTGGTCACATCAATGCGTACGCCTAGGCGACCATGTCCTGCAACTCAAGTAGGAAGCTCTGGAGGGCCACGTGCACGTGCCTCACCAGTGCCTAACCAGGCCGAAGGTTCAGGGTGGCCACGTGCCTACCCTTGGGCACCACTGTCGCCACCGCTGGGCCAGGCTAGAGGATCAGGGTGGGCACGTACCTAAACACTGACACCATCGTTGTCAGTGGACCCCTACCTAGTATCAGTATGGTAGCACACGTTGTTTGGCCAAGGCTAGTACAGTGAGTACGATAGTTGGGCGCACGCCATGTCCCACATGGAAGGTACATGTCGTCTCTTCATATTTTTTCACATCGATACATTGTAGGAATAAACAATACCTGCCCTGCAGTTACGGTGCACCAGCTAGAATTTTAGCTACCCCCACGAGGATCTCCTGGTGGACATGAATGAATTCCTTGCGGAGGACTCGGCGGAGGTTAGGGGAGCACGTGAGCCCGCACCCGTCGATGTTTTTTTTGGGTCGCAGCTCAGTGGTACCCTAGTACCCATGCAGCCATAGATGGAGTCGACCCTCGAGGCGTTAGGTGCAAGGGTCAGTAGGGCTCCTGACCATCTCACCCTATCGGGGCGCCGACACCCCATGCTAAGGAAGGCCAAGAGGGGCCGTACTGGCGGGTACCGACCAGGGGCGGAACGTGGTGACGACGGAGGAGATGCTACAGGTAGTGTGGCTGGTGGTGAGTAGTGGGTCTTCCTTTTGCTCTGTATACTTTTTTGGAAGGGAATGTACGTATTTTAATTCCTAGGTATTATGACATGATTATGTACAAATTCCCTCATGTTGTTATCATTGGGCGACTTACATTCCTACTTACGAATTGCTGCCTCAATCGTCCTCACTGAATTCGTCAGGAATTTATCGCACTACAACATACGACGATCACATAATATTGCTGCGAGTCTAACAAATTTCGTACCCTTCAGAACCTATGAAAATCACAAACAGGTCAACCGACATTACCTACCCTTTTATTTGAAATAAAAGAAACAACATACAAATAAGATTTGTTAAATATAATACCTATAAAAATCACCATTTACTCCCCCCCACAATTAGGGGTGCAAATGGAGCAGATATTTCCCCACCGTCCGTCCGTTTTAATTCGGATACAATTCGGAGCAAATTTTCGGATATCCGAAGGTTTTGTCAGATACAGAAACGGATTCATATATTTTTTGCCGAATACGGAAACGGATTAAGAACAAGCATTATCCAAAGGATACGGAACTATCCGGATATTTTTCCGGATAGTTACCGGATAGTTACCCGGATAGTTACCCAGATAGTTACCAGATACGGAAATGGAGTCAGATACCTGGCCTCTCCGCTAGTCAGGTGGGATCTCCGACTCTTCTTGAAATGTAGCATCATTTATTTATATAAGATTGCTTGTTTCGGTGGCTGTTGTAATGTCGGTACACACGTATTAGATCTCAGTTTGCTTAATTTGTCTCTGTCACCATGTGAAATTTGCTTTCGCGCATTATCCGATTAAATATTTGTGACCGAAACTAACCGTATTCGCACCACAAGGGCAAAGGGTTTTTGTGGTGAAAATTTTCATCACAAAAGCTTATTTTTTCGCCACAAATCAACCTTTGTGGCGACTTTTTAAATCGCCACTAGTCGCCACAAATACTAGCCTCACAAATACTCTAGTGATGATTTTTTTGTTCCCCACAGATTGCCATACTCATTAGTGACGAATTGTGGTGCCACTAGTAAAGTGGACATTTGTGGCCCCATGCGTTGTCACAAAAACATATGTATTAGTGGCAAAAAAAGATGCCACTTATAATGTTTTTCGTGGCAAGAATAATCGACACGACTATAGAGTATTTATGGCAATTTTGTCATCACAGTTACTATTGTAAAAGTGACGAATTATATGGTCACTAAAGACTATATATCAGTGACCAATGTTTCGCCATTATAGAAGTTTACTGTGTCAATATTTGTTCTCACTATTTTAGTTACAATTGTGACTAGTTGATCGCCACAGTTTATATGGGAAAATGTGGCACCTTATCAACACAAATACATTTTATTTGTGACATAACTCATCCTCACATATATATTACAGAGGCAAAACTTTTCCTCACAATATGATTTTTTTTGTGAGAATTGATAAGACATGTTGTGTCGATAATTTCATCTCCAAAAAACATATCATTTGTGTGAAAATATTAGTTATGACAAGTTCTGTCACAAGATAAAGTCTCAATTGTGTGGAACAATAGATGTTGTGGCAAACGATTTATCATCATCACCCATGTTGTAGTGACAAAAATGGCTCGACAAATATACATTGTAGCAATACAATTCTCACAACTGTAGACCAATAACATTTATTTCAATAATTCTTTATCCATGATAATGTTGCAATCAAGCAATACACAAAAACTAATAACACTTGGAACTCTCAAAATAACGCACACACTACTTTCAAATCTCAAATAATTTATTCAACTATAGGTATTAAACTCTAAGATGGAGGCGGCGAAGCACCAGAATGAATGCGCGCAAAGAAATCAGCCATTTGTTGATCAAGTTGCTCTCTCACTAGACGTGCAACTTCTCCACTCTGTGTTCGACGCAAGGAACTAAGCTCATCACGTTGGGACTGCTGCTCTTCTTGTAACTTGTGCATTTGTTTCGACCACAGTCGAGACCTGGCCTTCCAAAGCTTGTGCTCGTTGCTCAGCAGCCTCAGCACGTTGCTCAGCAGCATCTGCACGTGCTCGAGCTGCAGCTTCACGCTATTCAGAAGCCTCGATTTGTGCCTGCAATCTGATCCTTTCCTCGGCCACTCGGTTTACAGCACGAATGCCAACACCGCGTGAATGGTTTGGTTTTCGACCAAGAACTAGTGCGAAGTGCTCCACTATTGGCACGCGCGCGAAGAAATTTTTCTTGATGTGTCCCAAAGAACTTCATGTAGTTTGGTCTCAAAGCATGAAACAACAAACTAATTAAGAACTTATATACTACACAGCACGAAAAAAATGTTCATCTAATTAATAGTAAGTATGAGCACGAATTCACTCCAGGATAGTTACTGCTGTTCAAAAAAAATCTGCAGACATGTCATCTAATAAATAAAATTTGCAGAGATAATAACCATGAAGTTGTGATACAGAATTTTACTACCATATTTTTTCATACAAAAACACACCACTTCCACCTAATCCTAGTTCAAAAGGTAGGATACAAATTGACATAAATGTGAAACCCAAAGCTGCCATCAGAAAGGGAAGTAACATGTTCATACCATTATTTCTTCACCCGTTGGAATAGACCATGTCCCATCAGCCTTTTGATATGTAGCCCTCCAAACTTGCATAGCAGTAGGCCATTCACCAGTTTCTGGGTCTCGCTACATTGGAATAAAAAAGCATATGTTCACTAATTCAAAACAATGTGTAGCAAATACAAAATTATGCCTGGTATTTTTTTTACTCACCAGATCATAAGCAATTTGAGCAATTGATCTAGTTCCTACTTTGGACCCCATCTCTTGCTTTCCTCTGTTGATAGAGTTTTGGTTGCTCCTTTTCTGGTTTACAAATTGCATGAGTGTTTCATTAACAATTATGTAGCACCATAATTTAGGATGAGTTGTATGTACCTGAAAATCATCATCCGTCCACAAATTCCTTATCAACCTTTGCCAACCTTCTGGTGAGACATGTTGTGGCCTTGGCTTGTTGTTTCGGTAAGCTTGAAGCAGACGGCAACGCCGATTATTATATTGACTCTCTACTTATCTCATGGCACAGTCTTTATCTTCTTCAAAGCTCAGAAACTTTTGTCAGATGCAAACAAACATATGACGTAATAAGCAACCATCAATGCAATGATAACCTATGCATGCCAAATATATTTATTTCATATGAAAAGTAGGTCACCTTTAGTTTTCTCCAAACAGTGCAGAGAGTACCAAAGATGAAACTTATCCATGTCCCTCCACTTCTTCACTTGGAGTGGTATAGTTCTTACAATAACGTGATCTCACTTTTAAATAAACTAGCATGTTCTCCACACTTTTGCAAATTCTTTAGGAACTTTATATCAATATGCTTTCCTTTTGCTCTTCTCTTGCGAGTTGATCGTTAATTGTAACTTTTCTTCCATTCTTAGCATGGCCTAGTTAATTTAGGGAAAAGAACAAGGGTAATTAAATGTAATGTTTGTACTCTGTAGTGTCAAGAATAAAATTTTAGATTAGTATAACAGGTTGTGAATGCTAAATGTAGCACTTGGTATTATGTCGTGTAAAGAAATAAATCTAGATCAGCATAACAGAGCCTAGCTAAATCAGTGAAATAAAAAACGGTGTAAAGAAGCATGTTTCAGATTAGCAAAACACCTTCAGTGTTGTGTGCTACAGCATTTATTTGATTATTTTCATCCATGGCCACATCTGAATCCAATCGATCACGTGCATTGTCAGTTCGAGGGGCACGTGAACGTAATCTGGTTGTTATTTCACCTGTAGAAACAAAAGTGGTCATTTTGTAAATTTTACTTAACACAACAACAGAAATGGCTATGTTTCATTGTAACATCAGCACACAACCAATGCAAGTGAACACACGTGCAAGTAACTAGGATTTTTGACATCGACAAGAATGTTCATTCATAGTAGCTCTAGTTCAGATGTATGAACAAGTAATGGTGCATTCAATTAAACAAAAAGTCAAGAACTCACAGGTTCTCATGGAGATTATTATTGGAATCGCTATCGGTACTAATCATCGAGTTCTTGATAACTAGAAGACACACCATATGAACTTAACAAAAGATCATGTAAGTTTTCTTGTACACTAGAAGCATAATAGAAACATTGTATTACAAACATGAGGCTGCAGAAAATTGTAGCTTTCCTAATTTCCTTTGATGCAACATGCTACAATACATCAGATTTTTTACGCAGAGAAATATTTGGTGGTGCTGAATGTATAAAACAAATCTATACCAGAGATCAATTGGTCCCTTGGATCTTTGGATAAAGCAGAGGCAAGCTCATCAAATTCTCTATCCATTTTAGCAACGGTTCATCGAGGCACCCGTGGAGGCACCCGTGGAGCCATTTTCCCTGCAAAACAGCAATGGAATTGATGGAGAAACATAGCCATCAAATTAATGGATATTTTACCAAAAGAAACAATCTAACAAAAAAATAATTTGAGACATACGAAGGTTGGAAACAATCTGTCAAAAAAAATAATTTGAGAAATATAAATGTTGGACTGGGCTGGAGATGTTGGTGTCCAGCACAAATATGGCATGGATGTGATGCATATTCATAGATCGAAAATCAGATATCAGTATGGAGTTGGAGGTATCACATCTTCTCGCGGTGCGGAGATGGCGATGGCGGCGACAACGGCAGCGGTGGTGGCCGCGCCGGCGATGGCGGCGGTGGCCGCGACGAACTGGATCGGAGGCCGCAACGACGGATCAACACGGTGGTGGATTTGCCGCATCGGCATCATGGATCCGTGGGGCAACTAGCCGTCGGAGGCATCTGGGCGTGCGCCATGGCGATACATGGCCTTGGCAGCCGCTTTGACCCAGGAGTAATCATGGGTGGCTAGTAATAATGATGACCGCCGGATGGAGGAAGACTTGGCAAAAAAAAGAAAAAGAAAAAGAAATACTAGTAGTAGTACGAAGTGTCGAAGTGCACCTTTGTGGTCGCCTGTTTCTCTCCGTCAGTTGGCTTTGATTGTTTGGTAGATCCGTAGATGATGGAAGGGACTCCATGTGTGTGTGTGTGTGTGTGTGTGTGTGTGTGTGTGTGTGTGTGTGTGTGTGTGATGTCCAATGCAATATGGCGGGAGTCAAAAATATTCACCGATTAATTGGAGGGAAAGGTGAATGGATATTTGGAGGGAACAATTTTTCACCAATTATATTTATTAGGAGGAAAAGGGTGCGCTCGGTGTGAAAAAAACCGATAAACAAGGCCCATAATATTTGTACTAGAAATTATAATGTGAAAAAATATAAACAAGGTCCATAATATTTCTACAAGAAATTATAATTTTTAATACCAATGTTATTTTAATGTGTGTTTATTGGAAAAATATTTTTGTTATTTTTTAGATAATGAATAAAATTCGACTTCAGATCTCTTTGAATAAGACGTATCACTTGACAATTAGTTCTATATCTCTAAATGGTCCTTCGATGGTATTTTCCAAAAATAAGGTTCTTTGAATGCCGAGCCAAGCCTTCACGAACCCGAGCCGAGCCTGAGCTGGCTCACGAGCCCGAGCTTTTTTGCCAGCCCTAGCCGAAGATGCTCCGTCTCTGTCTAGCAGTTGCAGCCGCAGAGAAACGATGGAGAAAGGGAAGAAGATAAGGTGGAGTTTGACTGACAGGTGGGACCCCTGTTATCCTCTACTGCTATCCTTCGAAACAAGCACATGCTGGAGCTCACCAATCCCATCACGGCAGCATGCTAGTTGAGGTTCCAAATATATCTTTATCTGATTTTATTCTTGTGTGTTCCAAAGAAACAATAGTGAGGAAATTTTGACACTAAAAAAATCATACTAGTTAGAAAGTAATATTTAATCCAAAATAATCTAGTAAATGTTGATAATACAATATTTGCCACTAATTATTTATAATATGGAACACATGTTTTATCACTAATAAAAATATTATATAACAGGAAATTTATTTGCTCACAATTAACTTGGTAACTAGTGACAAAAGAATATTTTGCCACAAAATTTTCTCACTAATCGTGTACCATGTGGCGATGCAAAATTTTGTCACTGATAAATGTACTAGTAGTGGGGGAAATTGTTTACTCACAATTAATATGGTAAACAATGGCAAAATATAATTTCGCCACAACATTTTCTCACTAACCTTGAACCATGTGGTGATATAATATTTTGTCACTGATAAATGGCATAACTATGAGGAAAAAAATATTTAGTCACAATTAACCTATTTATTAGTGGCAAATTAATGTTTCTCCACTAAATTCACCACTGAAGGTGCATCCTGTGGCGATATAGTAGTTTGCCACTAATAATCGACGCAATAGTGATGAAAATTAGTTTGGTCACTAATAACATGGGAATCAGTGGCAAAACAAAATTTCGCCACCACATTTTATCACTAATGCTCGGTCTTCCTGTAGTGTCGGAGCGGCATGTATTCGCTCCATATTCGTGACCGAGAATATCCGCATTCGTATTCGAATCCGGCACTATCCGTGTCCGACTCCGACAAAAAAATATGAAAAAGGATACGGGATGAGCGATATCTGTCCGTATCTGCTCCGTTTGCACCCCTACCCACAATTATTTTCATCGGATTAATAAAATAATTATATTATTATTTTAGATCGCCTAACCGTTGGACGACTTCTAGTTGTTAAACTAGGTTGGGCAAGTCACTGAACCGTGGAGCGATATATGGTCGAAATTGCAAAAAAAAAAAGAGTATAGTACTGTAATTTAGAATAAAAAAATAATTATTTATAAAAAATTTAAGGGTAAACCTTTAAAAAATGATGGCCGTTTTTTACACGTTTCCGTGGCCAAGTCTAATAAATCAATATTGGCTCATTTCTTTTCGGTTCATGGTTTTTGATTTTTGGTTTATCTGTAGTAACTAGATTTTAAGTGGTGTATTTTTTTAAGATAAATCTACAAGTTAATTATAGCAGTTATTGTATCAACTTTATGTATATCAACCAAAATCGTGCGCGAGTCTCTCTGTACTGTCTCTCTCTCGAAGAGCCAGAATTTAGAAATTTAAATCAAAATCCATAAACCACAACCCAAAAGAACTCACCTATTATTATCCACTAACTTGACCTAACAATGCACAAGTCTTCTGTATGTATATACCAGAATGCAGGTTTGTAGCTACTCGATCACGAGTCACTAATCTACATTTGAGAATGCCAGTTAATTGCACAAATAGAGGTAGTATTGTTGCGAGCACACAGCTACATATATATGAGCCTATGTATGACGTATATACGAACAAGCTGCAGTTGTATGTAGTACGTACCGATAGAGCGACGTATAAGCATGTTGTATTGTACCTGTCAATACAACACTTGAAACATAACATCAGAATGCTGTTTAGATTCATTGCTATCCAACTGAACTGCAGCCCAGTAAAATTACGCTGAACACAATGCTTAATTCACTGAACGCTGACCATATACAGATGTGACTCGGTGTATAATAAACTGGATCGAGAGCGAAGGTAAACTATAAGCAGCACGGTACATTCAGCAACAAACTCCTGTAGGAAATGGCACCTGATCGATACCCAACCCAGATTACAAAAGGAGCTGCACTAAAGACAGCATCAGGCAGGCACATATGAGTTAATTTGCGTGACCAAATTTCGGAGTAGATCAACAGCAATTACAAGTCATGCCCCAATCGGAAACATATTGATCGGCAAAGACTGTTCTATCAGGAACGACAACATATTGGATGCCAAGAGCGCACTGTCAGAAGTGCTCAGCACAGCAGCGTAGTTTGCTATTGGGCTATGCAAATTATGCCAGAAATATATGTGTAGCAACATCCGTTGGGCTTAATTTGGTGCTGGGTTTCATGTCGAATCGCGAGCCTGATGTGCTTTCTTCAAGTCTCCATTATCTCACTGTTCTTTCAATCATTCGTGATAAAATTCCTCAAGAACAGAAGCTCTTGTTTGCGCTTCTCATGTGGTAAGTCATTGATACACCCGTAACATTCATTAATTCGAAAAGTCATCGATTTGAAAAGTAAATCATCGATTTAGCACATGTATAAAAAGTCTTAATCATAAATAAAAAGTCTTAATTATAGAGCCTGAGCACCATGTATGTATGTATGTATGTATGTATGTATGTATGTATGTATGTATGTTAGATTCTCTAGAATATCGTTTTGCATTCTCTCGGAAAAAAGAATTATGTTCAATTTTGGTGTTTATTTCCCATCAACAGAAAGGTAACTACTTTGAAAATATTATCACCCCAGGTTTACTAGTTGGGACATACTAGCGTCTGAATGTACGATAAAAAGTTTTTCATCATACTAGTTGGGACATACTAGCATCTGAACGTATGATACAAAGTTTTTCATCATACGATCATTTCCACCATCAGATCTAACTTAAAAGGGTCGATCAATATCTAATCTAGCTTAACAAAAATCAACGAAAAATAATGAGAAAACAAAAATTATCATCTTCTCACAAAAAAAAAAAGAAATCACGAGTATACGACTTAGCTAAGTGTTAAAACAAGATAAAAAATCCTAAAGAAAAAATTATGACTTATACTACAACATTTGAAAATAACATTGAAAACATTTAGAATTGCTTGTGCAACAATGAGAAATAAATGTTTGCAACAAATTGAAAACCGTAGCCTATACTGTGACAAAAAAAAATAAACATGCGCAACAAAAACAAAACCCTGCAACAAATAAAGTGGTGACGACAACAAATTTTCATGGCATCTATAACAACCAACAAATACGGATGCAACAATAAATTGTGGGAGAGGAAGAATCTAGCAATGACACTAACAAGGATTAAGATGATTCCGGTGGCTCGGTAACCTCTTAGGGATAGAGAGAGGAGTGGCTGACCAAATCCGTTGTCACTAGAGGTCCAGAACAGGCAGGGATAGCTAGGAATATGGAAAGTTGATTTTCTATGTTGCCTTCTTTTTTTCTTTTTTACGTACGTGATTGCTAGGCATATATGCAGTCTAAAGTATTTTTTGCCACATTGCTTTCTTTCCTTTTGCTTTGTACAATATAAGGATTTAATTAGGAAGCGATAAAGATTTCCTTTTATACTACAAGATTAATTAACGACAGATATTTTCCCTCGAACCGTCGAACGTGTGGCTTCCTTTTCCTGAAATGCAACGTGTCTTTAGATGCCTGTGGTATTGATCTCGAATCGTGCGAGTCTGGTTACGGTATCTGCACGCATGATTCCAAGCATGCCCTATTGTTCTTCGCGTACGATAAAAGGTCTAGGTGCTTAAAGTCTATATGACTATAATTGTAGTCTTCTAATAAATCCTGTCCGAATTAGTACACACGAATTACGACTGGACGGCCGGCCGGCCAGATGCGCCCCCGCTTGTTTTAGCTTCAACTTTTAATTTTTAATTTATTATTTTTTAATTTTATCTTTTTTATTTTGAGGCTTTTTTGTCTTTGATTTTTTTCGTATTTCTTCGCATTAGTTAAAATGGATTAATCTATTTTTTATTTTTATTTTTTTAAATTTAATTATGTTAAATAAACCATCATCAGTTATAATTAAAAATAAGTTAATTACAGTGAAAAAACTATAAGTCACCGTCAAACTAAGCGCCCCCGAAGTAAACCTTTCAAAAAGCCCAAGTGTTACGCCATGAACAAGTCTAAATAAGTTACGCATGCTTGGAATTCTTGTCCCTCTTGGACAAAATTAGTCGCCAGTAAATTGAACAGTATAATCAATCCACATTTCTTCAGTTCACCTGTATCCTTTGGAGCTCGCAGTATAAATACCCAGCATCCACAACTCAACAATGGCAACCTAGCTAGCTAACTACACACATATATCTTTGTAGTTTGTTCGAGCGATCCAAGTGCAAAGTAATAATTTTTGTAAAGCTAGCTAGCTTAGCAATGGAGTACTCATCAAAGCTAGCCTGCTTGCTAGCTCTCGCGTTTGCCATGGCGGCCGCCCTCGTCGGCGCGCCGTGCGCGGCGCAGAACTCGCCGCAGGACTACGTGGACCTGCACAACGCGGCGCGCGCGGACGTGGGCGTTGGGCCGGTGTCGTGGGACGACACGGTGGCGGCGTACGCGCAGGCGTACGCGGACCAGCCTCGCGGCGACTGCGAGCCCGTGCACTCGGGCGGGCAGTACGGGGAGAACCACTTCTGGGGCTCCGCCGGCGCCCTCTTCTTGGGCTCCGCCGGCGCCCTCTTCTTGGGCTCCGCCGGCCCCGACTGGACGGGGGCCGACGCCGTGAAGTCGTGGGTGTCGCAGAAGCAGTACTACGACCACGTCAGCAACAGCTGCTCGGTGCCGGAGGGGAATCCGTGCGGGCAATACACGCAAGTGGTGTGGCGCAACTCCACCGCCATCGGCTGCGCGCGCGACGTCTGCGACAACGACGGCGGCGTCTTCATCATCTGCAACTACAACCCGCCGGGCAACTTCGACGGGCAGAGCCCCTACTAGTCAATTAGTTCATGTTTTCTATACAAGGCGCAGCTAAGAAATTTCGTGATTTCGCGTTGTAGAAAAACAAATTTCGTGATTTCAGTTAAATTTCTAATATTTGAAGTGCATGAAGCTAGATTTTGTCTCCGGCGCTGTAGATTTCATGATCTATGGTTCAGTTATTCATGGGAATACATCTATAAATATCCAATGGCCTAGAAAAAAACAACTAGTTATTTATTAGTTTTGAAATTTGGTCATAAGCTCTGCCATTCGCTTAGAAAAAAAAAAGGTAGAAATAATCACCCACGTTCGAGCCCAGGATGGGAAGGCCAAAAAAAAGAGTACTAATTGCCAATATTTAGAGTGTGTATATTGTCGATGTGAGAGGTGGGATTTGTTTCATGGTGCGTATATTGTCTCCTGCGTGGATGTAATTCCACATCATAAAAAATGACAGGATACTAATTGTTAATTTGATTGTGAAGACCCAAATCAAATTGGACAAAACTGTAAGACAATCGAAGACCAGAGGAGTAGGAGGTAAACCTTTTAAAAAGGATCGCCGTTCATTGCACGTTTCCATGGTCAAGTCTAACGTGAATGGAGTTCTGTCCTCTCATTGACAAAACTATCATCCGCTAGCTTGACCTAACAATGCGCAAGCCAAACACCATCTTAGGTAATGGCATGAGTCTATAGATATTACCTGATCAAATAGAGTATATTTATATTTTATTAAATAATAAGTTATATCAAAGTGTTACAGCAGAACAATAGTTAAAAATGGTATGATATTATTTAGATTTATATTTTATTAAATAATAAGTTATATCAGAATGTTACAGCAGAACAATAGTTAGAGATGGTATGATATTATTACAATAACATTACCACGCAAGGCTACAGTTTTTAATAAAACTTAACAAGTTCTACCCAAACTTTACAACACTTGGAAGAAAAATAGAGGTGGTTCCCACTAATAATTATACAAATACGGAAAACTAGTAGGTAGCAACATACTAATGTACCCGGGTTTATATAAACGACTACGGGACTCGCCTACTCATCCTTACCTTCATACAAGGCATCTGTCTTGTACGCGCCGTACTCTGATCCTCTGCATTCCATCCAGCATGATAGTTATCCTTCACATATACTTCGTCCGAAGTGAATAAATCCCCATATTGACTTAACTCTAAACAAGGGAAAATAGCAAAAAGTGGGATGTGTTTCATGGTGCTTGTTTCCTGCGTGGATGTAATTCCACATCATAAAAAATGACAGGATACTAATTGCTGCTTGGCTATTATGTGAAGACCCAAATCAAATTGGGCAAGACTGTAAGGCAATCGGAGACCAGGGGAGTTGGAGGTAAAGAATTTTTTAAAAAAATAATCAATTTTTATTCAAATTACAGTATTATACTTGTTTTTTTGCAGTTTTGATCATATGTCGCTCCACGATTGGACGACTTAGATTAGTCGTCCAACCGTTGGAAGACACATGTTCAAGTCGCCCAACCATTGGGTGACTAGTCCCTGTCGTCCAACGGTTGGGCGGCAAGGGGTATACCTCCACGCGCGTGCATCGGCCGACACTCCATGCGCTCATTCGACTGAGAGCAAATAGAAGAAGGGGAGAAGAGAAAGAGAGGAGGAGAAAAGTGAGAGACCATGTGTAGGTCAACCCATGGTTGTGATGAGTAATTGACGCTTGTTCTAGGAAGATTGAGTTTAGTTTTTGAGGTTTGTGCTAGTTCTGCATTGTCGTAGCCCTGGCGAAGTGTTCTGCAGCTATTACGACCACGTTGGTACCACGTTGGCCGTGGTCGAAGGCCAGCACGACCACGTTGGCCGTGGTCGAAGGCCAGCACGACCACGTTGGCCGTGGTCGAAGCAGGTCACGACCACGTTTGGCCGTGGTCGAAGGACAGTACGACCACGTTGGCCGTGGTCGAAGCAAGTTTACGACCACTTTGTGCGTGGTCGGAAGTCTCCCGACTCAGCTACGACCACGTTGACTGTGGTTTGTGGTCGCAAGTCGTGTGACGACTGCTGTGGTCGGAAGTCGGCGCTTGAATGAACGATCACGTTGAGGAGTCGGCGCGTTACGACCACGTTACCGCGAGAGGTAGTCGGAGGTCGATACTTCGATCACTGTGGTCGGTTCGAGCTCAAACGGGGTCGGCTCGGTTGGACGTGGTCGTATGCGGTCGGCTGAGGGCGTAGAACAGTTGGCTGTGGTCGGACGTGCTCGCACGCAGTTGGAATCGATCGTATGACCTGCCGACTTGACCATTTGAGCTGGAAATTGGTCGTAGGGCTTTGTGATGAAGTCAGGGACCTTGTGCATTTGTTGGTTTATCTTTTCGATTGGTCGTAACGACTTTGGTTGAAGTCGTAGACTTTGAGCGTTAAAGCCGTAGCGAGTTGTGGGTGGTCGTAGCAAGTTAGCGATGATCGTAGACTCATCGTATCTGGTCGTATGTGGTATACGACTTGGTAAGAGTATGATTTAAGTTCTGTTTTCTGGCTCAAGTGATTGGATACTACTGTGAGCGGTGCTATGTAATGGTTTGCTTGTCTGTGATGGTTTGCAGGACTTTGAGACTAGTCGTGGTGAGGCGTGGACCTCACTGCCTCGAGACCAGACATACACTTCTCCGTGTGTCTGTGTGCTCGGTTTCAGGCTTCTCCTCGCGTATCTCACCGCCAGGCGGTGAAGCGCATCTTTCGGTACCTTCGAGCTACCATTGACTATGGTATCTGGTACTCTTCCTCATCCTGTCTTTCCTTGAGAGCCTTCTCGGATGCAGACTTTGCCGGCTGTAGGATAGATAGGAAGAGCACTTCTGGCACCTGCCAATTCATCGGCACTTCTCTCGTCTCTTGGTCTTCGAGGAAGCAGTCCGGTGTTGCACAGTCCACCGCAGAGGCCGAGTACGTGGCTGCAGCCAGCTGCTGCAGTCAGGTACTTTGGATGGTTTCGACCCTGCGGGACTTTGGGTTAGCTATCGACAGTGTTCCACTCTTTTGTGATAACACTTCGGCGATTAACATTGCTAAGAACCCAGTGCAGCACTCCCGGACCAAGCACATTGATATCCGTTATCACTTCCTTAGAGACCATGTAGAGAAGGGCGATATAGTGCTCCAGTTTGTGGAGAGTGACCACCAGTTGGCTGATATCTTCACCAAGCCATTGGATAGTTCAAGGTTTTCTGCTCTGCGGGGAGAGCTTGGGGTGGTTTGTCCTTATGGACTGTAGTGAGGGGGAGCTTTGGGCGTTACTGCTTTATTATTTTGATTATGCTTCTGTCTCATTTCTGTCTCTTTGCATTTGGGTGCATTGGGTTTAGTCCTTCTAGCATAGGTTAGAGTGCTTCTCTTGCCTAGTTGCTTAGACTTCCTACTCTTATCTTGTGCTTCCAGGATGCTTCTTATTCGCTGCTTCTTATCTCACTAGATTGAGCTCACTCACTTCTTGTAGGTTCTAGCGAGGGTTGGGCCACCCTCGGGTAGACAGGGTACATGTTTGCTCTCTAGTGTGTGTTTTACGGTCAAGCTAATAGTCCCGAGTCTCATGGGGTAGATGAGAGTCGATCGAGCCATAGTTGCTTCTATATCTTTTCTATGCTTTAAGGACTGCATGTTTGGTTTTCTTTGCCAGCTTCTCGATTTTATTGCTTTGGTTCAGGGGGAGTTCATTTGGGAGCTTCTGAAGCTTAATTTTGACATAACTCAACTTGAACTCAAAGTTGCATCTAATGTTGAGAGTGAGCTGGATTTTCTTACATTTTCAGCATTCTAACATTTTACTCAATCTGCATTGAGCCTTGATTATTATCCTGTTATGACATGCTTCAATACTTTACACATTGCCATGACTTGTGCTTAGCTTGCTAGATTTATCATGACTTCATATGTGTAGACTAGCTTTCTGCCATGATAAGCTAATTAAAATTGCTCAACTTAAATTAAAAACTTGTCATGTTAGCACTCGAGATTAGTCTTGCTTGAGCTATCCCTTTATGATTCATGCCATGTCAAATAGGCTGAGTTGAGTCTTGAATCTAGGTTGAATCTTAGATTGAGCTATTTTAGCATCTTGATATATCATGAGTTAGCATAATCTGTTAAAAGCAAAGGATCTCTTTTATGTGCGAAAAACTGATTTCACCAATTCTTTCTCATGAGACGGCTTGCCATTGCACTAGGCATGAACTCAGGGGGAGTTTTGGATGACCTGGACTATCTTCTTAAGCTTCTTGCTTGGAGTAGTCGCATAAGGCTTGAGATCTAGCACATGATAAAATTTTTGGTTGGAAACAGCTATAAGCTTTAAAAGAAAATATGTCAATTGTGCAAGATTCGCTTATTCACCTAAAGATGAAAAGTGCTTAACCAAATGATAAACTCTTGAGCTTGTAGCACTCTAATTGACGCATCACTAGCTTCTTGTTTCCGCTTAGCTTATTGACATGGCCTGCATCATCCTTGGATATCTCTAGTTAGACTTTGCTCATTGATGACTTGACTTGCTCACTAAATGCATTACATTTCAGATTGTCATCTATGTGCTCTAAGCTGGTTTATATATATGTTGTCATGATCTAGATAGCGTTTTATTGAGTTATGGCTGGGTGTATTACATTATGGTCATTATGGATAATTCTCATGGCTCTAAATGCTTAAATAAACAAACTTCAGCCGTCTTCTTCCATTGACATGTCATATTCTCTCTATTGCATCTTGATGTGTTTATTGCCAAAAGGGGGAGAATAGAGAAGAAAAAGTCTGTTGGGATCTATTAGAGCTTTGGAGATCATTTTGCTCTTTCAGGTGTTGCTCTAGTGTTCCTTCTGTCGACATGGTCATTTGTTTCATTCTCTTCTTTGGACCATGTTGGACTTTTCAAAACAAACTCAACTTCTTGCTTTTTCTGGTTTTGTCAATATACTCATCAAGGGGGAGATTGAGAGACCATGTGTAGGTCAACCCATGGTTGTGATGAGTAATTGACGCTTGTTCTAGGAAGATTGAGTTTAGTTTTTAAGGTTTGTGCTAGTTCTGCATTGTCGTAGCCCTGGCGAAGTGTTCTGCAGCTATTACGACCACGTTGGTACCACGTTGGCCGTGGTCGAAGGCCGCCGCGATCACGTTGGCGTGGTCGAAGGCGCCGCGACCACGTTGGCGTGGTCGGCGAGTCACGCACCACGTTTGGCGTGGTCGAAGGGCGCGACGACCACGCTGGCGTGGTCGGCAAGTTTACGACCACTTTGTGCGTGGTCGGAAGTCTCCCGACTCAGCTACGACCACGTTGACTGTGGTCTGTGGTCGCAAGTCGTGTGACGACTGCTGTGGTCGGAAGTCGGCGCTCGAATGAACGATCACGTTGAGGAGTCGGCGCGTTACGACCACGTTACCGCGAGAGGTAGTCGGAGGTCGATACTTCGATCACTGTGGTCGGTTCGAGCTCAGACGGGGTCGGCTCGGTTGGACGTGGTCGTATGCGGTCGGCTGAGGGCATAGAACAGTTGGCTGTGGTCAGACGTGCTCGCACGCAGTTGGAATCGATCGTATGACCTGCCGACTTGACCATTTGAGCTGGAAATTGGTCGTAGGGCTTTGTGATGAAGTCAGGGACCTTGTGCATTTGTTGGTTTATCTTTTCGATTGGTCGTAACGACTTTGGTTGAAGTCGTAGACTTTGAGCGTTAAAGCCGTAGTGAGTTGTGGGTGGTCGTAGCAAGTTAGCGATGATCGTAGACTCATCGTATCTGGTCGTATGTGGTATACGACTTGGTAAGAGTATGATTTAAGTTCTGTTTTCTGGCTCAAGTGATTGGATACTACTGTGAGCGGTGCTATGTAATGGTTTGCTTGTCTGTGATGGTTTGCAGGACTTTGAGACTAGTCGTGGTGAGGCGTGGATGGTCGAGACTAGGCACGGGGGTGCTGAGGTCGTGATCGGCTGGGAGATGCCAAAGACGACAAAGTCTGTGAGGTGGTTGCAAGCGTGATCGGCAAGGCAGGAGGAAGCTTCCGGGAAGGCAGCGGAGTGGCATTTTGGAGAAATGCGGAAAGCGCAAAGGAAGTCGTGTCTCTGCCAATGCACAGGAGTTGTTGGCGCTAACGGGCAAAGCAGTGGAGCCGTTGGGCTTAACGGGTAAAGCACTGGAAGCTTGTTTTCGCTAGTGGGTAAAGAGAGTGGTAAACCCGGTATTAGGTGGGAGTTCACGGGTTCCCCCCCGGTAGCAGAAGGCTATAAATAGGGAGGGTAGAGCTCGAGTGCTCGGTGAGGTTGTTCCCGAGTCACTCTGAATTTTTCGTCTCTATTTGTGTGAGTTGTCTCTGGGTAGAGCACGGTTGCTCTTGTACCTCCAATGGAGTGGCTGTAGAAACCTCCATGATCAATCATTCATCTCTCTTCCTCAAAGTTTATTTCTGTCATCATGAGATGTTGTGATTGTTTTGTTTGTGATCTGTTTTGAGAGCTTGTTCTTCTTGCTATCCTTTTCTCTCCTCTCTTCTTCTTGAGGTGCATTCGTTCTTGTGTGCTTGATTAGCTCGTAATCGAATTGTCTCAAGGCCACTTGGCCAATTTATTCCCGAGAGCAGGAGTCGAAACAGAGAAGTTTTCTTTTCTGAATAGTCGTGCGCCTCAAGTCCTCTGTTTCGAGTTCGACCATGTCTCTCTAGTCGATCGTAGCTAAGTCTTTGGATTTTATTAGTATTCTCTCTTCCAGAGGTTGGAATATTGCAGTGCCCCAAATTTGAGGATCAAAAGCCAGAGAGTCTTAGTTACTCGGAAACCTGGCAAACGAGTCCTTCTCCGTTCTTGTTTCAACCGCGCAGTTTTCTTTGTTTGATTTCTTTTGTCGGCTCGGGCAAGTGTTCGACCACGTGGTGTTCGACCATCAGTTGGCTTACGACCACGTGCGCTCGACCAGAGAAGTCAGTTCTTTCGTCCGTTTTGCTGTGTGGGTGCTTGGGGAGTTTTGAAGGCACCATTCACCCCCCCTCTGTCGCCATTTCGGTCCAACAAAAAGGAGAGGAGAGGAGCAAAGGAGAGGAGAGGGAGGAGAGGACAGAAGAAAAGATCTACGTATCGATGACGGTGAGTCCTCAGTATTTTTTATATGCTTTTGAAACATAGTAGGATAGTAACTAAAATTATTAGATGTGTACTTATATTTGGTACGTCGCATATTGTTAATAGTTTTAAATAGTGTAGTTGTAGAACTAACGCCAATTTAGTTGTTAACAGTTGTATTGATATTTAGATCGCTCTGTTGCGCATTTAAAGGCCCAGTTAATTTTATTAGTTGCTTATAAATTGTACAAACCCCCTAATAAGTATTCTTCATGATAATTAATAGCCATCAAAAGATTTATATCTGTTCGTGATGGTTAAAATAGCATGTGCTAATTTAAAATGGTACGTGATGATTTAAGATTATACGTAGCATTTAAAATTGTACATGATGATTTAAGTAGCATTTGAGTTGTAAAAATCTGTAAATAACTAAAATAAATTTTAGGGATCTCACTAGGATGCCTATCGCGGGAGAGGCTGCCTCCCCAGCGGATGCGCCTGCCAACTGGCGTGATGACCTACTGGGCAGGTTTGAGGGGGTTCTTTCGGCCGAGGCCACGGTAGTTCTGGTTACCACAATTACCAGTTGGACGCTTTTATGTACTTCTTGCAGACAGACATCGCCGTCAAGATTGCGAGAGACACCGGGTTGATCGTGGTCAGGGTCGCCCATGGTTTGGAGGTGACATGCGAAGAGCTGCTGCACATTGTCCATCAGGTCTACGCTACGTCGAGGTGTGCCGTCACCCTCCCGTCATGCAGGACGCTCTCAGAGGTGGCCACGTCAACGCATACGCCTAGGTGACCACGTCCTGTAGCTCAGGTAGGAAGCTCTGGAGGGCCACGTGCATGTGCCTCACCAGCGCCTAACCAGGCCGAAGGGTCAAGGTTGCCACGTGCCTACCCTTGGGCACCGCCACCGCCGCCACTGGGCCAGGCTAGAGGGTCAGGGTGGGCACGTGCCTACACACCGACACCATCGTTGTCTGTGGACCCCTACCTGGTATCAGCAGGGTAGCACACGTTGTTTGGCCAAGGCTAGTATAGTGAGTACGACGGTTGGGCGCACGCATGTCCCACATGGAGGGTAAATTTCGTCTCTTCATATTTTTTTCGCATTGATATATTATAGGAATAAACAATACCTGCCCTGCAGTTACGGTGCACCAGCCAACATTTCAGCTACCGCCCCCCCTCCCCCCCCCAACAAGGATCTCCTGGTGGACATGAACGAATTCCTTGCGGACAACCCGGCGGAGGATCCCGCACCCATTGATGTTTTTTCTGGGTCGTAGCTCAGTGGTACCCCAGTACCCATGCAGCCATAGGTGGAGTCGACCCCGAGGCGCTGGGAGCAAGGGTCAGCAGGGCTCCTGACCATCTCACCCTGTCGGGGCGCAGACACCCCATGCTAAGGAAGGCCAAGCGGCGCCGTACAGGCGGGCACCGACCGGGGGCGGCACGTGGTGACGACGGAGGAGATGCTGCAAGTGGTGTGGCTGGTGGCGAGTAGTGGGTCTTCCTTCTACTTTGTGTACTTTTTTGGAAGGGAATGTACATATTTTAATTCCTAGGTATTATGACATGATTATGTACAAATTCCCTCATGTTGTTATCGTTGGGCATCTTAAAATGGCAAATAATCGTCCGCATAGAATTCGTCAGGAATTTATCGCACTACAACAATATACGACGATCATATAATATTATTGCGAGTCTAACAAATTTCATACCCTTCAGAACCTATGAAATCACAAACGCATCAACCGACATTATTTGCCATTTTATTTGAAATAAAAGAAACAACATACAAATAATATTTGTTAAATATAATACCTATAAAAATCACCATTTACTCTCCCACAATTATTTTCATCGGATTAATAAAATAATTATATTATTATTTTAAATCGCCTAACAGTTGGATGACTTGACTAATCGCTCAACCAGGTTGGGTGACTAGGGGCCTTGTCGCCCAACGGTCGGGGGAGCCTATGTCACTCAATCGTGAAGCGATATATAGTCAAAACTACAAAGAAAATAAAACATAAGTATAGTACTTTGATTTAGAATAAAAAATTGATTATTTATAAAAAAATTCAAGGGAAAATCTTTAAAAAACGGTGGCCGTTTTTTTACATGTTTCCGTGGCCAAGTCTAATAAATCGTCCCAGCGCGTGCCAATGATTGGAATTCTGTCCTCTCATTGATAATACTAGCCTCATAGGCGCGGCGCCATGCCGCACCAGTCACCGTGTGTACCGAAGTAAAAGAGGCGATAATTCGTGAGGATTTTTTAAAAAAAAATCGAGGGCACATGTGTATTTTTGAAAAAGTCAAAGGTCTTTTTCGTAAAAAAGTGAGGGCCTGTACGTAACTAAACGAGAACCCGTACGTAATTTAGAAACCGCGGGGCGCAATCCTGCAAAGTACACAAAATTTCGTGAAGTGGAGGGGTGTTTTCGCAAAAAAAACGTTTTAAAAAACCTGTCAGGGACCTTTTCGCAAGGAAAAAGGACCTTTACGTAATTTCAAAAAAATGGAGGGACTTTTTCGCAAAAAACCGCTCCTCTGACCGTACTGAAATTTTCCGCTCGCGGGCTGACGTGGGCGAGCGTCCGCTTGCGCTTCCCCCCGCTAATAATAGGGGGAGTATTGGCTTATTTTTTTCGTTTTAGGGCTTTTAGTTCTTGATTTATTTACAGTAACTAATTTTTAAACGGTGTGTTTTTTTAGATAGATTTATAAGTTGGTTATATATGAGCCTGTATATGACGTATATACGAACAAGCTGCAATTGTATGTAGTACGTACCGATAGAGCGACGTATAAGCATGCTGTATTGTACCTGTCAATACAACACTCGAAACATAACATCAGAATGCTGTTTAGATTCATTGCTATCCAACTGAATTGCAGCCCAGTAAAATTACGCTGAACACAATGCTTAATTCACTGAACGCTGACCATATACAGATGTGACTTGGTGTATAATAAACTGGATCGAGAGCTTTCATCAGGAACGACAACATATTGGATGCCAAGAGTGCACTGTCAGAAGTGCTCAGCACAGCAGCGTAGTTTGCTATTGGGCTCTGGCCCATCGTATTTGAGCCATGAAAATTATGCCAGAAATATATGTGTAGCAACATCCGTTGGGCTGAATTTGGTGTTGGGCGTAATTTCACGGGGATTCCGAGCTCTCATCTCATGTCGAATCGCGAGTCTGATGTGCTTTCTTCAAGCCTCCATTATCTCACTATTCCTTCAATCATTCGTGATAAAATTCCTCAAGAACAGCGGCTCTTGTTTTCGCTTCTCATGTGGTGAAAAGGACGTACACATGTGCAGCATTATTAGCCGCGCGTCTAATTATAGACACGGCAAAAGGATTGGTACATGTCCTCCTCCAGGACAAAACTGTCGACCTTGCTGCCCGATCTACTCTCTTTCCAGTGTGCACAGGTGCCAGCCCTAACTATTGATCATTCACCGCGTGCAAGCTTTTCAATCTTTTTGGTAAGATCCCTGCGTTTCAATCGAACATGATCTACACGGTGTTGTTGTTGCTAGCGTGGCAGATTAGTGTCGTGCAGGTTTCTCTGATTTCTTGGGTCACCCATGGCGATGCACTGTATTATGCATGCATAACCATTTGTATTTTGACAGGTGGCAGGTGATGGTTCCTCTATATTCCAGTCTCAGGTGGATTGGATCTGATCTCGCACCAAGTCGCAAAGCAAGAGATCGAGAAAAGGACGCATGAGATCAAATCAAAAACCTCAAGAACTCGAATCAGATTCACAAACAAAGGATTTCCACAATTTCCCTTTATGCATAGACAGCAGCAGCAGTAGTGCGAGCATGAACTTTTCAATTAAATAATCATTTTAAAAAAATATTGTATTAATGATCTCTTACCAACTTTGGTTCCAATTCTACTAATCCTTTCGACGACGCCATCACTTACAGCTTAGCAAAACAACAAGAACACGTTACTCACCATGACATGTCTAAATCCTACTACTCTACCACCAGCTAATATTTGGTCACTTCATCACCAGTGACATGGTACAAAGTGTCATTTAATTAGACTATTCTGTGATCATAATAGCGTTGTCTTGGCATCGCACCACCGTAACCAGAATGGTCAAGACGTGAAAATAAAGATAGAAGAGATTGGTAGTAGAAATAAATTCAAAGACTAAACAATAAAAATTGTTGCTCGAGTATATAACCTACTCCCAAAATAAGAAAATAAGAGTGAAGAGAGAGAGAGAGAGAGGGGAGAAGAGCTGAAGAGTTGCAGTGGACTGAGCTAAGAGGGGACAGAAGGGACGTTCGAGTTGACGGGGGGTGGGCCCCACCCTCGGCTGCTCCCCCAAATGGTGGGGCTCCCTTGTCCTCATGGTGTCCGTCTCTCCCTCCACCCTAAAGTCCCTATTGGCCGCAGCTTTAATTGCTTTTTTTATTTGAGCCCACTTACCATGCTGTTCAACTTTTCTTACATGCAAAACCCTAACCAATTGTGTATTTGGTAGTGTTGATACTGCCACTCCACGATGCATGGATGAATTTTGGAGTACTGATCTTGTTGGAGCTGGCTACTCTTTTTTTATTTGTGTACTAATCTTGTTGGAGCTGAAGCTACTCTTTTTTATGAGTATTTGTAACTCCTAATCTATATACATGAAAAAGAAAAAGAAATAGAGGGTTAGTTGGTTGGCACTAACAAGTACCAAGCATGAAAGAATTAGGAAATTTACAGAATTATGGAAACGCGGGAATAGGAAAAACATAAGAATATGATATAAATGCATGTGTAAAACAGATGATTGAAAAATACAGAAATTTTGTAGGATTTGTTGTTTCATTCGCAGGAGGAGCAAGAACATAGAAATTTTAGAGTAGATAGTAATATTGCTTGCATTTATAGCCTAACCGAACACTAATTTTTCCATCATAGCCACAAACAATGGACCCATGAAATCTACAGCCCCACACGTAAGTGAAGTGAAAGAATCTTACCTTTATCCCATCTCAATCATCCACTCGTCGTATTTCCCAAACATTTCCTCATCACGATAGATGGGGCGGCGACGGCTTGGGCAATAGCGCAAGCTCGATCGGCGACGTGGGCTCCAGTGGCGGGAGCACGAGCTTGGGTGGCGACGGCGCGAGCTCAAGCAATGGCAGCTTAAGCTCAAGAGGCGACAGCGAGAGCTCCATCAGTAGAAACGCAAGTTTGGGTGGCGACGCAAGCTCCAATGACAATGGCCTAAGCTCAGGCGTTCGTTGTCGATTGTATCGCAACCGCGAGTCCCTAATCAAATTTGTCGCACTTGAGGCATATACTTGTTGCGCTCTACATTTCCTCCACCTCCATGGCGCATGAGGCGCACTTCTCCAACCTCGGCACGGCGAGGTCCCGCCGCCAGCCACCTACAATGCTCCATCACACAAATCATCGTGACGAATGTGTTCTATTCATCGAGGTGGTCCTAGTTTTGTACTTCATCGAGACCCTCCATGCCTCCTCGTCGACGACCTTGGAGCTTCACTTCTCTCTCTATGGCCCCGTTTGGTTCCAGGTTAGATTAACCAGGATAGCTAACCTTAACCTAGCTAGGTTAGTTTAACATTGTTTTTGTGTTTGGCAACTAATCTAGTTAATCTGAAGTACTGTTTGGCTGGGTTAATAGGTTTAAATTAATTTTGTTGCCAATTGTACAATTTTATCCCACCCACAAAGTAATGTCTACTCATTTATTTCCAATCTCTCCTTAGCCCAATCAATTGACTTAGCCATTAGTGTCTTGAGAGCCCTTGCAACGCCAACAAGCTTGTGGACCTCTGCATCCTTTGCTTAGAGAAGATTGGGGTGAGCTATATGGTGTCATGGCTATGCCCGACGCATGGCAACGGTGGCGGCGGCAGATGGCAGTGCAGACGAGGCTACAATAGTGAATAAGTTACAACTTCAACAGTTATGATTAAGTAAGACTTGTTTTCATTACGAATGAACCATTTGATCCATTGTTGTGAAGAAGCATAAAGTGTTTGCAAGTAAAAAACATAGAGTTCACATATCTAACGATAAAAGCTAATTTGGAGGGGAAAAAACTAATAATGTCCATCTAAGACTATCAAAGTCTAGATGTTGTGCCATCATGATGATAATTGTTGAGGGGTCCTCTCGTGGCATTCATGTCCTTCACTCTATTTTTGACATTGTAGATAGGTGAGGAAAATATCGTCTAATCCAACTTGGTATACGTGACACATCCATCAACATGAAAGTCTCATGTTTTTTCTCATCCTCAAATAGTTCATAGCAAGAAAATATTAATTTATCCGGCATATTGCCCATACTCTCCAGCCTGCCAATACATTCCTTAATTGAATATGTCTTCGGTTGTGCACTGAAAATCTCCTTACTTAACTATAGATGTTGTTTGCTAATTTCAACAAGTTCTGCTAAAACATCATGACAATTTCCTCGGCCTCTTTTATGACTATCCTTTATTGGTGATGTTTGCTTTTTAGCATTGTTGCACGCTCTATCTTGGACGGCTTTTGAATGTGCATCTTGTTTTGGATAGCAAAAATTTAGCTGTGGAGATTTGTTGAACTCCCCTTTGTTTGAAGTGTCATCATCTTCTGAATCTGGTATTTCCTTTAAATTGATAGGTTTTCTACCTTGACCAACTAAGATTTTTTGTTGAGTCTTTTATTGTGAATGCCAATGTCGTCATCGAATGATGCAGAGTCATCGTACTAGTTATATCCACCAACTTTTGATGACTCTCCATGCTTCCCTGATGCAACGTTCATGTCACAAATTAATTCCAAATCTTCGTATTGTGGAAATGATTTGCCTTTGCATTTCAAATATTCTGCTTTGTTCTACAAAAAAGGTACTAGATCAACAAAAGTAAAGAACAGTTTGTGTACAAAAGGGTAATGACAACATTTTATTAGTACGTACCTCGCCAAGCTCATCCCAACTAGATTCATCACCAGGTACTGCCATCTTCAATTCTGGGTCCCAACCCCAACCACTTATATTTGCCAAAATATGATACAGAGCAAACCTTCTCTTCAGATTCTTAAATCTGTTAGCCAAGTTGTCCTTCACTAGTGTTGTTCTTGCTTGATGGTTAAATGTTTGGACAATCCATGTCCATGCTTCAGGTGTATATGTTCCACTGATGCCATTTCCTTGCATGTATTTATCACGCAATAATCCAAGAAAAATCGTATCTAGCCTGTCATCCTAATTATTCATTCTAACACGTGATTTTCCTGATGGCTTTGTATTTCCATCTTTGCTACTAGCACCAAGAGGTATAATTCAAGTATGCATGGATAGAAAGAGCCATGTGTGTATTCTCATTAACAATCTAATAAATTTCTAATATACACAAAGAAGATTGCCATGACCACATTATCTAGTAGCTCATTGATTGCAGGCTAAGAAGGGAATATCGTGATGTACTAAAACACTATCGAATTGATAGAACTTCTGGCACTTACGATGAAGGGGAGAAGGAGATCGAAGCAGATTGTTCACCCACACATGAAGCTTCTTTTCTTCACCACCTGTAGCCGTTTTGTGCTTCGTCCTGTGTGTAAATATATTAGCCTAAAACTTTGTGCGGGAAAACCACAATCACTGATAATTTTGGTGCCATCAAAGGAGCAATTTTTTTGGAGAGGGCGGCTTGTACAATGTGATGGAAGCTAGCAGAATCTTTTTATTAATTCGATGACCCATCTATTTTTCTTTTATGGATATGAGCATAGGCTGAAGAGATAAAACAGAGTAGAGAGGGATAATTTATTTTACTTTTTGTGGGTTAGCTTAATCCTGAATTAGACGAGTTAAAAGACTTTGATCTGCTTAATCTAATACTGCTTAATCATGTGTGTTTGGTAGATTAAACTCCTGACCCACTCTTCAACCCCGAACCGCACACAGCCAATGTGTTCTTTGTCTTTGCTCCCTTTCTCTCTCTATGCGTGGCGTGCGCTCAGCCGCAGGAAAATTCTCAACCAGTCCGAGTGGATGTTTTGTTTTCTATGAAATTCAGAAATTGATCCAAAATGGTAGGAGGTGAATAGTATTCTATATATTTCCTTCGATCGGTTCCTACGAATCAAACGGCATGAACAGTCACCGTTCCCCCAGAATCTTGTTTCCTACGCCTACGATTTTCCTAATAAATCCTGTGAACCAAACGGGGCCTAACTATTATTGATAAAATGGTCTTCAAATTAATATTTCTACGGGCTTGAATTCTATTGACACGAGCAATCTAGGTAATTTGTTGGTACTTGACGAGGAATTAATACCTTATAATACATTCTCATCAATAAAAGATACTGTCTTCTTCACGTAGTCTCAATCTTTGCGCTTTACCTCATTATTTTCTAAGATTGATGACTAAATCACCGGTAATAGCCAACATCGAGAGAACCTAGCTATCGCTTAAGAGTATCTCTAGTGTATTGAACTGATATTGATTTGAAGACATGTTACGTAAGGATTTTATAAACTAAACTTTTTTTTCTCTAATGTATTGAACTAATTTCTACTAATAATTAGGACCTAGGTTACATTAAAAAAATATAATAATAATATCCTCTCTCAATTGTACTCTCTTCTAAATAGTTATTTAATATTCATATGAATTGTTTAATATTTTAAATCGACTCAAAAGTAGAATTTGATTCTATACATTTTTTGTTAAAATTAATCACTCTAATATATTGAATCGATGCAATACATTTCCTCTTCCCATTTGATTTGAACCGACTAAATTCAATGGTCTAATTTCCACTAAGCAGAGAATGCCTTGTTTCCGTTCCTTCTACGAGCTAGCAACGAGAAGCATGGCAATGGTCGACCCCCACCATGTTCCTAATGCTAGTGCCATACCATCGTCAGATCATATCGTCGCATCACAAAGTACACCAAGTTTATTTTGCTTTATCTAGCTACCTAGACCATCGTTTTACCTTTTTCTTCTGTCTGGTGATAATACTACGGTCGGTGTATCATCTTTTCCCTTCAAATCTTACACGACGTGCGTAGATATATTGGCTATCAACTAGTCAAATTTCTTCTTTAATTTGGAGTTATTTTTCAGGCTCCAATTAAACCTAAGCTCTCTAGAAGTTCATTGCTTTTCTGACTAGTACCCTTTCCCCCCCCCCCCCCCAAATGTTATTGATATTCTGCTTTTCCAAAGGTAAGAATTAATTAAACACCAAAAGTAATAATTAAACATCGATTTTTTCTTAGTGTATGAGTGTGTGAGAAGTGAGAACCATTGGAAAGTGAAAACTTCATTTGGAACACTATTTTTTTAAAAAAAAACACCAACGTCAATACTCAGCAACTAATCTTTTGTCAATAACAGAAGTATGGATAGCAAACTCGTGTGTAGGCGCATTGCGTGCAAACCACTTCTAGTTGAGAAAAGAGAGAAACTTACAGTGCAAGATGAGCCTTTTATCATGAAATTATCCGGCATTTCAACCATGCAAAAAGACGTACGTACGTATACCTTCTGCCAAGCAGTTGGCAATCAAAACGATTTGATGTTGAGCTAGCTATATATTTCGGTGAATGTCACTTGTCAAGTCCCATTGGCTTCATGCCTGGTGTAGCTAGGCCCCGATCAATTCGGCTTGAACTTCTGACTTCTGACTTATTTTTTACTATTTATAAATTTCGTCTTTTTCTGAACTTTTGGCTTTTTGTTGAGCTTTTTTACCGGTTCTTTTTTTCTGTATTCGTTTGTATTATACGTAATGGGCTAACATATTTTTAAATTTTTTTTAAATTTAATTATGTTAAATAAGCCTCTGTCAGCTACAATGTTTTTTTTAGCCAGCTACAGTGTTTTCATCTATAAACCACGAGCTTTTCAGCCGAACCGATCACCACCTTAATTGGTGTTCTTAGGATTCGATGCTCTAATCCACCGTTTCATATTTGTGTATGAAACTATACCTTTCACACTCGCGCAGTTGCGACCAAACCCACCCTTGATACCCTCGAGAAATAAAAGAAACCCGAACTATACTCCATATACCAGTCTCGTAGGAAGATGAGTAACATGTACCTACGTACACATAGAACACAATTTGGTCGCAAAGTTCTACAGGATGATCCATAAATTATCCAAGCTCTGGCATAATATGTGTCTATATCAGCAAGCATGGACACATAAAGATTCAAAACTAAAACACTGGAGACAAAATTTCACTAGAAATGCTCTAAATTGAGTCAAATTGGATAACTTTCGAGATCTTATTATAGCTAGGTAATTGTACCGCATATTATAAGTGGTATGTGTTCATACCACGCGATATAATTAGATTCTGCATATAACTCGTTTTTCTAAGGTTGTGTAAATAGTATAGTCCATTATGTATGTGATAATGTATGAGTTTTTCATAGCCTGCACGTTATGCTGATTTATAGTCATGTGCTATATAGGTGGTGATCGGTTCGGCTGAAAAGCTCGTGGCTTATGGCTGAAAACACTGTAGCTGACTGAGGCTTATTTAGCATAATTAAATTTTAAAAAATTTAAAAATAAAAAAATATGTTAGCCCATTACGTATAATACAAACAAATACAGGAAAAAAAGAACTGGCAAAAAAGCTCAACAAAAAGCCAAAAGTTCAGAAAAAGACGAAACTTATGAATAGTGAAAAATAAGCCAGAAGCCGAAGCCGAGTTGATCAGGGCCAATAAGAGTAATTGCTATTTTCATATGTAATTCATTGTTAGTTGTTAGGAGTAATTGCTAAGTAGATGAATGTGCTGACATCAAGCATTGATGAACAGGAAGAGTGGTGATAGAGATTGTCGTGCTAAGCGTCATACTATCTCACAGTTTAATATGATTTAACTATAAATATTTTTATATTCCTGTTATACTGCTATTCATGTTATTATCTTCGATGTTTTTAATATGATAGAATAATATCGCTTTAGAAAAATTAAGTAAAATTTAGTGTTTTTTAATAGTTGTACCTATTAAGATTTTGATCATTAACTGATAGATCTATCAAAGTCTCGATACGATTGCTAATTATTTAGCATATATAAACCAAAGATATTCTCAGGATGATTATACATAAACTTGTACTGCACGTTCTAATCCTAGATGATGCCCTAAAATGTAATTGCATGGAAGGATAGGGACGTAGATGCAAGAGACGGACAGAGAGAAGATAGTGCATGGATTTGCATCGACTTTGGTTGGCCAGCTCCATCTTGGTGGTGCTTTCAGAGTGGCACGGATCCAGGCAGGGCAGGATCGTTCGTATCTTTTGTTTGGGGGTAGGAAGAGAAGAAAATTCCTCCAAGAGAAGATATAATTGATGTGTACCGTATAGCAGGAAGCACTGTACGTGTACAGGTAAGGGTTGAGTGAGTAGAGTAGTTCCAAGGCCCCGCCCATTTCGATTTACTATTTCTAAATTTTATCTATTTATAATTTTTTAGTGTTTTTATCGGTTCTTTTTTACCGTATTTCTTCTATTTTAAATTTTTATATTTAATTACGTCAAATAAGTCACTATCAGTTACAGCATAATTCCAATCAACTATAATGTAATTTTTACCATGATCCACTTTTTTCAGTTTATAGCTTTTTTGCTGATTCTTTTTTCTCGTATTCATTTGCATTGTCCGTAATGGGTCAACCTATATTTTTCTATTTTTAATTTTTTAAATTTAATTTTACTAAATAAGCCACCATCAGTTACAGAATTGTTTTAACCATAAAACAATTCCAATCATAGTCCACTTTTTTCAGTTCTAAGTGAGCGGGCTGCAAGTCCAACGCGGGCTGGGCTGGGCTGGGCCACCGACGGGTGGGCCCGGGACGGCCGGCAGCGACACGATGGGAGACTGCAGCGCAGCAGAGGTCCCGCGTACGTCCATCCGGCGCAGAACCCGCGCGATTCGCGGGGCATTTCCTCCGCTCCTCCTCCTCCTCTCTCTCTCTCTCTCTCTCTCTCTTCCTCTCTCTCTCCCTCTCTCTCTCTCTCTTCTCTCTTTTCCTCTCTCTCTCTCTTCCTCTCTCTCTCTCCCTGCCGTCTTCTGCACTGCACTAGCTGCGGCGCGTATAGTTATTGGCAAAATTAGGGCACACCCATCACACTGCGCTGCCTCCGATCAGCACAGCTACACGGTTACGAGTTACTCCAACACCTCTCGGTCACGTGTCCAGCTTTCACCTTTACCTTTCTTCCCTTCTCAGTTGGTGTCCTATCAAACGGTTTCAAAGCTTTTTGACTTCTAACTTTTACTTTTTTTTAAGAGGGCAGAAGATATTTAAAATATGTCGATTCTTAATTTTAATTTTATTTGGTTTTTTAGTTTTTTATTTTCCTTCTAATTTCTTTGCGTTGCCTACGATGATATAATGATGTTTTTCAATTTTATCCTCTGCTTTGTATGAATAACTCAAAAAAAGATAATATCTGCTACAGTGCAACTTCAATCGCTATAATATAAGTTCAGTCACCACACCTCGCATGTACCAAGCCTGACAAAACCTCCGATTAGAGGAGTGCTGAGCTAAGGCTTTATGCTAAATGTATATCATGAGTGGGAGTGGCCTTTAGCAATCAAACAACTTGAAGGGGACAAAATCCAAACAAAATATCCTTATAATAGAACAAATCAATCTTAACCTTTTTCAATCATTTAGTTGTCCAGAGTAGCACGCCTTAAACAGCTTGTAAGTAAAGGTCGTATGGATGGGGGCCGAGTGTCATATGGCTGCCGGAGGCACAAATCAATCTCTCATCGAAATGGTCATGTGCCGTTGTTGTGAGATTTTATGGAAGATTGTATTAGCTACGCAGAGAAGTAATTAAAAGGAGGATCAAACAGGTTACGTAAGCATAGAAAAGATAAAAAGATCGAGGAAAGATATATAAAAAAAGATCGACTAGTTTCTTTTACGGATTTTTCGAAATATGCAAATGACCGTATATATACACCCTTCATATTTTGCGAAGCAGACCCTCAACTCGTTAGTATATTAACAATGTCTCCCATCGATGCCAAATGTTTCCCATTGATGCCAAATGTTTTTCTAAAGTGAAAAGAGATGCAAATGACCTCCTTTTACAATCCGTTCCTGTCACTCCATTGATATAATTAAGCTGTCTGGGCCCGCAGGTGTTGGCCATTCAATCGACAAAAGTCGCCATCTTACACATCGATGTAAGATACGTTAGATGTAAACGCACGTAAGTTGGTACAACTTGTGACGTGTACACAGGTTAATCTAACGATCGCAATAATCAAAACCAACTTTTGCATGCAGCAGAAAGCAGCCTAGAAATGCAGGCATCAGGTCATATTCGATCTCGCACCTAGCTACCGTTTCGCACAACTCCTCTTAGGGTCTTGAGTTCTATATATGCCAATCCAATTGCTTGAAATTAGTAAAGTAGTTGAACAACTGTGTTTAATCGTGCGCTTCTTTCATGCCTAATTTCAATAGGGTTGCTACTTTTCTTGTCTCGAAAAACACAATATCACAATACCAGTTTGAACACACAATGATATTTTAAAACTTTTGTATGATATACCCCACTTGTTTTGGGTAAAGCTTCTGACTTCTAGTTCACTATTCTCTAGTTTTGTCTTTTTCTGTTTTTTAGCATTTTTAGGCTTTTTTTCCTGTATTAGTTTGTATTGCCCATAATAGGCTAATCTGTTTTATTTTTATTTTTTTAAATTTAGTTACGTCAAAAACTACCAGTAGTTACAGTACAAAATAAATCAGCTAAGTACAAAATAAACTATAAACTAGCTTATTTCGATAGTGCTTAGTTCACCTAAAAAATTTTAAAATATCATATAAAAAACCATCTCTAAGTCAGATGCCATGAATAAGAAGCAATAGGTACAGACCTAGCAATACAACGTGCATGCATGCATGGCTAGTACATGGTGTAAATTCTTTTTCGTTTATCAAAAGCCATTACACATACTTAATTGGCTGCCATGTAACTTTGTCGACGCCGGTACGTATATACAATATTCAGCTAGAAGCTTCTCTTAAGCGACGAGGGCTCTACACATCAATCGAAGGATCGTCTGTTTGGTTGTCTGTATGCGAGTAGCTCGCATCAGCGTATGCTAAGAGCCTGCACGAGTAGATGCAAAAAAATAACTGAAATCAGGTTGTGGAGGAACGCGACTGAAAAGCTTCCCTTCTCAGCCTGATCACGCTCATGTAGTCTACATCAGCTCATACAAGCAACCAAACAGGTCCAAAATGATCCAGACGGGAATGTATATACAATCGATGGGGCCAGTAAAATGGTCGGAATTGATCAAGACGGTCGCGTGAAGTCACGTACAAGGTACGTACCCCAGCTGAGCTGAGCTGAGCTGCCGCTAATGAGTTCACAGCTTTTCTGAGTTGTCTTTTCAGATCAACTAAACATTCATTCGATCGATCGGCCATGGATAGGCATGCAAGGCAGCTCCTGCATGAGAGTTAATGGAACTGCATGTCATGTAATTTCAGCAGCAGCTACGACGACAGCTCGTAGTAGAATCTATCTGATCCGAAGCAATCATCCTCCTTCCTGTCATTTGACCAGCTCGTGCCTCGAGAAAAATATTCGACCCAAGCTAGGAGTACTTGTTATTGGAGTACGTACTCGATTTTCAAGCTTCAACAACGATGCACACGACGTATGTACTTGAATCAGTAGTACGATTTTTAAACTAGTGTTTTTCCAGCCTTAAAAAAAGCTAGCTTTTTTCAACGCTTATGTCGTTCTGAAATATTGGAACTTGGAACACAAGCTGCTTAGAGATTGTTATACGCCCTTAGTGAATTCTTTAATTTCTGTCCTGGACGGCCATGTTATTATGTATATATAGTATCTTTTAAAATTTAGTGTGCATATGATTTTTTTGGTTTTATTAAACATCATCTGGTTGTTTTCTTCCTAACAATCATCCAGATTTAAAACTATTAGATTAGAGATCCAGTGGCTATGAATTCTTCTTCCTCCCCTTGAATTTTGCTCTCTCCCCCTTCAAATACAAGGGGCTCATTGGTTTTTTTATCCAAGAGTCACAAATTTGAATGATAGTTAGCAAAAAACATCTAGATGATGTCTAGACACTCTTTTTTCTTTTTTACAGTAAAACCAGGCTAATCAGTTACGATAGGCTATACTGTTGGTTCTCTTGCATGCATGCGATGAGCTTGGCTAAACCTTTGAACTCAGTGATACAAAAAATTCGAAAAATCTGTATTTGTAAGAGATTGATTCGTAAATCTACAGTTACTCGAAGTTTTCACAACTTATTTATAACTTTGCGAAATATGTTTTCTAGTACGTTTAATGTTGATTGATTCGAGTTTTGCTGTACATTATTATTTTTCTATTTAGATGGTCTTACACATAATATCGTATGTGCAGCGTTCTAACGGGAAATTTAACTTTTTGCCACTCATATGAACGCCACCTATCCAAATGCCACTCATATCGTTGCACTCAACAATTTGCCACTCTTAAGATGGGTTGACTCATTTTTTTGCCACTTTTGAGCCCACCAGCGCCAACTCCACTGCCATGTCAGCGCCCGCGCCATGTCAGCACCTGCGTCGCCGCCCGCGCGCGCCGCGCCGCGCCGCGCCTCCCGCGCCAGCGCTCGCGCCGCCTCCCGCGCCAGCGCTTGCGTCGCCCGGCTTCCCGCGCGCCGCCGCCTCCTCTCGTGCCGCGCTGCGCCGCCGCCCAGCCTCGCGCCTCAGCGCCTGCCTGCGCCGCCTCCCGCGCCGCGCCGCGCGCGCGCGGGCGCGGCGCGGCGAGGGAGGCGGCGGCGGCGCGGGAAGCGGGCGACGCAGCGCGGGCGCGGGAGGCGGCGGCGGCGGCGGCGCGCTGCGGGTGCTGACATGGCGCGGCGCCGACATGGCGATGGAGTTGGCGCTGGTGGGCTCAAAAGTGGCAAAAAATGAGTCAACCCATCTTAAAAGTGTCAAATTATTGAGTGCAACGATATGAGTGGCATTTGGATAGGTGGCGTTCATATGAGTGGCAAAAAGTTAAATTTCCCGTTCTAACCGACAAACATAGCCACGTAACATCTGCAATACACCGCGTTCCACATGGCCATGCTGCCAAGGTGGAGATGGATCGTTGTCTGGTGGATTCTGTTTTGAAATCCATCGATATGAACAGAAGACTAGAGAGAGAGAGAGAGAGGCGTATAGGGGTAGAATCAAGCTTTGCCTAGGCCTTTAGGGTTCCAAAAAGGACACGCAGGTGCCATCGCTTTAAGTCCCATCTAGCTGTTCGATAAGATTCTTTTGACCATTATCCCCTGGATAACAGATAAACTGTGCATCAACATGACAAGTCCCGATGCTGTTCACGAATTTTGTACTATGTATTTTAAGAATTTAGCCCCGACTACTTTCTTAAAAACTTTTATAAAATAATAGGTTGTCTCTAAGTTTGACAGGAGCAGCAGATAACACTCATCGTTTGCCATGGCACCAAGCTTGGCAGGGTGTGCGTCCGCTGCAGGCAAGGAGACCGTGCGGCAGTTGACCGGGCATACGGTGCTATCCTAGCTTGGTAGGTGTTGCCGAGCAGTACCCGCTCGGCAGTGCCCAATCCTCTCGGTATGGTCTGTTTAGTTTTTTTTTTGATATTTGACGATACTTGTGCCTTCGTATTAGGGCTGGAAAATAAGCTCGAGCCTCGTGAGCTGCTCGAGCTCGAAGTTAGCTCGGCTCGGCTCGGCTCGAGCTCGGTTCGTAAATCAGCGAGCCAAGCCAAGTTTTCAGCTCGGTACATTTACGAGCCGAGCCCGAGCGACTCGCGAGCGGCTCGATGGCTTGATCGAGCCAAACATCGTGGCAGGCTGGTAGCCTTAGCCTAGCAGGCCAACGAAAGCCACCTGACCTGATTCCCCGAAGGCCCGAATGCTCCTCTCTGATTTCCTCAATCCACCGAACCGTTTCCTCAGTCATTGACATCCCAAACCGTGTGCTAAGCACTCACTCTGCAAATGAGAGAGAGAGAGAGGGAGAGACGGGAGCGCGATGGCGGCGGCGGCCTTCGCGGCGCAGGTGCTGCGCGGGCGGTGGTTCATGGTGTACGACTCCTTCCTCATCATGTCGGCGGCGGGCGCCACCTACATCTTCGCCATCTACTCCAAGGACATCAAGGCCACGCCGGGATACACCCAGGAGCAGCTCAAACACCGTGGGCTTCTTCAAGGACGTCAGCGCCAACATCGGCATCCACGCCGGCCTGGTCGTCGAGGTCACCCCACCCTGGCTCGTCCTCGCCGCCATGACCCCCACTTCAAGCCATTTTGGCTTGAACTGGCTCGTTCAAGCCATTTTGGCTTGAACTGCAAAGAGCCTGTTTGTTTTGGGGACCATGCTATGCTACCGCTGTGAAAAGAAAAGGCCAAGAACATGCAGCCAAATCAACAAAACAAGTAAGTTTTCCTCCCAAAACAAGTTTGCAGACAGTTGATAAAGATTGGGAGCCTGGAATCTAAACTGCACAACAACAGAGTGCTAATTAAGCTGATACTAGTATGATATACGAGTTCTAGTTAATGGATGGATCATGGATTGGTTGATGGGTGCGGCGGGCGGCGGTCGGCTTGGGCTGCTGCACCTGCACCGTAGGCGTTGAGCTAGGTTGCCTTGAAGCGGCGGGGACCTCGATGCAGCCGTTGGCGTCGTGCTCCTTAGCTGCGCGGCGACGATCTCCTTGGCCTTCTCGAGTTTGGCGACGATGAGCTCGTCGATCTCCCTGAGGACGACGCCTGACTCACCCTCCTCAGGAAGTCGATCGACCTTGTCCGGCGACATCTGGTACGTCGCGTTGCTGTGCTGGCTCGGTCGGGCTCGCGAGCTGGCTCGAGCCGCCAGTCAAGCCGAGCCAAGCCTCCCGCGTAGCTCGTTTCCAAAACGAGCCGAGCCGAGCCGAGCCGCATCTTTGACCGAGCTCGGCCGAGCCTGGCTCGAGCCGGCTCGGCTCGTTTCCAGCCCTACTTCGTATGCATGAAAAATCATATTATCCTGACACTTCGCTCGATATTGTCGGGATTTGGCTGCTCGGTTCACGCCTTTGGCTCCGTATATGCTGTTGCCTGATATGCCTTTGTGCCCTCGACTTTACTGCACACCCGATAGTACTTTGTTTATTTGTTAAAGAATTTGTAGGGTGGTCGAATTTGTTTATTTGGTACATTCCTTTTTGTGAATAAGGGCATAAATTTTTAGAAATGTGCAAAGGAGAGTTTGGAGGGGCAGATGAACCACCATCACCGACTTTCTCTGTTAAGTAGTACAGGTACGTTATAGCAAAAAAATTATCGTAATGGACCAAGTCTAACTCGATATAACACTTCACAATGAATGTGCAAATTACATAGCGCATAGGGTTTGATTAGGTGCGTATGTTTGCTTCACTATTTATATCATATAAATGACAACATGCACAAACTATCAACCTGAACTATAACTAGGATACATGCGTGCCCTTTGGAAGGCATACTTGTAGTCATTTGTAGTATATATTTTCATCCATCGGTGCTTTACCCTTGTCTCCTTTGCAGCCTTTAGCCTTCGCAACCCGTGCCATTTATTTAGCTTCCACAACTTCTATAGGGTTGTCCCACTTTGAAATAACCTACCATTCAGCGGGGGCATCGGGGATCATCGACCCCTTTCTCTTGTCCTCCGCCATCCTAGTATTTCCCTTGTCATCTGGGGTATAAGGTTTTCAGCATGTAAAATTCTTCGACGCCACTAGATAGTTTAGCATGTATATCTGCTTGATAAATACTTTATCGTACATCTCCGGACCATTGATCCATTAGAAGAAATAGCAATGCTCTGTGGTTTGCTATCATGCAAGGAGAAGGTTAGCGATGTACGAAATAAAACATGCAATGCGATTTGTGAATATGTGATATTCGCTTACAAGAATTTTGCTACACGTGTAGTGCACCTAGGCGGCAGTGGCTTGGTGTGTGGAACAAATGATGTGCTAGATTACTGTAGTCGCACTACGGCCATGGAAACTCTAGCGGGATGGGTGCATCCTTACAAGAATTATCAAGGTAGGATCTATTCTTCTTAGCCACTCTTCGTAGTTTGACATTCCTAACAATGGCATAGTGATGTGCTCTACTTGTGCTCTCTTATCGTTGGCCTCTTCCCCTAACTAAGAGCTAGATCAGATCATAGGAATTTCACCAATAAACAATATAAATCTGTTGAGGAACCATCGTTGGCGACCAGTCCGATCGATTTCTCTGTTTACAACAAATCGAATCAATCACAGAAGACGGAATAATAGATTGAACACAGAGAGAGATAGAGAGAACTCATAGTCTTTCTTTATTAATTTCTGATTGCCTGTGTACAAAATATGTTGGTACGACTCCTTATTTATAGTCTCCGGTGAGGTGCCCACCATGGGCCAGGTCTGCCGGCCCAGGTTTCCTAACAAAATCTTCCTAATTTTCTGTCTATGTGAGTTTTTTTTACGATTAAAGTTACAAAAGATTAACGATATAATTTATCACTTGATTACACGATCAACTCGGGTTCCTTTCTTTTATATTACCATATCCGATTGACTCGGACTCCTTCCTTTTATATTACTATATATATGAGCTGTACACATCATCCTGCGGAGATATTTGGTACACTTACCATACTACAATTTCACGTTGATAATTTTGCGGTGAGTGAGCAAAAAGTAGTCTTAATCTTCTATGAATCCAGGGCTTACAGGGGCGGATCTACAGTGATTCAAGGGTATTCAGCTGAATATCCAAATTTTTTAGACAAAAAACCAGTATATATAAGGTATATTGCATATATATATACTTTATTGGGCCGAATTCTTTATTTTCAAATCAATCTCTCCCCGTCAGCCCGTCTCCCGCAGGCCCGCACGGCCGCACGCAAATGGGCTAGCTGTCATTCCCCATTTCCCCCCGCACTCGCAGCCCCCCGCTAGCCCGCATCGCTCGCTCCTCCAGACCTCCACTCGAAATCTCGAATAAATCGGCAGCAGAGAGCTCTCCGGTCTCCAGTCTCCATCTCCACGCCTCGTCGTCGCCGCCGCCTCAGACCCCCTCTCCGTCCGCCGCTACTCCGCTCCCCGAGAGGTCGCTAAGGTTCCCGGGCGGCGGCGGCTGGCGCGCTCGGCACCTCGGCAGGCGGCGGCTCGGCGCTCCTTCCTCAGGCTCTCCGCCGGCGCTCCTTCCTCGGCTCAGGCTCGGCCGCTCTGGCGCTCAGTCCGCCCCCGCCAGGCCAGTCGCCCAGTCCGGCGCAATCAGCTCATCTCCATACGCCTTGAGACGCCGCTACCGCACACCTCCTCCGGCTGCTCCGCCTTCGTCGCTCCCCTTCACCTCGCTCCCGCCGCCCCGGTGCCTAGGTAATCCATCCCCTCCCCTTCCTTCAGATCTGCTACATTGGTTGTTGGTTAGCTTCCCTCCGCGCTAGTTAATTTGATATATGTGTTGGATAACCTGAGAAAGTAGTTAATCTCTACTTTGATCTGTGATTCTGTGTTGCCTCATTTGCTGTAATGCTGTGCTTTCTGTATGAGGAGGGGAAGGCTGGTGGAGGAGGAGGCTCGTCTTGGCGGGCGCGATGAACATGACCAAGCATCTCTGGGCTGGTGCCGTGACTGCCGTCGCTGCCATGCTCTCTAGGTATAGCCGCTTTGTCTTTGGGTGGGACTGGTGAATCTCCACTGCATTTGAAGTTACATAGTTCGGATGTGTAGGGAAGTATTCATACTCATCGATGCGATTAAATTGAGATGAAATTTATCAAAAGCACTAATCTCATGTTGTTTGTGTAATGTCGTCGCCATTCGGTTAAATGAATTGAGCTTGCTTTGCCTTGCTGGGATCAGTTATTGGTAGTGTACTAGAATATTAGTATGAGATTTTTGGTAGCGAGCAATAGCTATTGCTTCGATTCGGATGTTGGAGGAACAATTTTTATGCTAACCATCGCTCAAGGTTTCGTGATAGATGGAGTGAGATAAATTGGGTCATGTACCAATTACCCAACAATGGTTACCCGTTACCCATGAATTCTCTAGGTTTTATTTTATGCAATTGCAGCTTTTGAGTTTGTTTGTCTTGGCCTTTTCTTTGCAACCGGCACTTAAACATTAGTGTATGCTCCGACAAGTATGAATAATATCTTGATGCATCATGCACACAATATTTTTGTTTGGCCTTTCTAAATCATTATTGACATCGGCAGGTGATCTTTGAATTTTAAAAATGAAGAAGTCGAGATTTGAAATATTCATGGGAGAGAGCTGGAAAGAGCAAAAAAGAGCAGAATTAACAAGGTATGTAACTGTCATTAATCTCTATAATTTGATATTTAATTCATGTCATTATGCTAGCCTTATGTCACCCATTTTATCGTAAGAAATCATTAATTTCTATATTCTTTGTATTTTTATTGTATCTATATACACGTATCGTTGTATCGGTGTTTTGGGGAAACGGTGAGTCACGGTAGCGACGTATCCGAACAACCTAGCTTTGAAGTCCGAATACCCATTCTAAAAATCCTGGATCCGCAACTGAGGGCTTAAGGCCCCCTCAAGGCCTCGATGTCTCGATGACTTTCTGTGTTGGAACAGACGGCAGCCCACACTACTACAGAAAGCCTAATAGTAGACGCCTCATCACAGACGGTTTTGTGAAACCGTCTCTAATGAGCACTATTACGAGCGGTTGTAATTTGGAGGACGTCTGTGGTATTTGTGGCGGAAAATGGATTATCACAGACGGTTATTAACTATGAACCGCTCGCGATACGTTGTATCACGAGGCGATGCGTATTAAAAACCGTCTGTGATAATCCCAGATTATCACAGACGGTTTTTAAATAAAAACCGTCTGTGATAACCTTGTTATCACGAGCGGTTAATAATTAAAAACCGTCTGTGATAATTCACAGACGGTTTTTTATTAAAAACCATCTGTGATAATGTCAGTAGGCATTTATTGCGCTGCTCAGACCGCATCTGTCTTCATTTCGATCCAGATCTAGCCACTGCTGCGCACTTTTTCACTCGGGAGGAAGCTAGGCGATTTCCGGCCTTGTTAATTTGGTGGGAAGAGGCAGAGATTGAGCTTTGAAGATTCATACTTTGCTGGTTGTTCTAGATATGGTTAGTAATGCAATTTATTTTTTTCTTTAATTGCATTACAATTTAGTTCTAAGTAATCCATGAGTGGTTATTGAAGATGGTTAATTTGCAAAATTGTTGGTTATATAATAGCTGTTGTGTTTGTAATATGAATCTAGCAAATAAAGTCTCAATATAATAAATGTGGCCGGTATATATGTAGTTATAATTAGTTAATCTAGATTTTAATACTAAGTTGTTATATATGTACGTAACGTAGGACCAAGTTGGATGTATGCCGCGAGCCGTGTGAGTGAAGAGTACATTAATGGCGTTTCTGCTTTTATAAGAGCTGCCGAGGAGGATATGTTGAATAAGGGGGCGATATATATGTGCTGTCCATGCACTGACTGCGAGAATGTGAAGATGTTTAAGAACCGAGGGCAAATTGAATCGCACTTGATTCGGAGGGGTTTCAAAAGGATTATACGTGTTGGACCAGTCATGGCGAAGTGAATGATCATATGCGCGGATGACATCGCGGTGAAGTGAATGATATGCCCCGGATGACATCGCTGTGGAATCGAATGACATGCCGCCGGTGATGTCGATTGTGGGTCGGATTCGGATAGGTTGCACGATGATAATCTGGATCGGATGCTTCGCGATGTTGAAGAGAACTATGATGAGAGAGTATGTTAAATTCCGTGGCTTGATGGAGGACTCGAGAGAAACCTTTGTACACGGGATGCAAGTACGAGGTTGTTGGCCGTGCTTGAACTGTTGAAATTGAAGGCAAGCAACGGTTGGTCGGACAAGAGTTTCACTGCGCTGCTAGGTCTTTTAGCGGACATGCTTCCGGATGGAAATGAGTTGCCTAAAACCACGTATAAAGCCAAGAAGGTTCTTTGTCCGTTGGGAATGGAAGTAGAAAGAATACATGCATGCCCGAACGATTGTATCCTCTACCGTAAAGAGTATGCAAACATGCATGTATGTCCGGTGTGCAACGCATCCCGATACAAACGTAACAATCAATCGGTTGATGGCGAGGAACAGAGGCGAAGAAAGGACCTCTGCTAAGGTGACATGGTATTTTCCTATAATTCCCGTTTGAAAAGGTTTTTGCAAATCCAAAGGAGGCAAAATCTGCTGCGTTGGCACTCGGAGGAGCGCAAGAAGGATGGAATGATAAGACACCTTGCTGATTCCGCGCAGTGGAGAAACATCGATAGGAGTTTTGCGAGTTCGGTGCAGAACCAAGGAATATAAGGTTTGGGTGAGTACGATGGAATGAATCCTTTCAGAGCATGAGCGTGACATAGCACATGGCCCGTGACTCTCTGCATCTATAACCTTCCTCCTTGGTTGTGTATGAAGCGAAAGTATATTTTGTTGTCGATACTTATCCAAGGGCCAAAACAACACGGGAATGATATCGATGTGTTCCTAGCACCGTTGGTGGAAGATCTAAAAGTAATGTGGAACGAAGGTACAGGTATGGGATGCGTACAAGCGAGAGAACTTCACTCTGCGCTCCTTATTGTTCTGCACCATAAATGATTATCCTGCCCTTGGTAACCTATCGGGCCATAGTACAAAAGGTGCCAAAGCTTGTACTCACTGTTTAGATGGTACCGAGAGTGTGTGGTCGAGACACTCACGCAAAACCGTCTACATGCGTCACCGCCGGTTCCTTCGGAGGGCTCACCCATACCGCAAGATGAAGAAACAATTTGACGGAGAGAAGGAAGATGGTTCAGCTCCAAGGCATTTAAGGGGCGCGAGGTTTATGATATGGTTAAGGATTTAGATGTTGTCCTCGGAAGGGACGTAAATTGAGGGCTCATGAGAAGAACACCGGAAGAAGAGATCAATATTTTGGGACTTACCTTATTGGGAGTACCTAGATGTTCGCACCTTTGCATCGGCGTCATGCACGTAGAAAAGAATGTGTGCGGCGACTTGATTGGTCTCTTCTGAACATCCGTGATAAAACAAAGGACGGTGTCAACGCACGGCTTGACTTGGTGACATGGACATCGGGCCGAGTTAGCACCGACAAGCACCGATAATGGACGAACGTACCTTCCCCTGCGTGTTACACTCTGTCCAAGGCTGAGAAAACAGAATCGTGCGGTGCTTGCATGGTGTGAAAGTTCCGTCTGTTACTCCGACAACGTGAAGAAACTTGTTTCGATGCAAGATTTGAAGTTAAATGGCATGAAGTCTCATGATTGTCATGTGCTGATGACACGATGCTCCCTATTGCAATTAGAAATATTTTGCCGATCAAAGTCCGAGACAATCATGAGGCTATGTTATTTCTTTAACACAATTGCTCGAAGGTCATCGATCCCGAAGGACTAGATGCTCTGCAGGGGCGAGGTGGTGATGACTCTATGTCACCTTGAAATGTATTTCCCTCCTTCGTTTTCGATATCATGGTCCATCTCGTTGTTCACGTTGTGTGGGAGATAAAATGTGCGGGCCCGTATTCCTCGCAGCATGTACCCATTTGAGAGGTTCATGGAATTCTCAAGTCCTACGTGCGGAATCGTTCTCGGCGGGAGGCAGCATCGTCGAAGGTTATGCAAGCGAAGAGGTGATTGAGTTTTGTGTCGATTATATGGCTCGATTCAACCGATAGGTGTCCTCAATCTCGTCATGAAGGGAGGTGAAGGGTCTCGGAACTATCGGAAGGAAAGCAATCACTCCGGATATGGACACGTATACTCAAGCCCATTTCACGGTGTTGCAACACATGACCAAGTGGCGCCTTATGTGGACCAGCACAAGGATGTGCTTCGCAATGAGAATCCAGAGCGGCGGATGTTTGGATCATGAGGCAACACAACCGTTGGTTCAACCAATGGTTGAAGGAGCAAATTGCTAGGAGCTCGCGAGTGAGACGCTGAGATGGTTGGCAAAAGGGCCGACATTTACAGTTGTGACATGGCAAGGATATGACATAAATGGGTACACATTCTATCTGCAGATCTCGGGATGTCAAGAGCACTAACGAACAATGAGTCCGCATAGATGCATTCAATGCCGATGGGTCGAGAAACTCGTACTATGGCTTAATAGAAGAGATTTGGGAGCTCGACTATGTGGTTTTCAAGATCCCCTTATTTCGCTGCCGTTGGGTGCATCTCCCACAGGTGAAGGTTGACAAGTACGGTGTCACGACCGTGGACCTCCAACGTGTCGGGTACAAAGACGAACCATTCGTACTTGCCAATCAAGTTGTTCAAGTTTTCTATGTAACCGACCGGCAAATAAGAAACGCCATGTAGTTCTTCATGGAAAAAGGAGAATTGTCGGAGTGGAGAATGTAGTGGACGAGGAGGAACACAATCAATTTGACGAGTTACCTCCTTTTGGAAATGGCATAAGGGTCGACGATGAACAACGTGACGAAACTAGTTACGTACGCATTGATCATGATGAAGGGCTAATTTTTAAAGGAAATAAGCAAGTACAATAAGAATGTATATGTGAAAATGTGTGACAATTTTGAGATGTATATGTGAAAATGTGTGACAAAATGTATATGAGTATTGGCATTTATGTATATGTGTGATGCACATGTGATGGTTGATATGAATGCATTGGTTGGTGTTGTATATGAATGCATTTGTTTGGTGGTGGATATGAATGCAGCTGTGGTTATTGGTGTTGTCTTAATAACTACGATGCAAAGGCTTATCACGAGACGGTTTTAAACTTAGAACCGCTCGTGATATCAATAAAATGAGCGGTTCTAAGTTTAAAACCGCTCAGTGATAATATGACTATCACGACGGTTATACACTTAGAACCGTCGTGATATTTATACTATCACAGCGGTTTTAGACTTGGAACCGCTCGTGATATTAATATCACGAGACGGTTTTGAGTTAGAACCGTCGTGATAACCTCCTATATATACCCTCGGCTAGGGTTTTCCTGTGCGCCGCGCATTATTCGATCTAGATCCAAGTAAATCCCGAGCCCGTCGTCGCCTCCGCCTCCCCGAACCCTCGTCGGCCGCCTCCTCGAGCCCCTCGCCGGCCGCCTCCGTCGAGCCCCTCGTCGCCTCCGCCTCCTCGAGCCCCTCGTCGCCTCCGCCTCCCCGAACCCTCGTCGACCGCCTCCCCGAGCCCCTCGCCGGCCGCCTTCGTCGAGCCCCTCGTCGCCTCGGCCTCCCGAGCCTCGCCGGCCGCCGTCGTCGAGCCTCGTCGACCGCCTCCGTCGACCCCTCGTCGCCTCCGCCTCCCGAACCCTCGTCGACCGCCTCCCGAGCCCCTCGCGGCCGCCTCCGTCGAGCCCTCGCCGCCACCTCCCTCGATTACCGATCGCATTGTGAGCACTTTCGTGATGGACTAGGGTTTCTGCGGTAGCTTAATTAGTTTGCTATTTGGTACATTAATTGTTTACTACAGTTGCTCGATGATGATAAAATCATATACCGAGATTGGTTCATTCAGTGCTTGAGCTCTAATAGCCGCTCGGTTCATGCGATTTTCAGGTTATAGCATGTTATTAAATTGATCTGTTCGGATTTAATCTTGACAAGTTAAAAGACTGAATTATTGGGCAAAGTTAACTTGTGTGGTCTTGATCTGTATGAATATTGTTGTTTGAATATATGCATGCTAAATATATCTTGATCTTGAGATTTTAGAGTTTGTATCTAGAGCTCAAAATACTGAATTCATTATTTGGCATAACCAATCAAGGAAGAGTATATGATTTAGTAGCGGGACGGCCAAGATTAATCTTGTGCAACCCTACAATTTGAGAGCACATATTCATGTTGAGACTGTTATTGATTCTATTATTGATGCTTGTTGCTTGTTGCTTCATATTGCTACCATTATATATGTATATATGTAGGTATGTATATGTATACATGTAGGTATGTATATGTATATGTATGTATATACACATATAGTATGTAGTATATAGTATAGGCACATAACCCCTCTCTGTGTCCACATCACCCCTCCCTTCTCCCCTTCCTCTACTCCTCTCCTCTCTTCCGAACATTGAGCATCATGTTTGACTTTTCGTGCTTCCTCACTTTGAACATTCTCATCTTATCTTAATAGACCCACAAAATGAGCAACATGTCACCCGCGCATTCTTCACCATCATCGCGGAGGCGTCCGCTCCAACATCAAGACGCCAAGGAAGAGGGCTATCAAAGAAGCCTCGAGCCGACAGGACCATCACAAATATAACGCAGTGGGTCCCTATCCTTCCTAAGCAAGCGGTAAACGCATTCGAACCATGGTCGGAATAGTTGCCGACAACGAATTGAGATCACATACAATTCGTGGAAGAACGTGCGACACTCGGAAGCGTGACTCGTGGACCGAAATCTTGGCATCGTTCGAGTTCCCGAAGAACACTTACACGCGTGGAACGACAAACCTACCAAGCGGCGTGCAAAGCATGGAAGAACTTCAAGAGCACGCTTGTCGAAATACGTGGAGACGGACGAAACGCCTTTACTAAATACCCATTCCTGGAATCACAATGGGAAGAGTTCAAGGCGATGAAAACGACCAGAAGAATTCAAAAGTACAAGTGTGGCGCACAAGGCCCTCCAGGCAAAAACACGCACCCCACGGACTTGGCACGGTGGGTATGCGGGTAAAATCCCGATGGAGGTTGGAGGATGAGTGGCAGTGCAGAGGACATCGCCCGCCGTTTTCCAATATCCGGATGACCGCGCTCGAAATTGGCTTAGAGCAAGGTCATCTACAACGACATCGGGGACGTCTCCTTCGAAACCCTGCGGACCAGCAAGTGTCCCAGCGCTGGTAAGATATCGATCGAACTCGTAGCTTGTAATTACTCCACAACCGTGCAATTGAAATGACATGTCGTGCTCTTGCAGGAAGAGCTGAGTTTTGAATCTACCATGGGATCATTCCAGGGAACAAGGGAGAATGATATGCTCTCCGTGGCCCCGGGAAACAAGGAGCACCCGGGTCGTACGAGAGGCCTTGGGCTTTACGTTCCTTGGAAACATGGTTTCCAAGATGACTCGAATGTATCGGCGTAGGAAGAGAAACAAAGCCGAGCGTGAGGAGCAGCTACGAGAAGAGATCAAGGAATCTCTTCGAGAGGAGCTATTTGCTCGGATGGGTGAAGTAATCGAGAAGAGGTGCGGAAGCAGACAGAAAAGTCGGCGCCGCCACCGCCGCTGCTATGCTAGGTAGCCCGCACAACCGTCCGAGTAGTGCGCGTCCAATCCGACGCATACCAGTCCAAATTTCCTGTGGACGACATCCGGTAATAATTATTACCTCTCGAATGCTTGCTCCATTGGTAGGCCTATTCGAGTAGCTAATTTTGTATCGTTATGTAGGAGCCTCGAACCGCAAGCTCCAAGTGAGATATGGCGCCATTCCCTTGTACGCTTGGGGCGGGCATATTCGTCAGTAACGGGGCCATGGTGCACGCCAAGCTTTAGCGCCGAGCCATAAAAGTTAATGTGGATGGTGTGTATGTCAATTTTGAGGTGGTCCCGCCACGAAGCCCCCAACGACGAGATCGTGACTCTAGGACAGGCCATTGGAACATTCATCCAGTGGCCCAAAAGCGACATCTTCTGGAGGCTTCTTCACGGTGGCGGGACGAGCAACATGCACCGGTGCCATCTCGATACAAGACCATCGGTTCCACCACCGGATACTACAACGGTGCTATCTCCACGGGCCCTATTCTCGCGAGCAACTTGCACCGCTGCTACCTTCAAAGTCGACTTCCGTGAAGTCGACCCATAGCCGAGGCGACAAGGCGGCAAGGGCAAAGCAAAGAAGACCAATGATGATCTTCCGTACCACCCTTTGGCCCGCAAATTCGTGCTTGGCGAGCGTTGCTCGAGCAAAAAGCCCTCCAAAAGCTACCATATAGTTGCATGCAATTGCACACGTGGTATATGCAGCGATCCAATAAGCGGAGGAGAACGGACTTCAAGTATCACTGTCAAATTCTCCGGAAGATTTACACCACAATCTTCAAGAGTGTACATTCGTGGTCGCCTTTGAGGATTTATTCGAGCTGTTCATGCTCAACGCTCTTGACGTCTCAATCGTTCGATCTTTGCGCCGTAAGTGTGTACAATCACGTCTCCGTTAATGTCATACCGATAAATGCCATATCTAATTTTTGCTTTCGTGTGTATATATATAGACACATGCTGATTAAAGCTAGAGTATCGAACTCATCACCGGTTTCTTGGACCCACAATTGGTCGCCAAGACTACCATCGACGTGGAGGCATCCTCGTCGAGAGGTACATTGCATCGAACTCTTGAGTTGTCGCAATAAGGACTATGTACTTATGCCCTTCAATCGAGCTTTCATTGGATTTTAATAGTAATTGTACCAAAATGGAACAAGGTATATTACCTTGATTCCTAAGTAAGAATAAAATGGACTTCACAATTGTCGCCAAGTAATCGATAGGTAAGCACATATTCCCCATACATATCTACATTGTACTCTTTCTTTCCTTCCGAATGATTAAGGTTAACCTTTTCGAATTACGTGAGGCGTTCGCGATGTACATTGAAAAGGAGGTGACTCGCGCGGGCCAACGGCCTTTGACACATGTTCGAGATTTTAAGGTATTCGCTATTTCACATTAATTAATCCTATGCAACAGATGGTACTAATGCCTTTTGAACTAACACATTCCATTTTTGCGGTGCCACCACAGAAGAAGGGCAACACATGTGGATACTACGTTTGCCAACATATGGAACTACTCCTCGATTCCTCGAGGGTCACCAATCGCAAGGTTTGTCACTCTTCCCATAATTACTTCATACTTATCACGTTACATATATATGTACATTGATATTCCTATCGACAAGTCAGTATCAATCCCGTCAACCGCATTGAAACGATCGAGCTTGAGAGGTTCAATCGAGTTAGCGTTCTTTTGTCGACTCAAGTCATACAACGAAGGACGGTTCCACTGCGCACATCGATTTCCTATTGGTCTTATCACTAAGTGTAAATGCGGTGTAGATCTTTTGTAATCGTGCATTTGTTAATGGATATTTCAGTTCAATTCAATTAATTGATTTGCGAAATGGATGCATGCTTTATGTCCGTGAGATGAAGTGCGATGTCAATTGGATGTTTTATGTCCGCGAAATGTACACAAAGCAAATGAGATGTGTGAATTGTATGTTTTTTGTCCGTGATTATCTGCTTGTTTGAGAGGGCATGGCTAGCATTTCTGAGGCTAGCCAATAAATGAAATAGATTTTGGTTTAGGAGGAAGGAATATCACGAGCGGTTTTTAAGTAAAAACCGTCGTGATATGTATCCTGACGGTTTTTCATTAAAAGCGATGCGCGATTATTAGATATCACGACGGTTTTAATTAAAAACCGTGCGTGATATCGATAATCACGACGGTTTTTAATTAAAAACCGCTCGTGATATCTAATAATCACTGACGGTTCGAAACCGTGCGTGATAACCTTCGATCATCACTGACCCATAAATTCAGACGGTTCAGAAAACCGTCTGTGATGACGTTTCTGAACCGTCTGTAATGTCGATTTCTGTAGTAGTGCCACATAATGAGAACAAATTAAAAGCACACAAAAGCCACGGGTTTATGAGGTTCCATAATACGTACGTCCCTGCGAGCCGACTCATGACGTCTGTGTCTATGTGAGTCTCTTTTTCTTTCACGATTAGAGTTCTAAAAGATTCTTATCTCTTGGCTACACGATCAACTCGGGCCCCTTCCTCTTAGATCACCATATCTGATTGACTCGGACTCCTTCCTTTTATATTACTATATACATGATCAGCTATACACACATCATCCTGCTCCTGCGTAGATAATTGGTACACTTACCATGCTACAATTTCACGTGGATAATTTTCTCATAGGCATGCATGGCAATTTGCACAGTGGCACAGCCACGACAGAGGTCGATTGGGAACTGAGACATGCCAACAGTAGGAAACACTGACACATGCATGCATGCACGGTGAATGTGGTAATGTGATTTTTATATATGGTGGACACCGATGCTGGGCGAATCCCTTGGTGTCCAGCCTTTTGGCGACTGCACAGCTTTTGCGCAGCAGCAGCAGCAGCGACGGAGAGAGAGGCAAAGTCCAGGAAGCAGAGAGAGAGAGAGAGAGGGGCAAAGTTCAGGAAGCAGAGAGAGAGAGAGAGAGAGAGAGATGAGTGGTCTCGATCGATCGTGTGGTCATGCATGCATGTCCTGCAGCCGATCGAGGTCGAGATCGAGCTCGAAATGGAACGTATGCGGCTGCCATCGTACAGTTCCCCTTCTGCCACGGGTGCCAAATTGAGGTCTGGTCTGGTCTCCTCCTGTTGGATACATGCACATGCATGAATATGCATGGCGTCTCATCTAACTCTCTTTCTTTTGCAGCTCCAGGATTCGGCACTAACCGGTATATGTACGTAGTGCTACACGCTCATCCCACTTGTCATGCATGTTGCCACAGAATGCCTTCGTGTTCGCGGGCTCCCCTTTGCTATAAAAATATTGCAAAGCTTGGAGATCGACGCGCAGCTAATTAATTAGTCCCAATTCTCTGCGTAAGTTGAACGGCTATTGACTGACCAAATGGCCGCCCGTTACAAGACGACACGGACTTAAACAGGACACAATCTAATTAGATCAGTATGATTGGCCTAAATAAGCTATCACGCCGTATTATATTGTCCTAGGACCTGATCAACTCGGTTTCGGCTTCTGGCTTATTTTTCATTATTCATAAGTTTCGTCTTTTTCTGAACTTTTGACTTTTTGTTGAGCTTTTTTGCCGGTTCTTTTTTTCCCGTATTTGTTTGTATTATACGTAATGGGCTAACATATTTTTTATATTTTTAAATTTTTTTAAATTTAATTATGCTAAATAAGCTTCTGTCAGCTACAGTAATTTTTTCAGCCAACTACAGTGTTTTCAGCCATAAGCCATGAGCTTTTCAGCCGAACCGATCACCACCATAACATGAGAAAGGTTGAACCTGTCCAGACACATTTAGCCACAAGCTTACTATCAGTCACAACTCACAAGTAAGTTTGCTATCAATCATATGTAATTTTAATATCAAACATAGCATGCTTAACTTATTTACTGTTTATATCATGCTAAGTCTAGGCCAGATCAACAATATGGTGCCTTAGACTAGCACTGTTGGTCGAGTCCTTTTGCTAGGTCTAACTGCATGCAGATTCATCCGTCAACTCATGGCTAATTAAGATACGAGTTTATTTCTACTAGGGCTGGTGCTGATTTGACGACTCATTAATCTCTACTATTATATAAAAAGGAGTTGGTGATCGTCGGTGTGTTCTCCTCTCTCCTCTTTATAGCTATCCGATTTGATCTGGACCATTGATCTCTTTCCTCTCTCTCAGGATACAACCACCCACACCTCCACTTTACCCATCTCCTCGCGTATTCTGGCCACCCTTCTATCTCTGTTGTTTACTCTCTAATATTTGATGTGTGAAATTGGTCAGACAGTAAGTTCCGTCTCATTATTTTTATGACTCCGTTATAACGTACGGATCTCTAATTAGTCAAAGTAAGAGTTGTGCAAATTGTCCAGCAAATTGTCCTGGCTGGCTATACATTAATACATGGATTACTATTTCGTGTTAGCAGATGGACCTGGCCGTGCATTGCACACATACAAGCATGAACTGGCTTGTGTAGTGGCATTACTCCTCCTCTTTCCTTATCACGCCACCTTATTAACTCGTCATTCACGTATATGCATGTGTACAAGCAAGCATCTCTCCATGTTCCTTCCTTTCATTACTGGACAGGAGAGAGATACAGAAAGGAAGGGAGTGTAGTTGTACACTTGTACTAGCTAGGGCGCATGAACAGTGTGCAATGCAGAAGTGTACACTTGTACTAGCTAGAGCGCATGAACAGTGTGCAATGCAAAAGGAAGGGCTACCCTTTGGAATGGAGCTAAGCCTAAGCTAGCCTGCCTGCTGGTATGATATGTACTGTTAGTGGCCAGTGCCACCTTTCCCCTCTGATCGGACAGGACGTGCAGGAAGCACGCACACACACACACACGGTCATACATACACTCGATCACGGTATACTAGCCAGTCTACTGTACATGCATGCACCCTGGCCTCAGTTAACTTAACTGTCCCTCTGGATCTCTCTTTCTTACTCTTTGTGACTGCTGGACTCCGAGGGTGAAGGAAAACAGCTCTGCACGTGACGCTCTGCCTGGCACACTGTTGTGCGCTGTTCCTAGCTTGGGTGTACACACATATCAACGTGTATATGATACTTCATTTTTTTTTATTCATGTCGTATTCTATTACAGTATTTATTTTCCACACGGTAAGGCTGCATGTTGAACTGTTCACATATATGACATGGCACAATGTGACGCGTTCGACAGTAATTTCCGTGGCTCTCAGCTGGACGCGGGTGCTGCTCCACACGCCTTCGTGGGTCTATCGGTCGACAAGGCATTTTCGCTGTAAGATCGAGGAGGCCGACTAAAAGGGGGTGAATAGTCATTTTTAGATATTTCAATTAAATTCTATTTAAGCTATTTAGCTAAAACCAAGTATATAATACGAAAGCTTAAATCAATTCGGTTTAGCACAAATAAAGTCCAAATCAACTAGGTTCACCCAAGTGCACCAACAACTTAAGTCTATGTCAAAAGTTTTCAATTTTAGAAAGACAAGCAATCAATTTAATTCTTTGAATGAAAATTGCTTGAATATAAATTGAGCACAAGAAAACAAACGACAATTGACACGGGCACAAGAAAACAAACGACAATTGATACGGTTTCTTTTTACCGTAGTGGTCGAAGACTTGCCAGTCTCCCCTAGTACACGTTGAGGTTAACCCAAATGAATTGGACCGGCTCCACGAATTAAGCCAAGACACCTCAATTCAACTAAGGTTGTTCTTCCTCCACTCCAGAGATGGTAAGCACCACACCACTCACAATTTGCTGGGACATCTCACAATCTTATTTGAGAAACTCACTGCGCACGATGCCTCCAAAGTCGTCTAGAAATCGGCAAACTCTAAGAGTAATAAGTCAAGCCCTTCGCTTGGCTCTCACTATGTGCAACGAATGCACAAGCTCAAATGGATACTAAGTCCAACTCTAGATACAACATATGCAATCTAGATACTTTCTCCTAGCGCACAAAGTGCAACACATGTACAATTGAGATGAGGACTTTACACTAGCTCAGGGGAATAGAAACGAGTCAAGCAACACCATCTCCAATCGGCCATAAAGGGATATTTATACCACATACAAGAAATTAGGATTATCGGAAGATCAGCGACAAAACACTGGTACTTTCGCTCCCTCACAACGGTTAAAAAACTACCTGTTAGAAGCAAAGGACCAGTCGAATCTAGTAGTTTTGGTGTATATTTTCTGGTAGCACCGATCATCGAAAGTACCACTCTTACATGTGAAACTACCGCTCTTGCGGAGAGGAGAAGACTACTACATAGGTGCCTCTCTGAAAAAACGTACCGCTACACAAGCCAGATGTTCCGCAAATTAGAAGTGCCGCTCGCTAATCAGACAGCTCACACAGAGCTGATCGACCGCTTACATAGAGCTAATTGAAAGTACCGATCATCAACTACACTGGTCCTTAACCACATCGGATAGTTCAACCACTCAGATCTCTGACCACGTTGTCTGGTGCGACCACACAGGTCTTCGATAATGCTGATCTCCAACCACGCTAATCTCTAACAACGCTATCCTGATCGACCACACAGGTTTTCGACTACGTTAGCATTCGACCACATTGGTTTCAACTACTTAGGTCTCAACCACATCAACTATGTCGATTTTTGACCATGTCAGTCTTCAATCACATAGATATCTGACTACTCTGTCGATCTTCAACCACATTGTATTAATCATGTCAGTTCGACCACACAGGTCTCGACCACATTGGTTCTGACTATGTCAGTTCGACCACACTAGTTTCAACTACACATATTTCAACTACATTGGTTTTGGCCATGTTGGATCGACCACGCTGGTCTTGATCGCATAGATCTTCGACCACGTTGGTTTGATCATGCTAGTTTTGCTCGTACAGATCTTCGACTGCATCGATTCTAACTATGCTGGTTTCGATCATACTGAACCATCACCAGTCACAAACTTCGACTATGAACGCATAGTCGTAAACTTCGACTGGTTAGCACTCGGTACTCGTATACTTCGGATCGACCGGTCCATACTTGAATGCTTGACTTCATCGCTTTGGTACTTGTAAGCCATGAGTGCTATACTACTCGAAACCTTCAAGTACGTCGAGCACTCGATACCCTGAGCACTCGTATTTCCAATGCGCAGCTCCTCTACTTCTCACGTAGCTCCTTTGCTCCTAGCATTTGCACTAGATAAAATGCGCAAACACAGATGATTTTTCAGGAGCCAAAAACACTCCACTTTTCTACTCTTATTTCTCTCCCTCAACTTTTCGATCACATCCAATTGCTCTCGTTCGCTTACCTCCTTACAGACTAGACTGCGCTTTATAAAGACTAGCTATAAGACCCATAAATGGACTCAACAACTCGACTTGGCTTCTACTACGGACTCGACTTGTACACGGTACCAAACCAAATGATGTCACAGACTCGGATATGACTAAGTAATAAAAACAAGATTAATTTCAACCGGGTCAAGGACGTAGGGGGCGGGAGTTGTCGAGGACGGCGTCGCTAGCGAGCTGATCTGGCACCCAAAGCTGCCACCTTCTTGCGCCCCTCGTCGTCCTTGTGCCCGGTGACGGTGACGAGGAGGCCCCCGCGCGCGTGGCCACGACTGCGTCGCCTTCGCTGTCGCACACAACCACCACCGCAGACCGCCTCCGCTCGTGTTGTCATCGCCGAAGTGTTCTCCATGGCCGCAACATCCCATTTCAGTCGTTGCTGGACCGCCATCTCAAGCAAACCATGTGCCGCCGCGTGCACAGCAGCACAGGTCAGTGCACCCCCGCCATTCTATGAGCACAAGGGGGTGTGGACGCGGGACGTCATGTAACATATTCTAGTAACATATTCTACTTAATTTTATAAATAAAGGATAAAAATTAAATGAAAAAGAAGAGTTAAGGTGGACCGAAACAACTTTTTCTTTAATATTATTTTTATTTGATCCTCTTGTCTCATCTTAATTTTAAATTAGCTCTATACGACATAAAATTATAAATCTAATCCTTTACTAAATACGAAAAAACCAATCACTCGTACTATACCACACAACCGTAACAACATCGTGCCACCGACCGTGGCAGCATTGTGAGTACGGTATAGGCTAGCCTACCGCGGTAGGTGATGGTACCCACGGAGATACCGCGCCACCCGGCCGCGGAGAGGCGCCGTACTCCGGCTCCGCAGCACCATGGGCTTTTGATTACTTTGCCGTTGGGAGTGGGCAAACTCAAAGAGACAACAGAGCGTTAATAAAGCAGCACCATGGGCAGGTTCCCCGCTAGTAACCTCGGAGAGCGGGCAAACTGAAAAAATAATCAAGAACCCAACGGCTTTGCCTTTGCCTTTGGGAATGGACGAACTCGAGAGACAGCAGAGCGTTAATCAAAGCAACGTGACAGATTCACCACTAGCAACCTCGGAGGATGGGCAAACTCAAGATGTAATCATGAACTCACGCTTTTCCTTTGGATTTGGAAAAGCAAGAGCCAAGAGCCCATGGTGCCGCGGAACCGGAGCGCCTACCGTGGTCTGGTGCTGTGGTATCTTCGTCCGGTCATCTGTTGTTAGGGCGGTAAAAAAAGCTCGAGACTCGTAAACTGCTCGAGTTTGACTCACTCTAGACTCGATTCGAGCTTGGCTCAAGTTTCAAACGAGCCGAATTCGAGCTTCATCTTAAACTCGCGAGCTTTAACGAGCCGAACTCGAATAGCTCGCGAGCTTAAGATTTTTTTTACCCTCCCCAATTCCCCACAACCCCTCCCGCCTCTCCTCTCAAAATCCCCCACCCCCAGTCCCCCACCCGGCCACCCCCACACCCCTCCCTCCTCTCCCCCAGTCCCACTCCCATGGTCCCACCCGCCTCGGTGCCTCCGCCTGCCCGGCTGTCCCCCGCCGCCGCCCCTCTTGCCCCCAGCGCCCCTCCTCGCCGCCTCCGCCGCCGACCGCCCCCACCCCCGTCCCCCCACGGCCTCCGCCTCCCCTCGCCCATCCTCGCCGCTCCCGCCCCTCCTCCTCGCCGTCCCAGGCCCAGCCGCCACCGCCTCGTCGCCCCGCCGCCCACACCCCCACTCTGTCCGTCCCCTCTTCGCCCTCCTCCTCTCTCCCCGCCTCCTCGCCCCCCCGCCGACCCCTCTCCGCCCCGTCCCCTTCCTCTCCGCCGTCGCGGCACCCCTCCCCGTCGGCGCCTCCTTGCCCCCGCCGCGCCCCGTCCCCTTCCTCTCCCCCGCCGCCGCCCCCCCGTGGCCCCGTCCCCTCCTCGCCCCGCCGCCACCCCTCGTGGCCTCGTCCCCCCCGGCGCCCCTCCTCTTCCCGTCGCCGCCTCCTCGACCCACCCGCCGCCGCCCCTCGTGGCCTCGTCCCCTCGGCGCCCCTCCTCTCCCCCGCCGCTGCCCTCCCCCCGGCACCCCTCCTCTCCCTCGCCGGCGTCGCCCCTCCTCGACCCGGATGGTCGGATCCGGCAACTCGGCGCCTCGGCCACGGCTCTGCAACCGTAGGTACTCCCTCCGAGACTCCCCACCGAACCTACACGAGCCGAGCTCGAGCGAGCTCGATTTTTGTCCGAGCCGAGCTCGAGCCCAGCCTGAAGTTTGATGTCGATCTCAGGCTCGCTCGAGCTCGGCTCGTTTACAGCCCTACCTGCCGCACCGGGCCAACTTACGCCGAGCTCGTAATGCTGCCACTGTTAAGATGTGTTTGGTTGCAAGGACTAGGTGGGACGGGATGGGATGGACCCGTTTTTGTAAGTGTTTGGATGGGAGACAAGCAGAGTTAAGGACATCCCACTAGGAATATTCCTTGTAGATCCGGGACTAGGCAATCCTCTTTTTTCATGGGACGGAGTTATCCCACATGGGATAGAGTCATCCCACCTCTTTGTTTTTTAAGTACTGTTTTGTTTATTTTTTTTTAAAAAAAAACTCAAAGGCTTATGTGTAGAAACATATCAACAATAGCCTTCAATTTTTTTAAAAAAAACTCAAATGCTACACATGTCCCACCTTCATCCTTCCATTCAAACAAAGGATGAGACCATTCCATCCCACTTTATCCTTCCAACCAAACAAAAAACAGGGATGACTCTATCCCCCAACCAAACAAAAATAGGATCATACCATCCCAAAACCAGGGACAGGATTATCCCATCCCACCTTGTCCCTAAACCAAACACAACCTAAGGTAGCATGATAAGAACTATGTACTGATAGTTGATCCTTTCACACTCACTAAGAAGATTAGATTTATAATTTCATATTATATAAAGTTAATTTTAAAATTAAGGTGATATAATAGGATCAAATAAAAAACCTCTTTTCTTTATCGTATAATAGCTTTGGGCAAACGCATGGGGATGTGCAGTTGCCTATTTACTTTTGGTCCCTGCGAAGCAAAAATTCACTTTGCTATGCCATCAATACGGAACAAGCTACTAGGAAGTAAATAACCGTAGGCAACTTGTGAAGAACTACATATACAACAAGTGTTTCAGTAGGCTGCTCTAATTATGTTGTGCACTATCGTGCTTGATAGTGTGTCTTAAGGCACTCTCACTAATTTAATTGCACGAAGTCTGCGCATATTGTTTAAAAGCAATTTTTTTAAGAGAATACAAGACAGAGCACACATGAAAAGCTCATGGCTTATGACTGAAAGCACTGTAGCTAGCTGAAAAAAGCACTGTAGCTGACAGAGGCTTATTTAGCATAATTAAATTTAAAAAAAATTTAAAAATATAAAAAAATATGTTAGCCCATTACGTATAATACAAACAAATACGGGAAAAAAAGAACCGGCAAAAAAACTCAACAAAAAGCCAAAAATTCAGAAAAAGAAGAAACTTATGAATAGTGACAAATAAGCTCGCAGCACTGTAGCTGCAGCCATGTTGATCGCTGCCTATGTCTTATGAAGCGTGGACACTGACGTAAAAATTGCTCGGTTTGGTTGGACTTTCAGTCGGCTTATGCTTGTACGGGCTACATTAACTAACTTTTAGACGGTGGGTTTTTTAAAGCGGGGTCAACAGAAAAATTGTAGTAAAAAGTATACTGAATTCAGCTGTACCGATCAAAATCATATATGACTATTTCTTTCTACATATTGCCTATTACAAATAGACAAAATTTAAAAATTTAAATTATAAACCATAACAAAAAGAGCTCATCCTATGTGTACCCTATCCTTGAAATGTCTCGAACACCGGCGGACTGGAAAGCGTCACACGATCGAGGCCAGTTGAGGGTTTGTTCTCGTAATTGAATGAATTGAGAGCATGCCATCAGTTTAGGTAGCTTAATTTAATATTTGAAATTCCTACCGACCAACCAGCCAAAATTTAAAGTTCGAAGTCGACATGTACTCTTAACGGAAAAGTCCAATTCACACCATATTGAAAAAAAGATGTTTTAGTTATAAAACCCTACAGTAAAATATGAAACAACAAAAAATAATCAAGAGTACGAGACGAACATTTAAAGTAGAAAATGCTTACATGAAAAAACTACGGACGCGCAATCGACGAAATCACTATATAAAAAAGTTACAGAACGCATTTGGTGTATTATATGGATAGATAACTTGAGCTGTACGTGCCTTCCATCATGGAACTTACAGGAGATATAAATAGTCTTGAGAACAAAAGTCCCAGACAAGAAAGTAACATAGATCTAGTCGGCAATAGAAACATAGACCCATTTAGAAACTGCAAGCTGGAATAGTAGCCAATACCTCGCTTGGAGGCGAAATAGAGTCTTAGAAGATAACGGTGAAGCATTGTAGTCGGAAGCATGTTGAGCAGCCACATTTGACTACAGTTGATGCAAATATCTTTGGACACCACGATGGTGCAAATTGGTACGAAGTCCATTATAAAATTGAAGATGATCCCAATAATAATTTATAGCTAGTTCGTATTATTGACTAGTCATACTGATTAGAATAAATCTTTTTGACCTAAATCTGATCGGATTCTTCAAATGCCGGTGGTGTTTAATTTGGCGATGGCTTATGGCTATTTTCATTGTAACTGATGGTGGCTTGTTTGTCATAATTAAATTTAAAAATATTTAAAAATAGAAAAAACCGGTTAACCTATCACGATCAATACGAAGGAATAAGAGAATAACAGAAAAAACCAAAACTAAAAAACTGAAAAACTGAAAAAAGATAAAATAAAGAAATAGTAAATTAAAAACCAGAAACTGCATGATTTGATGCATGCATTACATGCATATACATAGTTAGCTAGTGCAACGAATTACGACCATAGATGGGTCGATGGAGCTCGTACTTGATGGATTGAGTTTGATGTACACCTGCTTAATTATCTACGATTGCGTCCAACTAGGGCTAATTAAGGCCCACCACTAGACTAATTTAGCAACATGCATGTTTGATTAAATCATTTTTACCAGTGAATATAAATATAGTTGTGTGTGGATTCCTTGAAACTTTTTGACCGCAATACTATCGAATGATTTTAAGGAGTAATATAATCGTCCCAGCTAGCATCTCCAATCCGCATCTATGTAGCGCTTTGTGTGGTTGTAATACACACGTCGTTGAACAACTGTAGCGGATCCGCGTCCTCCACTCATGCACCTCGTTATCTATGCCACAGATCTCACTAGATCCTACCCGTTTTATTAACCCATAACAAATGGGAAACGGGTCGTTGTTACCGTACTACTTACCTTGGTTAGAGCAAATCCAATAATAGAGCTAAGTATTTGGTTATAAGAGCCAAGTTATACAATAATTTATCTTCTATTTGTCTACAAAAGATTTTTTATTATTATGTGGTACCATACCTCACATTCTCTTTACTATTCCTCCTCACATACATTTATTATCTTAACCCACCACTGCATAGACTCCCGTGCCCAGCTTGTTACTTGCTTGAGAGCCAAGCTCTCATCTCTCTCCTCTTTTCTCTCCTTCACATCAGCAAAAATGCTGATTAGCTTGGCTATAAGACCATTATTGTATTTGCTCTTAACGACAACTTGTAAGTAACCGAGTTGCCGAAAGCCTCTTACAAAGACAGATATATAATCAATCTTATATATTATACAACCTCTTACAAAGACAGATATATAATTAATCTTATATATTATGCGCCAATTGGGTTGTAATCAACAAGTTTCTGGAGGGAATAAGACAGCCATGCCGACGTACGGAGAAACTAAAACAAATAGCAATTCGTCTTGCTTGTTAAGATCTAGCCCGTACGGATTGATTGCGCATTTCCCGATTCAATTGGGCGAGCATGTGGATTTGCACAGGAGTTCATAGCACGGGAGTCAAGTTGGAGCTCAGTTTTCAGTGGCTTCGATGGTTTTGTGGATAAGCTTTAGCAGAGAAGAACGTGTATGCACAGGAGTTTGTCACGAGGGTGAAGCTCTTGCTCGATCTCGTGGCACGCGTCTCCAGCTAAATGCATGATTGTATCCGAAGGAGCACGGAGTTTGAATTTTTTTCCGATAATCTATTTTTTATTCAAAATAATAAAAATATACCCGCATCAACATTTTTTTACAGAAATAGAATCCAATCACCTAACCATCGGGTGGCTGGAGCCTATCGCCCAACGGCCAAGCGACAACAAAGTTGCCAAGGGACAACAAAGTTGTCTGCAAGCCGTTGGGCGACAGCATATAGAGTCGCCTAGCCTTAGGGCGACTACAAACCAGATGCTACTCCGCTTCGTGAATTTTGTAGATTATAACTAGAAGATAATTTGTTGGATTTGTAATAAAAGTTTATGATCATTGTATATTGTTGGAGCGTAAAAAGTCTGTGATTTTTTTAAGAACGATTGAATTTAAAACGATCGGTAAGTACGATGATAAATGATATTATGATGTTACCGAGAATTCGTACACGGAGGAAAACTGGTATGTTACTATTGTTGGATGACTTGCTATGGGAATAATTGAGTGCGAAAAGACGAGGAAATAAACTTGTCTGAATTTAAATAGACTCTATAATACAGTTGGGAGTAATATGCCGCGTATGTTTTGATTACATGCATAATATAAAGCATCATGTGCGACTAACCAACCGAATTACTCGTACAACCTACTGTGTGGACCAGGACCATTTTCCCTTCCTTGCTAGCTCGGCGTCGAACTCGTTGGCGACCTCTTTTGCCTTGATCATCATTTCCCTCTTTTTCTCGTGCTCCCTCTCGCGAGCCTCCTGCTCCCTACGCGTGCAGGCCTCGAGATGAGCTTTCGTCTCACGTTGTATACGCAAGGTTTGCTCGTCCTTGCGGTACTCCTCCTCCTGAATCTCAGAGGACCTTGTGACGTTCCACTCCTCGAAGTCAAGGGCCCACTGGTTCTCTGGGTGGATCTCAAGATCGATCTATTTGCGGTAGCCACATAGGGGTTCTAGGACTGTGAATATAGGAGAGAGTTTGTTAGTGTGTACCTTGAAGGAGAAAAGTTGGGGGAAAATGGTGCATCTGATCCTTACCGGCTGTCGATAGGTCGTGGTGTCTAAACAGTGGTTGGGATAGTCACTGCAGTAGTTTGCACAACCCCAGCAACGCATACCTAGATTGAGGCGGTGTTTAGACTTGAAGAACTTGCACGGGCCCAGCCACCAACAAGGGGGGGCGTCTCCCCCTCTGGTGGGTGTTGCGGCGAACGCTCTTAGGAACGTTTGGGATGGGGTTGTTGCTACGTTTGGGATGCAACATGCCAAAAGAACCAACTCATATCATTATTTGTTATCAACTGCTTGCGGATTTCAAAAATGTCATGTTTGCGTGGTAAACTATAGGACTAATACAGGTAGTTAGAGGGAGTGAATATTAGAGGGAGTGCATGATTTTCATAATTTTTTCTCTAACGGTATTTAAAATCTTCACTTAAGTGACTATAAGAGTCACCGAGTTTAAATCACACCAACTATGTTTAGCAAAACCAAACTTGAGACTTAAATCAAGAAAATCAGAACAATCAGTACAAGCTGGTTAGACCACCTTGGATGGGTCGGTTTGACTGCTGGGGCTAGTTTGATCATAGGTTCAGGACTGGTCTGACTAGTCCCCTGTTTATAGACATAGAAACCCCTTGAGGCAAAATTCAAAGCACAAGAGCTTGTTCAAATATCATCTAAACAATTCTAAAGTTTGTATGAGATTTGTTCCAGCATTAGGAACCTAAACCAATCAAGAATCACAAGTTTCTTAGGCTTGGGTTCACTAAATTGAAAAGAAGAAGATCTAGGTCACAAAACACCAAAAACTGCAAAACTTAAATTACTTCTTGCTCATAGTAATATAAGGTATGAGATCTTCCAGATCTATTCACATAACACGATTGATCAATTAGGATATTCTAGTGCTTCTTACTCATCATAGATTACAACAACATCAAGAGGGGAGAAGAAAACACCAAAAATTAAGTCAAATCAAGATTTTAACACTTGAGTAAATAGGAGAAAGACTTAGACGAATTTTTGATATATATATATACTAGAAGATGAAAATTTATAGCCCTCCCTAGCCACTTGTAAAGCCTAAGGATGATAAAAATCTTAAGACAAAGATTCACAACTCATCTCCAAAAAATTCTCTCTAAGAACCCAAACCTTCTCAAGTTGTCTTAGCACAAGCTTCTTTAAAGCTTAGCCTTAAACCAACACCTCTACCTCCTTATATACAAAGGCTCACAAGAAATCCTAATCAGCCCTCTAGTTATGTTTCATCTACTTATATGGGCTAACCAGTTAACCCAACACCATACCGGGTTTTACACTCAAACATACATGCTTCTCAAAGCGTGACTTGGATCCAATAGTATGAATTCGCCATTCCATGGCCTTTTTGAAGACTACTTGACCTAAGCCACTTAGGCTACCTTTGTGGTTTTGCACACCGTCACTTCTCTGGTAATGGGCAATTTACCAAAATATCCCTCTATCATTCTTTCATGAAATTTCCAACTTCTTTCGCCTTGAAGCAATTCCATGCTTCATCTTCAACTCCATGTGACCACATCGACTTGTCGTCAAGCCTTTCACGTGCCTGATCCCACCAAACTATCCATGCTTGCAAATAAGCCAAGTCACTTGACGCGTCACATGCCTCTCCATGCACCATGACGGCACCTGACATCCCTGATCGTTCTGGACCTTAACTTCTCTCTGAGCTTAGTTCCGATCCACCTTACTGTTGCCTATCACGTCCATCACTGGTAGCTCCCTGTCTTGTTCCTTTTCTTCTCGATTTGTAATAACTTAGCAAGCCTCAGTCATCTTTCGGTGACAACTTGATAATTTTGGACCCCAGCTCCCCTAGTTTAGTCATGATCCCTTGACTGGTCTGGACCTAACCTCTCCTAGCTTATTTTCGGTTATGTCCACCTCACCATGACCTAGCTCCGGAGTCCTACAACCAACACCAACAAGTAAACCATCACGTAGCATCCCATAATGCACAAAATCATCAATTGACATAATTGATGAGTCAAAAACCCTTACCTTCACCTTAAAGTATATCCGCATGCTTTGACACGTAGCCTGTAGTGTCCAATGACTAGCTGTCATGTTTTTACATATTTGATCTCCCATAAACCATCTTTACGTGCATCTGCCTCATCACTTGGCGCACTACATGCACAACTTGCCTCTTTACAATCCTTGTCTTCTCGATGCTTCCCACTTGAGTCATATAGCCTTACCTGAACTTACTTGACCACGTGGATCTCAGCTCCCCCGCCTAGTTTCGGTCCCTTGACATTGACTACTAACATTCTTGAAGCCACTTGCACATCTAAAGACAAAGCAACCATCTTGAGCACAAGTTCCACGTACTTGACTAACGTTAGTTAAAGCAATGTATCATGCAACACAACATAACCAGACACCAGCACTCATATCGTGCACACACTCAAACAACTCTCATATTCATTCCCATCAACACCCCAAACATGTCTGACCCTCCTGAAACTCTTTGGATGCCCCAACATGTCTGGGGGACCCTCGTGAAGCTGGTCAGACCGTCGTGTCATGGTCGGTTAGACCACCCAGCACCGGTCTGACCGCTATCTCCATGGTGGTCAGTTCACCGAGCACAAAACCATAATGAACTAGTTAAGGCCGGTTTGACTGTTATCCTAGGTTCAGTCAAACTACCTAAAACTTGATAGCATAATCTGTAATATGGATTTTTTTGAAATTTTTGCAAAGTTCAATTTCAACTCAGCCAAAGTGCCGATTGTTCATCATAAACATATTATAGACCGCTTACATGGTCCCTCAGTCCCCTTTGATGAACACATTGATAAGTACTCTAAAAATACAAATTTGAGTTGATTTTACAAATTAGAAGAGAATTTTGCAAAAAGAGAACTCAATTCGGCTCAAGAAATGAATAGAGGTTGAAAATGGCTAAGTGGGCTAGAAAATGGAGTGAAGAAACTAGAAAGAACAAGTTTTCAATATAACCACTCCAAAGCTATTTAAACTTGGGAAATTGTCACTCTAGGTCTATATGAAAGAATAATTATTTATTTTGTTCTTGATCACAGTGAGAAGATGCTAAGCAAATTAGGATTTTGTAATAAAGCTAACAAATCCAAAACTCCCTTATTTTCCCCCCTGAGTCTAATTCGTGAATTTTTGCCACAATTTCTCCTCCTTTGGCAATGTATTCATCAAGTAAAGAAGAGGGGGAGTTAATGAAAACTAAGATGCGAACATGTCTATTTTTTTTGGTAAGTTGGATTGGGAGTTTTGAAAATTATTCAAGTCAATTAAAAGTTATTTCACCAAGTCATGCTTATGAAATTAGCTTGCAAAATTATGTAGGAACATATACAGGAAAGCAAGCCAAGACTAGCTAGAGGTGATGATATGCATTAAAACATGTTAGGCTATCTCAAAATCGCAAGTATAGCTAGAGCGATCCTAATGTAAGTCATGACAAAGCAAAGTATAAAACGATCCTAACATGAGTCATGACAAGGAAAAGTACAAAACGAGCTAAGATGCTAAGTCAGGCAAGAAATATGCTAAAGAGCTCTAAAGTGACTCACTTAAGCTACAATTCTATTTAAACATTGGAATTGACTAGATAAATGACTTATATTAGCAAAACAAGTCCTGGACTATGAACCATCTACAACTGCCACCAAAGTTTCAGCCCAACTTTTAACTCATATTTGTGTGGTCTATCTCAGTAGGGTAAGTACTACACTAGGAGCCATCTACAACTGCCTCTTATGCTTCAACCACTTTGAATTAATTTCATTCAAACAATTTGATTGATCTCAAGCCATTGTTGACCAGGCCAACCAGAGAGCTTAAGAAAATGATCTTAGTCATACAGAACTCCTCCTGAATTCATGCCAAGTGCAATAGCAAGCAGTCTCACGAGAAAGAAATGCTGAGATGCAATTATAAGCACAATTGAGATCATTTAAAGCAATGAAATAGCAAGAGCTACTAAATACTTCACAATAGAACTAAAAATCTCTACCCCTGCTAGACTCATACTCAAAACTCACCTAAGCAATTTGCTATAGTAGGAATAAAAAAATGATCGCTAAAGCTATACTATTCAAAAGATTCAGCCTGGATAACCTTATGTTCAAGTTGCGCAAGTTTAATGAGTTAATCATGGTAAAAGCTAAGCTACACATGTAAAAATATGATAAGAGCAGTCCATGATCACAAGATATGACTAGATACAGAAAGTGAGCATGGATAATAGACAAAGTTTTAGATTATGTCACAATGCAAATTCAGGAATTAAATATGCACTATGTTACAATGAATGCAAATGGAACGAACACCCCCAGAACAAGCTGAGTACATGAAAGATCCTCAATTCCACAGAGCAAAGAAAAGCGAGAAAAACCAATAATTCATGTGAGAGATTCAACAATATGAGGTTCAGTCTCAACAAAATGGATGATTACAACACCCTTCTCAACATGGTCTCTACTTCAAAAAAAAAACCTCATACTAATGAGCGTATCTACACCACTACACATCCCCATCATAGACTCTAGCTAATGCAAAAGCGAGCTCAACCAAGACCCAGAAAAGGTGATAGGAAAGAAAGTTCTAGATGACCATTGGGCAAGAAGAGTGATTGAAGATAAAGACACTCTAGAGTTGATTTCTCATCTATCCTATGCCCAACTCACCTTGCTATCTAGAATCAAAATAATATTAAATGAAGAACATCAGAACTCATTTCTAGCAGAGGTTAAACTCATCTGGACATAGCCATCAAAAGAAAACACAAGCAGAACATGCCTAGCATGATGAATAAAGGATTAGGAAGACTACATGCTAGCAAAGCTAAGATTAGGCTCCAAATATCCACAATCTACAATAATGCACAAAACCAAGACAGCATATAACAAAACAAGGAGCAGGTCATGCATAGAATATGATAACATGTATATCGTATATATGGATACATGGTATATGAAATCAACAACAAGAAGACAGAAGATATACCAATTACATGAACTGCTCATGATGGCTATGCATAGCTAATATATCCATGAAGACACCGAACACCAATATAGCATATGGATATACAAGCAAACAGAGGCATGATAATGTTTATAGTTGAAGTAATACATGCCAATATGGTACAAGTGAGCATATATATATATATATATATATATATATATATATATATATATATATATATATATATATCATGCTAAAAGTAGATCAACATGTATGTAAAGACATGAAGATATGAGAAAACTTACAAAGTAGGTGAAAACATCACGCATGATAGCACATGCCTCTTAGAAGCCATAAAAAAGTATGGAGAACCATTAAATATCACAACCATGTGATGAAGCAAAGGATTGGAGCTCATTAAGCATACGTTCTTCAACCCGTGTCTCCAGTACCTACACATGTGAAGAATAAGATGTTCAAGTCTTGGACCCCCAAGGGTTAGTAAGCAAATACTTAGGAATCCAGTTTTGAGACACCCGAGTAGAAGTAGAACCAGTTGAAGCATAAGATGATGATGATGTAGAATGAGCCAAAGCATGGACACCATGAGAACGTACCCTCACACAAAGCTCTACCCAGACTCCCCTGAACACTTGCCTAGGTCTAACAAAGGCCTGGCGCTCACCCTATTTGGTAGGTACTCGTAGACCTATCCTACCATCATGGTAACCTATGTTGGACGAGAGGTTGACCTAAAGCCATCAAAGAAGTCCTCAACAATTCTAAACCTGAAGCTAGCTCTAGGGACTCTCTGGGCTACAAGCACTCATCTAGCTCTTAAGGATATCTCTCTATCCCTCTTCTCCTGCCTAGCTCGCCTAAAGCAGAACTAAACCAGGTGGCCATCCCTCTCATAGTAGGTGCAATGGTACTTGACTCGATGATGAGTCTAACCTAGTGAAGAAGAAGCACCCATTGCACAAGAGGGAGACTATGCGAAACTAGCAGACTTGAAGACAATCTTGTTTGGTTTAGTCTCTAACTCAAACAAACCACTCTTCAGAACTCTCACTAACTTAGGTGATTTTTTTTGAAATACTCTAAGGCATTGAAACCTAGACCTCTATTATTGACACTCACCTTAGACTGGTCTAGGATCATGTTGAGATTCTTTTTGCCACTGGAGAATCGCTCTAAGGTTTTCTTAAGGTAGTCATTCTCTTGAACTAGGGTAACACATGAATTAGACTCACTTTTCTTCACCGCCCTAGCATATGTCTCATTGTGAACAACTACCTTAAGCCTAAGAAACTCGCAAGACATACAAGGAGCATCCTTCACTCTTCTAAGCTACCAGTCAAACTTAACTCTAAATGCTTCATGCAAGCTATCTAGATGGGTAACAATTGATCAACTAGGATCTTCTACTGCCTCTTACTAATCATGGATTACAACAAGATCAAGAGGGGAGAAAAAACACAAAAACCAAGCCAAATCCATATTTAAACACTTAAGCAAAGAGGACAATGACATAGATGAATTTTGGATATGTATTAACACTTGAAGATGAATGTTTATATCCACTTCTTAGCAACTTACAAAGCCTAAAAATGACAAAAATCTTAAGACAAAGAGTCACAACTCATCTCCTAAAAGTTTTCTCTAAGAACCCTAACCTCCTCAAGTTGGCTATGCACAAGCTTCTCCAAAATTTAGCCTTAAGCTAACACCTCTCCCTCCTTATATATGAGGTCTCACAAGAAACCCTAGGTAGCCCAACACCATATCGGATTTTATACTCACATATGTATGCTTCTCAAAGCATGACTTGCACTTGGCTCCAAAGCCATTCCATGGCCTTGGTGAATACTCTTTGACATAATCCACCTAGTCTATCACCGCGGTTTTGCACACTGTCACTTTCTGGTTTTTGACAATTTACCAAAATGCCCCTCTACCATCCTTCCACGAAGCTTCTCGCTTCAATCGCCACGAAGCAACCGTGTGCTTCATCTTCATCTCCATGTGACTCTAATGACTAGCCACCAAGCATCTCATGTGTTTGGATACCATTAAACCATTCTCGCTTGTAAACGAGCCCAAGTCACTTGGCGTGCTACATGCCTCTCCATGCACCATGATGGCACCCGATTTCCTCGACCGTTTTGGACCTCAACTCCTCTTTGAGCTTAGTTCCAATCCACCTTGTTGTTGCCTGTCATGTCTACCACCAGTAGCTCCTACTTTGGTTCATTGTCTTCGCAGCTTGTAACCACTCAGCTAGCCTCAATCATCTTTTGGTGGCACCTTGATCATTCTAGACCTTAGCCCCCTAGCTTAGTTTAGATCCCTTGACTACTATGGACTCAAGCTCTGCTAGCTTAGTCTTGGTCCTGTCCACCTCACCATGATTTAGCACTGGAGTCCTACAACCAACAGCAACACTAATAAGCAAACCGTCACATAGCACCGCACAATATACAAAATCATCAATCGACACAATTGATGAGCCAAAAAACCTTACCTTCACCTCAAAGCATCTCCGCATGCTTTGACACATAGCCTATAGTGCCCAATGACTAGCTGTCATGTCTTTACACTTTTGGTCTACCCCGAACCCTCTCTACATGTATCAGCCTCATCACTTGCTGCATTACATGCACCAACTCGTCTCTTCATGATCCTTATCTTCTCTATGCTCCCCGCTTGAGCCATGTAGCCTCATTCGGGCTTACATGACCTACGGACCTCAGCTCCCCCTTCTAGCCCTGGTCCTTTGTCATTGACCGCTAACATTCTCCAAGTCACCCATATATCTAAAGACAAAACAACCATCTCGAGCACAAGTTCTATGCACTTCACTTACGTTAATCAAAGCAATACATAATGCAACTTAACACAACACAACCAAACACTGATGTCCATGCCATGGACACACTCAAACCACTCTCATATTCATTTCCATCAACACCCCAAACATGTCTTGGGTACTCTAGACATATCTGGCCCCTCTAGAAACTCTCTGGACATGCCAGACATGTCTAGCATCAAGAAGACAGTCTGATCCCCATGCCACGATCGGTCTAACCACCCAGCATTGGTCTGACTGCTCTCTACATGCGTTATGTTGAGGAAGCTGACTAGAGGGGGGCAAATAGGCACTTTGAAAATCTCTTTAGCTAAATCTGAGTTTATATGTGGAAGCGTAAATCAAATTGATTTGTTCAATTAAAGCCTAAAACATCTAGTTTCACTTATGTGCACCAACAAGTTACAACTATGTCAAGGTTTACAATCCTAGGATCATAAGCGATCAATTCAATACTAGGAATATATATTACAATAATGTAAATGTGTACAAGGAGGCAAACGACAATTGATACAGTCTTTTTTTACTGTGGTGTTCAGAGACTTTTTGGTCTCCCATAATGCATGTTGAAGTAAGCCTAAATGAATTAAACCGTCTCCACGAATTATGCCAACACCTCAATTCCACTAGTGATAGCTCTTTCCCCCTCCAGGGTAGGTGAGTTCTAACCTTCACAACACGTCGGACCTCTTCGCAAGTTTCTTCAAGAGATCACTAGACACAATGCCTCTAACACCGCTTGGGAGTTGGCAACCTCCAAGAGTAATAAGCCAAGCCCCTTACTTGAATCTCACCAAGTGCAACACATGCAAGACGTAGATACTCTATCCACCTTTAGAAGTAACACATGCAACCAAAGACATCTCTCCTTACTCACAAGGTGCAACATATGTATAACTGAGAGGAGAGGCTCACACTAGCTCAAGAGATTAGAATAGAATGTAGCAACCTTGCCCCCAACTGACCATGGTGGGTATTTATAGACTCCACACACAAAACTAGATGTTGGAGCAAGAATTCCGCAAAAATAGCCTAAAGTTGGTACTACCTCCTCTGTAACAGCTAGAAAAATAACCGTTACATCCACTGCCGGTCTATCTAGCCACAAAGGGTCTGGTTAGACTGCTCAGGTCAATCAGACCACTATGAAGACTGGTCATACCACATGACCAATTTCCAAAAAATTGGCTCTTTGAAAAAAGCAATCGACACACAACTTGGTCACACCACACAGCTGTCCGACTGCTTACACAAAGCTGGTAGTACAACCGGCCGATTTGACCGCTCACACAGAGCTGGTCACATCAGCATGAGAGGGCTAGTCAGACAGCTCACATAGAGCCGATCGTACTGTTGGCCAGTCCGATCACTCACACAGAGCCATTCGTACCGCCATATTTTTCTAGCAGAGATAGAGTGCATGTACTTTAACAATTTTGTAAAACATATTCACAAATTGTATTACCATGGACACAAGGATTAAAACATGATTCACAATAAGTTGTAAAATACATTTGCATACTTTAGAATCATGATACAAGGTTTTGGGATGTAGACTTGAACTGTTTACAAAACACATTCACAAATTTAAGTCACATGCTACAATGATTATGCATGAGCTTTAATTATTTGCGAAACATATTTGAATACCTAAGCATCATACCACTAGAAGTAGGTACATAGACTTCAACTATTTGCAAAACACATTTACAAACTATAGTCACATGTTACAGGGGTTAGATTCTTGAATCTCAACAATTTGCAAAACATATTCACACATACTAGAATCATCCATGAAGAGCTAGAGAAAGTGGATTGTTGCTGTCAACATATGATGAGACTCAAGCAGTAGGCATAATCCATCTTAATAATATGGTAACCTATACTTGCAATCCGATCTTCCAACCAAACACTGAGACCGATAAAAGGCTAAGAACACATTTTTAGCCTACTACTTTTGCCTTGTTCATACTCTTGAAGCTTGATGACGAATATCTTCACTTCAAATTCAGATCCTTGTCTTGATGTGTATCAACATATGATGTAAACCACTACTTGCCCTCCATCAATATATGATGGTCTTTCCTTGATTTTATGATTAACTCATGATTATTTTCTCCTCGGGATCTTGACTTAACGCTCATCAACTCATGATGATCATCTCTTCCTTTCGAACCTTGTCTTGATGACGATCAACTCATAACACCTTCCCAATTCATGTTCATCATGTGACCTAACCTATTTCACAAACTCAATGAAAATATTAATCCCACAAATGGTGTCATCAATTGCCAAAACTCACCATTAACATATAATTGTGGGGCTAGATTCTTCACCACGGCGGTTAGACCGCCGACCACTGGCCGATCAGACTGCAATCCCTATGGTGGTCAGATCGTCGAGCACAGAACCCTGACGAATAGGTTAAGGCTGGTCATACCACCATTCTAGGTTTGGTCAGACCACTTGAAACCTGGTATCACAATCTAAGATATGAATTTTCTGAAACTTTTACAAAATTCAATTCTAACTCAACCAAAATACTAATTGTTCATCACAAATATATTATAGACCTTCTCATATGGTCCTCCACGACTACAAAAATGGTCATCATAAACGGTTTGGAGCTATCATCACATATGATTTTTTGAACCGTCTGAATTTATGGGTCAGTGATAATCGGAGATTATCACAGATGATTTGTGAGTTGTCTATGATAAATATAACACTGACGATTTGTAACGAGAACCGTCTGTAAAGAATACTATCACAGACACCTCAACTCAAAAACCATCTGTGAAACTCACACATCACAGATGGTTCTAGCTACCAACCGTCTATGATGGGCGAGTATCATAGACGGTTGGTATAGAATCGTCTGTGATACTTTCGCGTCATAGACGGTTGGTATATAGAACCGTCTGTGATACTTTCGCGTCATAGACGGTTGGTATATAGAACCGTCTGTGATGTGCGAGTATCACAGACGGTTTTGGTTCGAGTCATTTGTGATAATCCTTCGTAGATAGTTTATACCACAAAATAGTCTGTGATAGTTTATTTTATACCTAATTTTTTTCTATTTTTTGGCTAGCCTCAGAAAATGCTAGCTATGCCCTTTGAAAATAAACAAATACAGCAGCAAATACAACATCTCATTCCATTTCCATTAAGATTAGAATCCACAATTAGAGTATAACAAGATAACGAGCAGATTACCCATCTAACACAGCAAGAACATGGCAAGAACACATCTCCTAATCCTACGAACCCATCTCTTAAACATGGCAAGAACATAGAAGAAGTAGAGATCCTAGCTGACAGTAGAAGCTCAACCGCGCCGATGAGGCCTCTATGCCTAGGTCCTCTCGCCCCTAATGCAGCGTGTGAGCTGGATGCCCTTGACACCCGTCGTCGCCAGCACTAACTTGAGCGCCATGTTGGTAGCTAGCTGCTTCCATGGTGCCTTGCTGCCCATAGACTTGTGTGCCATCTACTTCGTAAGGGCCATCAGTGTTAGGGTTGAGGAGGATGGTGAGGAGGCTAGAGAAATTTTGAGTGCGGTAGAGGATAGATTTGGATAAGCATGTATAGGGGATGGAGAGACAGGAGTAGTAAAATTTTCAGTGGAATGGGCGCGGCGACGAAGAGTTGGAGCTACAATCCATGGAGTGGGGGTTGGTGGATTTCTATTGGCTGGGATTGGGTTCGGGAGAATCGACGGGCTCAACGATCAGGGGTATATAATTATCATAGATGGTTTGAACCACAAACGGTTTGTGATATATAATTATCACAGACAATTTGAACCACAAACCATCTGTAATACATAATTATCACAGACGGTTTGAACCACAAACCGTCTGTGATACATAATTATTAAAGACAATGTATGTATATACCGGTGCAATGTAAATAGTTAGTCTCAAAAGATAAAATAGCAAAGTTCCATATGGCTTATATATACTCATTCAAAAGGGTTCGATAAGATCTACAACTTTGCAATTGAGGCGAATCCCAAATTCTGAACATAAGATCAAAAATTTTGGCAAAATTAGAAACCAAAAACTTACGATGCAAATTTGAGGCTAAAGATGGCCAATTTTGGGGGTCTTAGAAGGTGACAAGCACAAGCAGGTTGTTTTCTTGGATCGGACTCATCGTTAGCTTTCCAACGAATACAAGAATGTCAAAAACGGACACCGTATGCAAAAGTTATGCCTGCTTTACCAAAGGTATCTCGGAACAAAATCCTACTCGGTCTCAGGCAGAAGATTATGAAATTTTAGAGGATTGCGAGGTTGGAAACATATCACAGACGGTTTTTTATATAAACCGTCTGTGATGTATGCTGTCATCACAATCGGTTTTTTAATCCTAACCGTTTGTAATAATATCATAGACGGTTTGAAATAAAAACCGTCAGTGATAAGTATCATAGACGGTTCAAAATAAAAACCGTTTGTGGTAACTTTATCACTGACGGTTTGTGTTAAACCGTCTGTGATAAGACGTCCAAGATTATCCCTTTTGTAGTAGTGCTCATAAATAAATATTTAGATGAATTGACCGTTACATACATGCATGAAACACAGTATGAGATTTAAGTCTAATGGTCTAGAGATTAAAACCTGCTAACTAGGCCCACGCGCTATGGAAATCGATTGCATTAGGCTGTGATCGTTTTGGCTTCAGCTTTTAGCTTCTGACTTATTTTTCACTATTCATAAATTTTGTCTTTTTCTGAACTTTTGGTTTTTTGTTGAGCTTTTTTGCCGGTTCTTTTTTCCCCATATTTGTTTGTATTATATGTAATGGGCTAACATATATTTTTATATTTTTAATTTTTTTAAATTTAATTATGCTAAATAAGTCTATATCAACTACAGTGTTTTTTCAGCCAGCTATAGTGCTTTTCAGCCATAAGCCACCAAAACAAAAGCCCAAATGATCACCACCCTAGGTGCGGTGAATTAGGATTTTTTGCCAGTGATTGAATTAAAATTCTAATTTTTCTAGCCCAACCTATGTGCCAAAGGTTTCTAAGTGTAGCCAAACAATTTCTACACAAGTCTAGTGAAGTTTTGCGGTCTAAGTTCTAATCCTGCATAAGTCTAGTGATTTAGAAATTAAAAGATAAGAAAGTAAATGCGAAAATGAAAAGAGACAAGAGGCACAACCAATTTTTACCAAGGTATCAGAGATTTACCGATCTCTCCTAATCCTTGTTAGAGTACCCCTGTAAGATTTTCACTCTGACTGTCACCATGCAAGAAATCAAGTCACCAACTTGTGGTAGTCCTTCTCTGATCCGGATAGGTGGACTTGAACCTTCACAACCCTTCTGGTGCCTTCCACAAGCTGCTCTTTGAAAGGTCACCGAGAGCACGCCTCTAAAGCCATCTAAAAATCACCAATTTCCAAGAGCAATAAGCCCAAAAAGGTCACTTGAACCAGCAATGTCAAGCAACTAGGAGTGATGCACACTAAGGCTTAACTACTCTCTTTCAATCTTAGTCTCTCTCTCTCTCAAGATCTTCAATCCTTGCACGAGGTTGACTATTGAACTCCCTAATAGGTTTGTTGTACCTTAGGAGTCACAAAAGTACTAGAATGAATGCCAAAAGTCTGCTTATATAGCATCTCTATTTAAAACCTAGCAAGTAGACACATTTTTCAAAAGTAGCTGCAGACCTAGATCATCCAGATCGTCCGCCCAGTGTAAAATGTAATGGAATGCGCGTAGGCTACGAAAGCAGAAAACAAAACTTTTCTACAGCGCACAGAAGGACATCATGCTTAAGGAGGGATCATGGATCATTAACCCTAGACGCGCAGCGCAGCGGAAGAAGAGTTGGAGAAGCCGATCCAACCACGCGCGTCGAGGTAGTAGTGGAATTAGCCGATCGTCCGAAACAGATCGTCTCCTCCATGCGATCAACCACACCACGAGCAGACCGCAACGAGCAGTGCCTCCACCGGTATCCACACGTCTGGGGCTGGAACGTCGATCGCGAGTGTACTAGCACTCGTGAGCGGCTAGGGTTTGGCTCGGGAGGAGGCGGCTAGGGTTTTGCTAGAGGTTAACAGAAGCGTGTATTTTCCTCAGCCCCTCGCCACCATATATATTAGACCTCCTCACTTGGGCCTTGTAGACCGAGGCCCAATAGGAGTCTATTTGGATCTCTATCCGAATTGAGCCCACATCCGAATCATATTCGAATTAGTGTTCCAACCCGTTAAGTGTGCGACCCTGTAGGTTCACGTATACTTGGTCGCAACCCGGAAACGCCTTTCCGGTCACCCTGGTAATAGCGGCCTCTAGTAAAATATATTAACCCCAAAGTATACGTAAAGATCATATCGGCTGAACCTGTAATGTTCTCATGTACGAATCCCTTTGCCTCACGATATAGATTGAGCTCAAGGCGAGACCTGTGTCATCCTCTTAATAGCTCAATCACTCTCTCGATTCCGTGATGGATTATAAACTTGTGATTGACTCCTCAATCACCTTGGAATGGCCATGCACTTTCATAATCCATTACATCGAGGGGCCCAGAGATATCTCTCCCACAAGGAGGGGTAAATTCTATCTTGATCATTCACATCCCACTACATGTTTCATGGTAAACCCGAAAACTACTTTTATGACTATCCAGTTACGGAGTAGTGTTTAGTAGTCCCAAAATAAGCTACTACGATGTTGGGAATCATGATGATCTCAAGTCTAAGGATTCCACATAAACACTACTTGAGACCAACTGATGACACATGGAATCTCTGCAGTGTCTCATGGCGGGTCTATCCAACATATGTTCACTAACACATGTCCATATTATTGATTTGGTATCACCGTACCATGATCATCAATCAATACATATGATGATCTTTGAATCATATTTGTTCCTCATATGATATATGATCAGGGATCATTTAGAAATAGCAATATTTTAGCATTAAGAGTCTAATGAATAAGTCACATACTCATTGATCAATAATGATAATGTCTATTTCAAGGAACAAAGTAATGTATCATAAACATAGTATGTGATATACACAACATCTCCATGTTGCCTCTAGGGCATATCACTAACAAAATGTCCTGGTTCCAATGGTAAAAAAAATTCAATTGTTACACAAACCTGGATAATATGCATCGACTTGGATAATCCGTCCTGGGTCATCTTATCCATCTAGTGCAAATGATCTCGCCTGATGCTCGCTAATCAGTGTACATCTCATTGGAGAAATTCTCATGTGCACTTAAAACATGCTCTCTAGATTGATGGTCAGGTTGATGGTACATCTTAACCCTGATGATACGCTTCAGTACTTTACCTTTTCCTGAGCAATGATACACCTGATGATACGGTTCGATGATACACCTCGGGCCGTATCATCCGCTCAGTTTCTTCAAGTTTAACCATCTTTTTTGAGTTGATACACTTCCATCCAGATAATACGTCTCTATGTAAAATCCAATGGGCACCAAAAACAACCTCTCTGTTGGTAAACCCTAATGGTCTGGTGGACCTGGATGATCCATCTTTATATGAAATTGCTTGCGCACTAGACTGTAGTACGTCTTAATGGTATGACCCAGGCCAAATTATCCGCATATACTGAGTTTATCTGAAAGCTGAAAATGATCCAAAATTTGAGATTCTTTCAACCAAAACTTTGACCCTTAGCACTCTCTAACTAGAATTGAGTTACCAGATCTAGGATGCATCACAATTAGCTATCCAACCTCATCAAGCTCATGCTACTAGCCTTGAATCCCTTAGTAGTGTGGCCAAAGCATAAACAAGAACCAACATCTAAAATGATCCAAATCTAACTCTTGGATCATTTAAAACAACAAGGTTATTATTATTTTCTCACTTGGGGATCCATGAAAAGCCAAGATCATCCCATTATCATGAACCTCAAGACCTATCTTATCTCATCATCACTCAACACAAAGTTAATATTGATAAGTAGAGGTCATTAATCACCAAGATACTAAACCATTGAATTAGGGACCTAGACATTTACCGCCTTTGTTTGGTATCTTGCTGCTCTTAAACAAGTAGATCCAACAAATTGTCCTTACTCCTTAGCTTTATTGTCCCATGGACTATGCTGTGGAGTACATGTTAATTACATGGGGAAGTATATATATGAGATCCGGCTAGGTAGATTCACTACTACAAAAAGGGTCATCATAGACGGTTCAAAAAACCGTTTGACTTTATGGATTAGTGATAATAGGGGCTATCACAGACACGTATGTGAAAACTGTATCACAGATGATTTAGAACTAGAACCGTCTATGATTGTCCGTTATCATAGATGGTTTGGAACTGGATCGTCTGCGATCGTCCATTATCATAGACGGTTTGAAACAAGAACCGTCTGTAATAATCAGTTATTACAGATGGTTCTCGGTAAAACCCTCTGTGATAGCTGTACCAGAGTTAAAAAAGTGAATAATTTTACCATGGATTATATGCCCAAAAATTTAGCCAAATTTTGGGCATCCAAGCCACGATAAAAATACAGACTTAGCCAAATTTTGAGCATCCAAGTCACGGTAAAATACGGACTTAGCCAAATTTTGGGCATCCAAGTCATGGTAAAATACAGACTTAGCCAAATTTTGAGCATCTAAGCTATGGTAAAGATCTAGACTTAGCCAGATTTTTGGGCATCTAAGTTATAGCAAAATTGAATGGATGAGATTGAAGAAGAAGTGGGGAAAGGAGTAGAGGAGGAGAAATGAGAAGAGATAAGAGGAGATGATGAGAAGAAAAGCCGACCGAGCCTTCTATTTTTACGAAAAAATTTGGCAAGGAGAAGTGAGAAGAGAGAAAAGGAAATGAGAAGTGGAGATGAGAAGAGGAGTGGAGAAGTCAGAAGAGAGAGGATGAGATGAGGAAAGAACAACCGAACCTTCTATTTTAAAGAGCAAATCCAATGAGATGAGTTGAAAATTCAAATTCGGCGAGACCAGCTAAGTTGAAATATCATCACAGACGGTTCTAAGTAGGTCATCACAGACAGTTTTTTATTCCAAACGGTTTGTGATACATCACAGACAAAAACTGACTGTGATAAGTACAGATATCACAGACGCTTTTTATTCTGAACCATCTGTGATGTATCACAGACGATTCGGAATAAAAACCGTCTGTGATAAATAGGTGATCATAGGTGATTCTTTTTATCATGAAGAGTTTAGACGATTCATCTTGTAAAACTGTCTATGGTAATTTTATTATTGATGATTTGTGTTGAACTGTCTATGATGAAACATACAAAATGATTTTTTTAATCAACTTAACACGATTTATCGTTCGTTGGATGTCGCTACTTCTGGAGCATATTATCTATCTAGAATGGAAGTAATAAAGCTTGCAATTTGCATGCCGACAGACGATACAATATGTTATAGTCAAAACCGTCTTTCTCATCGTTTTTACAAGGGCAATATCCATCTTGTCAATTTACGGTGTGCACTCATTCGGATGATGGAAATGACAAGTTTGATGAACATACAGCTACCTCAATATTTTAATGTAGAGTGTAAAGGGTAACGATGGATCGAACTCGTTTGGCTTTTGATGATTTTTGTTATGGGTGATATTTTTATTTATATTTTTGTGATTGTAATAAACGAGGGTGACGCTGACATAGATTATATATATATATATATATATATATATATATATATATATATATATATATATATATATATATATATAACTTTAAAAATACTTAAAGAATTTGTTTAAAAACCATCCATTTATTTGGACTTAAAAACATGTGTTTTATCTATGTCGCATGAGAAAGAGAATTGCAAGGTAGCATTCTTTTAGCATGCTCATTTGGGCTGAAAAACTATGGCTTGTGGTTAAAATTATACTGTAGCTGATGGTAGCTTATTTAGCATAATTAAATTTAAAAAAAATTAAAAATAGAAAAACAGATTAACCCATTACATACAATGCAAACGAATATAAAAAAAAGAACAGACAAAAAACTAAAAAAACAGAAAAAAAAATAAAATTTAAAAATAATAAAAAATAAGATAGAAGTAGGAAGCTAAAACCAAAATAAACCGGGCTTTGTCCACTGAGCTTTCACAAAGCGCATCATTTTATGTGTGGTACTTAAAATATTTTTGTAGTACGTACTAACAACAATCGATATTCTCTTGTAAATTGCATTCTGATTTGACCTCGGTAATAAATATAGGACGCCCTAACCTAGCTTGTTTCTTGACGCGGCAAACAAAAGGGAAGTTAGATTTTCTAAGCCCTAGCGTATCTGTCTACTCACTAGGTGTTAAGACCCAAGCAAGTGATCACTGATCACCAACAATTTCACGTCCTATCCTGGTATCCCAACCACACTTAACCCCTGATCAACCAGCCTCTACTGCTCCTCTCATCTGCTCACTAATAAATTTGCGATCGTGTGCACATAAATTCTCGAAGTTTTTCCAGCTTCTCAATATATTTTTTCCAAGACTATGAGTCGCTTGGTTGGAAACCAAAGATCTGCAAAATGTTTGGTTTGATTTCTTTGGGTCAGGTATCCGAGCAGGAGCAGCAGCAGCAGCCGAGATCTATAGTGCTACACATAAACATCTATCTCCCACTCCTCCGATCCCTCCGCTGTGATTTGACGCGAGAAAAAGGAAAGCCACCAGCCAGCAGCCACACACGCGCGCGCTCCTACACCCAACAATCCTCCTATACATACCCCCACCTTTCCCTTTCCTTCCACTCTCCATCCATCCCATTAATATCTTCTACTACCGCTCTCTCCTCCTCGAGTCTCGCTCGCCATTAGAGGGGTGAGGGAGCTGAAGGGAGAGAGGGAGAGAGGTGGCCGTTGTTCCTCTTGAGCGGTTGGGCTTTCTTTCGATCCTTGGTAGGGTAGGGTTTGTTGTTCATGGACCAGAGCTTTGGGAATCTTGGGGCTGGAGGGAGCGGCGGCGGCGGCTCCAAGGCGGCGGCGTCGTCCTTCCTGCAGCTGCCGCTCTCCACGGGCGGGGGCGCGTACTACGGCGCGCCGCTCGCGTTGCACCAGGCCGCGGAGCCGTCGCAGTACCACCACCACCACCACAAGCACGGCGCCGCGGGGGAGATCTCGCCGGCCGAGGCCGAGGCCATCAAGGCCAAGATCATGGCGCACCCCCAGTACTCCGCCCTCCTCACCGCCTACCTGGACTGCCAGAAAGTACACGCATATTAGCTACCCCTACATCGTCACGCGTCAAAATTGCAAATTTGATTCCGCACGTAATCCTCAATCTGCTGTATGAACTGATGCGTTTTGGTTCGCGCGCAGGTCGGTGCGCCGCCGGACGTGCTGGAGAGGCTGACGGCCATGGCGGCGAAGCTGGACGCCCGCCCGCTGGGCCGGCACGAGCCGCGCGACCCGGAGCTCGACCAGTTCATGGTTCGTTCTTCCCGATTCCGATCACTGGCACAAGCATGCCAATTCTTCCAACGCCATCATATCATGCCGCAGTGGTTGCTTACGGCTAAATAATCTCCGTGTCTCATGATCCGTTAATTCGTGTGCGCTAATTCCTCCTTGGGTTAATTAAATTGGGCGTAGGAGGCGTACTGCAACATGCTGGTGAAGTACCGGGAGGAGCTGACGCGGCCGATCGAGGAGGCGATGGAGTTCCTCAAGAGGGTGGAGGCGCAGCTCGACTCCATTACCGGCGGCAGCTCCTCGGCGCGCCTCTTGCTCGCCGGTAAAACTATTCCATCGTTCCTTGGTACCACCACCACCACCACCACTACTACATGCTTGTGTTTTTAATTATACTATGTTGCATATCTCGATCCATGTGGTGACTTACCGCATTGGGAAATGGTTGTTCCGGAAAATGGAGGTGCTTGCTTTGGATCATTGCCATTGTTAGCCATGCTATGCTTTGTGGATTAATAATTTGTTTATTGGGGATTAGGAGGGAAAAGGCACAAGCCTTTGCATGCACTAATAAACTAAGTATGGACTAGTAGTAGACTAAATTAACAATTAAGCAAGCATGAGTTCTGGTTGGCATCGAGGGCACGGTGAGGAACCGTGTCTCGTGGGTCTCCTCTCGTTTAGTAGCTCTAGCCCCCATTGGTTATTGCTCTAATGGTGCCTACTTGTGTTATCATGTTGCCTAATGGAGTACACACATGCTAGCCTTTCAGCTCATCCTTTTCTATAGTTAATTGGTTTCTTTTTCTCTTAGTAGTACTAGTACCACTACATGACAAGTGACTAGAAGCCTTGTCTTAGGGTTCCAAGGCAGGCAGGAGAATCCGTCTGTCTCGGTAGTAACCATTATCTTTATGTAGCTTCAAATCATTTGCTTCTTGCTCATTAGCATCCCCATCTCTGTGACTCTTGTTTTCTTTCTCATGCTTAATTAGCATGCATCCCCATCGCTCATCTCTTCTTTTCTTGAAGTCTATTGTGGTTTAGAGATCAAAAGATGCATTGGGGGGATATGCTGTTATATATGGGCCAGATAACCAATGTTCCAGCACTGTACGGCCTCCTGGGGCTGTAGCAATATACTCCATCTGGCTCTTCGTCTTTGCCTGCACTTGCTCTATCCAGCTCTGGATGCAGCACAGACGTGCCGGGCTGCTGGCCCTTCGTGTCTTCCGGAGTAATCAAGGGGCACTGTTTTGTTTGAAGGCTGGACATATGCAGTGTGCATTCAGATTTTGTGTAGAATAATGTGCTACACCGGGGGAGATCTGTGGCACTGTTTGTAGACTACTGTGCATGCTTTCTCCATTGTGGTATATATGGTTGTGGTGCATGTTCACCTGTAGATTTCCTTCGAGAAGAATGGGCCAAAAGTGCACAGCCATTTCTACTATGAATGGCATAGTATACGAACATATGTGATGTTATTATTCATTGGAGTTGGGTGTCAAATTCGAAGGTCTATCAAGCTAGCTAGGTTTCTTGCATTTGGTTCTTGAGGGGTACCACGGTAGAAGCTAGTTACCTGAGTGAGTTAAGAAGCTAGTTAACTGAGTGAGTTAACTGCATAATACAAGTGTTAGGGTGTACGACCTGTAGGTGCGTGGTATATTCTCCCTCCGTTCTCAAATTCTTGGCACTATTCCACATTCTAAAATATGTAACTTTTAGTTTCTATATCAATGTATTTTTAAAATTTATAAAACTATGCTATTATCACAATTTTTATGACAAATCTAACAACACTATTTTAGTGTGACTAATCTAGATATTTAGAAAATATTACTGGTTAAAGATTGCAAAAGTGCTTGATGGCACACTTTCCTGCTTGCAAAATTGTTTGATCATGGTGGTGTGCGCCCTTCCATCTCTACAGGAGATGTTGCTCTTTGTATAGTGTAAGGCTCAGTTTTTTTGGGCTTATGCTTAGGTTTTGGTTTTCATTCCTACAGTAACTCGCTGTTAAATGGTACGTTTTTTTCAAGGCGAGATTTACAGGTAAATTATAGTACAAATTATACCGAATTCTGTTGTATCGGCCAAAATCGTATGCGACTATTTCTCTTTGTGTACTGCCTCTCACGAATAGATCAAAATTCGAAAACCACAGCCATAAGTATCAGCCCAAAGGAACCCACCTTAAAGCTCAAAAACTTAAAACAGAGTGTCTCTGTATTCTTTTTTCTAAGCTGATATGATGGGATCCTTTGCACGTATGCTTGTGAGTTATGACAAGGCACATGATTAATCATTCATAACTATATTTATTGGGCGCAAATATATAGATTGCTTGGATGATTCCCTTCATATCATTTGCTTCTTGCTCACTAGCATCCCCATCTCTCATCTCTTGTTTTCTCTTGCTTAGCATGCATCCCCCATCTCTCATCTCTTCTTTTCTTGTAGTAGTGTGGTTTGGAGATCAAAGGTGCATTGGGAAGTGTTGTTATGGGCTAGATAACCAGTGTTCCAGTACGTACCGTTCTTCCAAGAATTGTAGCAATGTATTTTTGCTCTTCGTCTTTGCCTGTACTGCTCTATCCAGCTCCAGACGCAGCACATGGATGCAGCACAGATGTTCGTGTCCTCCGCGGTATTCAAGTGGCACTGTTTTGTTTGTTTGAAGGTTGGACATATACATTGTGCAGGCAGATTTGTGTGGAATAATGGGCTACACCAGAGGAGATCTGTGCACTGTTTGTAGACTATACTGTGCATGCGTTTTCCATGCTAGTGGCATGCCAGCCACACTCTAGGTGTTATATATGGTTGTGGTACGTGTTCACCTATAGATATCCTTTTAGAAGAAAGTGCTAAGTTCTCACTCATTTGATTCCACAGCAATTTCTATTATGAATGGCATAGGAATATATGAGATATTATTCATTGGAGTTGTGTCAAACTGGAAGGTCTATCTAGCTAAGTTTCTTGCATTTGATTCTTGAGGGGAACTAAGCTACTTACCTGGGTGAATTAATCGATGATAAGGGGCCTATCAGATCTGCTCGTGCCTATCTTCTTCACTACACAGGGATCAAGAAGGTGACCAGGGGGAGAGACGTCCCTCCGGCTTTCCTTCTAGGGGTGAGGACTTGAACTCGCGTTGGCTAAGTGAGACGTCCTCACTCTAGCCAGGTGACCCGGGAGAGCTGCTCACTACACAGGGATCATTGCATTGTTAAGCAAGGTTCTAGATCAGGATGGTGTTTGTATTGCGTCATTGGCATCAATTATAAAACCACCTCCCCCTCGCAAAAGAAAAAAAGGAAAAAAAATCAGGGCAACTCATAGATTAAGCAAATGGCTACACAACAATGCATTTACTGATTAATCTATTCTAGATTATTTTCTGTGCTGATAGTCAAAATTTAACACTGTGCATGTCACAGTCGTTCATAAATACCAGTTTTTTTCCACCATTTCTTTTAGTGTCACTGTCTTACTGTTGTTACAGTAGGAGCTTAAATTGTGTGGTTTTCATCTTGATGCCGCAGTTGATTTGCTTTGTTGAAAGTTGGAAATTTACCATTGATGTGTCCAAAATATTCCATAAGCACATCTGACAGGGCTTTTGTAGTGTAACTTGTTGAAAAGTCAATCCTACATGATCGATAGTTTCCACTTATTCAGCAGGATAATGTATTAATTTTTCTGTTAAATAATTGCTTACGTGTTTTCTGAAGCATATTCTAGGCACACATCTGTAAAATAGCAAGTGAGCAACCTTATTATTATTACTTAACATGACTTCTTTTGTGTGTTAGAATTTATATCTGATGAACAGCTAGATAATGCCTATAAAACCATAAGGTTCATTACATAATTCCAAAGGTTATGGGCAATATCATTTTTAGACGATAAGCTTTGGTCGCTATTTAATTCTTTATACAACATAACTTCATAGTGTGCACGGAAGAGCCACCTTAATGTTTTGCCGTTTTCTATCCTTTATTCTGATGTGTTCCTCACTCATATCAAGTCTGAGATAAACCAATAATAATTTATGTGAACTCATCTGACTGGTTTGTAAGCATTGGCCTCACTGTTTCTGTGGAACTTGTGGCTTGTTGGTATGTCAGAGGACATCAGTATGAAAAATCTTGTATATGAGGTATATTGCTAATTCAAATACGGACTTCATGGTTATTGCAGTGCATTTTACTACACGGAAGTGTTTAACAGATATACATGAACAATAATGTCCATGAGAAAGTGTTGAAAACTGGCATTCTAGGCCCTTCTTTTCTGCACCAGAATAGTGAACTGTATTTAGGAAGCATTTTCATGAACAAAGATACAGAATTGGTTTCCCAAATAAGACATAGAATCACAGTTAATTTATAGAACTTCGAGGGTTTGTAATTTTGTAGTTCTTACTTGTTAAACAACCACATGAGATAGTTTCTCAGTTGCAATTTTCAATCCAAGGTCGTAAAATCTGTACATTAAACAATATATAGATGCATGCAGAAAAATTTTCAATTTAGGACCACATATTATATAGATATTTCTTATGATTCCATCCTGGTGAGGTCAGCAGCTTATGTCTTTATACAATATCCTATATATAGATATACTACTTTGCTTGCCCATCCCAACTGAAGTTATGGTCGTACATATCTTTGTTTATTTTTAAGTTGATCATGATATATTCAATGACATTTGTGGATAAGGTATAATATAAGTAACATGATTCTTCTGGTGGTATGCTGAACAGTTGTCTGTTTGCTTTCTTTCCCCATTTTTGTTTATTGGGTATGCCTTTCCTGTGGGATCCATTCTCAATTTGGAAATTCCTGATTAAAACTAATAAAAATTAGTCAATTCTCTATTATATTTTCTTGCATGATTTTTCGGCTTTTACCAAAATAAATATTCCTTGAAAACATTGAACCAAGGGTCATGCAAGATCTACTCAGAACAAATGTATTGTTTCATGAAGATTATGGTCCTAGATTTTTTGCTAGATTCACTCTGTTCTACTTCAATGAATAACATGAACATTTGCACTTCAGAACTAGACTGTCATTTAATGATCAGAATGGTATCAGTTCCACACCAGAAAAATCAGTGGTCTTCCCATTTTCCATATCTCTTATTCTGATCTTATCAAACAAATATTAAATTTTTTATCTTATCTGCATGGCAAAATCCTTCTAATTGTGACTGTAGCCACACTACTACATGTTTAAGGTTCCACTGTTGCACTCTACCATTGCATTCCTAAACGGATAGAATTGTGTACACACAGCTACGGGCTTTCTGTATCCACTCCATTGCTGTCCGACATGGTCTAAACTGGGACATGTTCAGACAATACAAAACATGTCATCTTACCTTAACAAGTTTTGGTCTGCAGATGGTAAATGTGAAGGTGTTGGTTCTTCTGAGGATGACCTGGACCCAAGTGGCCGTGAAAATGAGTCACCTGAGATTGACCCACGCGCTGAGGATAAGGAGCTCAAGTACCAGCTTCTGAAGAAGTACAGTGGCCACTTGAGCAGCCTTCGGCAAGAGTTTTCAAAGAAAAAGAAGAAAGGGAAGCTCCCAAAGGAGGCCAGGCAGAAGCTGCTCCACTGGTGGGAGCTGCACTACAAGTGGCCTTATCCCTCAGTATGATACACTTGATCCCTTCAATCACACGCGCGCGCACACACAGTACCACTATCCAAAAAAATGACCAAATGATGCTAACCTTAACTTGATGTCCTGACCAGGGAAAACATTTTCAGCCGAAATTTCGGTGATCGCCGAAATTCAGTTTTCTCAGCGAGGTCCCAAAAATGCTCAAATGGGTGTATTTCGGTTCGAAATTTGGTGTTTAACTAAATTTCATAACCAATACCAAGTAAGAAGCACTTAGCTAACCTAGTGGTAAGGAATGATGGTTGGTGAGCAATAGGTTGTGAATTTGAACCCCAAACCAACTTTATTTTTTTTTGTTTTTTCATTTCCCCTCAAAAATTTAGATTTGAAATTAAAAACTTTCGAACATTTTTTTGTTTTTCCATTTCCTCTAAAAAAAATCAGATTTGAAATTAAAAACTTTCGAACACTTTTTGCTGAGATTTTCTGAAATTTCCGAATTTCAGATTTATCAGTGGGGGACAAAAAAAATTCCCGAGAAAGTTTTCCCTGGTCCTGACTGATGGTAGCATCTGCTTTAAATTAAATTGGCACCCATTTTCATTTTGGAATAGCATGGAATCATATCTAAAAGCTGCATCATATTGTTACTAACCTAATGTCGATGCGGTGGGTAGGAGACGGAGAAGATCGCGCTTGCAGAGTCGACAGGCCTAGACCAGAAGCAGATCAACAACTGGTTCATCAATCAGAGGAAACGGCACTGGAAGCCGTCGGAGGACATGCCATTCGTCATGATGGAAGGATACCACCCGCAGAACGCCGCCGCCTTCTACATGGATGGCCAGTTCATGGCCGATGGCATGTACCGCCTCGGTTCGTGAACCACCTGGGACTGATTGATCCAATGAAGACAGGACGGCGTCGAAACATATCTGTATTCAGCATGCGTTGCAATGCATGGACATTGTTATGGAATTTTTGGTACCTTCTCCGCGGATTGACAAGGGTTCGCTGTAGTGTTGATGGCTTATAGTTCTCCAGTAATATTGTTAATTTCACGGCTTGTAATTTAGTTGTATTCGAATCTCCTTCCTCGTACCCAGGTAATTAATTTGGTGATCATCTACTTGTATGATTGTACGCTTCAGATTGGTGAAACATGTTCAAAGTTGCCTATCTGAATCAATTATATATATATTGCTTCTCTTTTAACAAGCTAGTGATCAACCCGTGCAGGTGCACGAGCTTGATTTTACAAAACATATCTATTATATTCATGTAAATATTGATATTTTGGTTTTACATATTATCATTTCGAATTTAAATTTATTTATGTTTAACTATATTCTCAAATTTATTTTAATCCAAACTTAACACTTTTCTGATTTTACTTTTAATTCCGATCTTGGTTGCAACTCGGATAACCTTTATTTGAAAATTTCGTAATTTTCTAATTACTCCAACTTTATATATGTATACAATTTAATTTTAGTGTGAAATTTAGCTTTATTTTTGGATTAAACATTATTTCAGAATTGAAATGTAATTCTTAATATATCTCTACTTTAACATAAAATTTAATTCCAAATTTAACTCTATTTTGGATTTACTTTAAATTTAAAATGTGGAGTTATAGCAAATTAGTGTTTAGTTGCAATTAACCTTTATTTTGGATTTAAAAGTAATTCTAAATATGACTTAACCTTATTTCGAAATATAGCTTAGTTCTGAATTTAACTTTAATTCGAAATTATCTTTAATTCTATGATGTGTTGCTTTGTATCCGAGTTATCTCGTGTTCAATGCAGAAAAACATTGTAGTGAACTTGGAGACATACGCACCTGATGCTGGTAATTGAGGTCGATTTCATCTCTTTTGAAAACATCTTTATCTTTAAATAGGTCTTTACTATTTAATGGCTTTTTCAGAAGCCCCAAGTTAATTGAGATAGATGAATGACGTTCTAGCCCTTTTTTTTCTTGTTGGAAATTTCTAGCTTTTTATCCTCTAGAATGAATTAACACACATGCATGCAAGCTATATAAAGCGCTAAATCCAGGCCATCGTAGAATTCACAACCAATCAAATCATCAATCTCCTAAAGATCGTGTGGCATTTTTTTTCTCTTCCTACGCTAATATGTAATCCGTCTCTGTAATTCAAGAGCCAGATTTATCCACTCTTGAATGGCTAACTCTCGCAACCACCTAATATAATCTTTATAGTCTCGCTTCGCGGGTAGGGGGAGCATGGATTCGAATCCATGCTACAAGTAGCAAGCATAGGCTAAAAGGCAACAGTCTAAAGTTGAGGTAGGGCACGCTAAAACAATTGATGCCCTTGAGGGGTCAGTACAAAAGTATTATATTCTTTCTATTTACTTTTATTGGATTCGATAGATTTATCGAATCCATCCTACAAGTAGCAAGCATAGGCTAAAAAGGCAAAACTCTAAAGTTGAGATAGGGCATGCTAAAACAACTGATAGCCTTGAGGGGTCGGTATAAAAGTATTATATTCTTTATATTTACTTTTTATTGGCTAGCTTCTTTTTTTTTGTAGTGCGCTTACTCTGATCCTCTTGCATGCATTTACAACCCTCTTTATCCAACAAGACTTCATCTATATCCTTAAAAGTGGATTTTATTCCTAGTTTTTCTTTGAATGATATCTTCAACTAGGCTCCACCTTAGAGAGGGTTTTCGGTATTAATCAAGATAGGGTCAAGGGCGCGTTGGAACGGTAGTTGCTTAATCTCATTCGATAGTCCAATTTCTTTGTGTTGTGCTTTGTGTCTTTGAATAAAAAAGAAAGGAGGAGGTTGATTTAGGCTCCTTCCCTTCCACTGCATAGCTGCACCATCATGTACTATGAGCCCTCTGCCCCATGCATCTAACCAACTCGTGTGGTTCACCGTGTTCCACCGAAAACTCTCATTTGTTGAAGCGGAGCATAGTGTGGCGCCGAGCGAGAAAGGTCGCTTTTTTCGGTTTATTCACTAATCAGAAATGAAACTTAGCGCTTGTTTTTTATTGATGGGGCTAGTCGTTCACATAATCAGTCTATTCGAACTGTAGGCCCACTTTTCAGATCTATGACAGCCTCTCCAGTGGATCTAGGCACTGGATGAGCTAGCAATTGGCACATTAGGGGAGTACTTGCACGGGTTTCTTGGCCTGATATTCTTATCCTTGTGTTCATGATATCTACATTCAACTGTGCCCCAAGACACGGTCGAAGCACACTCGTTCAGTGTGCGTCTTTCACAACATGCTTTGGTCCCGGTTTTCTTCCAGTGGTCTTCTAGTGTTAGAAGAAGCCGTGTCCATACTGGACATCTACAATGTCATCTCGCACCTTTTTTAGGGAGCGCGGGGGGACAAAGATCAGTAAAAGACAGACCGAACCTATTCGATGACTTTTGCGGACGCCCTCACCGAACCAACTTGGATCTCAACTATGATTCTAACAAAGTCTTACCGAAATTGGATTTCCTTTTTGTGCCATATGTCACTTAGACTTTACTTTTTTCCCTTTCTGCCCTTTCCTCTATTTCTTCAATAGGCTCCTCGTTCTATTCTAATTCAAAACCCATTGTCATCCACAATTTCCTTGTCGACACAAAGGGGCAACCAGTCTGTAACATTCCAAATTTCTAAAATTCATTTAAATAATTTCAAAATCATTACTTTTGTACTTCCTTGCTTTTTCAAAAATTTTAGCATTAAATAAAAGGTTTTCTTAATTTTCCAATGGCTAAAAATGAATTTATGTGATTAATTAAAACCTGACCAAGATCCGCTAATAATTTAATTGAGTTCTAATTAATCCAAAGAGCCTCCCCAAAAAAATTTATAATATTTGGAGTTGGTTAGCTAATTTTAAAAATTAAAACTTATTTTCTGGAATAAAATCAGTGGTAAAATAATTAGACTTTGACTCTTGTTTTCAGGCCGCATCTACTACTATTGGCCAAGCCCATTACTGTTTTGGCTCAGTTTTGGCCTAAGCCACCTCCCTCCTCTCCGATTTTCGCTTCCTTTGTACTGTTGGCGTATTTTCGTACGTGCGTCTCCTCTCTCGTCGCCCTCCCGAAGCTGCTGATAAGTTGGGCCCACATGTAAGAATTGTTGTCCACCTCCTACCCGTCTGCACATACACCGTGGTGAGCTCACGCATGCACCCTTGGTGTTCGACCACGCCCCTAATTTTCGACGCCACTGCTCACAATTTTTCCCTCCGTTGTCAGCCTCCATCCTGTCCAGTTGACACACCCACCTTGTTCCTCCATTTTGTCACCACCGCTTGTCCTTCTCGAGCAGAGCAAGAGTGCGCTGTGGAGTTTTTGCTGTGCTCTCATCTTCTCCTTGCTTTCTTGCGCTTTTCTCCTATGTACTTAAGCCATCCTTCCATGTCCTTTTGCTCTAGTCCGCCACTCGCGTTCATTCCTGCAAAAACATGAGCCGTTCATCCTTTGGTTCACCAGGAACACGAGGTGTCTTCCATGGTGCCGGTGAGCAAGCCTTCATGCCACCCAATCTCCGGTGAGCTTCATTGTTTTCTTTCTATGTCATCTTGTGTCCCTTTCCACCTAGAGCAGAACCCCTCAAGTTATTACTCCTTTCGTGCAATGTAGCGCCAGATCGCCATCGTCTTCCTCAACTCCAATTGCCTCCACCTTTCCTATCGATTCTCATAGTCCGATGAGCTTCTCCCTTGCTTTTGAACCATCCTTAGCATGCATGAAGCTAATGCATGGCTCCTTGTTTCTTCTCCTTCATCGTAGCTCGTTGATACCGTGAACCTGTTCGCTACCATCTCTGCTTGTCATTACCGGGACACCATAGACCTCCTCCGTTGCCATCGACCACTGTGGTGAGCTCCTAGTAGCCCCCTCTTGCTAGCACGCTCATTAGATTTGAAGCCTTGCGTGTGTAATCGAGTTTCCCTATTGTCATACATGGCACCGTCGCGACTGCATGTCACTGGGTCAGCTCTAATGACCATTGGTTCCCATGCTAGTTGTCGTAGCATCGCCTAGACTCCCTCTGGCTCATGCTACAACCTGGCTCATTAGCTTTGCTCTTCCACGCCATAGTTGTCGCATGGCTGAGGCTTCCTCGCTGCTTCCTACCATCGTGCTGCTGCTTCCTTGTGCCTCTCCGGCCATTGTCACCACCTTTAGGTTTGCCTCGACCTCTCCATTCTACTTTGCTAGTCTTCGAGGTCTCCCCATCACTACATCACCACTAGTGAGCTTAACAATGAGCTCGACCATTGCCTCCTCTGCTCTACTGTGCTCCACTCTTCTCTCGATAATTGTGGGCCCAACCCCTTTATTCAATATTCTAGAAATTGTGAAGGCACCATTGGGTTAGCAAGAATGCGCTTTCTCTATTAGATAGCATATTTCAAAAATGCGCATTCAACGTCACCCTTGTAGCAGCATTCTCTCTTTTTTTAAAAAAGATCTCCCACAAAACTTCAAATGCTCGTACTTTTGCATCCTAACTCTAAATTGAGTGAAATTTGTTTCTAATTTTTTTATAAAATCATGAACATTCATACTCTACAAAAATATTTGAATTCCCATTCTATTTAAATTTATTTGGCTCTTATTTGTGTTATTTAGCTTTTACCGATTATATACCGATGTGACAAAAATCTCCGATACCGCTCCAAAGCAAGACCCAATGTTCAACAAGCAAGGCAAGCACCCATTTTAATCATGTTGATCCTATATTTAACTATTATGTATGTTGTGTTTTGAAATTATTATGCATGAGTGTAATTTCAGTAAAAATCGCTATATTGGTAAGGTTGATACCTGTATATAATTGTTGCATTGACCCTACTTTAATAAATTAATACCCTTACTATTGTCACTACAATATTGCTATCCACTGCTTGTATATTTAGTTGTAGAATTTGTAAATGAAGCAAATAGTTGATGCTTAGCCAACTCATATCGATACTAGTTGTGCTAGGTTGGAATTTGGCAAGATTGTTCAAAAATAGGAAATACTTATAAATTGGTCCAGAGATAGTACCTATATTATTTTGGTTAGCAAATAAACTATAAATATATTTGAGACTTGGGTGAGTGGTTGTTGAAACCGGTGCGGTTAACACAAGACTTGGTTGTCTTGCCCGGGTTATTAAAGATTGATCTATTGTGCCATAGACTCAAGTATTCTTGTATAACCAAGCATCCCTTTATGGGGAGACCCTAGCATAATGAGTTTCCATGTTCTAGCAACCCAACCATAGGTAGTAGATTAGGTGATTTGGGCTAGTGTGGGCATGGAGGTTCATCCATGTTTGTAGGAGTCTTGCTGGTTCAAGCAAAGTTTACCAATATATCGTATGTGCCTTGAGATATTGCTTGACCTTGACCTTGCTTTAGGTCGGCTCTCTCGGTGCAGACTTCAATAGTAGAGCAAGGTATTTCATCAGGCTCCTACTATTACCCTAAAATCTGGTTTTTTTTAATAAAAGCTTCATTACTAGCTTTAAAAAAAATCTGGGTTAACCTGTTTAAAAAAATTGACAGTTTTTTCCCAGTACCATGAGGCATGAGCATTGTCATTCCGTTTTCATCTTCTTTATCGATCAATGTCGCTCGAAAGTCAATGTTGAATGTGATGTGAGGAAGGTGCGATGTTAACAACTGACATAAACACAAAAAGAAAGATCAGAAAACACAAGATAAATATGTAAAACCTTAAAGCTAATCGTTGGTTCTTTAAATGATGTTCATTGCAAGGTTGTCCTAGGCAGCATAGTTTTCGTAATGTGATCGTGGTGTGAACGTAAAGGATGGTGATTCCATGTATTAAGAAGTCTGAAGCACTATTTTGTACAGTTTTACAGAATTTAGATCCTACATAGGATTAGGATCAGAATGGTTCCACAAGATCGTAGGATCATGAAATCCTAAATACTGAACGAGATCCTGACAGCCTTAGAATTGTTGCAGCCAAGTAGTCTTGCATCCCTATGCATATGTTGTGGCAATTAGCAAATCATAATTAGGATTTCCTATGGCTCAAATCACCAGTTAGCTAGCCAAATATTGCCAGATTTCTCATCATTTGGTGGCTGTCGGTACGCAGCAGAAGTGGCACTTTCTCTGCAATCAGACTGCATCAGTTAATAGTAGTATGACCATGGACATGTACAAGATTCCCTAGGAGCAGTCTTGTTATCATATTCATAGCCTCTGTAGGAATGTTTGTATGTGCGACAGCTCTCCTTGACCTTGCTGTGCCTCATCTCAACCACCTCAGGCTCAGCTCAGCTCACATGTCGTGATCAGTGGCATTATTGCAGTATTGCCCAGCGAATCATTCTACTGTTGCAGTAATGACATAACCAACTAGTCAGTCATCGATTTCAGTGCCGAAATAACCCGCGTCTTGGCTGCAGGTTCTTCAAGATGAGCTGTAGTACTACTTTGGTTACTGTTTCGCCTGCAAATACTAGTCGTGCTTTGTGACAGTAACACAGGAGCCGGAGCAGTGTTGATTCACTTCAGAGAAGTAGAGAACAGACAAGCATGCTGCAACTTCCTGGATCAAGAGAGATTGATGAAAATGCTACGCCGGCAAAAAGTAAAATGTAAACATTCCAATTCCATGATGAGTGTTTTAACTTCTTAAATGATTATGATTCCTGCACTGTTGAAAGGCTAGTTTGTTCCCTAGCAACTGCTGGTTGAAACATACTATCTTTACTATTATAAAAGAATAAATTGGTGAGTATACATCTATTCGTCTCCAACCACTCTATTGCCTTAACTTCTCACTATTCTCTACTTTCGAACCGATCAAAGCAACTCTCTTCTATAGCATGATTCTCTATACATTCAATGAATTCCGTTATAACGTACGGGAACGTAACTAGTAAGAAGATAACATCTGAAACTGAAACCCCAAGACAGAGCTGCACTGCAAGCACTTGTCATGTATTGGACCGCCATCGCCAAATCATTTCGCAGAAATGTCAAAGATCTAACGTCACAATTGCGAAATTGGCAACCACATCTGGCTCTTGTCAGTTGGGAGGAAGAGATTGTCATGCAAATTAACCATCGCCCATGACACCCATCTCATTCCTTCGCTGATTGGTCCCATTCATAGAACCCAACAGGAGGCATCAACATACCATTTTTTAGCACACAGTAGAAAGTGATGATCAAGGTGTATCCATCTGCCTGTGACCTGCAACCATATCCATCGAGACAGTGCTGCACAAAAATGGAGCAAGAGTTAGACGGTCCGTCGCGTCAGAGCACCACAAATATGTTTGTTTGTGCAATTAGGATTGCAACTTTCAACAGCCATCAATTTCGGCTACAGAGGAGTTACGGTAATGCCGACTAAAGGGGATTAGGTATCATTATATTATGTCATCTCAACACAAGTTGGCATAGTGCATGATTTGAACTATCACTGCTTATGAGCAGTGCCAACAATGACATGGCAAAAGAGCATGCAATTACATCTCCAGATCTCGTTGCAAATAAACCAGAACTAAGCACATTCAATGGATCTCCGAGCACACCACCTCACTCTCCTGCAGGAATTTGGAATCCAATATATTAATATCTCATTCCAAACTATCTATAGTAGCAGCACGAGGGAGTCCAAAAGACTATTACATACTTATTATAGGCCTGAATGTCGTTCTGGAACAAGTCGGCAGCCTCTGGGTTTGCTGGACTTGAGGGGTTCGGATCAGTCAAAGGCGACTGCAGAAGAACAGAATAGAATTGATCAATGGCACATTTGAACAGCACAATACAGAGAAGCTTATGAATTTCGGACAGACAAAGTGAAATCAGTACGAGTGTACATGCTACATACCACGTCCCTATGCAAGCAATCAAGAACTTTAACGTTATTGTACCCTTGAATGCGTGAAGAGATTGTCACAGCCCCTGGATCGCAAGGAGTAGCTGTGACTCGGCGGCGGCAGCCCTTGGCCGTGGTGACAGCCAGATCTCCCCAGCTTGCGCGCCGTCAGCAGGAGAAGAACAGGGGAGGGTAACTAAAACTAAACTCTTTATTAATTTCTGCTTGTCCCCAAACATTGGATCTCAAGCCATATATATATGCTGTTTACAAGAGTCCGAACTGGACTTGTAACCCTAATCCAAGTCTTAAACGGAAATAGAATCCCTAATGGATTCGGAAGACTTAACTGAAATAGAATCCTTAAGGGATTTGGCTGCTATATAACTGGTAAAGCTAAACCCTAGTCCGGCGGCTATAGACTATGACATCTCTCCCCTCCTCGCGAAGCAGCTCGTCCTCGAGCTGAAAATCTGGATAAGAATCCTGAAACTGAGCTAGTGGCATCCATGAAGCATCAGCCAAAGCAGTGCCAGACCACTGCACCAAAAGGTGTGGCTGTCCATTGCGGCGAGCTGATTTCAACACCCGCAACGGAGTGGGCAGAACCCGGCCATGGTGAACTTGCGGTAACGGCGGTGGAGATGGTGGTGGAATCCCCTGGAACTTTTTCAGCAATCCCACATGAAAAACATCATGAAGTTTAGCGCCCGAAGGGAGTTCCAAGCGGTATGCAACTGATCCAATCCGCTCCAGGACCTTGTAGGGACCGAAGTACTTAGGTCCAAGTTTAGTAGTGGCTGGAATGCCCATGGAAGCTGCCGGTCTATGCAGAAGGCGCAACCAAACCAAATCGCCCACATTGAAGGAAACATCGCGGTGATGTTGATCATAGTATTTCTTAGCATAGGCTTGAGCTTGCAGGAGACGATCCCGGATATCCTGAATGAGTTGATCCCGTGCTAGCAGTGAGACTTCCACGGCTTGAACAACAGCCTCACCCTTTTCATAAGTGCGTAGAGAAGGTGGATCCCTGCCATAGACGACTTTGAAAGGAGTCTCACGGAGGGCTGAGTGGAAAGATGTGTTGTAGCAATATTCGGCCCAGGGTAGCCAGTCCAACCATTGCCGCGGACGATCGCCGGTTAAACACCGCAAATACATGGCGATCACTTTGTTAACGGCTTCAGTCTGGCCGTCGGATTGTGGATGATATGCTGAACTAAGGTGGAGGTGAATACCCGCCAGGCGAAATAGATCCTGCCAAAAGTTGCTTGTGAAGACTCGATCGCGGTCACTGACAATAGATGTTGGGATTCCATGAAGGCGGACTATCTCATCGAAGAAGACGCGGGCGACCGTTGTAGCGGAATACGGGTGAGCCAATGGAATGAAGTGGGCATACTTCGAGAAACGATCAATGACGGAGAGGATAACAGATTTACCATGTACCCGAGGCAGTCCTTCAATGAAATCCATGGCAATGTCAGACCAAGGTTGCGTTGGAACGTCAAGCGGCTGCAGAAGTCCCCCGGGTTGTAACTGTTCAATCTTATTGCGTTGACAGACGGTGCAATTTCTGACGAAATCCTGAACAATGCGTTTGGCGCCCGGGAGGAAGAAGTCCTGGCGCAGACGGCACAAAGTTTTTTGAATTCCCTCATGTGCTGCATGTGCTGAAGTAAGAATGGGCTGCAAAGAGGGCGAAGATGCTAGCACATAGACCCGGCCGAGCGCAGAATTAGTCCATCCTGTACCGACCAAGGAGTACGCAGCTTGCCTGAAGTGATATCGTGCTGCAGCTGCTGTAGCACCGGGTTGTGGAGAGTCTCATGACGTAGTTCGGGAAAGAGTGAGAGAGCTGGTGATGAGATGGCCAGTAAGCTGGTCGGAGGACAGTCACGCCTGGATAAAGAATCAGCCACAGTATTGAGGCGGCCTGGCCGAAATTCCACTGTGAAATCGTAGCCGAAGAGTTTACTCACCCAATGATGTTGTGGAATTGTGGAGAGTCGCTGATCCAGTAAGAATTTCAAGCTGTAGTGGTCTGTGCGGATCATGAAAGGACGGCCCCAGAGGTATGGTCTCCAATGGCGCACAGCTTGGACCAAGCCAATTAATTCGCGCTCGTAAGCAGGTAGCTTGGAATGGCGTGGTACAACTGGGCGACTAAAAAATGCGATAGGACCCTGCCCTTGGTGAAGCACGGCCCCAATGCCTGATCCGGAAGCATCACATTCCACAGTGAAGGGCTGTGTAAACTCGGGCATATGCAAGACTGGTGCTGAGGATAAGGCTGTCTTGAGTGCTTCAAAGGCTTGCTGAGCGGTAGGCGACCATCCAAATGCCTCTTTCTTAAGCAAATTTGTCAATGGAGTCGCAATTTTGCCAAAATCTTGAATAAATTTGCGATAATAGCCTGCAAGTCCTAAAAACCCGCGTAGTGCTTTAATTGTCTTGGGTTGTGGCCAGTCAGCAATTGCTTGTACCTTTGACGGATCCATGGCGACTTGGCCGTTGGATATAATATGGCCCAAATAAGACACGGAGGATGACCCGAAGGAACATTTAGACTTCTTGAGGAATAAGGCATGTTGGCGAAGGAGCGAGAAAACCATGCGAATGTGTTGCAAATGGTCAGACCAGGACGAACTGTAAATCAAGATATCATCGAAAAAAACAAGGACGAAGAGGCGCAAATAAGGTCGTAGAACTGCCTGCATTAAAGCTTGGAATGTGGCCGGTGCGTTGGTTAATCCAAAGGGCATAACCAAAAACTCAAAAAGACCTTCATGAGTCCGGAATGCAGTTTTGAAGACATCGTCGGAGTTCATGCGGACTTGGTGATATCCCGAGCGAAGATCGAGCTTTGTGAAAAACCGGGCTCCTCGGAGTTCATCCAATAATTCATCCACTACAGGGATCGGGAATTTGTCTTTGACTGTCAACTCATTCAGGGCTCGATAGTCCACACAGAAGCGCCAAGTACCATCATGTTTCTTAACCAGGAGGACTGGAGAGGAAAAACAAGATTGGCTGTGCAGAATCAACCCTCGTTGGAGCATATCCTTGCATTGGCGCTCCAATTCGTCTTTCTGGTGGTGTGGATACCGGTAAGGCCTTACGGATACTGGGGCTGCTCCCGGGCGAAGAGTGATGCGATGGTCCTGTGGTCGGGCTGGAGGAAGCCCTTGTGGCTCAGAAAAAAGGTCATCAAAGTCCTCCAGAAGGGGCGGCAAGGACTCCTGGCTGGTCTGAACAAGAGTATGCACGGTTGGGGTTGGTGAGATGCCTTGCCATTGCACCCGGCGACCGGCCAGCCAGAACATCATGGTGAGGTCATCAAAATCCCAAAGAATTGGTCCAAGTGTCTTCAGCCACTGAACGCCCAGGACGATATCAAACCCATCCAAGGGTATGCCATAAGCTTGAATGAGAAACGGGGTCTTGTTTACCAAGAGTTGGAGATTGCTGCAAAATCCAGTACAGGCCAGCTTCTCGCCGTTGGCTATCTTGACGCTGAGACTCTGGCGGGGCAGTAATTGTAGTGCGGCCAGTTGGATAGCCCGAGGACTTAAAAAATTGTGAGTAGAACCAGAGTCGACGAGGGCGATGAAAGAATGCGTACCAATGGTCACTGCTAGCTGCATGGTGCCCCCGTGTGATGCTCCGGTGACAGCGTGTAGGGATATCTCAGGTGAAGCTTCTTCGGCGTTGATGACATGCAGTCCTGGCTGATCCACTTCTGTTTCGCCATCCTCATTCATATCAATGTAGGTGAGGAAGGGCTGTTTGCAACGATGACCCGGCAGGAATTTGTCGTCGCAGTTGTAGCACAGACCCTTGGAGCGGCGATCGGCCAATTCCGTTGGAGTAAGGCGGCGAAATGGCTTTGCCGGGCGCCCGCTGGATGTCGTCGCTAATGGTGCGTGATGTAACTGTCCGGCGACTGGAGTTGGTGTAGAAAGAGGACGCTGCTGTGGCCGCCATGGGCGTGGTGCGGGTGCTGTGGTGGGAGTACTGACCATGAGGTGCGCACGCCGCTCGTAGGCGCGGGCGAGGCTCATTGCCACATGAAGATTAGCTGGTTGGAGTAGCTCAACATCGGTCCGAATAGGCTCAGCCAACCCAGCGGTGAAAATTTGCACCTGCTGCCGTGGTAGTAGACGATCCGCTCGACAAAGCAAAGCCAAGAAGCTAGTTTGGTATTCGCTGACGGACCCAGTCTGCCGCAACTGAGTCAATTCCCCCAAAGGGTTACTGCGGGCAGGCGGTCCGAACCGCATGTGGCAGAGCTCCTTAAATTGATCCCAATTGGGTTGTCCCTCGTCTCGCTCCATCTGAAAATACCATTGTTGTGCGATACCAGTGAGGTGATATGCGGCGAGCCATACCTTGTCGCCCTCCTCTGTTCGCTGACCCCTGAAGAATTGGTCGCACCGGTTTAACCAAGAGAGGGGATCGTCGGAGCCGTCATAAGTAGGAAAATCCAGCCGGTGGTATCTTGGTGCATGGGTATATGAATTGGGTGGCAAGTGGTGACGCTGGCTCATAGGGTTGTGCGAAAATGCCGGCGGGTGATGAAGAAATTGTGGTGGCGGCAGGTGGGACATGGCGTCGGTGGTGGTCGTCGGGATTGCAGTATGGGGAACGGCAGATGGGGCTTGGTATGGTTGGTGAAAGATGGGGAGGTTGACGGAATCCTCCAGGATGGGAAAAGCCGTAGTTGGTGGTCTGTACCCGCAGGAGAAAGGATCCCCTGGTAAAGCAGACGGGGCGGTGAGGCCGGAGGGAATGGTTCCTGGTGGAATCGGCCTGACGCCGGCCGTAGATATCGCCGCGATGCCCCCGACTTTCAGCGCCGCGATTTCGCTGTTGGTGGCGATGCTCTGCTGCTTCAAATCGACCATCGTAGACTGCATCTCGGTCATCTGCTCCTGGAGCGCTTTGAGTATTGCGCTAACCGTGGTGGCCTCTTCGCCGGAATCGGACCCGGTCATCGCTGATACCAAGTTGTCACAGCCCCTGGATCGCAAGGAGTAGCTGTGACTCGGCGGCGGCAGCCCTTGGCCGTGGTGACGGCCAGATCTCCCCAGCTTGCGCGCCGTCAGCAGGAGAAGAACAGGGGAGGGTAACTAAAACTAAACTCTTTATTAATTTCTGCTTGTCCCCAAACATTGGATCTCAAGCCATATATATATGCTGTTTACAAGAGTCCGAACTGGACTTGTAACCCTAATCCAAGTCTTAAACGGAAATAGAATCCCTAATGGATTCGGAAGACTTAACTGAAATAGAATCCTTAAGGGATTTGGCTGCTATATAACTGGTAAAGCTAAACCCTAGTCCGGCGGCTATAGACTATGACAGAGATATACACTGAACATTGTTATTCATTTTTTTAACCAAATCAATTTTAGGAAATGACAATCTTGTGCCAGAAATTCCGAATACAGGCTTTCCTTTCTGGCCCATCATGAAAGCATCACCAGTTAACCAAAATCATCAATGGATACACATTAGAACTGAGAGATATTGAGAACCTGGAGGGAAACTCTTAAAGCATGTTTGGACAATACAAACATAGAAACTGTGGGAAAACTCTATTAAAGCATATGTCCAAATAATGCAGGGTAGTGACAAGCACAGTGGCATATTTTTCCTTGTGAATTGAATGGGATTTGCATTTGGTAAAAAGGGAAGTACCACTGAAGCTTAAAACCCCACCTGAATTGATGTTAATATCGAGCAAACATTATGACAAGATGACCATGCATCCTGGATGATATCCATGCAAAGTCTGCCGTTTTATAAACTGCCTAATTTGAGCAAACAATTGTTAAAAACGTTAAAACTTAAATTTTGTACTAACTTGGATAGGACATGGGAATGGGATTATCTACAAGTAGTTCATAGTTACATCAAAAAGTAATATAGTACTTCTACATTGCCATTTCCACATATAAGGTAAGTGGAGATCTACTGAAACTTATGCAAGTAAACTCAAACCAAAATCCCAACTAATGGCACAAAAAATTTGCATATTCATAAAAGGTCCCACTAGGAAATTTCAAGATAAATCACAAGACAATGGGCGGTAGTCTATTCATGAGAAGATCATACATTATATGGGTATAGTGAACATAATGAATTGGGATAGACTATTGCATAGGCGACTGAAATTTTTTTATCTTTCAGTCATCTAAAGTTGCACTTTGAATCACCTGAAGTTGCACATGTTTTTTTTGGAGGGGGACTGCAATTTTAGTTGATTGAGAGTGCAATTTCAGGTGACTGAAACATAAAAAAATTTCAGTCGCCTGTGCAATAGCAAAACTGTAATGAATTTAGGCAGACATCAGTTGTTTAAGTGACCGAGAGGTCAATTACGTAACAGAGGATGCAAATGACTCATATTGTGACATGTCCGTAACCAATATAGTTTCATTAGAAACAAGGTCTGCATGGGCATTTTAAGGAGAAAGTTTCCATATGATTTAGAAGGTGGATGAGCTGGAGAAATACAATGCATCAAGCTGCCTTATATCAGTGAAGAAAAGAGGGATTTCCCAGAGACATTTTAGGTCCCTAGTTCCTACCGACAAAAATTCAGCTAGTTCATAAGTTTCTGATCTTTCTACTGTTAGCGTGACTGCTATGCTATAGACGAAGGAGCTTTCAAAAGCAAATCAGATGGCACGGACAAAACTACTAGTCTGCCTTTATCAACCTTGAGCTGTTTACTCTGGCATCCATAGTCTCTTGAACGGCGCAATTTGATCGATCATTCACGAGGCCGTTGCGATATGCAACCTTCCCAGGGGGGAGGGGTCTCGTCGGGGCCGAACACGAAGAGGTCGTCGTCGGAAACCGGGCCGGCGCTGCGACCCTAGGTTGGACAAGAAAGAAGCAGCAGCGATCAGGGGTGGGGGGAGGGTGGGATTCCAGAAATGGAGGAATGGTCCGGGTGCGGGCGGGGGGGTGCTCGGTGCGGAAGGCCTTGAGGTCGGCCATGAGGCGGAGCAGGGACGAGGACGCCGCCGCCGTGAGATGGGAGGCGAAACCCTAGCCCTAGGTTGCCGAGGAGGTTTGCAAGGAAGGCGCGCGCGAAGGAGGAAATGGAAATGGGCGGGGACGGAGGTGGAAGTGTGATTAGTGGCTAATCCTCTGGTATAAGTGCATGATTAGTGGTGGATTAGAACGGGGGTCTTCCTCGCGTTCGTGGGGATTTAGGAACGTGTCCTCATGGGCCATCTAGAGACTGAAACGTGGGCCGTAAAAACTTGCAGGTAAGGTAATGGGCTCAAATGGGCTTCATCGTCTCATCCAGTTCTGGGTAAGCATGCATGCCGATACTACTACCTTTCACCATTTGTGACGTTCATTTCTTCTCAAATAAAAGAAAAAAAAATGGTGATGTCCGCAACCAAGTTATCAGTTCCATTCGAAGGCTATTTTAGTTCAGATGATTTGAAAAATAATAATAATCCCTATACTTTTTATTAAATAATCCTAGGATTGAAACGTGAGAGGCCTACACCCTCACTCGTGCCATCAGTCCGCTGACCCTTCCATAATATAAACTATTTAGATTGATGAATTGATATTGTCTTGTTAAGATGACACCATCACTACATATGTCAATATTCAAACGAGAAGTTTCCTTTTTTTTTGTTTGTTTTGAATTATGAATGTGAACAAAGCCATAGCAACCTGTTTGACGGGGTACCAATGATTTGAAGTCCTTTGTTTTCTTTTGGTCAGAAAAAAATTAATACTAGTCCTAATCTGATAAAAGACTTACCTTCTGCAGTCAATTAAAAATATTTGGCCTACTGTTCTTGTGGTGATCCCAAGGCTGAAATAGAACAATAACAGTTAAAAGAAGTAGGTATTGGAACAAAATTTTTTAAAAAATGATTTTTAGAAGATGCTGATGTGGAGGATGCGACGGAGGCCGGCTGGCGGTTTTTGGAAGTTGCTTAGAGAAATCGTTTTTAAAAATGATTTGAAGAAGCTGCTTAAAGAAGATGAGGTATTCAAATTAGCTCTCTGCTTCTCTGCTCACTGCTACCAGTTGAACTAACTCTCATCTTCCTCTCTGTCCTCTCTCTCTCTCTCTCTCTCTCTCTCTCTGAGAAAAGAACTCGCAGTCGCAGGTCTGGTCATCTGGTGGTTGGCCGAAACCCAAACTGGACACAGCCCAGTACACTATTTGTTCAAACATTTCGGCCGATCAGAACGTGTTTCCCATTCTCGGGCCAAATTAAATCTTAACCGAAATGGAGGCCTTCAGGCAGTTTTGACATGAGCTGGAAGGCTGCCTGCAGTTCACTTGGTCTTTGCCTTTCGATTTTTCTACAATTTATGTGGCAGCAATTGTTTTTATTTTTTCTTCTAATAGTAGAGTACACACTAGCGATAGTTTAGTTTTTTTTAGATAACGGAATACCAATATTCCGGCCTTTATCATTCCGCGAGGAATAACTACAGCCAAACAGTAACCACCACAAAACACAGCCCACAATTCACCAAACAGCATTACAAAAACCTAAACAATGGGACTTGAGACCAAGGACTTAATCCTTTAATCTAAAACAGCACCTCCACCCAAACTTGCTGAAAATCTCCATCACCATCCTCTTAATTCTTTTGCAACCGTTCAAGAATGCCCTTCTCTCTTCCTCTTTAGATAGTTGTGACCAGCACTTGATCCAATAAGTCCCCCTCAAAATGACCTGCAAGAAAGAGTGAGTAGTGTTCCTTTTGAAAACGGTGTCATTCCTATTCAACCACAAGGCCCAACAAAGCGCCGCTATACCAACTAGAATCTGATTTCTAAGCTTCAAAGAAAAACTTCTAAGCCAAGAACCAAGCAACAACTCAACACGCCACTGCCTCTTCGCAAGATTATCTTTTGTTAAAATTACTCCTTTCTTCAAGTACCACAGGAAAACTTTAACTTTGAGAGGAATCTTTGCTTTCCAGAATAAATTCTTTTCTGAAATGCGCTCTCTTCCCATGAGATCTTTATACATCGAACAAACAGAAAAAGACCCAGTCTTATGCCCGTTCCACACCAACACATCTTCTTGCTCATTAAGCGAGATACTAACAATCATACGCACCAACTTAAGCCACGCAGCCAACTTTTCATCTACTAACGCTCTTCTAAAAGAAACATTTAGCGGTGTTGTACTTAATACTTGTGCAACCATCATATTCTTTTTTCTAACAATTCTATATAAACCAGGGAATTTCATCATTAATGCTATCTTCCCCAACCAAATGTCCTCCCAAAATCTCGTTTGTTGACCATTATTAACCTTGAAACTGCTCCTTGTCAACAAAAGATCCTTAACCTCCATAAGACCACTCCAAAAATGAGAGACCCTTGGCTGCTTAACTACTTGAGACAAGGCTTTACCTTTCAAATACTTTTTCTTCAGCACACTCTGCCAAAGGCCATCTTCATTCAACAGCTTAAACAACCATTTACTTAAGAGACAACAATTATGCATTTCTAGGTTTAAGATGCCCAACCCCCCCCCCCCCCACACACACACACTTCTTGGTTGACTAAGAATATCCCATCTGGCCAATCTATATCTCTTTTTATTCCCATCACTCTGCCAAAAAAATCTGGACCGATAATAATCCAGTTTCTTAAGAATTCCTTTAGGAATCCTAAAAAAAAAGACATCAAGAATAGCGGGAGACTCGATAAAACCGAATTAATTAAAACAAGTCTACCACCTACTGATAATAATTTGCTTTTCCAACTACTGAGCTTTTTCTGAAACCTTTCTTCGATTTCCCTCCAATCCTTGCTCAAAATTTTTCGGTGATGCATTGGAAGACCTAAATACCTAAACGGGAGAGACCCCTCCTTGCACCCAAATAAATCAACAAAGTCAACGCTTTTATCCTTAGCATTCCCAAAACAAAAGACCTCACTTTTATGGAAGTTAATTTTGAGACCCGACAACTCCTCAAAAGTACTTAGTACTAACTTAAGGTTCTTTGCCTCTTCTAAATCATTTTCCATAAAAAGGATAGTATCATCTGCATACTAAAGAATCGACAAACCACCATCAACCATATGAGGGACTAATCCCCTAAAGTGCCCACTACCTTTGGCCCTCTCTACTAAAATTGCCAACAAGTCCGCCACTAAATTAAAAAGAATCGACGAAAGAAGATCCCCCTGCCTCAGACCTTTTTTAGCCTGGAAGTAATGGCCAAAGTTATCATTCACCTTAACCGCTACACTGCCTCCACTTACAATTATTTCGATCCAATTGCACCACATTGCCGAGAAACCTTTTAATCTCAGCACCTATTGCAAAAAAGACCAACTCACCTTATCGTAGGCTTTCTCAAAGTCTAGTTTGAGAATTATCCCACCCAACTTTTCCTTGTTCAGCTCATGCAACAGTTCATGCAAAACAACTGCACCTTCCATGATGTTCCTTCCCGGAATAAAAGCTGTTTGCGAAGGGCTAATCACCTTGCTAGCAATCCCCATGATTCTATTGGCCATTACTTTTGTGAAAATTTTAAAGCTGACATTCAGCATACAAATTGGTCTATATTGCTGAATTTGCTTAGCCTCTTTTTGCTTCGGAAGGAGCGTAATGATCCCAAAGTTAAGGCTAAAAAGGGAAAGCTTATTCTCGTGGAAATCTTTAAACATGGCCACCAGGTCATCTTTTATTAGACTCCAAAACACTTGATAAAACTCTGCAGGAAACCCATCAGGACTTGGAGCTTTATTAGGTTTCATTTGAAAAATGGCATCTTTTACTTCTTTTTCAGAGAAAACGTCCGTTAGGATCATGTTTTCTGTTTCAGACACTTGTGGAACATCTTCTTTGAACTCTTCGTCAAGAGCCAATTTACTTCTCCACGTCGACCCAAAGAGCTTCTTATAATAGTTAGTAATATACACCCCCCAGATTATCATCTCCTTCAACCACCCCATCTTCTTGATCAAGCCGAAAAATTCTAGTTTTCTTTCTTTTACCATTTGCTACCATATGAAAATACTTCGTATTGTTGTCTCCCTGCAGAAGCTCCGTGGTCTTAGCCCTCTGGAACCATTTAACCTCCTCTTCCCGAAGCAATTGAGCTACTCTTTTTTCACACTTTGCTTTAGGTCCAACTCATGTTGACCCAAAAGCTGCGTTTCCGCTTTTTTATCCAGCTTGTCCGCTATCCTAACCAACTCCTGCTTCTCTTTCTTATACGCCCCAAACTCATTCTTAGCCCACCCTCCCAGGAATTGTCTCAACCTTCTGATTTTATTTTGCCACCTTTGCAAAGACGAACTACCCTTCTTTTCTCCTTTCCAAACCCTCGACACTAAATCGACAAAGCCATCCCGCAAGAACCACCCTAGTTCAAACTTGAACAAAAGCTTACCTTTGCTCTGAGTTCCTTCTCCCGTGCTAAGCAGGAGAGGAGAATGATCCGAAAAGTCTCTACCCAAAGCTTTCACCGTGGAGAGTGGAAACTTTTGTTCCCACTCCGTGCTTACTAATATTCTATCCAGCTTCTCAAAAGTTAATAGATATTTCTTCCAGAACATAATAGATATTGGAATCAAGCCAAAATTTTATTTTTTGAGAGGGAAATCTAAATGTTACTAACTAGGCACACTCATCGCGCACACACAAACATATGTATGTAAAAAGTATCTTATAATTATTATTAGAGTATTCTCAAATAAGTAAAGAGTTATACTAACATCATTAAAGAGATACACTAGAAATAGCAGTACATATTTCTAAGAATATAGAACTATTTTTCTATATGTATGTATGATACTACAAGAGCTACCATGCATACAACATGAACAAGGAGAGTGTGAGCACATAATAACCAAGCACGCATGGATGTCATCTTCCTCCCGAGAGGTCGGATATGGTGCCGACGGTACTCATCTTCGACGACGACGACGACGACGACATGATGTAGGGGTCGAAACCTTTGCTTCGCACAAGAGCTAGCATGTTGAAGCTCGAGCCTGCACGCGCCATCTCCGGGAGAGGCGCTTCTCTGTCAAGGTACCGCACGACTTGCTGCATGCTGGGCCTTGCATCGGCAGACGGGTGCGAGCACAGCAACCCAATCTTAAGCACCAGGCATGCCTCGTCGGAGTCGTAGTCACCTTGCAGCCTTGCGTCGACCGTCTCGACGAGCGAATCACTGTGCCAATGCTCGAGTATCCAGTCGACCAACAGTGTCTGGCTGCCTTGTTCATCCTGCTTGACAGGCCTTTGCCCGCATGCGACCTCAAGAACAAATGCGCCGAAGGCGAAGACGTCTGTAAGAGGGGAAGCCTTCCCTGTCCTCACCAGCTCCGGTGCTAGGTACCCCATGGTGCCAACCACATGGGTTGTTTGTGGGTTGGTGCCGTGGTCGTATAACCTCGCGAGGCCGAAGTCTCCTAGCCGTCCGTTCATCTCTCTGTCGAGGAGTACATTACTTGCCTTAATGTCTCGGTGGACGACCACTTTCTCCCACCTCTCGTGCAGGTAAACTAAGCCAGATGCGACGTCTCTAATGACGCGAAGCCTCTGAAGCCAGTCCAATCTGAGCCCATCGTCTTCACAAAACAGGTACTTGTCGAGGCTGCCGTTTGGCATGTAATCGTACACCAAGAGAAGCTCGTCTTTCCGCCGGCAGTAACCATGTAGTTGTACAAGGTTACGGTGCCTGATGCGGCCGATGCTTGCGATCTCGGCGACGAACTCTTTCATCCCTTGCCTTGACTTGTGGGACACCTTCTTCACGGCAACCTCCGCTTTGGACTTGGGGAGCACTCCCTTGTAAACCATGCCGAACCCTCCCGCACCAAGCAAGCACTTGTCCTTGAACCCTTTGGTGGCATGGAACAGATCCTTGTATGCAAACCGATGTGGCCCGTACTCAACCTCCCAATCTTCCCGCAGCTCGGTGTACCTTAGCTTCCTTTTCACAAGTAGGATCAAGGTGGTGCCCATGGCGAGGACGAGTGCAGCACTAGCTATTGGCAGAGTGATCTCCAAGACTTTGGACCGAGGCTTCGAACCCAGGTGTGGTAGCTTCGGGAGCTTGGTGACGTCGATCGCCGGAGCAGCTCTGTTCAAGCCAAAGCTCCAGCCGAGAACATAGTGTCGTGAGTTTACCGGTCCTGTCGCCGACGAGAAGCCGATGTATGATGGCTCCTCTAGCACCGCCGATAGGTTGTAGTTTGTAGAGGCTAACGGCCTCGTAGGTTTTGGCATTTGAAGGGGAGCCATAGTCACACTGATCTGCAGAGTCTCTCCATCGTAGTCCACCCACACTTGCATCGCATCACGGCTAATAAGGCTTATATTCTGGAAGCTGCCACTCTTGTCGTCGTAGTAGCCTGCGTAGGAGGACTGCGCAGAGTGGAGGCTATTGATGTCGATGCCAACATGGTTGGCGTTGATGTCTTGGAACTCGATGTTCTGGACGGTGTCGAGCTCGACGGCGAAGATGTGGTTGGTCGCGTTGCCATCATTCTGGGTGTTCGTGAGGCCCAGGTACTGGTCCGTCAGTGCACTTGACAGGTTCTTGCTTGGCGCGACGACGAGGGCCATGCCGTGGGTGCTGAAATCGGTGTAGCTAGAGATGATTCCAAAGACGAAGGCGACCGAGAAGGATTGCACCGCCCCATTCGACGACCTGCGGAGGCGCAAGGGGGCCGGGTGGAAAGCGTGGCCTTTGAGGTGAGTCGTGGCGTTGGTCAGCTCGAGGAGGCCGTTCGCCGTGACCGTGGCTGCGCCGTCGAGGGTGAGGTTCGCTCCAGAGAAGCCAGAGTAGGCGAATTGGATGCCGTCGCTAGTAGCGAAGGCTGCAAGATTAGGGACAAGGACGAAGAGGGGGAGCAGAAGGCAGAGCATGTGGTGGTTCATGTGAGTTGAGGAGCTTCTGTGCTCTATAGAATGTGTGATCTGTAGGGAGCCAGACGGCAAAGTTCTAACGCAGACAAGGATCAATTGCGCGAGTCCATTGTTTGTCTGGTTTTTACCAATTTTTTTTCGAAAAAACAAAGAAAACGTGGTAATCCACGTGCCCACGCCACCACTCGAGCTGACTAGACTAATAAATAGGAAGTACTTAATTGTAAGAAGACGGTATCACTATAAAAAAAAAGCTATACTGGACAACTATAATCATATGCTCATTATCTAAAAAATTATAATCATGTGCTTAAACTATCACTATTTTTATATGCGATTATTAATACAAATTGTCTGTAATAATTGAGAGATCGCTCGACTATTTTGATTCCTGTAGCCAATAAATTCAGGCGTTGTTTGGTCAGCTCAGATCTGTGAAGTCAAGAAGGCCGTCATCAAATTTAAGTCCTCAACACGGAATTAATTAGGATCAGACATCTGTAGCACAATGCAACCAGGGGTAGGTTCCCGGCGGTCAAGATACGTACATGTACATCGTCCATCGCCGGCGAGCTCGATCAGAGGCTCTGCGCCGAACGTACGCGTACTCTTCAAAACCTTTGTGCATTTCTGCAGCCAGTGGCCAGCCACAACCTAACAGCGAGACAGTGATGGCCAGCGCGGGACAGAATTACAGGAAACCTGCCAACCAATTGTCAATTAACGTGCCGCTCGATTGGGCTGAAAAGCTATAATTTATGGCTAAAATTATACTGTAGCGGTTGAAATTTCATTGTAGCTGAAGGTGACTTATTTGGTGTAATTAAATTTTAAAAATTTAAAAATAGAAAAAATATGCTACCTCATCACGGATAACGCAAACGAATACGGGAAAAAAGAACAAGCAAAAAAGCTCAAAAAAGATAAAAGTTCAGAAAAAGACGAAATTTATGAATAGCGAAAAATAAGTCTGAAACTGAAACTGAAACGAGCGGAGGCTAAGAAAACTTGTCAATCAAACAACCTCATTTGCCTGGCCAAGAAAATCTTATCGATCCGCAAGTCCTTGTCATTTTGACCTAGCTAGAAAACTAGTCTAATGGTGAGACTGAAAGAAAGTACGTAACGTAGGTACTTCCAAAATTTCCTCTCATATATTATTTACTTGTACAAGTGGCATATTAAAGAACACAGTGCCGGCCGGCCGATGCAACTTGTTCACCCTCGGTTGCACGCTGACAGTGACTTTGTTGTTCACCATTTTATACCATGCAGAATATATTCAGAAAACCAAAAGAAAAAAAAAGAGCCGGCCGGACATGTTTCCAAATGCACACATTTTTATCCTGCCTAGTGGCACGTCTAGGGCCTAATTCCGTGAAAAACGGGGGTTGGAAAAACAAATCCATCGAACTGTTTTACAAAAAAAGAAATCTTAATAAAAAAATTGTAAACTACAATAGGTTTCACAACTTTAGTTGTTCTTACCATATATTCAGCCAAGAAAAAACCAAGCAAGGCCGCACATATAATAACATCAACTCATCAAGTAACCTGCATGAATGTGTCATCTTCCTCCTGAGAGATCGGAAATGGTGCCTACTGCATGAATGTGTCATCTTCCTCCTGAGAGATCGGAAATGGTGCCTATGCTCATCCTTGATGACGGAGAGAACATGATGTATGGGTCCAGCCCATTGCTTTGCATCAAGGCCAGCGTGCTGAAGCTCGAAGACAGCTCGGGGAGTGGCATCTCTCCATCGAGATAGTGCTCGACCTGTTGCATGCTGGGCCTCACACTGGCAGTTGGATGCGAGCACAGCAGTCCGAGTCTTAGCACCGAGCATGCCTCGTCGACATTGCAGTCACCTTGCAACCTCAAGTCCACCATCTCAACAAGTGATCCCTTTCGCCAATGGTCAAGCACCGAATCGACCAAGAAGACATGGTTGCCTTGCGCATCTTGCTTGACGGGCCTTTGCCCACATGTAACCTCGAGGAGGAAGATGCCGAAGGCGAAGACGTCCGTGAGAGGGGTCGCCTTCCCTGTCCGAATTAGCTCTGGGGCAAGGTAGCCCATGGTGCCGACCACATGTGTAGTGTGTGGGTCGACGCCACGGTCATACAACCTTGCAAGTCCGAAGTCACCCAGCCGTCCGTTCATTTCTTCGTCGAGGAGCACGTTGCTAGCCTTGATGTCCCTGTGGATGACAACTTTCTCCCATCTCTCGTGTAGGTAGAGCAAACCAGATGCCACACTGTTGATGATTCGAAATCTCTTTGCCCAATCTAAAACGGGCTTGTTCTCTTCACAAAATAGATACTTGTCGAGGCTTCCATTCGACATGTAGTCATACACCAAAAGAAGTTCGCCCTTTCTCCGGCAATAGCCTAATAATTGCACGAGACTTCGATGCCGGATCCGGCCGATGCTTACAACCTCGGCGATGAACTCCTTCATTCCCTGCCTCGACTCATGGCTCACCCTCTTCACGGCAACCTCTAACTTAGATGTTGGAAGAACTCCTTTGTACACCATGCCGAACCCTCCTGCGCCGAGTAGATGCTTGTCCCTGAATCCCTTTGTGGCATGGAACAAATCTTTGTATGCGAACCGGTGCGGCCCGAACTCCACCTCCCAATCTTCGCGTAGCTCAGCATATCTTGATCGCCTTCTCACAAGTAGAATGATGCAAGTGCCCACAACGAAAACAAATGTTGCAGTGGCTACTGGCAGGGTAGTTTCCAAGACTTTGGAACGAGGCTTTGGACCCACATGAGGTAGCTTCGGCAGGTTGGCAATGTCAATGGCTGGAGCAGGTCCGTTCATGCCCAAGCTCCAGCCGAGAACATAGTGTCGTGAGTTAACTGGGCCCGTCGCGGATGAGAATCCGACGTATGCTGGATCCTGTAGCACTGTTGATAGGTCGTGGGTAACAGAGAGCAGTGGTCTCCTAGGCTTGGCCATACCAAGGGGAGCCATGGTTACGTTGATCTGTGTGGCTTCTCTGTTGTACTCCACCCATACTTGCATCGCATCACGGCTAATAAGGCTCATATTTTGGAAAGTACTCTTCTCGTCATTGTAGTAGCCAGCGTAGCTGGATTGTACGGAGTGGAGGCTGTTGATGTCGATACCTACGTGGTTGTTGTTGATGTCCTGGAACTCAATGTTCTGGATGGTGTCGAACTCGACGGCGAAGATGCGGTTGCTCGCGTTGCCGTCGTTCTGTTTGTTGAGGAAGCCCATGTATTGGGCAGGCAACGCGTCTGACAGATTCTTCCTCGGGGAGATGAGGAAGACCACGCCATGGGCGCTCAGGTCGGTGTAGCTGGAGAGGATGCCGAACACAAAGGAGACCGAGAAGGACTGCACCGTGCCATTAGATGAGTCGCGGAAGTGCAACGGTGTTGGGTAGAAGGAGTGGCCATTGAGATTGGCTGTGCCGTTGGTCAGCTCGAGGAGTCCATTTGGTGTGACCGTGGCTGTGCCGTCGAGGATGAGGTTAACGCCGGTGAAGCCGGAGAAGGCGAATTGGTCATCGCCGGTAGTGAAGGCTGCAAGGTTAAGGCCAAGGGAGAGGAGCAGTAGAGTGAAGAGCATATGCTTCTTCATGTATGTGACACACCTCTACAAGACTGGACGGAAGAGAAGAAAAAGAACGCAAAGATTAATGGACTATTGTTGAGGCCATGAATGCATGCACGGTGTGGTTTGAGTTGTGCCATCTTTGTAGGCAGAGCAACTTAATCAACTACGCTGTAACAATCTTCTGCTCGTAACTTTTTCCTGCACGCATCGCTGTCTGAAGCGTTAGCAGTTTTGACGAACTGACGCAAAGAATGTGATTGCTTGGTTCAGTTATCGTCAGAACGACTCAGCCGGCGTGCCCAATCGAGCTGACTAATTAATCCACAGTATTCAAGGAGAACGTGGGATTAGGACCGCATTCACATTATGATCAAAATTTTCCCTATTTTTTTTTCCTGACTTGTTATCATCAAATTTTCCAAGATACGACCAAAGTTGCGGAGCGAGCAAACTTCTCTCTCTTAATATGATGTGATTTTGTTTTCTTTTTTTCCCTGAGAAACTAAGTCCAATCAAAAGCCTTAAGCTGGCAATCACATTCTACCAGAGCTTCAACTCAAACTGGATTTTCCGTGTGGCCGCTTTCAATTGCGCCGGACAGATTACGGTGCCAAGGGACTGCTGAAAATCTAAACGCGTGATCAACTTCAGGAGTCACGACTTTTGTGTCCTCATCAACCTTTGAAGCAGACAAACGCGTGTACTGATTTGTGTGTGTGATCGCTCGGTGCAATCGTCGTCCGCTTCTCCGGCCTGACTTTCTGTACAGTGTACTGACAATAGAATGCAACAGTGGTTTGGAACTTTGGATTGGGACCGAAATACTTGACTGTGGCAATGCTATGATGGAGAGTGACCTATGCTATTTGGAAGTCCTTGCTAAGGACGTCCATGGACAATTTGAGCAGGAGCTTCTTCTTCTTCTTTTTGATAAGAAAGGGAAACCTATCGAATTTTGATCTCTATATTTGAACAGTAGGTTCTGACTATCCTGCGCACTATGACGAACTGAATTTTCTTGTAATACCTTGGCTTAACAAAAGCCAAGTTGTTTTCAGTTTCTAAGTGTAGTTTTAGTAAGAAATTGAGTCCAAGTCCAATTTGTATTTGACTATGTTTCTCCGTCTTTAAGTTGTAAACCTAAGTATAAATAGAGGGGGGTTTACTCTAGAAAAGGTGTGGTGATTGAAGTGCCACCAAGAGAAACCTATCGAATTTCGATCTCTATATTTGAACAGTAGGTTCTGACTAACCTGCGCACTATGACAAACTGAATTTTCTTAACACCTCGGCTTAACAAAAGCTCAGAATATTACCCATAACTACAAATGCTATCAATTTAAACCATTAATTACATATTACCAACAGTCGCGTCCGAGTTGGATTCCCTTGGTGTTCATTAAAAGGTTATTGCTTCGCTTGGTTGAGCTTAGGTCACATCAGGGAGTTCACCTTCGCATAAAGGGACATGGGGTCGCAAACAGCTATGGAGTCAAGTGCTGACCGCTTAGATGTCAAAGTTACGCGGAGGCGCAGAGCTAGGACTTAGCTCAGAGAAGTGTCTCGTGAAATGAGTTCTCGACCCATGGCATTCGAGAGGTGAATATATACTCAGGTGTGCCAAGCTCGACTCGCCTAGGCATGGCTGCCAAAGAGCGACAAAACCTTGGGGTGCAAAAGGTTGATCCATGTGAACACCTAGAAATAAGCACCCGACTTGTTAGTTCAAGACGTGCGGAGCCCATAGGTGACCAAGTCGTTGTGTGAACTTGTCAAAATGGGTTTGAATGTACCACTAGTCAGAGGTGCGATGGAGCTTTAAGGTGCGTGAGGCCGACTGGGGCGTATGCATCCCTATACACGAGCTTGATTGGTGATGCTGAGTTGGAAGACATATCAAGATGTGATCGAGTGACGCACACCAACACACCAAGATGTTTGAGGTCAGTGTGTACCCGGAGGGGATACATGCTAAGCCATCTTCTGCTCGACTTGTTGAGGCATCGTGCTAGAAGCTTGGAGGTGCGCGTGCCACATGCTCGACTTACGGGGGTGCGGCGTATGAAGCAAAGAGTGCCCGATGTGGAGCTATGTTTCACTAAGGCTGATCACAGCGCCCCAAGGTGACGTGTTGGCACTTGTCAAGGTGAAGCAATCAATCCAACGGGTGCACATAATTAAGGAGATGCCAATAGATTGAACTGAGATTGGTCAAGGGATTTCCTTGTATGCTAAGTTGTATTATGTAGAGACGAAGGCATTGAGGGGTGTTGCCCCTTGCTAGGTGAACTAACTCAACGACTAGAGAGGTGCGCTGGGGTGCAAAGTACTAGAGATTGATGAGCTGCCTATGAGGTGAGGAGGCATGTGCCAAAGCACCTATTAACTGACTCCGAAAGGGGTCACCCGTGGTACGAGTTTCCATCACTCTTAATACGCTTAAAAAGCTTTGTCGACATGCTGGAAGGGCCAAGGCAACGAGCACAATGAACCACTTTCTCAGGAATGATGTGGACCTTATCTTTGGTGTGGCACGAACCTGATTTGGGAGGCGGTGCCCTAGAGGACCAGAAAGGCAATGACACTATGGCTAGGTATATTGGTCTATTGCTCCTAGCTTGGACTCGCACCCAAGTAGGGTTGAAGTGATGCCATCAAAGAAGCATAGCACTCGACACAAGGCTCGGGAGTGCTTTCAAAAAAATTAGCCTGGTGATGAAGCTCGCGAGTGCTTCGTGGTTGGGGAGGGGTCGAGACTTCACCATGGCTCATCAGAGGTTACTGTTGAGTCTTTGGCTCACCTGGATGGGTGCGTTCGGTGAGGCGGCCAGGGCATCGGCCCCAGGCTCTCAGCGCTATTGCGTAAAGGCTTCCGTCGAAGTCCTCCTTACTTCCCTTTGGCTGATGGGCTTACAGCACTTCACCGCTTTCGGGGTACCCAAGTACAAGGTGCCAACCTCTACTGACCTGGAGGGGGCCAGAAGGCTATCACTGAGCACACCCGCTCCTTCTCACGAGTTTGGAGTTTTTGCAGGTTGAGCTATCTTGATGGGCTCATCCGCCGAGCCTACGCTCGACCGTCCGAGGGAGGCTCCTTTAGCGCGAGAAAGGGAGGTCTTAGGGATAGGGCTGTCCCAGGTGCATGGCTGGCCCTAAGTATGTTGATGGTAATTGCTCGTTTATGTATCTCAGCTCGCCGCGAGCCACACAGAACAAATCCTCCTTGAGCCGAGTCGTTGCATCGAGCATCACACGAAGCACCTAAGTTCATCCAGCGGCCACCTAGCTAAGGGGTTGCAGTCGCCCTTGTTCTTTTTATAGGGCATGTGCTGTTGTTGCTTGGCTAATGTTAAAATAAAGCTTGTCTGTTGTTTCTTACTAGGGGTATCCCATTACCCTGTCTTCTATCAGAAAGAACTAGGCACTCAGGGTGAAGCTCACGAGCAGCTGGTCCATTGGGGAGGTGAAAGCATCACTGTCTTCCATCATAAAGAACTTGGTGCTCGAGGCGAAACTCATGAGCAGCTGGTCCATCGAAGAGGCGAGACCGTCGCCGTCTCCCATCAAAAAAACTTAGTGTTTGGAGCAAAGCTCACGAGTGGCTGCTCTGTCAGGGAGGCGAGATTGTGTCGTCTCTCATCGAAAAAACTTGGCGTTCGGGGCAAAGCTCGTGAGCGGCTAGTCATTTGAGGAGATGAGAACATTGCCATCTTCCACAGAAAAAACTTGGCGCTTAGGATGAAACTCACGAGCAGCTAGTCGTTTAGGGAGGCAAGAGCGTTGCTATCTCCCGTTGGAAAAAAACTTGATGCTTAGGACGAAGCTCACAAGTGGCTAGTGATGACGGGAAAATGGGCGTGAACCCGCCTCAGCGTCATTAGAGACAAGTTAATTTAATTTAGTTCAAAATAAGACAAAGGAATCAGGTATTGCAGGTCCATTACTTCTAGAATTAATATATTTATATTAAAATTCTGTTAATTACATCTTTTTACAAGAAAACCCCTAATTTTTTACAAGAAAACCCCTGATTAAGAATTCCAATATAAATATTGCAACAAATTACAGCATATAATGATTATAAAAATATAAAAGAAATAGTCTTCAATCTTAGCGTCGCTGATGGATGCTTGCTCAGGGGCATTTTAGCTGCATTTATATTATTTTTTGCTAACACAATATAGTATTTATTTTTAGCGAACTTATGCATGCAGCGTCTTTGGAGTTTACGAATACGGTAAAAATATCGGCAAAATACGCTATCAACCAACGCATGTACTGATTTGTGTGTGTGATCGCTCGGTGTAATCGGCGTCCGCTTCTCCAGCCTGACTTTCTGTACACTGTACTGACAATAGAATGCAACAGTGGTTTGGATTGGGACCGAAAGATACGGCAATGCTATGATGGAGAGTGACCTATGTTATTTGGAAGTCCTTGCTAAGGACGACCATTGACAAATTGAACAGGAGCTTCTTCTTCTTCTTCTTCTTCTTTTTGATTAGAAAGGGAAGCCCTTTCGATCTCCATATTTGAACATTAGCTTCTGACTAACCTGACGCGCTATGACGAAATGAATTTTCTTCTCTGATTTCCAGTATCAGTCCCAATCTTTGTAGAAGTGACATAAATCCTTGCATGACCCTTATGGTTGATCGATGCCATCGTATTCAGTTTTTGCCGGCCAAACTTATTACTTGAGAATGACTTTGATGTTACCTTGTTTTTTGAATTTTAGCACAAGTCCCTTCCAACTCTCTCCACAATTTCAAATGCATCAATTCCATCTAAATTCAGATATAATTTTTTGAAAATATCAATATTGGGGTATATACTCATCTATAACAATTCAAATGAAATGTATAAGTTTGAAAAAATATACTTAAATTCAAAGTTTTGAACAAATTTAGATCACATATTTTGCTGTAATCAGCATATACCCACAATCAAACTATCATCAAAAAAAGGCAACTACAATTAGAAATTTAGTTCAAACTTATTTGAATTAGTTAGTAAACTAGTTGAACTTGACATCTAAGAAATTTAAAAAAATTTCACGCATGATACATATCTATTTTAGACTATGGTGCCCAGGTATCAAGGAGCACTCGTTATTTTTACTATATATATACACTAGTTAGAGACCTATATGTTGCAACGGAGTCATAAGAATGATGAGATAGAACTTACTGCCTGGCCAAATTCACACATCAAACATTAGAGACCAAGCAACAGAGAGAGAAGGGTGGCCAGAATACGCGAGGAGATGGAGAAAGTGGAGGGGGTGGGCGGTTGTATCCTGAGAGAGAGAGGAGAGAGACGAATGGTCCAGATCAAATCGGATGGCTGTAAAGAGGGGAGAGGAGAACACACCGTCGACCACCAACTCCTCTTATCTAGTGCTAATGCCCATTTGGATGCTAACATGCTAATGCGAACGTTGGTCGTCCGATCTAGAGTGAACAGTCATGATTCATGCGGGTGGAAGGTCGCTCCTCACTTATGCATTTTGCGTTTACACCCACACATGGTCGATTGCAATCGCAAAAATGTCATTTGTTTATTTCCTTCTTCCCCGACAAAGGCGTCGCCATGGGAGAGCTCCCTCCGACCCGCTGGCCTCCCGGCCACCGGTGGCGCCCTTCTTCCTCCTCCCAGTCACTTACCTCCATATCCTTGCATCCGTCCCTAGCGCCACCCTCCTCCTCCCTGGGTGTCGCCCCACTGCCGCCCTCGGCCTCCCTCCACCACCGGCACAGTCCACCCACCTTCCTTCACCCCCTCTGGCCTTCCTCGGCATTGCCCCCTGGTGTGACACCCCAGCCCATGATAGCCCATATGTGTGTGTGCACATGAGGGTGTGGGTTAGTCCCACCTTGCTAGCTTAGCTTGGGAAACACTTACATATAAGTCTAGGAGTTCCAATGGTAGCACCCCCGGTTAACCGTTTTGCATGAAGCGAGGACGAAAGTGCAAGCGGGTTGCTACGTGTGCGTAGCCTATCCAAAATGGGGTTAGGCCTAAGCCGATTTGAACCTTAGGGAGTTACACCTGGCCTCCCCCAGTGCCCCCCGCCTCCCTCGGCTACCTCCCTGGCTTTCCCCCGGCGCTACCCCTCCTCCATCCGCACCTCCCCCTCCCCGACCACGATGGTTTTAACCACGGTGGTTCCGACCACGATAGCATCGATAGCGGTTTCGACCACGGCGATTTCGACCACGACGATTTCGACCACAGCGGCTTCAATCACAGTGCTTGGTTGAAGCCGCTGTAGTCGAAACCTCCATGGTCGAAGCCACGGTAGTCGGGGAGGTGCTAGCCGCCAGAGGGGAGGACGAGGCGCTGGGGGAGGCCAAAGGGGGCAACGCCGAGGGAGACCGGGGGGCAATGCTGGGGGAGGCCGGGGGCGGCGGGCCGTGCCGAGGGAGGCCAGAGGGGGCGGCATCGGGGTGGTCGGGGAGGAGGGGCGCTGGGGGAGGCCAGAGGGGGTGGCGTCGAGGGAGGTTGAAGGGGACGGCGTTGGGGAGGGAGCCAGGGGGTAGGCGCCGAGGGAGGAGCTTGAGGAGGGGTGGCGCTCAGGGAGGAGCTCGGGGAGGCGCTCGGGGAGGGGCGGCGCTCGGGGAGGGGCGGCGCCCAGGAAGGGAGGAGGAAACTCTTGTGAGTTGTGACTGAAGGCAAAGAAGCGGCGGGGGTTTCTTGCAAATAAGCATAAATCATCTAGTGGTTTCCAGCCGCCTGGATTGTGCCTGTTCGGCTGGGATCTGATGGTCCTTGGTGTTTGTTAGCGTGTTAGCATCCAAATGGGTGTTAGCACCTTTATGCGGAATGCCCTTACCACTTTTGTGCCTACCACAATGCAAGGCTAGACCGAGATGACTGAATCAACTAAATGCCAGAGCCCATATAGCACATATGGTTGTACGGTGTGATTCAGATGTGCGGCAATAATGTTCGATCCTTAATTGACCCGGACGAGAATCTCCCCCTATCTACTTGCGAGGTTTCGCCTCACATTCAACAGTTTACCATATAACTCACCCACATCCAAAAACTATGTATTCATTTTTGTTTCATACCAAACTAGCAAAGGTTTCTCCTCTGGACCAACATTTCAATGCATACGAGTGGTTGTAACTACCATTACCCACAGTATAGCAGTTTTATGGAACATGCACGCATGCATAATAGATTTTGCAAACAATGTACAATAATTGAAATACTGGGATCAATATGATCAAATGGGGTACTTGCCTTGCTCTTGTTGCTCAAAGAATGTTTCGGATGCGTTCTCGGCGTTGTTTGGTGTGGAGTCGCCTAACCGATAAATAAATCTAGATAAAAAGCAAATAAGAGCCAAATAAACAGTGACAAGACTCAAATATTTTGTAAATTCAGAAAGATCTTGTTTTTATAAAAATTTAGAAACAAAGATCACTAAATTTGGAGTTCGTATGTAAAAGTTATAAGTGTTTGAGTTTTGGCTTGGTTTGAATTATCTTAGCACATTTTTAAACTACCCAAGCTCCTTGGTCACTATGGTGTTCTTCCGACTTCTATCACACTTTGGCCGCTACTCAATCCTATCTACGACTACTGAATTCTACGATCGCTGCAGTTGTTTTTATACAACTAATATATATACCTAATTAGTCTGTACCATTATAACTTGGCCACGCCAATTATAAGCAGTGTAGATCCTTCACTTTTTCTCTCGATTAATTAGAAAATCTATGCACTCACAATAAAAAGAAGAATCTATCAGATATTTGAAGGATTATTCTGCAGATATCTTGCTCTCAAAGCAAAGGAGGTTCCTTTATACCACCCGTTGCTTATATTTAAAGATGCGAGACAACAACACATAAATGTATGGGAGTGTCTATACAACATTCGACTATTTTTGAGGATAAAAACAGTCAGATTTTGAGCCGTTAGATGGAGATCCAACGCCCTAGAACATTTTTTTTGGAGGGGGGGCTTGTATGAGTGGATCCATTGGATGGAGATCTAACGTCCCAGATCAATCTGACTGTTTTTGAGGACGAATATTGTATAGACATTCCTTAAATGTATTAGGAACTTACAAGCAGCACCAACGCATACATTCCCACGTGTGTTTTTTGCTATTCCTGTGTTCTAAAAAACCTCCCAATCCTTTGTTCCAAAGAGACCATAAACCTGAAGTACGATACATGCTTGCTATGAAAAGTATGGTAGGGTGCCATGTCAAGTTACACACAAATACATTATCTATGACTAGGCATGCTACCTTTCTCCTAAAATGGTGGACCCTGACGACGGATACGACATGACATACGAGTCAAACCCTTCGTTTTGCATCAAGGCCAGGATACGAAAACTTTGGTGCGCCGGGGCCAACTCTGGAAGCGGCATGTCGCCGGTGAGGTACTGCATAACCTGCCGCATACTGGGCCTCGCATCGGCACAGGGATGCGAGCACAGCAACCCTAGCTTCAGTGCCAGGCATGCCTCGCCGACATTGTAGTCTCCTTGGAGCTTGGTATCCACTGTATCGACGAGCGATCCCTTGTGCCAGTGCTCGACAACCCAATCAACCAGTATGAGCTGGTGGTCTTCTGAATCTTGCTCGATTGGCCTCTGCCCACAAGTGACCTCGAGAATGAATATTCCGAAAGCAAATATATCGGTGAGAGGAGTCGCCTTGCTTGTGCGGCCAAGCTCTGGAGCTAGGTACCCTATGGTGCCAACGACATGGGTGGACTGTGGATCAGCCCCACGGTCATACAATCTAGCAAGGCCGAAGTCACCTAACCGGCCGTTCATCTCATCGTCGAGGAGCACGTTGCTTGCTTTGATGTCTCGGTGGATGACGACTTTCTCCCACTCTTCATGGAGGTAGAGCAATCCCGACGCGATATCTTTGATGATCCGAAACCTCTGAGGCCAAGTTAGAACAGGCCTGTCTTGTGGACTATACAGGTATTTGTCGAGGCTCCCGCTGGACATATGTTCATATACTAGGAGGAGCTCGCCTTTTCTCCGGCAATAACCAAGTAGCCGGACAAGGTTAGGGTGTTGCAAGCGCCCTATGCTAACAATCTCAGCGATGAATTCCTTCATACCCTGCTTCGAATTGTGCGATACCTTCTTGACAGCAATCTCCAATTTAGACACCGGAAGAACTCCCTTGTACACTCTTCCAAACCCTCCTACCCCAAGTAGCTGCTTGCTCTTGAATCCTTCAGTGGCGTAGAACAAATCCTTGTATGAGAACCTGTGCGGCCCAAACTCGACCTCCCAATCTTCCCTCAGCTCGGTATACCTTAATCGCCTCCGGACGAGTAGAACCACGACGGTGCCCACAGCGAGGATGAACGTGGCTGTGGCTATTGGTAGGATGATCTCCAATATCTTGGATCGAGGCTTGGGGAACTCTCGTGGTAGCTTGGGCAACTTGGCCATGTCGATGGCCGGAGCAGGTCCATTCATGCTGAAACTCCATCCGAGGACATAGTGTCGTGAGCTGACTAAGCCTGTCGCTGATGAGAATCCGACGTATGCGACGTCTGTGATCACCGTGGAGAGGTCGTATGTGGCAGAGAGCAGTGGCCTGACAGGTTTGGCCATTTTGAGGGGTGCCAAGGTCACGTTGATCTGCTTGGCCTCTCCGTCGTAATCCACCCACACTTGCATAGCTTCATGGCTAATGAGCGTCAAGTTGCGGAAGTTACCGTTCTCGTCGTCGTGGTAGCCCGCAGTGCTAGATTGCAACGAGATGAGGCTGTTGATGTCGATTCCAACGTGGTTGTCGTTGATGTCGTTGAACTCATTGTTCTGCATGGTGTCGAGCTCGACTGCGAAGATGCGGTTGGTCGTGTTGCCGTTGTTCGTCCTGTTGAGGAGGCCCAAGTACTGGGCTGCCATCGCGGTCGAGAAATCTTTGCTCGGGCCGACGAAGAACACGATCCCGTTGGCGCTCACGTCGGGGTACGCGGAGAGGATGCCGAACACGAAGGAGACGGAGAAGGACTGCACGGCGTTGCCGCCGGGCGTCTTGCGGAAGCGCAACGGAGCTGGATACACGGCGTGGCCTTTGAGCCGGAGGCTGCCGTTGGTGAGCTCGAGCAGGCCGCTTGGCGTGATGGAGGCTGCGCCGTCGATGATGAGGTTGCTGCCGGTGAAACCGGTGTAGACGAATTGGTCATCACCGTCGCCGCCACTGTTGGAGGCTGCATGGCTGGCTCCTATGAGCACAAGGCACATCACAAGTGCGAGCTCCATGTCAGGCATGCGCATGATCACTCTGTGTTTGGTAGGTAGTGGCTTAATTAATAGGCTTTTTTGCAGTTCCACAGAGCTCGTACACTATGCTCATCGGTTTATGATCTGCAGAGGATTGGCGCAAGTTTCGGCAAAAGATTCTTTCTTGTCTTCGTCGGAATGCTTGGGCGTGCTCCTCCAGCTTGTATATTTCTCGCATGTCGTTATCGTGAAGTATGGATCAACAGAAGAGATAATCGATACCGAAAGTAAGATATATTCATCCATGTCCCCGAGAATCCAATCCCTCCATTTACAAATATATATGGCTTTGAACATTGGCATGAATGTTTTTTTTGAACATTGGCAGAAATCAATTTTTTGAACCATTATCAGTCTAGAATCAGAGACACACGTCTCAAAGCTAATCCAAAGGCCAAGAAAACCAACTCAGAGTAAACAAAAATCAGGCAACATACAAATAGGAAACCCCTTAAAACTTTGGGTTAGGAGCAACTAATTCACTGTCCAAGTTACAAGAAAAAAAGCAGATTGGTTACACATGTCAATACTAAGACCAGAAGTTAAGATGGCGTAGGACTCGAATGTGAACAGTCTCCTTGGCGTCTTTGACGGGGGTATGAATAATAGCCTGTCCCAGTCTGCCTGGGGTATTAAACGGAAGTTAGTAGGATGCCGTGCTCATCAATTTCTGTCCCAATCTGCCTAGGTATTAACTATTAAGCACAAGTTAGTACGATGTCGTGCTTACCAAGTTAGTACGATGTCGTGCTTACCAATTTCTTCCCTTAAATCTGTCCCAGTTCCAGTGAATGTCGGCAGAATTTAACCACGATGACTCGTTGGCGATCTAAAAAGCAAAAGAGAAAAAACAGTACGAGCCAATTGAAGCCTGCAAACACTTTGGCCCAATCAACGTGGCTGTTTTGCCGGCCCGGCAAAAAAAACGTATGTGGGCTGTTGGGATGGGGCAAGAAACAGAAAGCGAACTGGGAGTTTTTCAGTTCATGCAGAGCTGCTATTGTCGGATTTGCTGCACTCTACTAATTTCTTTACTACTATAAAAATATGAGTTGGTGGTCGTCGGTTTGTTCTCCCTCCTCTTTTCTCAGTCGTCTAGATTTACATGTAGGTAGTTCTTTCGCTCTTCATAGAAAAGGTCAGGCCGACACGTGGGCCGCGCTCCTCCTCTTCTCTTCCCCACATCCTCTATCTCCTGCAACCACTCTACCTCCCGCAACCGCCGCCTCCTTCTCTCCCCCGAACCCTCGTGCCGCGCCTCATCCTCCTCCTCAGTGCCGCCACCAATTCCTTCTCTGTGCAGCAGTGTCTGGTCGTAATCCCCTAACCTCCCCCAACAGCGTCGCCGCCTCCCTAGCGCATTTGCCCGCCACCTCCTCTCCCCATCTGCCCGCCACCGCCTCCCCACCTCCACCTCCCGCAACTGCTGCCTTCTCCCGCGAACCCTCGTTTCATGCCTCTTCCTCCTCCTCGGCGCCGCCACCAATTCTTTCCCCGCGCAGCAGCGTCTGGTTACAGTCCCCCAACTTTCCCTAGGGCGCCGCCACCAATTCCATCTCCCATCGCCTCTCCAACCAGCGGTACAATGCTCGGCGATAGCGGTCGGTAGATCGGAGAGAATGACGCTCGGCGACAGCAGCCGGTGGATCAAAGAGAACAGCACTCGACGATGGCGGCGGCAGCTTTCTCTTACTACGCCCACCCACATGGCTCTCCCCCCGCCGCCCAATGGTCGCTCGCCCGGTGAGCCTCTCTACCTCCTCCTGCTCTTTGCTCAGAGTCTATCGCGCTGTCTAGCGATTTTGGTCTCCCAAGATGGTCGTCAAAGTCGGTGCTATGGTCGAATGGGGTCGTGGTCGAGGGTCTATGGCCAAAGTCAAGGGGCCGTGGTTGAAGTCGAAACTGTGGTTGAAGGGGGCCGTGGCCGAAGTCAAAGATTCATGGTCAAAGTCAAAGCCATTGTCGAAGGGGCGGTGGTCGAAGTCGAAGGGTCATGGTCGAAGTTAGGCCATGGTCGAAATTGAAGGGCCGTGGTCAAAGTCCAAGCTGTGGTCAAAGGGGACAGTGGTCGAAGTCGAATGACTGTGGACGAAGTCAGTCCGCGGTCGAAGTCAAAGAGTTGTGGTCGATGTCAGGCCATGGTCGAAGTCCAAACCGTGGTCGAAGGGGGCAGTGGTCGAAGTCAAAGGGCCGTGGATGAAGTTGGTCCACGGTCGAAGTTGAAGGGCCGTGGTCAAAGTAGAAGGATCGTGATCGAAGTCCAAGCCGTGATCGAAGGGGCAGTGGTTGAAGTCGAAGGGTTGTGGACGAAGTCGGTCCGTGGTCGAAGTCGAAGGGCCATGGTGGACGCGGGGCCGTGGTCGAAGGGGGGCATGGTCAACGTCAGGGCTTTGGTCAAAGGGGGCTGTGGTTGAGGGGTCGTGGCTAAAGTCGAAGATCCGTGGTCAAAGTCGATGCCGTGGTTGAAGAGGGTGGTGGTCGAAGGGGGAAGTGGTCGACGTCGAAGGGATGTGGTCATCAAAGGGGGACAGTGGTCGAAGTCGAAGCTGTGGTCAATTGTAACACCCAGAAATTAAGAATAATATTAAAAAAAAGAGAGACCAAAACCCACCAAACCCTAACTAATCCCAGCCTTAAATAGTGGATCTTATTTCCTTCATCCCTTCACGCCGTTCTTCCTTCCCCAGGTAACTCCATCTACCTATTCTCTCTCCTGCGTCTATCCTCTCTCTCCCAAACTCCCTCTCTCTTCCGCATGGTGCATGGGGGCTGCATGGCTGCTTGGCGCGGCGGAGGCGCTCTGGGCGGCGCGCGGCGGCTGGCCGGCCGGCGGCCGGCGGCGGCTGCCGCCGCGCGCGCGCCGGTCAGGCGCAGGATGGCCATGGCGGCTCGGCGGCGGCCGGCCGCAGCGGCGCCGGCGATGGCGAGCCGGCAGGCGGCAAGCGCGGCGCGGCTCGCCTGCAGCCGCTCGCGCTTGTCTGTCGCGTGCGTGCGCGCGCGCATCGCGCGGCCGCATGGCGGTGGTCGTGGCGGCGGGCGACCGGCCGTGAGCCGAGGTGGCGCAGCGGCGGTGGCATGCACGCCGCCGCATGCGCCCACGCCCACGCCGCGCGCCGCTAGGCGGCGGCAATGCGGCTTGCTCGGCAGCGCGCGTGGCGCCGCGCCGCGCGATGGAAGAGTTGCCGTTAAGCGCGCCAAGCGCGTGTTCGCACGGCCGAACCGCCGTTTTCACTTTAGTCGTTATTCCTTGTCGCTCCTAATCAAGTCATCGTATCTTATCGTGTTTCCAAGTTATCATGTAGGTTCTCACACAGCGTTGAGGAGCAATGGCGCTTGCATCTCTCGGTTCCATCGGGTAGCGTGTCCGTCGAGCGTTCTCAAGGCAAGTACCTCGCGTCAGAACGCTTTCTTTGCACGATTGTATCATATAATTACCGTTGCCTTAGTATGATTTCCGATCATTGCGCTTTATAAATTGTCTGTGGTAGTTGTTGTAGCTTTAGTAATTTCGAATATGATAAACTAGTAGTAATGAATACGAACTAATATAATGTAACCATAGAATCCATGTGTGATTAGGGATGTAAATAATCGTTTAAATGATAATTAGGGTTGCGCGATTCATGCTCAAATATAAGGTTAATCACTAGAAATCTTTAACATTGGCCGTTATTTATATGTGTCCTGCAATGATGAGCTTTAATTGTTGATTATTATTTGTGAACTGTTGTTGATTTAGTTATTATACATTAACTTGACTAATGACCAATTATCACTTAATAAAATGGTTTGTTTGACAACCCTTGTATGACTCGTTAGGAACCTCCTTATCGATGCATCATGTTTCCAACATCATGAATCACCAACCTTGTCTCTAGTCTCATCGTATCAAACCTTCACTCTCATAACTATATCTTAATTCAATTACAACTCTCTAATCATATCATGGATAAGTTGCTAAATAATAAATTAAGGGTTATCACGTCGGGACTACCCACATATAGGGGTCTTTTCCACCCAACTGGTAACGTACGGGGGGCCGTACATTCTCGTTACATAGGATATTACACCCGTCTGTGATTATATACAATCGAGGACAAGGTTGTGCACAGCTATTCTCGTATAACCGGGTATGTGGGATGAGGTCGCCGGCACCCGTGCTATAACTTACTATAACTTGTCACATAACAAATATCTTTAATACATGGTTCTCATAATATCCGTCTTTCACTTATGACAGTATTTCCGATATCAGTTGTCCATTGCTTACTTGTCATGCTTACTCTTTATTTCATATGGTTGCATTACCTGTTTTACTCTCGTGTTGCGACTGTTGTTGGGTACTTGCTGAGATTTCCAAATCTCACGCTTGCTCTTTCCCTCTCAGGTAAAAGGCCAGTGGATTGATAGCAGCATGCATGGGTGGGAGCACTTGAATTTTAGCATTGTGGCTTGTCACAAATTTTGCCATTTATTTTAATTGTCATTTGATTAGAAGTGGACCGGTCCCATATTTCAAACATTATTGCAACTTCCGTTGATTGCCTAATAAAGTACTTTAACGGTTTTAATTGGTGTATGGATTTCTATTATTGTCTTTTATTATTACTTTTACTTCTTGGCGATGACGTTCCATAGTAGTATTCCACCTTGGCTATATGTGGGGTGCTACATCAAGTATCAGAGCTCAGGCTGTAGTTTCTGGAAAAAATCTATTTTAATAAATGAAAATGGCACGTGCACAGGGCTTCGGGTTAACTTACTCATGCATGCATGTCTAGTCACTGGCATATTACTTGATTCAGGATTCCATTGTTACTCTCACTCATCATTATACCCTGCTTGTTTCAATTCTCCTTCAATGCAACAGTATGCCTCCGCCGGCGTGCGATCGCGCGCGCGGAGTACGTGGATCGGTGCGCGACGCGACCGCGAATCGGATGATCAGGATCAGACCAATTCACCAGCTCACTCTGCTTCGGATGCTCCCACTTTACCTCCTCCGGTGGTTCCTACCCCAAACATTCCTTCTTCATCGACGCAGCGCCTTCTCGAGTGAGGTGCAGCGGCTTTCGGCTCAGTGCGAGCTGGTCACATTGTTGCAAACCACTCTTCCGTGTTGATTGCCAATCAGGCCGCGACGACTCAAGCGACGGCAGCCGCTGCTGCGCCCGCTCAGGTGCCACCCCCTCCTGCTCCTCGCATGACAATGAGAGAGTGGCAGCGCTTGGGGTTGCGGACCTTCAGTGGTTCGGGGCCAGTGGAGGCTGATGATTGGCTTCGCTACATGAACAAGAAATTCGACACCATGGAACTCACAACCCAGGAGAAGGTGTTGTTCGCCTCTCAGCAACTGATGGGAGAGGCGGATTTGTGGTGGGCCGAGGTACGTCGCTCTCGCGGGCCTCAGGCAGGGCCACCTACCTGGGAGGATTTCTCTACAGCTTTTGCCGCAGAGTACTACCCTTTTGCCCTAACTAGGGCGAAGGACTTTGAGCTTGACTCCTTGCGGCAGACGGAAGGTCAACTGGTGGAGTAGTACGAGAAGGCATTTCGGGAGATTTGTCGTTTCCTTCCTGAGGTGAATGCTAATGAGCAGAAGAAGGCATGGCGGTTCATTGGAGGCCTTCGAGAGGAGATTCGTCATGTCCTAGCTGCTATGGACATACGCACCTACCGGGATGCAGTGGACCGCGCCCGGCAGATGGAGGTCCAGCTTCGTCAGACTGCGGCCCAGAAGGCTGCCAACTCTGACAAGAAAAGGTTTACTTGTCCTTCAATTCAATCTTCCATTTATCTAAATTCCTTATTCATCCAAGATTCCTTAAGTCATTTGCTTGTGTAGGCTCTATTCTTCTGAGCCACGGCGTGAGTCCGGTTCTTGGGATTCCAAGAAGACTCGTTCAAATGGGAAGCGCCAGCGGTCTTCCTCTCCTTGTCGCCCCAAGGGCGGGAGCAACTCAGGAGCTAGGGGAAACTTTGGTAAGAAGCTGGTGTGTTACCGCTGTGGCGAAGAGCACAAGGGCAGTGACTGTGGCTATGCTGGCAAGTGCCATATTTGTGGGATTCAGGGACACAAGTCTATTGTGTGCTCTCAGAACCCTAATTCCATTCTTCCGCCTGGCTTGATCAAGAAGCGCAAGGCTCCAGCTGGCACAGTGAACCAACTGGCTTTCTCACCTGCTGATCATCAGAGAGCAGGTAAGTCATCTGAATGTTTCATGTTTCCACCAGATATTTCCTTTCTTGTGTAGCCTCATTTGTTGTCCACTTCCAGTTGTTCTAGCCCCGACTGCTACTCCCATCGCTACTGCACCTGACGGTATTGATGCGCGTCTCTACGCACTACCGACTCAGGAGTCGCACCGCCGTTCCGATGTTGTCCACGGTAACCTCTCATTTCCTTCACATTTGCTTCAGATGATATTTACCTATTCACTTAGCTTGTTTTCACACTTGCCTACTCTGTTAGGTATGGTTACATTGCACTCATATCCTGCTCTTGCATTATTTGATTCTGGGGCTAGTTTTTCCTTCCTGGCATCTCGCTTTATTCAGCAGCATTCAATCCCAGTTAGTTCGTTGGAGCTTCCGGTGTTGGTGTCTACCGCTAATGGACCTCTCTCTAGCAACTTAGCTTGTCTCAATGTGGCTCTGGAAATTGAAGGTCATGCTTTTGGCATTGATGCGGTGGTTGCGCCAATTCACCCCTTTGACCTAATTGTGGGCATGGATTGGTTATCACGTCATCATGCTATTATTCATTGTTTTGACCGCAAGGTTATTCTTTTCCAAGATGATAGCGAAATTGTTTATCAGGGCAAGGAGCGTTACCTCAGTCTCTTATTCTTGGCCTCTTACTTTGGTCGCCGTGAAATGGCCAAGTCCGGGTGTCTTTTTGCCATGCTTGAGAAGCCTGCATCCGGATCTTTACCAGAAGATATGCCCATTGTTCAGGAGTTTCTTGATGTCTTTCCGGCCGAACTTCCAGGCCTTCCTCCGCATGTGGTGGTTGAGTGTGCTATTGATGTTATTCCGGGCACCACACCTATTGCCAAGGCTCCCTACCGTCTGTCGCGCACTGAGCTAGAGGAGTTGAAGCGACAATTGGATGATCTTCAGAGTAAGGGTTTCATCAGGCGTAGTACCTCAGAGTGGGCTTCTCCGATCACTTTTGTGGAGAAGAAGGACAAGAGTCTGCGCATGTGTATTGATTACCGCGCTCTGAATGCAGTGACCATCAAGAACCGGTATCCCTTGCCTCGTATTGACGACCTTTTCGATCAGCTGAAGGGAGCTAAGTTCTTTTCCAAGATAGATCTGCAGTTCGGTTACCATCAAGTGCGGATCAAGGCTTCTGATATTCCCAAGACGGCCTTTCGCACTCGGTATGGTCTCTTCGAGTTTTTGGTGATGCCATTTGGTTTAACCAATGCTCCAGCAGTGTTCATGGATCTGATGCACCGGGTATTTCATGAGTATTTGGATCAGTTTGTTATTATCTTTATTGATGACATATTGATCTATTCCCGTACCACGGAGGAGCATGAGCACCACCTTCGGATTATTCTAGACCTTCTTCGGAAGCATCAGCTTTTTGCTAAACTGAAGAAGTGTGCTTTCTGGCTTTCCTCTGTCAGTTTCCTTGGGCATGTCATTAGCGGTAAGGGGCTTTCTGTGGACCCTTCCAAGATTGCAGCAGTGGTGGACTGGCCGAGACCCAGTAACGTGGCGGAGATTCGCAGTTTTCTGGGGTTGGCCGGGTATTACCGGCGCTTTGTTGAGGGATTTTCTTCCATCGCCAAGCCTTTGACCAAATTGACTCAAAAGGGGGAGCGGTTCCTTTGGACGGAGGATTGTGAGACCAGTTTCCAGACCTTGAAGGAGCGTCTCATCACCGCTCCTATTCTTGCCTTGCCCGAGGAAGGGAAGAAGTTCACTGTTTACTGTGATGCCTCTCGGTTGGGATTGGGCTGCGTCCTTATGCAAGAGGACAAGGTGATAGCTTATGCGTCTCATCAGCTTAAGAAGCATGAGCTTAATTATCCCACTCATGATTTGGAGCTGGGGGCAGTGGTTTTCGCCCTCAAGATTTGGCGTCATTATCTTTATGGGGAGAAGTGCGACATCTTCACAGATCATAAGAGTTTGAAGTACTTTCTCACCCAGAAAGAATTAAATTTGAGGCAGCGTCGTTGGCTGGAATTAATCAAGGATTATGACCTCACCATTCATTATCATCCAGGCAAGGCAAATGTGGTGGCAGATGCTCTTAGCAGAAAGCGAAGTGATGGTGTACCCGTTCCTACTTCAGTTCAAGAGGAGTTGGAGGACCTCCAGACCACACTTTGCTTGGCCTTTTCGGCCTTGTCAGTGAGCTCATCTCCTTTGTTTGATGCTGTGCTTGAGGCCCAGGCTGCAGGGTCGGAGATCCGACATGTTCGCGGGGAGGTGATTCGAGCAAAACCCCATGGGCCAGACTTTACCACGGATGATAGAGGACTTTTGCGATTCCGAAACCGCATTTGGGTGCCTTCTGATTCATCCTTGAAGAGGGACATCCTTTGTGAGGCTCATAAAACTCCTTATTCCTTTCACCCTGGTGAGACTAAAATGTTTAAAGATCTCCAGCGGCAATTTTGGTGGCCAGGGATGAAGAAAGATATAGCCAAGTTTGTGTCTCAATGTGCGGTGTGCCAACAAGTAAAAGCAGAGCACCGTAGTCCTGCTGGTCTTCTGCAGCCTTTGGAAATCCCCCAATGGAAATGGGAGGACATTGCTATGGACTTTGTGGTTGGACTTCCTAAGTCGCCTCGTCGAATGGACTCTATTTGGGTTATTGTAGACCGCCTTTCCAAGTCGGCTCACTTTCTTCCGGTCAAGACTACTTATTCTGCCAGTGATCTTGCTACCATTTTCGTCAAGGAGATTGTCCGCCTTCATGGTGTTCCTAAGACCATTGTTTCAGATCGCGACGCCAAGTTTGTTTCCCATTTCTGGAAGAGCTTGCATCAGAATTTGGGCACTAAACTTAATTTCAGCACTGCCTTTCATCCTCAGACGGACGGTCAATCTGAAAGGACCATTCGTACCTTGGAGAACATGTTGCGCTCCTGCATACTGGTATGGAAGGGCAGCTGGGAAAATCACTTACCTCTAGCGGAGTTCTCCTACAACAACAGTTTTCACTCTAGTATCGGGATGGTTCCTTTTGAGGCACTCTATGGCCGACCTTGTCGCTCTCCTCTTCACTGGGATGAGGTGGGAGAGAAAGAGTTGTTGGGGCCTCAGCAGGTCCGAGATTGGAAGGACCAGATTGATCTCATCAGAAACAATTTGCTTTCCGCTCAGAGTCGCCAGAAAAGTTACGCCGATCGTTCCCGTCGACCGTTGGAGTTTGCGGTGGGCGATCAGGTGCTCTTGAGGGTGTCACCGACTAAGGGAGTGGTCCGGTTCGGTGCAAAAGGAAAGTTGAACCCTCGTTACGTTGGACCATTTCCTATCACAGAGAGAATAGGGAGGCTTGCTTATCGTCTCGAGTTGCCTGCTTCTCTTGCTGGTGTCCATAATGTCTTTCATATCTCCATGTTGAGAAAGTACCTGAATGACCCTGATCAAATTCTGGAGTTGCCCACTTTGGAGGTTTCGGAGGACCTGTCTGTCGTGGCACGGCCGGTCCGGATCTTGGAGCGCTCAGAACGTCAATTGCGGCGTCGAACTCTTTCTTATGTTAAAGTGTTGTGGTCCAATCAGACGGAGCGCGAAGCTACTTGGGAGTTGGAGTCCCAAATGCGCGCAAAGTATCCCGATCTCTTTTCTCCAGGTCTGTTCCCTGTTCTCCTTCTTCTGTTACTCTCAATTCTTCAAATTAGTTTCTAGAGCAGTCGATTCGAGGCTGAATCTTTTCTAAGGGAGAGTCAACACCTGAAATTAAGAATAATATTAAAAAAGAGAGACCAAAACCCACCAAACCCTAACTAATCCCACCTTAAATAGTGGATCTTATTTCCTTCATCCCTTCACGCCGTTCTTCTTTCCCGGTAACTCCATCTACCTATTCTCTCTCCTGCGTCTATCCTCTCTCCCAAACTCCTCTCTCTTCCGCATGGTGCATGGGGCTGCATGGTCGCTTGGGCGGCGGCGAGGCGGCTACGGCGGCGGCGCGCGGCCGTCGGCCGGCGGCGGCGGCGCTGCCGTCGCGTCGCTCAGCTGCGCGAGGATGGCCATGGCGGCTCGGCGGCGCCCGGCTCGCAGCGGCGCCGGCGATGGCTCGCCGGCAGCGGCAGCGGCCGGCGGCTCGCAGACACCGCCCGCGCTTGTCTGTCGCGCGCGTCGCGCGCGCGCATCGCGCGCGCCGCATGGCGGTGGCCGTGGCGGCGGGCGACCGGCCGGTGAGCCGGGTGGCGCAGCGGCGGTGGCATGCACGCCGCCGCATGCGCCACACGCCCACGCGCGCCGCTTAAGCGGCGGCAATGCGGCTTGCTCGGCGCGCGCGGTGGCGCGCCGCCGCGATGGAAGAGTTGCCGTTAGCGCGCCAAACGCGTGTTCGCACGCCGAACCGCTTTCACTTTAGTCGTTATTCCTTGTCGCTCCTAATCAAGTCATCGTATCTTATCGTGTTTCCAAGTTATCATGTAGGTTCTCACACAGCTGTTGAGGGAGCAGCGGGGCAGTTGCATCTCTCGGTTCCATCGGGTAGCGTGTCCGTCGAGCGTTCTCAAGGCAAGTACCTCGCGGCCGTAACCGTTTCTTTGCACGATTGTATCATATAATTACCTGTTGCCTTAGTATGATTTCCGATCATTGCGCTTTATAAATTGTCTGTGGTAGTTGTTGTAGCTTTAGTAATTTCTGAATATGATAAACTAGTAGTAATGAATACTGTAACTAATATAATGTAACCATAGAATCCATGTGTGATTAGGGATGTAAATAATCGTTTAAATGATAATTAGGGTTGCGCCGATTCATGCTCAAATATAAGGTTAATCACTAGAAATCTTTAACATTGGCCGGTTATTTATATGTGTCCTGCAACAGTGAGCTTTAATTGTTGATTATTATTTGTGAACTGTTGTTGATTTAGTTATTATACATTAACTTGACTAATGACCAATTATCACTTAATAAAATGGTTTGTTTGACAACCCTTGTATGACTCTGGTTAGGAACCTCCTTATCGACAGATCATGTTTCCAACATCATGAATCACCAACCTTGTCTCTAGTCTCATCGTATCAAACCTTCACTCTCATAACTATATCTTAATTCAATTACAACTCTCTAATCATATCATGGATAAGTTGCTAAATAATAAATTAAGGGTTATCACGTCGGGACTACCCACATATAGGGGTCTTTTCCACCCAACCTGGTAACGTACGGGGGGCCGTACATTCTCGTTACACAGGATATTACACCCCGTCTGCGGTTATACAGTCGAGGACAAGGTTGTGCCTGGCTATTCTCGTATAACCGGGTATGTGGGATGAGGTCGCCGGCACCCGTGCTATAACTTACTATAACTTGTCACATAACAAATATCTTTAATACATGGTTCTCATAATATCCGTCTTTCACTTATGACAGTATTTCCGATATCAGTTGTCCATTGCTTACTTGTCATGCTTACTCTTTATTTCATATGGTTGCATTACCTGTTTTACTCTCGTGTTGCGACTGTTGTTGGGTACTTGCTGAGATTTCCAAATCTCACGCTTGCTCTTTCCCTCTCAGGTAAAAGGCCAGTGGATTGATAGCAGCATGCATGGGTGGGAGCACTTGAATTTCAGCACTGTGGCTTGTCACAAATTTTGCCATTTATTTTAATTGTCATTTGGTTAGAAGTGGACCGGTCCCATATTTCAAACATTATTGCAACTTCCGTTGATTGCCTAATAAAGTACTTTAACGGTTTTAATTGGTGTATGGATTTCTATTATTGTCTTTTATTATTACTTTTACTTCTTGGCGATGACGTTCCATAGTAGTATTCCACCTTGGCTATATGTGGGGTGCTACATCAATGTTGAAGGGCCATGATCGAAGGGGGCAGTGGTCGACGTCGTAGGGCCATGGTCGAAGGGGACAATAGTCGAAGGGGACGGTGGTCAAAGGGGGAAGGGGAAGTGGTCGACATCGAAGGGTCGTGGTCGTTGAAGTGTTGTGGTCGAAGTGGACAGTGGTCGAAGGGGGCAGTGGTCGAAGTCGAAAATCCATGATCGAAGTCGAAGATCCATAGTCAAAGTCGAAGTTGTGATCGAAGGGGGCCATGATCAAAAGGAGAAGTGGTCAACGTTGAAGGCCCATGGTCGAAGGGGGCGGTGGTCGACGTCGAAGGACCGTGATCGTTGGAGGGCCGTGGTCGAAGGGGGCCGTGGTCGAAGGGGACAGTGGTCAAGGGGGCAGTGGTCGAAGTCGAAGATCCGTGCTCAAAGATGAAAATCCTTAGTTGAAGTCGAAGCCGTGGTCGAAGGGGGAAGTGGTCGGCGTTGAAGGGCCATGGTCGAAGGGGGCAGTGGTCGAGGGGGCTGTGGTCGAAGTTGAAGGGGGTCACAAGTTCGACAGCAAGACCCACAAGGTCTCGTACTCTCCATGGATTATAACATGCTTTTGACCACGAGGTGTGATCGATGGCTTCCGATTTACGACCATGAGTGCTGGTCGATGTGTTCCGACTTACGACCACAAGGTGTGGTCGATGTATTCCGACTTACGACCACGAGCGCTGGTCGAAGTTGAAGATCCGTGGTCAAAGTTGAAGGCATGGTCGAAGGGGACAGTGGTTGAAGGGCTAGTGGTCGAAGTCGAAGGGGGCAATGGTTGAAGTTGAAGGGGACAGTGATCGAAGTCAGGGCCATGGTCAAAGTCAAAACTATGGTCGAAGTTGACGCTGTGGTTGAAGTCGGGGCTGTGGTCGAAGGAGGCTGTAGTCAACGTCGAAGGGTAATGGTCGAAGTCGGGACCGAGTAGGCTGGTGCCGGTAGTCAGGTGATAGGGCATAAGCGTACTAGAGACCTGCCAATGTACAATAACTAGCAATGGTCGACCGCTCCCAACCTATGATCACGCGCGATGGTCGACAGCTTCTAACTTACGATTACAAGGTGTGATCGACGGCTTCTAATTTACAACCATGAGCACTAATCGATGTGTTTCAACTTATGACCACGAGGTGTGGTTGATGTCTTTTGACTTACGACCACGACCGCTGGTTGATGTGTTCCAACTTACGACCACAAGGTATCCTCGATGACTTCTGACTTACGACCATGAATAATGGTCATTGGCTTCTGATGTACGACCATGAGTCATTGTCGAAGGCTCCCAATTTAAGACCATGATCGATCTTCGACCGCTGCCAACTTGCAACCACCAGCGATGGTCGACCGCTCCCGCCCTATGATCATGTGCGATGGTCGACGGCCTCTGACTTACGATGACGAGGTGTGCTTGAGGGTTCCCGACCTACGACCACAAGGTGTTGTTGATGTCTTCCGACTTATGACCACAAGGTGTAATTGACGGCTTTCGACTTACTTGACGGATTTTAAAACTTTTAGAACATGTTTGTATGCATATTCTAAAATTTTTTACCACCCATGAGTTTTTAAAACATATAGTATGATAAATTTTAAAAATCCGTAGCAACGTATAGGCATTCAACTAGTTTGACATGAATCTGAAAGTGTTGTGGGGGTGGCCCAACCCCAAACGATTAGATCATGCGGCAGGCCTAATAGCTAGGGGTGGCAACGAGCCGAGCCAAGCCTGGCTCGGCTCGGCTCGTGAAAGCTTGGTGGAATGGAGGCTCGGTTTGGCTCGGCTTGGTTAGGATATCAAGCTTTTTTGTGGGCTCGGTTCGGCTCGTGGTGCGGCTCGAGCCAGCTCGCGAGGGCTCCCGAGCCAGCAACAATCCATAGTCAAAATTCAACCATTTTGTGAATTGTATGGTATTAGTCTCAACAGCATTAGGAATAAATTCTATAACAATCTACATAATTGCAGCTCAACCGCTCAAGCAAAATGCACTCAAACTGATGATGTTTGGTATACAAACCACAACATATTGCAATAGCAAACTCAAAAGTACTCGCAAGATTAAGAACATCCGATTGCCACAAAGAATCCTCACCTAGCACGCGGTACTTGGCGCGGGTAGCCTCGTCGGCGGCGTGCCAAGTCTCGACGGCGCCGCCCCGACAATCCGCTCGGCCGCCACCTCCAGCCACGACGGATCGATGGCTACCCACTCGGCGGCTAGAGCTCCTCACCCGCTCCTCCGCGCGCCCGCCGCTTCTACCCCTCAAGACGGCCTGCGAACGCGCGTTCGACGGCGTCCTCGAATCGCCAGCTACGGCGGCGGCTCATCGGATGAGAGCGGGATCCCGCCCTCGACCGCGCGCGCGCGGCCGTCGAGGCTCGCGAAGAGGCCCGCGCGGTGGCGTCGGTCGGGCGCGAGGCGGCGAGGTAGGCGGCGGCGGCGAGGTGGGCGGAGGGGCGACGGGGCGGCCGGGGGGAGGGAAGAGAGGAGCTGGAGGGAGTCGAGGCGGCAGCGAGACGGGTCGAGGCGAGGCAGCGGAGGAGGAAGGAGCGGAGGAGGCACGGGGATGGGCAGGAGGGGAAGGGGAGCGCCGCGAGGTCAGCCGCGGCATTTTTTCCGCCGTTTTGGGGGTGGAATGCCAGCGGCGTGGTGAAGCAGAGTGGCGGCTTGGTTGGCTAAGCCTGGGATTGGGAAACTAAGGTTTTATTTTTTAGTTGGGCCTATTGGGCCGAGCCAACCGAGCCGCTCGCGAGCTGGCTCGGGCTCGGCTCGTTTAGATTTTGAGCTTTTTTGCTGGCTCGGCTCGGCTCGTTTCATTCACGAGCCGAGCCAAGCCTCCACGAGCCCGAGCCGAGCCCGAGCTGGCTCACGAGCCCGAGCTTTTTTGCCAGCCCTACTAATAGCATAGGCCTCGTTTTGTAATTATTAAGGGGTAGGATGGGAAATTCCCATTCTACCCCACTCATGTGTATAAGCTCCCAAGAGGGGTATTAGGAGGGCAGATTCACTTATTTTACACACAAGCTCTCTCCTATTATTAGCTCTCTATAGTTTTACCTCCTCCCATAGAGAAAAGGGTACCCTATACCTACTGTTGTGCTCATGCTACAATAGTTGGTGCCGTCCATGGGAACATCGTAAGAAGCTGCATAAAGAAAGGCACTAGAAACCAATGATGACAACCAAGCAAAAGAGAAGCACGGCGGCAATGACCGTTGAAGCAGGATCATGCGGGGATGGAGGTCGAAGGCCCGCCACCCCGTGGCAGCAACGCCCTGGCGCTGCGAGCGGTGAGCGGTCAGCACCGACATGAGGAGTTAGCCTTAACGCTAGTATTGGCACGACCGTCAACCACGATGCCTACGCCGGCACAACTGTCAACCACGACGCTCGCATCAATACTACCATCGGTTGCGATGCCGCGCCAGCACGACCGTCAACCTTGACATGATGTCATCACGACACCAGGGAGTCAGGGCACGATGCCATATCTGGAGATACTTCCAGTGGCTGCCCCATCGCCCCTGCAAAAATGAGGTAGAGTTTCTCATCACCATCATCACGATACCATGGAGTTAGCCTCCATGCGTGACGTAGACCGGCTCCAACCATCAAATCTAGCCGTGCGACATGCTGTGAGGTAGTGTCAAGCTTGTGCGGATGTTGCCTTCGCTGGATTCCGTGTGGACATTGCCTTCGTCGAACTCCGCATGGCCTTCGCCGGACTTCACACAATCTTTGCCGAACTCCACGCGGATGTCGTCTCCACTGGACTTCATGCGGCTTTCACCGGACTCTGCACAATCTTCACCGAACTCCGTATGGACATCACCTTCACCGGACCTCGCATGGACGTTGCCTTTGCTGGACTTCGGGCGACCTTCACTGGACTCTGCATGGTCTTTGCCGGACTTCGCCTGATCTCCACCGGACTCCACGCGGACGTCGCCTCCACTACACTTTGTGCGGCCTTCACTGAACTCTGCACAACCTTCACTGGACTCTGCATGGTCTTCACTGGCCTTCGCCCGATCTCCACCGGACTTTGCGTGATGTCGCCTCCGTAGGACTTCACGCGACCTTCACTAGACTCCGCATGGCCTTCGCCGAACTTCACATGATCGTCGTCAGACTCCATGCAGATGTCGTCCCTGCCAGGTTCATGTGGCTTTCATCGGACTCCACACGATCTTCACCGGACTCCGTGTGGACGTCACCTTCATCGGACCCCGCGTGGATGTCGCCTCCGCCAAACTTCGCATGACCTTCACCAGACTCCGCATGGTCTTCGCCGGACTTCGCTCGATCTCTGCCGAACTCCGCGCGGACATTGCCTCTACCGGACTTCACACGGCCTTCACCGGACTCTGTGTGACCTTCACCAGACTCCGCCTGGTCTTCTTTGGCCTTCGCTAGATCTCCACTGGACTTTGCGTGACCTTCACGGGACTCTGCATGGTCTTCACCGAACTTCGCACAATCTCCGTCGAACTCCGCGCGGCTTTCACCAGACTTCGCACGATCTTCACCAGACTTTGCATGGACATCGCCTTCACTGGACCCCACGTGGACGTCACCTCTGCCGGACTTCGCGCGACCTTCCCCGAACTCCACATGGCCTTCACCGGACTTCGGCCGATCTCCACCAGACTCCACACAAACGCCGCCTCCGCTGGACTTTGCGCGGCTCTCACTGGACTCCACATGACCTTCACCGGACTCCGCATGGTCTTTGCCGGACTTCCGCATGCTAACTCTGCAAATACAGTAATAGGTTCTGCACATGATGGTGGCTCATCAGGTTCCACAGGTGTTGGTGGCTTGTCAGGTTTTGCAGGTGATGAACAGAGCCTTCAAGCTACTATGTAATATCATCCTATGCAGACATGGCTGAGAGATAATGTGCACAAGTCCAAGCAATATACAGATAGTACAATAAGTATCCACTTAATACTTGAGCTTTTCTTACTAAGCCTCTATCTCATGTTCAAGCTCTGACAGAGCCATGCTAGAAGGATGCTATGGATATTGAGTTCAAAGCATGACAAAAGAATTCAACATGGCGTCTTGTACCATATCAGCAGGGTCAGAATATTGTAGACTTTAAGTGGGTATTTAAGGTGAAACAAAAACCATATGGTTCCATTGACTACTACAAAGCACGACTCATGGCCAAGGGTTTCAGTCAATGGCATGGCATCGACTACCTTGACACGTTCAGCTCAGTTGTCAAACCGACAAGAGTGTGAATTGTTCTTTCCATTGCCATTGCTAGGGGGTGGAGTTTGAGGCAAATAGACGTGGACAATGCTCTCTTGCATGAAAAATTGGAAGAGGAAGTGTACATGCATCATCCTCCTGATTTTGAAGATTCACACAATCCAGGTTATGTGTGCAAATTGCATATAGCACTTTATGGTCTGAAACAAGCACCAAGAGCCTAGTACACCAGGTTAAGTACAAAGTTATAAACTCTTGGTTTTATTCCCTTAAAGTTAGATACATCTCTTTTTGTATTCAGTTAGTCAAGAGTTGTTATATACATGCTTGTAGATAATATCATCATAGCTAGCTCATCAACAGAAGCTATGACAAGATTGGTACATAAACTAGCTGATGACTTTGCTATTAAGGACTTCAGAAATCTGAGCTATTTTCTTGGTGCATAAGTACACAAGGTTCAAAAGGGAATTGTGCTGACACAATGCAAGTACATCTCAGACTTGCTGACTCAAGTCAACATGAAGAACTATAAGCCAGTGTCGACGTCCATGTCGAGTTCAGAGAAGCTATCAAAGTCCCTTGGAGAGCAGTTGTCTAAGTCTGAAGTTTTTTTGTACAAAAGCAGAGTAGGAGCATTGCAGTACCTAACTCTGACGAGGGCTGACATATCTTTTGCTGTTAACCAAGTGTGTTAGTTTTTACAAGCTTCAGTTTTTACAAGCCCCTACAGATGTTCATTGGGCAGCTGTAAAGTGTATACTTCGCTATGTTAAGGGAACTTGCAACAGAGGACTTCTTGTTCAAAGAACAAATTCCTTTCTTTTGTTAGTCTTTTCAGATGCAGATTGGGCGGGATGCCCAGACGACCAATGCTCAACCAATGGTTTTTTAGTATTTCTTGGGCCAAATTTGGTTTCCTAGAGCTCAAGAAAATAGCCTACCATAGCTCAATCAAATACTGAAGCAGAATATAAGTCGTTGACTAATGCAACAACTGAGGTGATTTCGCTATGGTCGCTACTCAAAGAATTATGAGTGTTTCAGTCAAGACCTCTAGTTCTATGATATGACAATCTTGGTGCAACATACTTGACTGCAAATCCAGTTTTCCATGATTGCACAAAGCATATCCAGGTGGACTTTTATTTTGTTAGAGAACGAGTTGAACTAAAGATGCTAGATGTCAGATGCATCAATTCAGCCCATCAGGTTGCAGGTATATTTACCAAGCCGTTAGTAGTCTTTTGAACATTTGTGTCCCAATCTCAATCTAGTAGCCACCAGTTGAGATCGAAGGGGAATGTTAAACAAAGAGATATCTTTTGAGTCGTTGTATAGAGATAGGATGAGATCGCAAGGTTCTTTTGTTTTTCGGTTCCGGCTGCTGTAGATGGTCACATATTGCTGGCGGTTTCTCCTTCCTGTTTTCTTGTTTCTCAATATTTATCTCTTTGTAATCTGGTTGTCACAACCTCCTTGTACAAGTGCTATATAAATCAATCAAACCCCAGAGGGAATCCTTGCGGCAGTACACCCAACTTTTCACCTTTAACATCCTGTACATGTATCTAGTGACCCCACTGACCAAACACTACCTTACACTTACAGGCTTACAGAACTATACTACACAAGATGAAGCTTTTTTTTTTAGATAATGGATAGAAATCCGGCCTCTACAAGATGAAGCTAACTACTAGAGGTTCAAATATCATGAGTCATGACAGCATCAAACACAAAACGAAAGATAACAAATACAAAAAGCAAGCAGTGTGCAGCTTTTTTTCTTCAGCGTACTTCGCTGAAGTTCCTGTGAAAGTTGTTGTGTACTTTGGGTAGCAACCAGCTCAAGACGTTCTCTCAAGCTTCCGAGCCTGCTCCATTCGCCTACATCTTCTGACAGAAAATCCCATGTGGAGATAACATTTGCAGAATATCTATTACTTGCTACATATTTCTAATTTAACTACACGCGCTCACTATATATTCTCCACAGTGCCCAATGAGCTGACAAAATGTGCCAAGGAGAACAGCACATGATAACATCGAACATCGTATGTCATATTATCATCTTCCTCCTGATAGGTCAGATATAGTGCCGATGCTCACCATTGATGATGGAGGATATGACATGATATACGGGTCAAACCCTTTGTTCTTCAGTAGGGTTAGCATGTTGAAGTTCAAGTGTGTCGATGCCAATTCTGGGACTGGTGTGTCTCCGTCAAGGTAGTCCATGACCTGTTGCATGCTTGGCCTTGCATCAGTAGAAGGGTGAGAGCACAGCAGCCCAAGCTTTAGCACAAGGTATGCCTCCTCGATATCATAGTGACCTTGCAACCTTGCATCCACCATCTCAAGGAGCCTTCCGTTGTGCCAATGCTCGAGCACCCAATCGACCAACAAGAACTGATCGCCTTGTGCATCTTCCTTGATAGGCCTTTGCCCACACGTGACCTCAAGAAGGAAGATGCCAAAGGCGAAAACATCTGTAAGAGGTGTCGCTTTGCCTGTGCGTACCAGTTCCGGGGCGAGGTAACCCATGGTGCCAACCATATGTGTGGTTTGTGGATCAGTGCCATGGTCGTACAGCCTCGAGAGGCCGAAGTCGCCAAGCCGTCCGTTCATTTCTTTGTCAAGGAGTATGTTGCTTGCTTTGATGTCCCGGTGAATCACAACCTTGTCCCACTTCTCATGAAGATAGAGCAACCCAGATGCAATGCCTTTGATGATCTGAAATCTCTGAGCCCAATCCAACGTCGGCTTGTTCCCTTCGTAATACAGATATTTATCGAGACTACCATTTGACATGTAGTCATACACCAGAAGAAGCTCACCCTTTCTCCGGCAATAGCCAAGTAACTGGACGAGGTTGCGGTGTCGGATGCGGCCAATGCTGACAACCTCAGCGACGAACTCCTTCATTCCTTGCCTTGACTCGTGAGACACCTTCTTCACAGCGACTTCAGATTTAGATGTCGGAAGCACTCCTTTATACACCCTGCCAAACCCTCCTTCCCCGAGAAGATGATTGTCCTTGAATCCATTGGTAGCATGGAACAGATCCTTATACGAGAACCGATGCGGCCCGAACTCGACCTCCCAATCTTCCTGTAGCTCGGCGTACCTCAGCCGCCTTCGTACGAGTAGAACCGCAACAATGCCCAGAGCAAGGACGAGTGCTGCAGTGGCAATTGGTAGAAGGATTTCCAGGACCTTGGATCGAGGCTTCGGGCCGAGACGAGGTAGCTTCGGCAGCTTGGCGATGTCAATGACTGGAGCAGGTCTGTTCAGACCGAAGCTCCAGCCAAGAATGTAGTGTCGAGAGTTGATTGGGCCGGTCGCAGAGGAAAAGCCGACGTATGCCGGCTCCGTAAGCACGTCAGAGAGATTGTAGGTGGTCGAGACGAGTGGCCTTACTGGTTTCGACATTTCAACAGGAGCTATGGTGACATTGATTTGTGCAACCTCTCCATCATAATCCACCCACGCCTGCATCACGTCACCACTGATAAGGTTCAGGCTCTGGAAGCTTCCATTCTTGACGTCGTGGTAGCCGGCGATGTGTGATTCTACAGAGTGGAGGCCATTGATGTCGACGCCGACGTGGTTGTTGTTGATGTCCTGGAACTCGATGTTCTGCATGGTGTCGAGCTCGGCGGCGAAGATGTGGTTGCTTGCGTTGCCGTTGTTGTCGATGTTGGTGAGGCCCATGTACTGCGCGGCCAGCGCGGTGGTGAAATTCTTGCTCGGCGCGACGACGAAGGCGATGCCGTGGCAGCTCAGGTTGGGGTAGGTGGTGAGGATGCCGAACACGAAGGAGGCCGAGAAGGACTGCACCGTGCCATTGGGAGACCTGCGGAAGCGCAACGGAGCTGGTTGGAAGGCGTGGCCTTTGAGCTGGCTCATGCCGTTGGTCAGCTGAAGGAGGCCGCTGGGAGTGACCGTGGCTGTGCCGTCGAGGGTGAGGTTGGCGTCGGCAAAGCCAGAGAAGACGAACTGGTCATCTCCAGCGCTGAAGGCCACAAGATTGAGGCCATGAAAGAAAAGGATAGGTAGGAGAAAGGAAAAAACCGTCATGTATGGCTGTGTGCCTGTGTGGCGCAGTACTAGTAACTATCCAGCAAGAATGCAAGAATGGAGTATCTCACTGGCCATGCCCGCACATTTGCAGTTGCATTTGCTGTGTTTAATTTTCTGTGGAGGGCGACTGAACTACGCATGACTAGCATAATTGCGTGTTGAAGGCAGTCTCCATTCTGAATTTCCAAGCACATCGTTGTCTGAAAGTTTCCTTGTTGAAGTCGATTTGAGCTTACCAGCCATCGGTTCTCCATTCTGAATTTCCAAGCACATCGTTGTCTGAAAGTTTCCTTGTTGAGGTCCATTTGAGCTTTACCAGACGTCGGTTCTCCATTCTGAATTTCCAAGCACATCGTTGTCTGAAAGTTTCCTTGTTGGGGTCCATTTGAGCTTACCAGCCATCGGTTAGCGACGACATTCTCGTTTTTTTCCTGCCAAGTCGCTTTTATATCGCTGAAAAACAAATTATTCTGTTCATAGCCTAAAAGTTGTGTTGGGCACTTGGGCTCCAATGTCTACAAGTCAAGGAAGGATAAGAACAGCACAATGCGATCATTGATCAATATATGTGATCAATGTGAACAAGCGAGACGAAAACAAGCACAATTTGATCACTGATTGACGTCTGTGAGAAGACTACTAGCAGAGGTAACCAAGTCAAGCAACAGATGATGCAATTGATTTGGTCCAATCAGCATGGGACAAAAATAAACGAGCAGTGCTAATTGCCAACTAACGCATATGTGTGTTGTTTATCTGCTTGGACTGCTTTATTTTAGTTCTTTTAGAGGACTACCTAGTTAATTTCAGTTGAATTGACTGGTAGTTTCATAATCGTGACCTTTTTTTTTAAAGAGAAATAAGCATGACCTAATATACAACGATACATAAACATTGCACCAGTAGCACTTCAGGTACTTTTCACTTGTGCATATATATACCTCGAAATTTATATCCGAAAAAAAATTAAGCAGCTTTTTTGTTTTGAAGTCCTTCCAAAGTTTCAATTATTAATTTGAACCGCACAAAGCTAAACTTATCATCTGTAGTCTTCATATCTAAAATTTTCTCGATCCGTCTTTCATTTCCGGTGACCAGTCATAATCATGTAGAAAGCATCAAATGCCGTGCTTGACTTTAGTTTGCCCGTGGCCAATGCCTTCATTTTCGCTCAATAATTAATCGGCAGCTATCCGGATTCCCACGCAATTCAGTGGCAAGATACACACTGCGTGTCTTTATATATAGTTGTATTTCTCATACAATTATAACATTTTTAATACATATATAATTAATCTGCACTATTATAATTTAGATGTACACTACAATAAAAAATACAGATATTTCTTTTTTTCCTCAATTAATATGGCAATTTTTCCTTGATTAACATGGTAATAATTCTTCCTCTATGAAAGTGAATATTGTGGTATCTTTTATCTTTGATTTAATAATATAATAGATAGATAGATGACTTTGATGTCCTTCGCCTTTAGTCTTATCTTCTAGACAATTATGTGCACGTGTGAAAAAACTACAACCATTTAAATGAAGGCCCTATTCGAAAGTATTATGACTTTTGACTGAAATAGCACTATAGCGGTTGTTAGTTTTTTTAAGGTATTCAATTAAAAAATAAAAAACACGATGGATAATATAAAGGAAAAAGAAAAAAAGAGAAGAAAAAAAATGTTAAGAAGACAACGTGTTCCAAATAACTTTTAGCTTTTGACCTAAGCCATTGTTGTTTGGAATGGGCCCAAAAGCACACCGGTATATACTTCTCATGCTTAATTACACTTGAAACAGATTCACCATGGGACCTAGTATATCGATCTGTGCATACCAAACATCACACACAAAACAAGCAATGTTAAGAACGCTAAAGAGTGAAGCTGGTCACGCTTGCCATCGACGAAGGGTATGACATGATGTACGAGTCGAACCCTTCGTTCTGCATCAGCGCAAGCGTCTGAAAGCTTTCATGCGCCGGCGCCAGCCCCGGCAGCGGCGTGTCTCCGTTGAGGTACTTCACGACCTGCCGCATGCTGGGCCTTGCAATGGAGAGAGGGTGTGAGCACAGTAATCCTATCTGCAAAGCTAGGCATGCCTCGCCAATGTCGTAGTTTCCATGGAGCCTGGCATCCACGGTCTCTGCCAGTGAACCTCCTCGCCAATGCTCAACCACCCAGTCGACCAACAGGAGCTGGTCGCCTTCTGAATTTTGCTTGATTGGCCTTTGCCCGCAAGTGACCTCGAGAACAAATATGCCGAAGGCAAACACATCGGTTGAAGGTGTCACCTTGCTGCTGCGGCCGATCTCCGGAGCTAGGTATCCTATCGTGCCAACCAGATGCGTGGTTTGTGGGTTGGCGCCATGGTCATACAATCTTGCCAGGCCAAAGTCACCTAGCCGACCATTCAGTTCACTGTCAAGGAGAACATTGCTTGCCTTGATGTCTCGATGGATGATCACCTTCTCCCATTCCTCGTGGAGGTAGAGCAACCCTGATGCGATCCCTTTGATGATCTGAAACCTCTGGTCCCAGTCTAGAATCGGCTTCTCGTCGTCACAGTACAGATGCTTGTCGAGGCTCCCATTCGACATGTACTCGTATACCAACAGGAGCTCACCTTTTCGCCTGCAATAACCGAGTAACTGAACGAGATTACGATGCTGCAGGCGGCCGAGGCTAACGACCTCCGCGATGAACTCTTTCACGCCCTGCTTCGAGTCGTGTGACACCCTCTTGACGGCAACCTCCGATTTGGACACCGGAAGAACCCCCCTGTATACCCTCCCAAACCCTCCGACTCCAAGCAGGTTCTTGCTTTTGAATCCATCCGTAGCACGGAAGAGATCCTTGTACGAGAACCGGTGTGGCCCGAACTCAACCTCCCAATCTTCGCGCAGCTCAGTGTACCTCAGCCGTCTCCGTATCACCACAACGGCAATGGTGCCCACGGCGAAGATGAACGCTGCAGTTGCTATTGGCGGGATGATCTCTGCCGGCTTGGGTCGGTGCTTCGGGCCAAAGCGAGGCAGCTTCGGCAGCTTGGCGACGTCAATGTCCGGAGCAGGTCCGTTCATGGCGAAACTCCAGCCAAGAATGTAGTGCTGCGAGTTGAACGAGCCCGTCGCCGACGAGAAGCCCACGTACGCCGTGTTGGTGAGCACCGTGGAGAGGTCGTAGGTGGCCGAGAGCAGAGGCTTGACGGGTTTAGCCATCCTGAGGGGAGCCACGGTGACGTTGATCTGTTTTGCCTCGCCTTCGTAGTCGACCCACACTTGCATCGCCTCGCCGCTTGCTAGAGTCAGGTTGTGGAAGCCATCGTTGCCGCCGCCGTTGCCGTAGTAGCCGGCGCTGCTTGACTCGACGGACATGAGGCTGTTGATGTCGATGCCGACATGGTTGCCGTTGATGTCGCGGAACTCGTTATTCTGGTCGGTGTCGAGCTCGACGCCGAAGATGTGGTCGGCGGCGTCGCCGTTGCTACTGTCGTTGACGAGACCGAGGTACTGGCTCGGGAACGCGGCGGAGAAGTTGTAGCTTCCCGGGGCGACGAAGAGGACGATGCCGTGGCCGCAGGCATCGGTGTCCGGGCAGAGGATGCCGAACACGAAGGAGGCCGAGAAGGACCGCGCTATCGCCGTCGACGTGCCGTTGCGCGCCGTCCACTCTCGGAAGCGGAAAGGGACCGGGTGGATGGCGTGGGCCTTCTGCCGGAGCGTGCCGTTGGTGAGCTCGAGCAGGCCGGTGGGCGTGACTACGGCCGCGCCGTCGAGGGTGAAGTTGGCACCGGCGAAGCCGGAGTAGACGAACTGGTCGCCACCGCCGGCACCGGTGCTGCAGGCGATAAGGTTCACGCCGACGAGCAGGGAGCACAAGCAAATGATGAGTAGTTTCTTGTGAACGTGACCATGATGCATGGGCATAGCTTAGCTTGGTGCTGCGCAGAGGAGAAGGGCGAAACCGTCGAGTGCTTTGTGATGTTTTACCAGCATTGTTGCGTACCAAAAGTTGAGAAGGCATCAGCATAAAGCTAATGCGACTGCTAAGCTAGTTAAATAACATAATACGTGTGTGAAAGACTACTAGGATAATATAGAAGCACAGCAAAAGTATAGAGAATTTTAGCCTCGTGGTGTGATACTATATCTCTCTTGCTAATGATCAGTGTTCCCACTTCTATCAATTATAGATGGAGTGGGTTATTTAGGTGGATGGAGTGGGTTATTTAGGGTCTGTTTGGCAGAGCTCCATCACTGAAAAAATGAATCTGGATCAGCAGATCCACCAAAAACAGCTCCACCGTGAATCTGGGATCCCACCATGGAGCTGGACAAAACTCTTTGGCTTGCACAGCAGCTCCAAATCCACGAAACTGAGTTTTTGGTGGGAATTGTTTGAATAAGTCCTGAGCTTGGTTTGGTAAGTAGAAGGTAGATTAGCAGGCTGTGCTAAGAATGGCATGTCCCAGATTGTTGGGATGGCAACGATTGCTCACGAGCATGCCGTGATTGTCTCAGTCATTTGTATCCATATTTTCCTGCATGTAATTTGCTTATATAGGAATGAAAGATCAACAGAAAAGTCTGCCGCTTTGCAGCACCAAATTCGTGTGTTCTACTTTGTGATCGCGTGTGTTATTCCTCGATCGTTAGGAATTTCACAATTGGTATCGAGCTTTGGGTTCCGCCGTCGCCATGTCGCATCACCCTCCAAGATGGTGCTTTGTCGGGTGATGGCTCGCGCGCGAGAAGAAGGAGGCCCGTCGCGTTCGCGCCACGCCGCCGTGGCCGCTCACAATCGCCACTCGCGCACCGACGCCGGATCGCGCGTCGTCGAGTGAATCATCGAGCGCCATCCGCGAACGTCGCGTGGCCACGCCGACCGGACTAACTATCCGGAATGGGCGCCGTCATGGAGGTGAACTTCCGCCTCTCGTACCGAACGCCGTCCGCAATGGCATCGCAGACGACCCGACGAAGAAGAGTACCACGACGATCGGCAGCGATGATCGCCTCCTACGCCGCGCCTCTCGAGCTTTGGAGTACGCCGCCACGAAGAGGACAGCAAAGCAGGCCTGGGATGCTGTCATGAACCTACGGATCGGCGACGAGCGCGCCCGCGACGCCAGCGCGCAGCAGCTCCGCCGAGACTTCGGAAATCTCGCCTTCAAGGAAGGAGAGACCGTTAACGAGTTCGGCGTCCGCATCACCGCACTCGCCACCAACCTCCGTTCCCTCGGCGACAACATCTCCGACGCCGAGGTAGTAAAGAAATTGTTGCAGGTGGTCCCCGAACGGCTGAATCAGGCCGCGGTCTCCCTCGAGATGTTCCTGGATCTGAACCAGGTGACGATCGAGGAAATCATCGGTCGGCTGCGCGTGTTCGAGGAGCGCGCAAAGCCCAAGGAGGTCACGGACACCATGGGGCGCCTGATGCTCTGTGAGGAGGACTGGGAAGCCCGGCGCAAAGCACGTCGCGAGCAGGAGAACTCCGGCGGCGGATCCAGTTCCGGCAACCGCGGAAACGCCACGGGCGTGGACGCGTCGCGATGGCGCGATGGCGAACGCGAAGCGCCGGGAACACCGGCGGCAAGGCACCGCCCGGCACTATCTCGCCACAATCGCGGTAAAGGGCCACCGGGCAAAAGATTGCCGTGGAAGAAGAAGGACGCGCTCATGTCGCGCAGCCGAAGAAGAGGAAGGGGCGCTAATGTACATCGCCACGGACGCGGAGGTTACCGCGCGCCCAAGTCGTGCCCACACTCCACCGCCGCCGCACGCCGCACAGGGCGCGCCCACCTCGCCGAACGGAAGGTTCTCCTTCACCTCGGTGAGGAGGAGAAAGAGGCCGTGGGGACTCGCCGCTGGTGCTTGACACCGCGCGACGAACCACATGACGGGTCGCGGTCGCGTCTTCGCCGAGCTGAACACCGTGTCGCCGAATCGTAAAGTTCGGTGACGGATCGGTGGTCGCCATCGAGGAAAGGGCACCGCCTCTTCGCCTGTAAGAACGGGAACATCGTCGCCTTGACGGTGTCTACTACATCCCGCGCCACCACCAACATCGCCCTCGGGCGATGGATGAGGACGGCTTCAAGGTCGACATCGAGTCCGGATCCTGCGGCTCACGACTTGCAGCGACAACTCCTCGCCAAGGTGCATCGCCGGCGAGTCGGCTATACTACTCGACATGAACGCTGTCGCGCGGTGTGTCTCACACCCCGCCGGCGAGATGTCGCTGGCGCCGGCATGAGAGGTATGGGCATCTAAATTTCCAGCGCCGAGGAAGCCGGGCGCGACGAGCTCGTCGCGCGATCGCCGGTGATTGATCATGTAGATCAAGTCTGCGAAGATTGTGTGCCGGGCGGCGTAAACGCACTCGCTCCTCAGCCGCAAAGTTCGAGCGGAGGAGAAGCTCGAACTTGTCCATGGTGATCTATGTGGACCGATCACGCCGTCAACACCAGCCGGAACGCCTACTTCCTGCTGCTAGTAGATGATATGAGCCGCTATATGTGGCTCACACTCTTGCGGTCCAAGGCGATGCGCGCGCGGCGATCATGGAATTCCGTGCCCGCCGAGCGAGAGACGCAAGAAGTCAAGGTTCTGCGGATCGACAATGGAGGTGAATTTACCTCGGTCGACTCACGAGTATTGTGCGGTGAAGGTGTCAGCGTCACTTCTCGGCTCCCTACTCGCCGCAGAATGGCGTAGTAGAGCGCGGAACCGGATGATCGTGGGGACGGCGAGGAGCATCATGCGCGCGCGGCGTGCGTGCGGACATTTCGGGGAGGCGGTGCACACAGCCGTACCTCCTCAACCGGCACCAATCGCCGCGCTCGACGGAAGACCCTTACCAGCGTGACGGAAGAAACCCCGTGCACTTTCGAGAGTGTTCGCCGCACGCCTACATCAGCGACTCGCCACATCTCGCCAAGCTCGACGACCGCGCCGTAAGGTCGTCTTCATCGGCTACCGAGCGGGTCTAAAGCATATCGCTTCTACGACCCGCGACGGAGCGCGCCCACGCTCGCGCGACGCGATCTTCGACGAGAGCGCTACCGGAGTGGGCGACGCCCCACCGACCTCGGCAGAGCCCTTCACCGCCGAGCAGAGTACGAACTCCCACGCCGTGCCTCCGCGCGCACCGCCGCCGGTCGCGACATCGCTGGAACCTCCAACACCGCCCATCGGCAGAGTCGTCTGCAGCAGCAACGCATCACCTATACCGCTACACCCATCGGTACACCGTCGCCGCTGAAGCCGATCGCTTCCCACGGGACGCAGGTCGAGTTCACTACGCCTCAAGAACGATCCCAACCTCGACGCGGATGATGACGAGGACGAGCACCGGTACGGAGGTCGGACAACATCATCGGCTCGGATGCCATTCCGGGCTCGGCGGACCGGGACACGTGGAAGCTGAATCGCATTCGGCGGCGTGGAGGAGCCGAGATCGCCGAAGGAGGCGGCGACGATCCAAACCGGATTGCTGCGATGGAGGAGGAGATGAACTCCATCCGCGACAACGAACTTGGTCACCGATGGATCTCCCACAAGGTCACCGCGCCATCGGCCTCAAATGGGTGTACAAGGTCAAGCGCGACGAGAACGGGAGCATCGCCAAGTACAAAGCCCGCCTCGTCGCTAAGGGATATGTGCAGCGCCGGCATCGACTTTGAAGAGGTGTTCGCGCTGTTGCTCGCTCGAGTCGGCGCGGCCGCTTCGCCATTGCAGCGCACTACACCGGAGCGCCCACCATATGGATGTCAAGTCGGCGTTTTGAACGGGAGCTCCGGAGGAGGTGTATGTCCAACACCGCCAGCTTCGCCGACGGCAAGCACCAAAGACAAGGTGCTGCGTCTTCACAAGGCGTCAGATGGACTCCGCCGAGCTCCACGGGCTTGGAATCAAAGCTCGACGCCATTGCCGGCACATGGCTTCACACGCGCACCAACGAGCACGGGATGTACACCGTGGAGAAGGAGCAAGACGCCTAATCGTGGCGTGTATGTTGATGATCTAATCATCACCGGAGGAAATGCAGTGCGGTGAGCAAGTTCAAGGCTGAGATGATGAACACTTTCCGCATGAGCGACCTCGGGCTTCTCTCGTACTACCTCGGCCCGGAGGTCACGCAGGAGCGGACGGGATCATCCTCCGCAAGGAGCCTACGCCACCAAAATCCTTGAGAAGGCGGGCTGGGTACTTGCAAGCCAGCGCCACTCCCATGGAGATGAAGCTGAAATCGCGAAAGAGGGGACGACTCAAGTGTTGATGCCATCGAGTACCGCAGCCTCATCGGCGCCTCGGTACCTCTGCAACTCTGCACCGACCGGCATATGCATGGGCTATCCGAGTCGATTCATGGAAGCGCCGCGTGAAGAGCACCTTGCTGCGCTGCGGGTGCTCCGCTATATAGCGAGGACAAGCATTGGGGCTGCACTATCGCCCGTGGAGAAGAAATGAAGGAGTTCCCAAACCATCGGGCTACTCGATGCTGATCTTGCCGAGATATCAACGATCGGAAGAGCACCGGTGGCCTCATCTTCTTCCTTGCGGTGGGCCGTTGCCCGCAATCGGCCAAGCAGAAGGTGGTCGCGTTGTCTTCTCGCGAGGCGTAATACATCGCGGCCAGCCGGAGCTGCGTGCGAGGCGGTTTGGCCGGCACGCTTGCCGGCCGAGCTCGTCGGAGGAGCGATCCTCGCGCCAAAGCTCAAGGTGGACAACAAGTCCGCCATCTCATTGATGAAGAATCCTGTGCATCATGACCGAGTAAGCACATTGATGTGAAATTCCATTTCATCCGGAGTGCCGCGACAGAAGTCGATCGACGCCGAGTTCGTTGGCACCGAATCGCACCGGGCGACATCCTCACAAAAGCACTCGCGCGCGTTCGGTTTCGTGGAACTTCGTGGCGAGATCGGCATGAAAAAACTTAGTCTAGTTGGTCTAGGACTTAGGAGGAGATTGTTTGAATAAGTCCCGAGCTTGGTTTGGTAAGTAGAAGGTAGATTAGCAGTCGTGCTAAGAATGGCATGTCCCAGCATTGTTGGGATGGCAACGATTGCTCACGAGCATGCCGTGATTGTCTCAGTCATTTGTATCCATATTTTCCTGCATGTAATTTGCTTATATAGGAATGAAAGATCAACAGAAAAGTCTGCCGCTTTGCAGCACCAAATTCGTGTGTTCTACTTTGTGATCGCGTGTGTTATTCCTCAGATCGTTAGGAATTCTGTCAGGAATAGCCTGTTTTGCCCATGGGTTTTATGGTGGTATGGGATGGGGTGTGTAACCAGTGGCAAAAGGTGGGTAATTACCATCCAACTCCATGAGTAGATACGAAACAAGGTTTCGTGGAGCACCCCTTGAAGTGCTCCATGGATTTCATGAATCTGGAGCTAGATTCAGTATTTTGGTGATCCAGATTTCATGGAGCTGGAGCGTTTGGGTAAAAATTCGTGAAGTGGAGCTATTTTTGGTAGATCTGGAGTTGGTGGAGCTCTACCAAACAGGCCCTTAGGTGGAATGACTCCCACTGACTTATGGGTTATTTGTGTGGATTTTTTTATTCAGTGGATTTGTATCCATGATCTGTTAGTTGTGAGTCTTAATATGATTTACTACTACAAAAAAGATCATTATAGACGGTTTCATGAGCTGTCTAAGTTTATAGGAGGTCATTACTAACGGTTTTCAAACCGTCTGTGATACGCACTATCACAGACAGTTATTAACTCATAACCGTCTGTGATAGTCTGTCACATATGGTTGTGTGTTAATAACAGTCTATGATGTTCTTTTGTATTTCTAAATATATTTCTGTTTGTTGGCTAGCCTTAGAAAATGCTAGCTATGTCCTTTGAAACAAGCAGAAACACAGCATCCATTTCACATTCATTTCAGAAACAAGAACATCCATTTCATAAATCAATTAACTGAAAGAAAATAAATTAACCATCTATGAACAACTACACACATGTACAATTAAGCTCGGCCTGTTGTAGTTGGAGATAATTGATAAGTGAATGACAGTGAACAAGATTAAATAACCAAGTGAACCGTAAGAGAGGGAAGGGAACCGTAAGAGAGGGGAGGGAACCATAAGAGATGAGAGGGAACTGTAAGATCTACACGAACCCGAAACCCTAGCTAGCCATCCATCAATTTTGTAATTTCAGATCCAAGCATCAAAGAAGAGAGGGGAGGGGATCGGATGGCGAATATCACTAGCAATGAAGGGGAGGCGGCGATAGTGTCACCTTTGTGCCACGACGGTGACATTGCACAAGACACTCTTACGACACTTTTGACAAAAGTGTCTTATGCAGTGAACTGTGGTGTCACAACCGGAGGCGAAGGAGCTAGCTCACAGCGGTAGTCGACGTCGTCGAGGGCAGGAAGCAGGAATAAGCTAGGAGTGTATGAACTAGGAGTAGCCGATAGAACTCACGCATTCTTAGAGTGAAATTGGGGGAAAAGAAGAGGGGGAGCAATAAGGGGTGAGAGGTGGAAGGAACCGGTGCTTACCGTTTGATGCGGAGAGAATGGATGGGTGGGATCGAAATGCTGGGGGAGATGCCACGGATCGGTGTCGTGGCATTATCATAGACGATTTGTCTATGATTGTATTTAATACTGATGATTTTGAGGAACCGTCTGTGATATAACGTTTAATATTAGGTTTTTTGTAGTAGTGATTGCACTAGCAAGTTATTTGCACCATCTTACACAGAATTTTACTGTAAATTTGGGTTAGGCGTTTGAATTAACTGCTCTACTGAAGTTGCGTGATGGTTCTCTCAAAAGTGAGTGAGACTAGTCGATGGTGACATGTCTGCGTTCTTTCCTTTTCAAATCGTATATGGTGACATGTCTGTTTCTTTGAATAATTGGATGGTAATCCGGTGTGGCCGGATTTTGGGGGCGGTCGGACCACCGGTGTGGTGCGAGCAGTTTTTAGTTGGTGGCTGGTTTTTCTAGAGACATGCTCGCTTTTGTGCGCGAGAGAAATGGGAGTCGTTTGATGGCCAATGGGTAGTGGTCCGACTAGGGTTGGCCGAGCGGTCAGACCAACATGGGCGTCGTGGTCTGACCAACTTCCCTGTTACTAGCATTTGACCAGATTGACCAGCGTGGTCCGATCAGTCAATCAATGGTGGGTCAAACGAGTGTTGTCCAAAATTATCTGAAGGTTTTTTGGATATTTACGGGAGTGGTCATGGGTTGAGTTTTGGAGTTCTAGGTCACTGCATTCATAGTGCATAAAGCATGTTGCACTAATGTGAGTCAAGTTGTGAAAACTTATATCCGAAAATAATTTATTGGTCTTTGATGTGCAGGAAATCTTAGAGACAACCATGGTCGATAACGTAGACCAGGAATAGGCTCGGAGATGAGTTGAGATACGGTCAAGATGATTGAGCTCAAGTACACAGAAAAGACAAGATGTATTAAAAGGAAGGTTCAAGTAACGGTTATTGAATGGTACGGTCGTTGCAAATGAGCGCGTGGTCGAGGGGAATCGACATGGAGAGATTGTCGATACATGAGCAATTAATGAACTTACACGTTGTAGGCATGAGGATTGCTTGCAAAGAAAGAGATAAGTATGGACTAGTCTTAGGGAGAGGTAAGGTGCATTGACGGTAAGGTCCACGGTCAGTGCGAGGATGTTTTGGCGGGAAAATCAAAAGAGTATTGCTATATAACATTCGATTGTTTTTGAGGACAAAAACAGTCAGATTGATCTGGGACGTTGGATCTCCATCCAACGGATCCACCCATACAAGCCCCCCTCCAAAAAAAATGATCTAGGACGTTGGATCTCCATCTAACGGCTCAAAATCTGACTGTTTTTGTCCTAAAAAACAGTCGAATGTTGTATAGACACTCCCAAATCAAAATATCAGAAATGGTGATAGAACTAAAACCATGGCACTTGGAGGACATTGGAAGAGCGGTTTAGATCAAGCAGATGTTGATGAGGCCAACTGGATGGAAGGTTGCTTCTTAGCGGATTTGGACTTGTGCGTTTTGAGAAATGTGCATAAGCTATGTATGAATGTAAAACCCAATATGTGTAGGGTTAATGGGTTTTTCCTGATTGTGTTAATTGATAGTATCCATTAGGGTTAGATATGGGCTGGTTGCTCTATCTATATGAGTGGAAGTAGCGAAGTAAGCGGTGGTGTAGATGTGTGCTGCCCAAAAACCTTATTGACACCCCATGTGCAAATCTTCATTTTTTTAGAAAACGGAATATAACCATATTCCGGCCTTGATCATTCCATTGAATGACTACAACCGATCAGTACCAAAACAGATCCATCCAAACACACACCACCATGCGGTGTTACACAGCCTCGATAGAACAAGACAAACGCCAAAAGGACTTAACCTTAAAACAAAACAAAAGCCAAAAGGACCTAATCCTTTAGCCTAAAACCAGCACTCCACCCAAACTTGCTAAACAACTCCATCACCACCTTCTCAAGGCTTGTACATCCTTTTAAGAGAGTCCTTCTCGCTTCCTCTTTAGACAGTTACGACCAGCTTCTGATCCAGTAAGTCCCCCTGAAAATGACCTGCACAAAAGAGTTAGTATTGGTCCTTTTGAAAACAGCGTCATTTCTATTCAACCACAGAGCCCAGCAAAAAGCCGCTATACCCACAAGTATCTGATTTCTAAGCTTCTTAGAAAAACTTCTAAGCCAAGAACCAAACAACATCTCAACATTAGCAGGAGGTTGAATTCCAAAACAAATGACTACCACATTCCAAAAAAAACCGAGCCACATGGCAATCGAAAAAAAGATGTTGAATGCTCTCCTTAGAAGAACAAAAACTGCATTTGGTACTCCCTTGCCACTGTCTCTTTGCAAGATTATCTTTTGTTAAAATAACTCCTCTTTTTAAAAACCAAAGAAACACTTTGATCTTGAGCGGTATCTTTACCTTCCAAAATAAATGCTTTTGAGGACTACCTTCTCTTACCAAGAGATTTCTGTACAAGGAACGAACAGAAAAAACTCTACTTTTATGCAAGTTCCACACTAGAACATCTTCTTGCTCATTCAGAGATACTTGCCTTAACAAACGCACCAACTTAAACCACGCCACCCGCTTATCACCTACTAAGGCCCCGTTTGGCACAGCTCAGCTTCACTAGTGAAGCTGTTTTTTTGTTTCAGCTTCACGAGCAGCTTCACCGGTGAAGCTAAAACTGTTTGGCAAAACAGCTTCACCAACAGCTTCATGCATGGCTGAAAGAGGGCAATTGTCCAAGATGCCCCTGTCTACCTGATTTGTTCTAACATTTGGAGTTGTATGTTTGCATATGGTCATATGAATTAAAAAATAATATATTTGAATGAGTATGAATTAAAAAATTAAAATCATTAGAGAAGTGCGAACGGTAGAGAAGTGCGAACGGGAGGAGAGGAAATAGGCGTGGGGACCCAGTGGCAAAGTGCTGTAATTTCTGTCAACTACAAGGGCAGTGGGTTCCTAGAACTGCGAGCCTGAGGGAGAGAGAGCTGTGAAAAGCTACTATTTTCAGCTTCACCCCACCCCATTCCCTTGTGAGAGCATGATTTAAGGAGCTTTATCCATGAAGCTGTTTGCAAAAAGGGTGTTTGGCAAAAAACAGCTCACAACAACTCATGAAGCTGTTGATGAAGCTGTGCCAAACAGGGCCTAAAGCTCTTCTAAAAGACACGTTTAGCGGTGTTGCACTAAGCACTTGTGCCACCGTCACATTTTTCTTTCTAACAATTCTATACAAATCGGGGAATCTCTTCCTTAGCGCCTCCTTCCCAATCCAAACATCCTCCCAAAATCTAGATTGTTGCCCATTATTAACCTTGAATCTACTCCGAGTTAGCACAAGGTCTTTGACCTCCATAAGCCCACGCCAAAATTGAGAATCCCCTGGCTTTTTAACCATTTGTGAAAAGGCCTTGCCTTTCAAATATTTTCTCTTAAGAAAGCTCTGCCAAAGGCCCTCCTCATTCAGCAACTTAAACAACCACCTACTTAGCAAACCAAAATTCTGCATTTTCAGGTTTAAAATGCCCAAACCCCCCACGTCTTTTGGCTGACTCAAGATACCCCATCTAGCCAATCTGTATTTCTTTTTCTCCCCATCATTTTGCTAGAAAAAGCTGGAACGATAATAATCCAATTTCTTAAGAACTCCTTTAGGAATCTTGAAAAAGGACATCATAAACATCGGAAGACTCGATAAAATCGAATTGATTAAAACGAGTCTGCCGCCTAGCGACAATAATTTGCTCTTCCAACTACTAAGCTTCTTCTGAAACCGTTCCTCTACTTCCCTCCAATCCTTGTTCAATACTTTTCTATAATACAAAGGAAGGCCTAAATACCTAAACGGTAACGATCCCTCCTTGCAACCAAACAACTCAACATAATCGGCACTTTTGTCCTTCGCGCTCCCAAAGCAGAAAACTTCACTTTTATGAAAGTTTATTTTTAGGCCCGACAACTCCTCGAAAGTACTTAGTACTAACCTCAGATTCTTCGCCTTTTCGAAATCATTTTCCACAAAAAAGAATAGTATCATCCGCATACTGAAGGATCGACAGACCACCATCCACCAAATGAGGCACTAGGCCCCTAAACTGCCCACAACCTTTGGCCCTTTCTAAAAGAATCGCCAACATATCAGCTACTAGATTGAAAAGGCCAGGCGAAAGGGGATCCCCTTGTCTCAAACCTTTTCTAGTCTGAAAAAGTGGCCTATTTTGTCATTCACTTTGACCCCTACACTGCCACCATTTACTACTGAATCAATCCACTTGCACCACTTTGTCGAAAAGCCTTTTAATTTCAAAACTTGCTGCAAAAAGGACCAACTCACCTTGTCGTAGGCTTTCTCAAAATCTAGTTTAAGAATAACCCCACCCAACTTCTCCTTGTTCAGCTCATGTAAAGTTTCATGCAAAATAACTGCACCTTCCAAAATATTCCTTCCCGGAATAAAAGCCGTTTGTGAAGGTCTAATTACCTTGCTTACAACCCCCGAGATCCTATTAGCTAACACTTTTGTAAAAATCTTGAAGCTGACATTAAGCATACAAATTGGTCTGTACTGCTGAATTTGCTTAACCTCTTTTTGTTTTAGAAGGAGGGAAATTATTCCAAAATTTAGACTAAAAAGAGGAAGTTTATTCTTGTGGAAATCTTTAAACATGGCCATTAGGTCATCTTTAATTAGACTCCAAAAAAGTTGATAAAACTCCACGGAAATCCATCAGGGCCCGGGGCTTTATTGTGTTTCATTTGAAAAATGGCCTCCCTAACCTCCTTTTCTGAGAACTCCTCTGTAAGGATCCTATTCTCTGCTTCAGAAACTTGCGGAATATCCTCCGTGCACGTTTCATCAAGGATCAAAGCACTTCTCCCCGACACCCCAAAGAGGTTTTTATAATATTTTGTAATATATTTCTCCAACTTATCATCTCCCTCAATCACCCCTTCTTCTTGTTCAAGACGAAAAATTCTAGTTTTTCTTCTTTTACCATTAGCAACCATTTGGAAATATTTTGTATTGTTGTCGCCCTGTAAGAGCTCCATGGTTTTAGCCCTCTGGAACCATCCAAACTCCTCCTCCCGAAGCAACTGGGCTAACCTCTCTTTCACCCCTTGCCTCAGGTCCACTTCATGTTGAGACAGAAGATGTGTTTCCGCTTTTCTGTCAAGCTTATCCGCCACCCTGGCCAACTCCTGCTTCTCCTTCTTACACACCCCCTTCTCGTTATTTGCCTATCCTCTTAAGAACTGTCTCACTCTTCTGATTTTATTTTGCCACCTTTGAATAGACGTGAAACCCTTTTTTGTTCTTTCCAAACTTTAGACACTAATTCAAAGAACCCCTCACGTAAGAACCATCCGAGTTCGAATTTGAACAACGGTTGACTCTTACCCTGGGTTCCTTCACCCGTGCTAAACAAGAGCGGGGTATGATCTGAAAGATCTCTACCCAACGCCTTCACCGCGGAAAGAGGGAACTTTTGTTCCCATTCCGTGCTCGCTAAAATCCTGTCCAGCTTTTCATAAGTTGGCACTTTCCGGGAGTTAGCCCAAGTAAAGCTTCTTCCCGACAAAACAATTTCCCTCAAATTTAAGCTATCTATAATCGCATTAAAAAGGAACGGCCACTTTCCGTCAAAATTATCATTATTCTTCTCACTCGGATTTCTAATTATATTGAAATCTCCACCAATCAACATTGGCAATGTTTCTTTATTACAAGCTTGGACCAACTCGGTAAGAAAGATTTCCTTGAATTCTGGTTGCGCTGCCCCATAAACAGCCACCAAACTCTACTGGAAACCATCTGATTTATTTCTAAGATGGAATTTCACAAAGAAATCCCCTTCTGCAATACTGCCTATATAAAAAATATTCAAATTCACACCCAACAGAATACCTCCTGACCTCCCATGCGGCACCGTCCAATGCCATAGAAACTCCCTTCCTCCACATAATTTATTCAGCTTAGCTGTCGAAAATTCTTTTTTCCCAGTTTCCAAAAGAGCAATAAAGTCTAAGCTTTGCTCTCTGGAGATTTCATAAAGAAATCTAAATTTAGCCAAGTCCTTAAGACCCTTGCAATTCCAGAAAATACCTTTCATGATGCACTCCATTTCGAAACACTAACTCTTCCTCTTTTCCCAAGTCCCTTTCCAAATGACTTAGCGTTGGATTTGTGACTTCTAACAGCAGCCCTAGTTTCACAACTTAGGTGATAACTATCCTCGTCTAAAATTTCATCCACCAAATCCCCACACAAATGCTTAACTGCCTCTATTTCTAAATCCTCAAAACATGCCGACTCGCTAACGCTACTACGCGGGCTTTCACTGCACTTCTCCAAATAGCCCGGAAAACTTGACTTTTCTAAACAAAACAAACGATTAACCGCTGAAAATAAACCAACATCATTATTACTCGCAACTACCCCTAGCTCTCTCACCCTCTTCACAGCAGACGAAAACGGAATAGAACAAAACGAATTAACTGAAATGTTACCTTCCATTTGCTCCAAGTTTCGCACCACCGCCCGCTGTTCTGCCCTCCGCATGATATGCTCGTCAGACACGCCAGCCAAGCGCGGGCTGGCCCTCGCAGGAGAAACCACCACCTCCCTTATCAACCCGGCCTCCTCCACACAGATACCAGGCCCGAACCCCAATCCCCCTGACCTCTGCCAAACTCTACTCCCAGCCGGTTCTGCCCACCTGGAACCCCCACCGAGCCCGCCAACAGATCACCGGCCGAAGCCTCCACCGAACCTCCTGAGCCAACCTCCTCCATCTCGCTATCCTGCACAGCCAACAAAACACCGCTCGGCCTCTCCTCCTGAGGCTTCCCCTGCGAAAAAGGCTCACAGAGACGCCCCTCCAATCCCTCCTCAACAACACCACCCGAAGAGCTATCAACTTTAGAGACAGAACCAACCCCCTCCTCCACTGCACCTTTCTGCTCACACTGCCGACAGATCTGCTCCCCACCTCCTACAAAAGCCACAAACTCACCCACTTGCTCCTCCTTGTCAGCTAACACAATATCCACCACCTCGCCAAGTGTTTTGTTCACCGAAAGATTCAGGATCTCCTCCGCTTTTCCTTTAAGAAAATCTCTAAACTCCTCCTCGCTCATCCTCTGCACTTTCTCTTTGAACGACTCACTGCCCGACCTTCCCTCCTTAGCTGGCGCCCCATTGCTATCCCCACCGTCCCCCTTCAAACGCTTGTTTTCCCTTGCACCATTCAACTCTTCACCCAGCAGATCCTCCTCCTCCAAACCCCCCTCCCCACTCCCAAACCCATCCTTATCCCCGCCGTTCCAGTCCACCTCTACCTCCTCTCCATTTTCATCAAAACCTTTCTTCTCCACCTCAAATTCCAACTCGAAATAATGATCCCCAATGACAACGTCTAAGTGTGCAGGAATCAACTTCGGATTGAGGACAGCCACAAAGATCCTTCCAAAATCATTCTTCCTAGTCACCTCCATATCCACCGTCTGCGTTGAGCCAAGCATAGACCCGACTACCCACAGATTCAAAAACTCTCTCAAAGCTTTCCTTATACCAAACACCTTGATCCACACTTTAGGAAGTAAGAAACCCTCCTCCTTCTCAAGCCACTCCTCAAACAACAACCTAACACCTGTTGAAACTCCATCCTCCTTTACATCTGCCCCCCCAAATGCAATCGAACGCTGTAATTCAGACTTCGAGGGGAACTGAGTGACATAAGCATTTTCCCCACATTTCTCTAGAATCCACTTCCACTTCCCTGGGACAATCCTCTGCAACTGTGCACAGACTTGTTCCTTAGACAGCACACCTCCAGAAACGGTCACCAAAGCTCTCTTTGAGTCCTTTTTCCCTCTTGGCAGAGGTGGGTGCTGAATATGGAAGAACCCCAAACCATGAACCGCATACCCGACTGCATGAGAAACTGGCCTCGGCATTTTGAGAATCGGGCATCTATGATTTACATGTTCGTGGCTGTCACAGATAACACAATACACATCCACCGAACACCCAGCCGCCACATGCCCCTTCTTTGAACACCTCGAGCATCTAATTCCTGCCAACCCAACCTCTCCTTCCTCATCCGCGCCACCCTGAACCTCCTCCTCTCGCACTGCACCCACACCCACCTGCGCATTCCCGACTGTGTCCTTGACAACAGCAAGCTCAGCCTCCTTAGAAATCACACGATCAGCAGGCTGCCCAAATTGCCGCACCATGCCACGCCCTTGCCTTCCACCAAAACCACCACGCTGCACCCCCGATCTCCACCCAACACCTCCGCCATGGCCGAACCGCGACCAACCCCTTCCCCTGAAAACGCCGCCCACCACTGGGGCCCTCATCCCCCGACCTGCATCCTGAACACCACGCCCCAAAGCTCAGGTTCCACCACCGCCACCGCCCTCCTCGTGCAAATCTTCATAATAGCAATGGTTCGAAGATACCGCTGCTTTTCCTTCCTCTTGCAAACCTGTGTTGTTGTGTTGCGCCGTCTAAACCTTATCGACTCTTCTTCCCAACGTGCACCATGAAGAAGAGCAGCGGTATCTTCGAACCATTGCTATATGGTTCGAAGATACCGCTGCTCTTCTTCATGGTGCACGTCGGGAAGAAGAGTCGATAAGGTTTAGACGGCGCAACACAACAACACAGGTTTGCAGGAGGAAGGAAAAGAATTGGAACAGGCAGTGATTCAGGGCACTATGCTCTGGACGTCTCTCGACATATATATAGATGCATATTATGAACTGACATGATTAACCGATCATTTACCTACTGGTAACTGACTTATTTAACCAGCTATTCATCTATTGATAACTGTTTGTTATCTCATTCAAACAGAAAGATGCATGGTTCAATAAAAAAATTGATCTGTCAAAGTGACACGTCACCTTATGGTACGTGCATCGTCACACGATTTTGTACGCGAGAAAGAGCTTTGGCTGTCGATGTCGGAGTGTTTGATCAGTGTACTTCTTCCTGTATTGTGCCGTCGTCTGGCAGAAGCGTGCAACACGCCATCAAGTAGTCAATTGATACCGAACATCAAAAAAGGTGATCAACACTTCAGATTGACCAATTGAAATGCATCTGAACATGTCACCAAGAAAATTGATTCTGAAGCAGTGTGTGTTCGAATGATCTTGAGGAACCCCCACCAAAAAACATATCAGAGGAAAAGTGCTACTTTTGTATGCCTAATTTCAGAGGAAAATACCCAAGCAATTGATTCTGAAGCTAAGTATGCGTTGAGAAATTCAGAGGAAAAGTGCTACTTTTGTATGTCTAATTTCAGAGGAAGATACCCAAGCAATTGATTCTGAAGCTAAGTATGCGTTTAGAAAATCAGAGGAAAAGTGCTTAGTATCTTCTCTGAAATTACACATACAAGTATGCGTTTAGAAAATCAGAGGAAAAGTGCTACTTTTGTATGTGTAATTTCAGAGAAGATACTTAAGCACTTTTCTTCCTTAAAAAAAGCAATTGATTCTGAAGCTAAGTATGTGTTTGGAACTTGGAAGATTAGAGGAAAAATACTACCTTTCTTGTTTAATTTGAGAGGAAGATACTATGTATTCAATGTTTTCTTTTAGAAAGATTTTCTAGGTTCTTCAAGAGAATTTCGAGGTACACAATGGTAACTCTTTTTTTTTTCTTGAGACCGGTAGACAATTGAAACTAGCGCTCTGCTCTAGACTATCATGGACAGACACTGCCAGCTCCCAATACTGTGTTTCCACGTATAAAACGTTAATCAACTAGCTTAAACAGCTAAAAAGGTACAAGTAAAAGAAGAACTATTATGTTACATTTCTCAGTATTCAATCATAGAATAGAAGGACTGAACATGCATGAAGTGATGAGGTCTTCTTTTAGTGGAATGAAGTGATGAGAATTGAGAAATAGCGGCGTAAAAAAAAAGTAGTATTAACCTCAGTAACTCATGGGCCTAGTAAGGGCCACAACCCAAAACCAATAGTGGGCTACTTTGGGCCGGATCTCCAGAAAACTAATGGGCTTATATGGGTCTTCTAAACCTCACTCCTTCCTCTCGTGCAAAGCCACTCCGCCGCCGGCCACATCTGCTTTGCCGGCGGCTCACCTCCCTTCGTCGGCCGTCGACCTCCCACCGTCCTCTGTCCGGTTCGCCTGGGAGCCTCCCGACGCACTACGCTTGGCCGAGGCTTGTTTTGCCGTGCGGTCTACCCGCCGCTGCAGAGGCGGCGGCCTGCCGACCAACCACCCTGCCGGAGCTGCACGCGGCGGCCACGCCTTCCTCGGCAGCGAGGAAGCAAGGATGGTATATTCCCATGGCCCTCAAATTCTTGTCTTCCGATTTCATTCCTACTACGAAATGTGCGGTTCTAAAGTCAGCCGACGCACGCATACCACAAAATCAACGAGTATGTGTGTAATTTAGGGTCTAAATTGGTAATGCTAAATTAACATGAAAAGCTATGATCTGATCAAACTTTGATTACAATGCTATTAGATCCTAGTTCTAGCGGTTACAACTCGCCCCATGTCTGCTGATTTCTGGTTCTGCCACTGAATATCGGATTCAGATACTTGACTGATTTTACACTCTCACTATATATCCCATATCCACATTAATATTCAGATATCCAGTGGATGTTCACCCCATAAAGAATATACAAGAATACACCCATAACAATGCTAAGGACTATGAATCTTTTTTTTTATCTTCCTCCTGAGAGGCTTGACATTGTGGCAATGCTCGTCATCAGCTGTGGGTATGACACGGCGGATGGGTCGAACCCCCTGTTTTCCATCAACGCTAGCATGCTTAAGCTAATATCCGTTGGGGTAAAATCTGGAAATGGCATGTCGCCGTTGAGGTATTGCATGACTTGATGCATCCTAGGCCTTGCGCTAGCAAATGGTTGTGAGCACAAGAGCCCAAGCTTTAGCACCAGGCATGCCTCATCTATGTTGCAGTTGCCTTGAAGCCTCTTGTCTATTGTCTCCACCATTGATCCTTTCTGCCAATGCTCAAGTACCCAATCAACCAACATAAATTGGTTGCCTTCTGGATTCTGCTTGACAGGCCTTCGCCCGCAGGTGACCTCAAGAAGGAATGTGCCAAAGGCAAACACATCAGTAAGAGTGGATGCCTTGCCCGCACGCACCAATTCTGGGGCTAGGTAACCCATGGTACCAACCACGTGTGTTGTCTTTGGGTCAGTACCATGATCGTACGACTTTGCAAGGCCAAAGTCCCCTAGCCTCCCGTTCAATTCGCTATCAAGAAGCACGTTGCTTCCCTTGATATCTCGGTGGATGATAACTTTATCCCAATTCTCATGGAGGTAGAGCAAGCCACATGCAACTCCTTTGATGATATGAAACCTCTTAGCCCAATCTAGTATGGGCTTGTTCTGTTCACAATATAGGTACTTGTCAAGGCTACCATTCGGCATGTAGTCATAGACCAAAAGAAGTTCACCTTTTCGCCTGCAATAGCCAAGTAATTGCACGAGGTTGCGGTGTCGAAGGCAGCCAATGCTAACAATCTCAGTAATGAACTCCTTCATTCCTTGCTTTGACTCATGTGACAACCTCTTCACTGCAACCTCCAAATTAGACGTTGGAAGTATGCCTTTATAAACCATTCCAAACCCTCCTGCACCAAGTATGTTCTTATTCTTAAATCCTTCTGTGGCAAGGAACAAATCCTTGTATGAGAATCTATGCGGTCCAAACTCGATCTCCCAATCTTCCCGTAGCTCAGCATATGCCAATTTCTTCCGCACAAGTAAAATGACAATAGTTCCGGCAACAAAGATGAATGCTACAATGACTGCTGGCAGAACGATCTTCAAGACCTTTGAGCGAGGCCTTGGGCCAATATGAGGTAACTTTGGCAGCTTGGCGATGTCAATCCCTGGAGCAGTATTCCCAATGCTGAAGCTCCAGCCAAGCACGCAATATCTTGAGTTGATTACGCCGGTTCCGGATGAGAAGCCAATGTATGCTGTGTCTGTTAACACTGTTGAGAGGTTGTAGATGGCTGAGACTAGTGGCCTCACAGGTTTGCTCATTTTGATGGGAGCCAAGGTTACATCAACCCGTGTGGCCCCTCCATCATACTCCACCCACACTTGCATAACCTCACGGCTAATGAGCGTCAAGTTCTTGAACATACCATTTTTGTCATCGTAGAAGCCAGCTTCCTGGGATTGCACAGAGTGGAGACTATTGATGTTGATGCCAACATGGTTGTCATTGATGTCCTGGAACTCACTGTTTTGGATGGTGTCAAGCTCAACTGCGAAGATATGGTTGCTTGTGTTGCCGTTGTTCTGGTCGTTGAGGAGCCCTAAGTACTGGGCCGGCATCGCACTGGAGAAATTGTTGGTTGTGGCGACGAAGAAGGCCATGCCATCAGCACTCTTGTCAGAGTAGGCGGAGAGGATGCTGAAGATGAAGGTGACGGAAAAAGACTGCACATTGCCATTAGGCGACCTGCGCAAGTGTAGAGGAGTTGGGTATAATGCATGGCCTTTGAGGTTAAAGGTGCCATTTGTTAGCTCAAGGAGTCCATCTGGTGTGATTGTGGCAGCTCCATCAAGGCTGAGGTTAGCTTGGCTGAAGCCGGAGTAGATGAACTGGTCATCAGCAATGGTGAAGGATGCAAGGTTGAGGCCAAGGAAGAGGAATTGGCATAGAATGAAATGATTATATTTCTTATCAGGCATGGGTGACTAGGTGTATCTTGTGACAACTCAAGAAAGATGCAAGAACAAAGTGTTTTGTAATCTAGCTGTGCACAATGGTTTGCAGTTGCTCTCTACCTCTAATAGTCTGTTTGTTATTAATTTGTAGTGGAATTGACACAGCCAGCTAGGCATGACTTGCAAATTTGTGTCTTTCATCTACATTTCTTTCACACATCGCCATTCAGAGAGTCACTGTCAATAATTGATGAAACCAGTGGGATTAACTACTCGTTCAGGCTTCCTCAAACACATGTTGGACCAGCTGATTTTCCTAAAACTTTCTTTGAAAGGTTATTATGAGAAATATTTTTTTTTGAGCGTGTGCAAGAGTAATCAAATATGGTAGCCCCTCTTGGTTCTTGCTGCTTTGAAAGCGAGTATTTTTTTGGACAAAAGGGACATTTATCACCTTTTTACTTTAATTAAAAAAAATTCGATTCAACTTTCCATGAAAAATATCTAATTTGGTCAAAACTAATGTGAACTACACAAAAATTTCCAATGTTTACTGTCATAGTTGATTTTCTCAGCTCATCTTTCCAGCCGAGCGCTCAGTAAGATTCAATGGTACTATCAAAGTGTCAACTATTAGTGTGAACTGCAGAAAACTGATATGATCAAATGTATCTCGGAAGATAGGTTCTGGCCAATGAAAATTTTCCTTCTGATTTCCAATATCCACATTTCCACAAGTTCCAATCCTTTAGAAAGTGTCAAGAAATGCATGCTTTGGTTCCAGTTGCCATCACTGCAGTCACTTTCCCTCTTGTCTCACTGACCAGTCCTTTAGAAAGTGTCAAGAAATGCATGCTTTGGTTCCAGTTGCCATCACTGCAGTCACTTTCCCTCTTGTCTCACTGACCAGTCCTTTAGAAAGTGTCAAGAAATGCATGCTTTGGTTCCAGTTGCCATCACTGCAGTCACTTTCCCTCTTTGTCTCACTGACCAGTCTGCAATTTGTGTGTAGTTTGACAAAACCTTGTCCAGCTATATGGTCTAAACTTAATTTCCGGAAGACAAGGAGATTTCACATAACAAGAACACCACATAGGGGAATCTAATGAGCATATGAACAGTGAGAAGACAAAGTAGACCAGATATGTCAGTCTAAAACCTGTGTAAGTGATGGTGTTAACTGTATATCACTATGCTCTCAATCTACAACAAAGAACATACAAGTTTTTCATGAAGTTTGTTCTTTCATGTTTATATGATAAAGTTTTTCTAGATCACTTCAGGATAAATAGGATGTAATTAAGCAGGAATGGGTTTCATTCAGAGATAAACTTCTGATGACCATAGATTTACCAAAGGAGCACTAGATAACTTTATTTTTCTAGTTCTTTTTCTATTCTTTACAGCAATGACTACTGATGAATGTTTGTTTGAAACTAATCTTTTTTACACAAGTGGACAATCTTCTCTGAGTTTTGTTCATTTGACAACATTTTTTTTATTGGAACTCATTACAGAGAATGGGACCCTTTTGCTATCTTGAAGATGAGATCTTTTATGTCCAAGAAAAGACCAGGGCAAGCAGGTCAGCAGGGTAACTTCTTAATTCTTTTTAGTGTAGGATATATTATTTTACTTTTTCATTAAGATAGCTTTTAGAACGATAGGTCTTAAGTTTATTTTAGATCTGGTACCCCAGATTTCTTACTCTTTGTTCTGTGTTTCTTACTTGAGTAGAAGTCACACGTATACCTGGGCTTCATACAGACTACAGAGTACAGAGGGATGGGAATGTAGCAAGCTATTTAGAACAATGAAATTGCAATGTGATTTCTAGTTCTATTTTTTATGCAAGGGAAATATATTGGCACCCTAGCTTGCTAGAGAAGATGAGGAAAAGTTCTTCAAGTATCCTAGCTTGCTAGAGAAGATGAGGAAAAGTTCTTCAAGTCTAGTTTCAGTAGTTTGTGTTTTCTTATTCTTTTTGTGTGCCCTTTTGATCTCGCTCGTTTATGTGTACCCACTGCATCATGTTCTTTATAAGGCCTTGAATTTCTCATCAAATAAATTTATAAATTCCAATTAAATATATCAAATTTACAAGCTTGACCTCCACATAAAAAGAACTATTGTGAGACTTAAAAACTGTAGACTTTGCAGTCAGGAAGCATCGATTGTGGGTTCATGCCAAACATATGAGCAAGCAAACCTAGAAATATTGAAGGCTATGTGTGTCATCCACTCATCTTCCTCCTGAGAGGCTAGATATTGTGCCAAAGCTAGTTGCTGATGAAGGATGTGATATGATGTCCGGGTTGAACCCTTCGTTCTGCATCAAGGCCAAGATGCAAAAGCTTAAATGCGTTGGCATTAACTCTGGTAGTGGCATGTCCTTGTTGAGGTACTGCATGACTTGCCTCATATTTGGCCTTACATTTGTAAATGGGTGACAGCACAACAATCCTAGCTTTAGTGCTAGGCATGCCTCACCGACATCATATTCACCTTGAAGTTTGATGTCCACTGTATCAGTGAGCGATCCTTTATGCCAATGTTCAAGAACCCAGTCAACTAACATGAACTGGCTGTCTTCTGTGTTGTGCTTGATAGGCTTTTGCCCACAGGTGACCTCAAGAATGAACACGCCAAAGGCAAATACATCCGTCAGAGGGGTTGCTTTGGCAGTGCGTGCTAACTCTGGAGCTAGATATCCTATAGTGCCAACCACGTGTGTGGTTTCTGGGTCAGTGCCATGATCATACAACCTTGCGAGACCAAAGTCACCTATTCGCCCATTGATCTCGTTGTCAAGGAGCACATTGCTTGCCTTAATGTCTCGATGTATGATAACTTTCTCACACTCCTCATGAAGGTAGAGTAAACCTGATGCTACACCCTTGATGATTTGAAACCTCTGAGTCCATTCTAAAGTTGGCCTGCCCTCTTTACCATATAGGTATTTGTCAAGGCTTCCATTCGGCATATAATCATACACTAGAAGAAGTTCACCTTTTCGCCGGCAATATCCCAATAACTGCACAAGATTGCGGTGTTGAAGGCGACCAATGCTAACGATCTCCGCGATGAATTCCTTCATGCCTTGGTTGGAGTTGTGTGACACCCTCTTCACAGCTATATCCAATCTGGACATAGGGAGCACCCCCTTGTATACCCTTCCGAACCCTCCTGCACCTAGTAGGTGCTTCTCTTTAAATCCTTCTGTGGCATGAAACAAATCCTTGTAGGAAAACCGGTGCGGCCCATACTCAACCTCCCAATCTTCACGTAGCTCAGCATACCTTTGATTCCTCCGCATGATTAGAAAAATGGTAGTGCCCACAGCAAGGAGGAACAGCACAATCGCTATTGGCAAAATTATCTGTAATACCTTGGACCGAGCCTTCTGACCAAGACGAGGCAGGTCGGGCAGCTTGGTAATGTCGATTGGCGGAGCAGGACTGTTCATGCCAAAGCTCCAGCCAAGTACATAGTGCTGTGCGCTGACTGTGCCTGTTGAGGATGAGAAGCCAATATATGCTGGGCTAGTCAGCACTGTCGAGAGATTGTAAGTAGTAGAAAGCAGTGGCCTCACAGGTTTTGCAACATTTAGGGGAGCCATGGTCACACTGACCCGTGTGGCCTCTCCATCATAGTTCACCCACACTTGCATCGCCTTGTGGCTAATGAGTGCCAATTTCTGAAACATACCACTCTTATCGTCATAATAGCCAGCCTCGTGGGATTGCACGGAGCGAAGACTGTTGATGTCGATGCCAATGTGGTTGCCATCGATGTCTTTTAAGTCATTGTTTTGCACAGTGTCGAGCTCGATTGCAAAGATGTGGTTGTTTGTGTTGCCGTTGTTCTGGTTGTTGAGGAGGCCCAAGTACTGGGTTGGGAACGCACCTGAGAAATTCTTGCTTGGTGCAATGAAGAAGGCAAGGCCATGTCCACTCAAGTCAGGGTAGGTAGAAAGGATGGCAAACACAAAGGATACGGAGAAAGACTGCACCGTGTCATTGGGTGATTTGTGGAAGCGCAGGGGAATTGGGTGGAATGCATGGCCTTGCTGCCGAACTGCGCCATTGGTCAGCTCGAGGAGGCCGCTTGACATGACTCTGGCTGCTCCATCAAGGGTGAGGTTGCTGCCGGTGAAGCCGGAGTAGACGAATTGGGCCTCCCCACTCCCAGTACTGCACCCAGCAAGGCTAAGGCCTATAAGCAGGCCGACGAACATAATCTTCTCGCTAAGCATGTCTGTCACTTTGTATTTTGTGGATCATGCGGTGTGGTTTGCAGTGGCACACTTGCATGCACTTTGTTTGGCGGTTCATAATTTGCGGTGGAGCTAGACAACTTGTACTTAATTAGGCATCACTTGCTTGTCCAAGTCTTCTGCATACTTTTCCTGACTCCCTTCCTGCTTGCTTCCTAGTCTTTTAAGTGTGCAGCAATTAATACAGAAATTGAGTTTTTAGAAAGAAATACTGAAAATGAGATTTGTTTGTCCAGGCCACCAAGAAACTAATGGCCACCAAGATCAGTACTTGTGTGAGTATGAACGATCAGAGGAGTGGTGCTACTGTGCTAGCTTGGTACATAAAATTTGGGTTCCGTTTACATATGACAATAAATTTGAGGCTGACTAGGTTGAATTTTGCAGAGAATTCTGGCACATGTCACATCTTTTAGTTGTTAAATATTTCTTTCAATCAAGCAATTTTTCCGTCGGCGGCTACCAGTAGTCAAGCCATCTTTTTTGTTTGCAACCTTGCAGGAAACAAGTGGTAGGATCAAAATGTTGGCCAGTGGGCAAAAGATTGAAGCCGTCCAGGTTCAACAGAAGAATTCAAACGGGCTCCTTGCTTGTGTAAATATTCAGAGAACAAGCTATAGTGTTCTGAACCCAGAGCTTGAAGAAAGTCGATGACAGCGATGTCCTTGACTAGCTAGCGGCGATAATTTGGCACAGGTATGTTGACCGACAAATTTCCCGTACCCCGATGGTTTTGTATGGTTCTGCTGCTGCTTGCTGGTCCGCCCTGTCTACTCTGGACGACCACAAATTGATATGGTCGTTGTGTTTTAACACAAACTAATTGGTGACCCGTTGAAAGCTAACCTTCTTGGGCTGGTTTTTCTCCTGCATCAACAACAGAAATCTTTGCTTGGTGAAGACTGAAGATTATGTTGGTGGCAGGTTCACATGTATTCTGAAAGAAAATGAAGTCTGTGAACTTTTATCTTTGTTCTGGTTTCAGATTCAGTTCAGCAGAAGCTGGTATTAGGTTTTTGTTTCACAACACAAGTAGCAGGCATTTCTTGTTTCACTTTTCATGGGTTATTCTGGATCATAATTGTGCAATTGTGCTGCTTTTTCTTATCTCCTATTTTTTTTGTTTTTAGGGAATCCTATATTGTCTTGAACCTGTGGAAGATTATGTTGGGCTGTTAACTAGAAATGAAAAAATAAAATAAAATGGGCTGAAATGGGGCCGGAACCCTGACCTAGAAACCTGTGGGCCGAAAATGAGGTTGAGTAGGGGAGCATCGTGGGCTGAGCTGGGCTGGGCCTGCGAGATGTAGTGGCCTGAAATAGACTGGGCTTTATTTGGGCTTCTCGTTTTAGATAGCAAATAGAAGCTCATGTAAATATGCCAGGATTTACAAGTAACCCTCGGGCCTTGTTTGGATAGGGCAAAATTTGGGCCCATCCACATGGATAGAACTCGATTTAGTTCAAAATTTTGGCCCATTCACGTGGATTCCAGCCAAGAATGGGTCTTCCAAACAAGCCCTCATAGGTTTTACAATCTACAAGCTAGTGATTAAATACATCATCACAACTCAAGTCCACAACAAAGAAGTAATTGAAGCCTCACTTCAATCGGGATGTATATTCACCCGGGGATCGAAAAACTTATCCTAGCAAGCACTTTGAATAACTTATATACGGATTACAATTGACCAAATACGCCACACATGTACAGCTGTACGAGTAAACCTTGTGAGACTAGTAGACTACAACCAAGGATAGCTGCATACCAAGCAAGCCCAGGCTGCATTTGTCATCTTCCAACTGAGATGTCGGGTGTCCTCGAGCCCATCACCGACCATGGATGCACCACGGCGTACGGGTCGAGCCCTTCGTTCTGCGTCAGCGTCAGCGGGCTGAGACTCAAGTTCTCCGGCGTCAACTCCGGCAGTGGCATGTCGCCGTCGAGGCACTGCATGACTTGCCGCACGACGGGCCTCGTGTTGGGGAACGGGTGCGAGCATATCAGCCCAAGCCTAAGCACCAGGCATGCCTCGTCGACATTGTAGCCATCTTGCAGCCTTGGATCAGCCGTCTCAGTCAGCGATCCCCTTTGGCAATGCTGCAGGACCCAATCGACTAAGACGAGCTCGGGAACCTAGACAGAGCGCTGGAGGTTTCTCCGTCCGGCTTGTTTCTCGACACATTGAAGTTCCTAAGCATCGGAACGCGCAACGGCTTAAGCCACCATGGAAGTTGTTGTGCTCTGCCATTAGTTACCAGGGAAGGCAGTGAGAGACTTGAGGCTTCCACTGAGGTTGTTGTGGCCTTGTTGGAGACCAGCAGGTGCCTCAAGCTTGGGCTCGCGGAGTTGTCCAGGAGAGGGAAATGGGTGCCGGGACTGGGTTCAACCTGTATAAAGGAAGTGGGTTGGGTTGGTTTGGGTTCGAATGATATTTGGGTTGGGTTCTAAGGGATGATAAGTGGGTTGGGTTGGGCTGGGTTGGGAAAATTGACTTTTCTACGGTGGGTTGGTTTGGAAATGGGTTGAGTTTTAGCCTATTCAGTTGAGCCCCCAAAAAAATTTAAAATAAGTGTAAGACTATGTGGAGGTCACTTCATAGTGTGTGATGAGTGTTTGACTTTGTTGTGAAAGTGAATCGAAGTTTGAGTTTGACTTTGTGGAGTTTGATTTTGAAAGGTTGCAAGCGTGTTTGGAGGATTGGCTAAGTGTTTCCTTCGGGCCTTAGAAGGACCATCCAGGTGGACATGGACTAATCAATTTTTAAGTGTGTTTCTGGTCCTAGGAGGACCATCTTGGTGGACATGGATTAATTTTGATGGGACTAGTTTTCTAGTGTGTGCCTCTCTGGACTTTGGAGGACCATCTGGGTGAAGGAGGACCAATTTGTATGGACCAATTCTCAAATAGTCGTGTACTCTCTGGACCTAGGAGGATCATCCGGGTAGAGGTGAACTAATTTGAGTGGACTAATTCCCTAAGTGAGAAGGACTAACTTTCAGTAGGAGGATCATCCTTCTTGATTGGATGGAAGGACCATCATCACAATATTTGTCTATCGGGTAGGTTTATGAGAGCATGTGAGTTGTGGCATAAGACGTCTCTTCAAGTTTCGATTATTTTTTCAGCTGCCTTAGGGCATGTACAACCCACAGACGGGGGGTCGTCTGCAAGAGCCTAGAATCTGACATACAGACAGCTAAAAAGACAAGTCCTATAATGGAGAGTTTGTTTCACTGTCTGCAAGCTGTTTAATTCTTTGCATGTAGCCAAGATCAATCATGAACACTATTTTGTATACCATTGTGTTGCTATTTGATAGAAAACAGATCAAGCTTAAATAAGATGAACATGATTACAATATTTTTTAAAAAAATCATCAATATAAATGATATATTATATATAATTGCAACATTTTTGTCTACAGTGAATTCACAGGAATGAAGCTAACCAAGTAGAATTCCTTGTGTACATATGGAAAGGACACGTGCAAACCAAGCAGAATTTTCTCACCAAGACGCATCTTACTGCCAAGTAACTTCTTGCAGTTTTTTCTTCATAATCCTAAAGCTCTGCTGCCCAGTTTCTGAATAATTGAATGAAGTACTTCTTTTCAGCATATCTGAAAATATAGGTACTTTAGATGAAGCGTCCTTCACAGGAACATCATCATAATCTGCATCAATGGAGAATTTGCTGTCATTTCATTCCAAACCTGACTAGAAACACATGTCCACTGTAACTATGTAAGATAGAGCAATATAGGTTAGTGCATGTGCTTTGATATTAATGAAATGAAGCAGAAGACCAGGGAGCAAATTATTAAAAAAAATTAATACCCTCTGTTTTGCTATTGCTAGTTTAGCCTCCTTTTCAACCACATCTAATGGTAAACCTTGGCCTTCTGCTATAAAGAGATCTTAGGAGAAAATTTTCTTTATCTAGACCACTTAATAAGGTCTTCTGCTGAGCTAGTTTAGCCTCCTTTTCAACCACATCCAATGGTAAACCTTGGCCTTCTGCTATAAAGAGAAAATTTTCTGATAACTGAGACTTAATAAGGTACAAGTTCTGACAAGAACAATGGAAGCAAGATTTCTTTATCTAGTATGTCACCTATTGTTACCACCGTCCACCGATATGGAACAGATGATGACAATCTCCACCCAAATCACTATCATCATATAGTGTGGTGGCAGTACCAAAACTGTGATCTGTCAGTGAATAAGATAGAACATTCCAGTATATAACAGCAGTATATATATAATCAAAAGGGCATAAAGTGAATTATATAACAGCAGTATATATGTACACATTCCAGTATATAACAGCAGTATATATGTACACATTCCAGTTCCATTTCAAAAAAATATATAACAGCAGTATATATGTACACATTCCAGTATATAACAGCAGTATATATGTACACATTCCAGTATATAACAGCAGTATATAACAGCAGTATATATGTACACATTCCAGTATATAACAGCAGTATATATGTACACATTCCAGTATATAACAGCAGTATATATGTACACATTCCAGTATATAACAGCAGTATATATGTACACATTCCAGTATATAACAGCAGTATATATGTACACATTCCAACTGCCATTCCCTCATCCAGTCGTTGTATGCTGACTCGAGGAATCAAGTCTGGAATAGGTGCCCAAATCCTATTGGTAATGTGTACAAATGGATAACATCAGTATATATACTCTGATATATTCGCGTATGGTGTATTTTACACAACGAGGCTGTCAGGATTGATCTTAGGTAGGATTGTTTTCGGGTTGATAGGATTGACCAGGATAGTAGGATCATATATAATATGTTTGTCAACTACACAATTATGATTCTAAACATTACAAGCTCTACATTTAGCAAATGTTGACATATAACTCGACATAGCAGAAATGGGTTCACATTCACACTAACTGAAATTTCAGAAAATTCACAATTCACACTAACATAGCAGATATGGGTTCACATCCACACTAACTGAACATAGCAAACATTGAACTTTCAGGAACTTCAAACGGGGGGTCGCTGTTCGCTGTTGGGCTCCATCTCGACGGCAACGAATGGCGGCAGAGCCGGAGAGGAGAGCAACGATGAAGAGAGTTCACATGATCACACCAAAAGGTTACAGATAACATGTAGATAGCACTTCTGCACGGCCATACTCTATTCACGCTCACAACACTCACATTTGGCTTATGAAATCATAACAAAGGTTTCAAAGTGGAACCTGATTAAATCAGCCTCTTGTTGACACAAGGCATCCATAGCTCCCCAGAATTTTGATAATGTGATGTCATTAACTACACAATACCAAGACAAAAATATTATTTTAACATGATTGTTGATAAGAGCAGATAAGTTAAATCTGGTAAAAGCATAAATAGGCAAGTTAGTAAAGTAAGCTATGGATTGTTATTTAACATGATTGTTGGTCTTTGAGGACTGATCTAACAAGTTGGTTCCTCCTGTCGAACATGTTTCCCTACCACAAGGATTCTAATTTTTTGGAGCATTCTCAGACTGATTTAACAGTGAAATTGAAAAACAGATATTTACTGACTGAATTTACAATCGAAGCCCTCATCAAGCATACGATTTGTCATCCAAAAGCTAGTTTTTTTCCTTTGGAATCTCAAAGAGATTTACTTACAAACAATACGTTCTTTGTTTGGCAAAGCAGAGGTATGTAACAGTTTGTTGCTTAAAAGACGGCCAACAAATTAGTAGACAGGAGTAAATCTAATCACGAGCATAGCAGAAGGAAATGCCGCAAGGCAGCTGACTGGAATGCATCGTCTGTGACCGAAAGGAGGAAAAACTAGGAATCAAGAACCAAACTTTTTTGTGCTAAAACTCACATCAAGAACACTAGCTCACGAAACAAGAACACACTGCTCATCCCTCCCGTGATAAATCAGAGCAAAAACACCAAAAGGATCCCGCAACTCCCCTGAATATTTCGCCTAATCCAGTATACAAGTGCATTGCAAGGCCTAAAGAACCAGAAAAGGCAACGGAAGAAGCAGCCAAGAACCACACAAGAACCCAAAATCTCCCCCAAGAATCGGCGAAGAACTGACCTTTCCTGCAAAAAGAACCAAGAAACATGCTAATCGCAAGAACTAGAGCACCCACCATGCTGCGACGCCATGAAGTGGAGGAGAGGGCGGAGGTGGAGGTGGTGGTCGAGGTGGGTGTGGCGTCGTCGCGCATGGCCGGCCGGAGCCACTCGAACACGAGGTGGCTGCGGTACACCGACCCGAGGCGGCGCCGGCGCGCGCGGGTGCCCACGCCGCCGCCGCCGCCACCACGTCACACTGCACGGCCGCCGCGGGAAGATATGGAGCGGGGATGGATTTGGCGCGTGAGAAACCGAGTACGCGCGCGCCGCGGATCCGAGCGCTGGTCGAGTCGCGAGACGAGGGCCGCATAACGCCGCTGCGCTCTCGTCGGTTCGGCCTCGGTCCACGGGCCTCGCCGTCGCCTCGCGGCGACGGGCGAGCGCCGTCTGTGAGCCCAGTAGGGTTTTTAGAAAAAGCCGTCTCCGAGACGGGATAAGGACGGGCGTTGTACATGCCCTTATATATGAGATTGAAATCTCCTAACAGAAGCCAAGAGGTGCCATTTGTCAGCTGCGCATCACGGAGTTCCTATAGGAATCTGCCCTTGTCCCTATCTGTGGAGGGACCGTAAACCGCTGTCATGACAAAGTTTGTGGAACACTCTTTAATGTTGACATCGACTGATAGGGAAAATTCACGGCCGATGCAGTCGGATACTTGGATAGCATCGGTACTCCAAAGGATAAGAATGCCCCCTCCCCAAGTGTTGTCCACGGGCAGGAAGAAGAAATCATGTGGGATTCCGATGAGAGCACGAGTAAGGGCGCGATCCACGGCACTGAGTTTTGTCTCGTGAAGGCAGATAATGTGAGGGGTATTCGCATCACACAACTCCCAGGCCACTGCGCGACGGGAGGACAAGTTAAGACCCCTACGTTCCAGGACATGATTGTGGGACGCCGAGACCAGAGTGGTTGGCGGTGGGCGAGGTCGGGCGAGTCACCCCTCAGTCGCCCTGGGAAGGAGCTAGATAAAACTCTCGTGTGACCCCTATATATATGTGCAGCGTTTTGAAAAGGACAGGCCGAGATTGTGTCCGATTTGAACCTGACAGCCCAAATTCAAATCAGGCCCAGAAAGAAAAACGTCGGACCTACTCATCCAGCCCACTTAATCACTTCTGCGAAGGAAAACAAGCCCAGGCCGTCTCCAAGGTCTTCTTCTCTTATGCCCTTATGCTGTCACGGCCGAACCGTCGCCGCCGTGACGTCGCCGACAGTTCTCGAGTAAGGGCGCGATCCACGACACAGAGTTTTATCTCTTGAAGGCAGACAATGTGAGGGGTATTCACATCACACAACTCCCAGACCACCGTGCGACGGGAGGACGAGTTAAGACCCCTACGTTCCAGGACATGATTATGAGCCTATGTCCCATCATTACCCAGTGTAGCTCCCATCGTTTGTCTCACAGCATGGTGTGGCCTTTGGTGTCGTCACATGGCCTGGCTCGGGTGGGCGTGAGTTAGAAGCTCCTTCAGACAAGCGTGGAGCCGATAGGAGGTGTTTCTCCAGAAAAAGTTGTAGGTGTCACGTAGCATGCCTGGGGAGTGCAGTTGGCGCGCACAAGCGGTGCGAAAAGTCGTACTTTGTCTGGGGTCAGCTCTAGGCTCCTTTTAGCTACATCACTTCCCCTCTATGCGGTATGGCTGCTTCAAACGTGTGTAGTCTGGCCGCTTCAAACGTATGCATCCAAGGGCGCGGCAAGCCGTGTGCCGTGGCACGAGTGGTGTCCATGCACATGCACTTGGGTATGTAGGCTCTAACCAGATGGGCAATATGTGCATTTAAAAACAACAGGCAAGGTGGAGGAACTGATGATAGCAGGAAGTGGTGGTTTGAAATTGACAGATACGAAACAAGTAGTTTAGCATAGCAGTGCACACATGGCGTAATGCAGCATATAGCATACATATCAACTCGGCTTCGGCTTATTTTTCACTATTCATAAGTTTCGTCTTTTTCTGAACTTTTGGCTTTTTGTTGAGCTTTTTTGCCGGTTCTTTTTTTCCCGTATTTGTTTGTATTATACGTAATTGGCTAACATATGTTTTATATTTTTAAATTTAATTATGCTAAATAAGCCTCTGTCAGTTACAGTGCTTTTTTCAGGCAGCTACAGTATTTTCAGCCATAAGCCATGAGCTTTTCAGCCGAACCGATCACCACCATAGTAGTACGTGGTGCAAAATCAAACAGGTCACAGCCGAGAACATCCCAAAAGTCGCTGCGGCGATCGTGGGTAGAAGCCGTAGACATGAGCATGCAGTCGGTGTTCCCCTGGTTGGCGACGGCTGTTGCCTACACGGCTACACCACCGCCGGTTCGTCTGTCTCCAGGCTGGCAGCAAGTGCTGCGTCTGCATTGGGCTCGGAGTCGTCGTTGTTGGTTCCACCCATATGTTATGTGAGGCGCAATACTCAAGTCGGCTGATTGGTACAGCAGGCGCCTCCCGCAACACGTCCGAGCTGTTGACGATCACCAACAGTACCAGTAGCTCAACTGTGGTGGCACGCTGCTGCTGTGATGAGAGAGGTGGAACAGTGTCTCAGTGACCAGCATCAGTCGTCGTAGATGATTGCAGGCTGTGGCGCCAGAGGCCGGTGATCTGTACTCCAAGAGTGCGGAAACCATGAGTGTTGCGTTAGAGGCAATTCTGGAAGAAGTCGGCGAAGCAACAGCATTCGGCGCAGCTGTTGAAGTCTTCCACAGTGAGGCATATTCCAAAAATGTCGGAGAAGCAAGAACATCTGGCGAGGTTGGCGCTTTCCAGGAGGTGGCGTAGCGGAGTTGCGAAGCTTGAGTGATGTCATCTTCAAGGCACAGTGGGGTTGACATGTCGGATGTGCTCGTTGTAGACCTGGGCATCAGTGCCCTGGAGCCTGAGAGCACTCCCAATGCAGAAACTATGGATGATTTCTATGGCATTAAATAAGATGCCAAGTAAGCAAAATGCTGATGTGTCATTGGAGTTAAGGAGGAGAGATAAGGAAATGGTTTCTTATATAGACACCATGTCTACACAGGAACCAAGATAGAAAGAGCTGTGATAGGTAGATGATAGGAGAGAGAAGATAGATGATTGGATGAAAATTTTATTTGTAGAAACTATCCATTGGGAGTATAGTTTCTATGGGTAGTGTCTACATTAATTGGCAAGTATAGAAACTATCTCATAGTTTCTGCATTAGGAGTGCCCTGATGGCTAGGAAGGTCCCGACTCCAAGGACATCATTCCTTTGCACAGAGAAGAAGTTGGATCGGTCCTCCTGGGCTGCAGGTAGTCGGTCAGGTCTAGCCTATTGGTAGGCTGACAGCAGTAGGCAATTGGTCGCACCTTGAGCCGCCTGCAAGTACTCATTCACCTTGCGGAGCCATTCCTCACAGCAGTGGCGTGTAGGGGTGAAAACGGATCGGATATTTCCCGACCGACCGACCGCCGAATTCGAGTCGGATCGAATTCGGATAGTCATATCGGATAATTATCGGATTCGGAGTCGGATTCGGATAGTTGCTTTCGCATACGGATTCGGATTCGGGAGCGGACTATCCGACGGATACGGATACTATCCGGAATTTTATCGGATAATACCCGTATATATTTTTCGGATATCCGGCCCATCAGCCAAATCATCATTTTCAGCCCATCAGCCCATTAGCAAATCCAAATAAATTCCCACAAATCCAATAAATGCAAATAACTCCAAAAAATTCCAGAAAATGCACAAAAAATATTATAAATCTAGGAGAACTTAGGGAAATAACATAAACTATTTTTAGCTTTTAGAAAATAGTTAAAATAAGTTTTTTTGCTCTTGGCTTTCAAATAAAATCTAGAAAAATCCAAATAAATTTCAACAAATCCAATAAAATATGGGATATTCCATCAAGAAAAAAAGAAGATAAGCTAAAAAAGGTTCAGCCATATGAAACTCCAAGCCTATGTTATCCGCCTATATTATCTGTTTCCGAGCCGAATCCGTTATATATCCGTCCCGACGGTACCGTATTCGAAACTCCGAATATTCCGAATTCGTATTCGTATCCGGTCTTACCGTATTCGACTCCGAATCCGAAAAAAATATGGGTTAGGATACGGTTTAAGCAATATCCGACCGAATCCGATCCGTTTACACCCCTAGTGGCGTGCCTCTTCCTCCGATTGCCAGAGTCTGGCCTCAAAGACCTCTGCCAACTGATGCCGAAGAAGCGTCACATGTGACACGAACAATGCTTGTAACGTGGCATCCGTTTGATCTTTAAGAGTGATGCATACATCAGACCGCTGGCCGGAGGTGCCATTTTGGAGTGAGCCAAATATGGTGGGGCCTGCTGGAATGTCATGCTGGCATCTGCGATCCTGGCCTGAGGTGCGTCTGGGCCATGGGGATCCGTCCTGATGGCGCTCCTGGAACTTCCCCCGGCGACCAGCATCAGAATCAAAGGGTCTCCAGTGACCATGATGGTCATGCCTGCGTTAATGATGGCGGTCATTGTTGTTGTCTTCGATTCGCTTGGGTTGGTACTTGTCGTCGCCCCAACAAGCGTCCGGAGTTGGCTGCCTGAGCCTATTGCGAGGGGAGGCGCCCTTGTCCACCCAGCTGGTCTCGTTGCTATTGTGGTGGCCCTTCTCCACCTCTGGATATATATGTGCAGCGTGTTGAAATGTGTCCAATTTGAACCTACTCATCCAGCCCACTTAATCACTTCGGCGAAGGAAAACAAGCCCAGGCCGTCTCCAAGGTCTTCTTCTCGTATGCCCTTACTTATGCTGTCACGGCCGAACCGTCGACGACAGTTCTCGACGGCGTTGCCGCACCCAACCTTCTACAGGTTACTTGCGTGTCTTGAGAGTAGCACATTCGATCATTAACTGTTTTTACTAATTATTACCTGTTAATTTCACGATCGATTGGAGATCGGCATGCATCCATGTTGCACGAGATTCCGTACGGAGATCTAGTGTTTTGACAAGTAAAAGTATAGATCGAATTACAAAACAGCCCTTACATCACATCATTGTTAATAGTTGGGATTACTTCTCGGCTTTTGGGAAATATATACTCTGCAGCACAGAGAAGCAGGCTCTGTGTAAGTGTTGAGCTCACCTGCAAGTTAGGCTCCTTGATTTGCTAATCAGAATAGGACCAGGCAGTCAACATAAATGCATATAAACGCCCTGAAATCCACTCTCCAAAGATCTGAGTTCAGAATCTGATCAACTTATAAGTTCTTATATGTGGGCTATGCTATGGCACCGAGATAGAGCAACAGCGAACCATTCCTGGTGATGCCTAGATAGCTGCTCCAAAGCCACAAGATTAGCTGTTTCTTTTTTGAAATGGCATATCATTTGGCGGTGCATGCTGTATTGTCATTCACTGTTTGCAGGCTTAGGGCATCTAGGTGTCAACTCCTTTCTTCAGAATTGGGGAATACTTTATATGCTGTAGCATTTCTGACAATATCTTTGGATGCGCTGAGCTAATAAACTGTGTGTATGTTTCGCAAGGATCTAGTCACCAACAATAGACAACTTACAGGAAGCATATATAGATTATTTTTTTGCCATTGAATTTCAAGTACAAGTAGCAAACCCTGTAAATTCTAACCTGATAGCTGTTTGGAAAAATCATGCAAGTTGAAGAAATTAACTAATAGTCACATCAAGAATAGACAAATTCAGGCAATACAATCCATTGAATGATACATCGCTACAATGTGTGACTATCATTGATTTGAATTGTAGAAAACATGCCTAGATCTGATCTAATATGTTTATCTGAAGGACCCTGCTGACTGGCCTACGTAAGAATCTTCTCTGATTTCCAATACCAACTCCAATCATGTGTAGGTGGCATGTCACTACCAAGCAGTCAATCTTCCCTCGGTCACCTAGTCACAATGATAAGGACTTCAATGTTTACATTGGTTTTAGATGAGTAACATTTTTGTCTAACTATAGGAAATAACTCCGCCTATGTTGTTTTCTACGTAGCCTGTTTTAAGCCAGGAAAAAGGAGGAGGGTTGTGTTAGGTTTGGTAAGCCAACGTAAAATTTATGCCATCTTTTCATAGAATGAAACCCAAATTAAAAATATAGGGAATAACATCCCGTAACTGGGTATAATCTCTTTCTAGTACTGTTCTTCAAGTAAGGAACGGAGTGATCCAAGATAGCAGTATTTCAGTTACGTAAAGTACTATAATTAACCCAAAAACTTTTTTTAATAAGGATCCTACTGTTTATGTATGGAATATTTATTGATTCTCGATCACATAAACTCTCGGTGGTCTACCACTCTTAGATACATGATACATCTCATACCAACATTTTCTATCAAAGAAATTAATTGCGGTGAATGCTTCAGTTGAACCCACACATAACCAAACATTTTCTTTTTGTAGAACATACGAAGAAGAACCAAACATAATTGTCACTAGAAAATTAAAGAAGTCCGAAATTTAAGAATGGCTATAACCTACAGATTGTCCAATTTGCAGTCCTCATTCAGTGCTCTTTGGCTTATGAAGTGCAGTTTATGTGGTCAAATTTCAGTCCTGTTTGACAACGGACAGCAACTCTGCTAATCTGAACGTGACGCCCCACCTGGTGCCTTGCATTTGGACATTTAGAAGTGCACAGCTTTGAATTCAGCTCAGTTTTCCACAACAAAATCAATTGTCTGACCTAATCCCTATTTTGAAAAAGTCCTGCACGTTAAATATATTAACCAATATTTGCATCAAGAATGAACAGATTCCGCTAATACAGCCAAGTTCCAGATATATTACCGCAATGTGTATCAATCGTTTCTGAATAGTAGAGAACGAGTCTGATCAGATATGATATAATATGTTAATCCGAAGGACCCTGCCGCCTAGGCTACAAAAAGTTCTCTGATTTCCAAAACCAATTGCGTTGTGTAGTGTAGGTGTCATATAATACAGGTGACAACCTTGGTTCCATGTCACCACCACAGTCAGTCTTCCCTCAGTCACTCAGTCAAAATATGATTTTACTATACTACAAAGGAATCACGTCTAATAATTTGATCTAATCTATTGGCAGTTCTGTTGTTTAATGTCCGCTTATTTCGGCTTGAGTTTCTGATTTCTAGCTTATTTCTTACTATTCATGTCTTTTTCTGAACTTTTAGCTTTTTTTTTTGAGTTTTTTGTTGGTTCTTTTTTTTTCGTATTCGTTTATGTTGTTCGTGATGAGCTAATATATTTTTTATTTTTATTTTTTTAAAATTTAATTACACCAAATAAGCCATCTTCAGTTATAGTGTAATTTCAGCCAGTTACAGTACAATTTCAGCCATAAGCCACTATTTTTTAGCCTAACCGAGCGTGTGAATCCTGCAGGAAATTTGGAGAGTTCGTACAGTTTTCGACATGGGAATCCTACAGGAAATTTGGAGAGTTCGGGCAGTTTTCGACAAAATTTCTGCCTTCCAAATAGGGGGGGGGGGGATGGATTGATCCAAAACGGTAGTATTTTTTTTACTACAAGAAGTTACTTGGCAATTGCACAGCTCTCCTGTTCTTTTCTCTTTATCTTTTTCACAAGGGTCGAGGAGGCAAGTTTTGTATAACTTTTTACCTTGTCCTTAGTAATTTAATCAATAACTTTTTTAGCGATGGAGTATGAAATTTGTTGTTGTTGTGGTATGAGCACAACAATGGGTATAGGGTATCTGTTTCTCCCTTGAGGGATATAGACTAAGAGAACGGGTGAGCCGACTGACAAAGAGAGAAAGCTAGTGAGTAAATGAGTGGCTTTGGTCTTCTCGCCTCCTTGTTGGGGGTTTATATATACATGAATGAGGTAGGATGGGAAATCCCTATTCTATCCTTTAATAATTACAAAAAGGTGAGGATACATTGGTATATTCTCTTATGCTATTTGGACTGGTTGCAAGGCCCAGTCGTTTAGGGTTGGGCCACCCTTACAACAGTACTCCCTCAACAGCATGCGTGGAGGTCCTGAAGGGTGAGCTGACGTGATCAATTGGCCTAGCCCCCCGTCCTTTGATAGGAAGCATGCAGGTGCCGATAGGCAAGATGATGTAACTGGTAGCTCTAGCCTCCAGGGTGTTGACACTCTAAACTTCCTGGAGCAAGGTTCTTGCACTGATTATGACGTGGTCGTGGAATCACTCGGCAGAGCCTAAGCCACTGTGTGGAGGTCGTACCCTGGACTTAGGCGGCATGTAGGCATGGGCAACGAAGTCCACGCCGAAGCCGTGGCCATCTCGTCGAGGTTCTGCCTCTGACACAGTCGACACACAGATGTGGGAGACGATGGTCAGACGGGCGTCAATGAAGGCCCGACCACGAGGTGGTTGAAGACATCGATGAATATGAGACCACAAGGTAGTCACAGGTGTCGATGAAGTTGGCGGCGGGACGAAGGCTTTGAAGCATGTGCTTAGTTCCCGACCTTTTGGACTAGCATTGACGAAGGCTCGACCACGAGGTGGTCGTAGGTGTCGATGAAGTCTCGATCCCGAGGGGTCGAATGGGCGTTGACGAAGTCATGACCACGAGGTCATTGGATGAACATCGTCGAAGTCTCAACCACAAGTGGGTCGGACGAGCGTCAACAAAGTCATGACCAATAGCCGTTGACAAAGTCAGGACCATGAGATCATTAGACAAGCGTCGCCGAAGTCTCAACCACGAGAGGGTCGGTTGAACGTCGACGTAGTCGCGACCATGAGGGGGTCGAGGATCAACGAAGTTTGGACCACGAGGCGGGCATAGACGTCGACGAGGATGCGACCATGAGGTGGTCGCAGGTGTCGACGAGGTCCCGACTGTGAGAGGTCGGATGGTCGTCGATGAAGTCATGAGCACGAGGTGGTCGGATGAGTGTCATCAAAGTCTCGACCATGAGGGGTCAGACGAACGTCGACGAAGTCACAACCATGGGGTGGTCAGACAAGCATCGGCGAAGTGTTGATCACGAGGTGGTCATAGAATGCCTCACGGCTATGTCAGTCGTGACATGGTCGTGGGCGTTAATGAAGCTAGCGGTGGGACAAAGACATGAAGCACGCACTCCATCCCCACTGCTCGGACGGGTGTCGATGAAGTGGTGACCACGAGGTGGTCGAGCATCGACGCAGTCTGGACCACGAGGTGGTCGTATAAGTCAAAGAAGTCACGAGAACTAGGTGGTCAAACGTGCATCAATGAAGCTACGACAACAAGGTGGTCGTAGAATGCCTCACGACTACGTTAGTCGTGACGTGGTCATGGGCGTCGACAAAGTCAGTGGCGGGACAAAGACTTGAAATGCACGCTCCATACCCTACCCTTCAAACTAGCATCGACAAAGTTGACGGCGGGACGAAGACTTGAAGTGCATGCGCTCTGTCCCCTACCTTTCGGATTGGCATCAACGAAGGCTTGACCATGTGGTGGTCGCAGGTGTTGATGAAGTCCCAACCTTAAGGGGTCAAATAGCCGCTAACGAAGTCACGATCATGAGGTGGTCGGACGAGCGTTGACCAAGTCACGACCATGAGGTGGTCAGATGAGTGTCGCCAAAGTCTCAATCACGAGGGGGTCGGATGAACATCGACGTAGTCGCAACCGTGAGGTGGTCGAGGATCGACGAAGTTTGGACCATTAGGTGGCCATAGACGTCGACAAGGATGCGACCACAAGGCGGTCGTAGGTATCGATGAGGTCCTGACCTTGAGGAGTCAGATGAGCATCGACAAAGGCACGACCATGAGGTGGTCAGACGAGTGTTGGCGAAATGTCAACCACGAGGAGGTTAGACGAGCATCGACAAAGTCCAGACCACGAGGCGTCTAGACATTGGCAAGGATGCGATCACAAGGTGGTCGAGCGTTGATGAAGTCTGGACCACGAGGTGGTTGACGGTCGACGAAGTCATGAGTACCAGGTGGTCGGACGTCCGTCAACGAAGCTACGACCACTAGGTGGTCATAGAATGCCTCATGACTATGTCAGTTGTGACGTGGTCATGGGCTTCAATGAAGTCGGCAGCGGGACGAAGACTTGAAACACGCACTCCGTCCCCCACCCTTCGGACTAGCGTCGATGCAATGTGGTCAAGCATCGACGTAGTCTGGGCCATGAGGTGGTCATATAAGTCGACGAAGTCACAAGCGCCAGGTGGTTGGAAGTGCATCGATGAAGCTACGACCACGAGGTGGTCGTCGAATGCCTTACGACTACGTCAGTCGTGACGTGGTCCTGGGCATCGACGAAGTCAGTGGCAGGATGAAGACTTGAAACGCGTACTCCGTTCCCTACCCTTCGAACTAGCATTGACGAAGTCGGTGCCGGGACGAAGACTTGAAGCGCGTGCGCTCCATCCCCACCCTTTAGACTGGCATCGATGAAGGCTCGACCACGAGGTGATCACTGGTGTTGACGAAGTCCCGACCTTGAGGGATCAGATGGCTGTTGATGGAGTCACGACCATGAGGTGGTTAGACGAGCATTGACAAAGCCACAACCACGAGGTGGTCGGACAAGCGTCGGTGAAGTGTCGACCATGAGGGGATCGAACGAGCATTTATGAAATTCGGATCACGAGGCTATCATAGACATCGACAAAGATGCGACCACGAGGTGGTCACGGTGTCGATGAGGTCCCAACCTTGAGGGTTGGACGGTCATCGACAAGGTCACGAGTACCAGGTGGTCAGACAAGCATCGATGAAGCTACGGCCACGGGGTGGTCATAGAATGCCTCACGGCTACGTTAGTCATGATGTGGTCATGGGCATCAATAAATTCGACGGTGGGACAAAGACTTAAAGCGCACGCTCTGTCCCCTACCCTTCGGATTGGCGTCGACGAAGGCTCGACCACGAGGTGGTCGTAGGTGTCAACGAAGTCCCGACCTTGAGGGGTGGGACAACCGTCAACAAAGTCATGACCATGAGGTGGTCAGATGAGCATCAACGAAGTCACGACCACAAGGACCACGAGGTGGCCGAGTGTTGACACAGTGTGGTTGAGCGTCGACGCAGTCTGGACCACGAGGTGGTCATATAAGTCGATGAAGTCACGAGCACCAGGTGGTCAGACGTGCGTCGATGAAGCTATGACCATGAGGTTGTTGTAGACTGCCTGATGACTCCGTCAGTCGTGACGTGGTCGTGGGCATCGATGAAGTCGGCAACGAGATGAATACTTAAAACGCGTGCTCCGTACCCCACCCTTATGACTGGCACCAATGAAGTCAATGGCAGGACGAAGACTTAAAGCGCGCACGCTCTGTCCCCCACCCTTCAGACTGACGTCGATGAAGGCTCGACCATGAGGTGGTCACAGGTGTCGACAAAGTCCCAACCTTGAGAGGTCGGACGGCCGTCGACGAAGTCACGACCACGAGGTGGTTGGACGAGCGTCGATGAAGTCATGACCATGAGGTGGTTAGATGAGCATCGGCGAAGTGTCGACCATGAGGTGTTGAACGAGTGTCGATGAGGTCCAGACCACGAAGTGGTCATAGACATCGACGAATATGCGACCACGAGGTGGTCACAGGTGTCGACGAGGTCCTGACCTTGAGGGGTTGGACAACCATTGACGAGGTCATGAGCACCAGGTGGTCGAACACGTGTCGATGAAACTACGACCATGAGGTGGTCATAGAATGCCTTATGACTATGTCAGTTGTGACGTGATCGTGGGTATCGATGAAGTTGGCAGCAAGATGAAGACTTGAGTCTTGACCACGAGGGGGGTCAGACAAACGTTGACGAAGTCACGACCACGAGGTGATTGAACGAACGTTGACGAAGTTGCAACCACGAGGGGCAAACGTCGACAAGGATGCGACATAACCACATGGTGGTCACACCTGTCGCTCGATGCTGTGTTGCACGGCGAACTCCCTGGTGGAATGTATGAAGCGTGCGGGCTCGTCGGGGTTATCGCTAGTGGCAGGGGCTCCTTGGTGGGGAGCGGGAGTACACCAAGGCCAAAGCCACCGTGCGATTTGTTTTATGCTCTGTAGGGTTGCCCGGGATGGCTGAATTCCTGGCGTTTTATACTCCGTAGAGTATGCCGGGGCGCGAGGTCACCGTATGATTTTTTATACTCCGTAGAGTCGCCTAGGATGGCTGAGTTCTGGCGCTTTATACTCCGTAGAGTACACCAGGGTGCAAGGCCATCGTGCGATTCTTTATACTCCTAGAGTATGCCGAGGCACGAGGCCACCACACGATTTGTTTTATACTTCGTAGAGTTGCCCTGGACGGCTGAGTTCTCGGCGCTTTATACTCCACAGAGTATGTTGGGGCTCGAGGCCGCTATGCGATTTTTTTATACTCTGTAGAGTTGCTCAGAACGGCTGAGTTCTCGGCGCTTTATACTTCGTAGAGTACACCGGGGTGCTAGGCCACCATGTGATTTTTATACTCTGTGGAGTATGCCGTGCACGAGGCCACCGCGGGATTTATTTTATACTCCGTAGAATTGCCCGTGGCGGCTGAGTTCACTGTGCTTTATACTCCACAGAGTACGCCAGAGTGCGAGGCTGTCGTGCGATTGGAGCACACAATAGATCCAGCGGATCTCTCTCATGGCGGCGACTATGGGGTCGTAGACTGCCTCCTGACCACGTCGACGTGATGCGGTTGTGGGCGTTGACTACCCACTCGTGGTCGCGCCTCGGTCGGCTCTTCCTCGTGTAGCTTCTTACGCGCTCCCCACGAATGGCACCAATTATGGTGGTATGAGCACAACAGTATGTACGGAGTACCCGTTTCCCCCTTGAGGGATATAAACCAAGAGAACGGGTGAGCCTACCGATAGAGAGAGAAAGCTACTGAGTAAATGAGTAGCTCTGGTCCTCTTGCCCCCCATGTTGGGGGTATATATATATGGTCTAGGATGGAAAATCCTGATCCTACCCTTTAATAATTACAAACGGTGAGGATAAATTGGTGCATTCCCTTATACTATTGGGCCGGTTGCAAGGCACAGTCGTTTGGGGCTGGGCCACCCCACAACAGTTACACTTTTCACACTACTTTAGGTTATTAAGTGATCAATTAGGTTACTGACTTGTTCTGATTGTTTTCTCGTGTGCCCGCCCTGGACTGAACTGTCGCCTTGTCAGATTTCCGATTGAATGGCCCATGATGTCCCGACTGACTGTGACACTGCAATTGCAGGAACGGCGGGATATCCTGAAAGTCTTATCTCAGGCAATCTGAACTCGAGTAGAACTAGAGGGACTTGAGGTAAATGTAAAGACTTATGGACTCAAACTGAAAGTGAAGAATACTAATATAAATATCAAGCACTCATGGTATAGATTTCGTGGACAGACATTATCTACTCAGCTGTGACTGGTGGAGCTTGCCTGGAAGGGAGGGGTATCGATCATCTGAAAAGATAAGAAGTTTTGAGTTTGGCCGAAGTATATCTTAGCACAATCCTTGACACGGGGGGTATCGATCATCTGAAAACAGTGCGATATGAGTCTGATCTGATGGTGATCTGCTCTTGCTTAGTACGATCTGCGTAACCGACTGTTGGCTCCTACTGAACGCAAAAGGGTTTACTTAAGGCAGACAGAGGCACAGAGCTACGCATCGAACTAAATCAATTGAGGAAATCAAAGAAGAGTACCAGTCTCCATGATACTTGGGAGCTGAAATATCCGTTCCTCGCAGGGTAAGAAAGCATGGAAATGGTCTCTGTTATCAGATCCTGTTGCTGCTGTAGATTTGTCTGACAGGTTGAGTCATTAGTTTCTTTCCTTTTCTTCTTTCTTTTTTTCCCCCTTCTTTTCTTGCATGCGTTCATTTACAAGTTAATATCGCATACATGTCACCGGTGCTGCAAAGTTGGTTTATAAATAAGTAGGTAGAGTATACCTAGTATTTCTTGAATGTCACAAAAGTGCAAATGGAATCCCTAATGAAGTTAAACCGTACCAGGCTATAACTACGGGGTAGTATATATGTGCTTTGTACATCTGATCAATTACAATCGTCATATATAGAATAAGTCCACTAATTGTCCACAAAGAACTCATACAAGCACTAATTGTCCATACATGCTTTCAGATTACGTTGACCACATCAATGTCATCGTCCTCCCGAGAGACCCGAGAATGTGCCGATGCTCGTTGCCAGGTCCGGATATGACAAGACGGATGAGCTGAATCCATTGTTTTGCATCATGGACACCATGTTGAAGCTCAAACGTGTTGGTGCCAACTCTGGCAGTGGCATGTCGCCGTCAAGGTACTGCATAACTTGTCTCATGGTAGGCCTTGCAGTGGGTAACGGATTTAAGCACAACAGACCTAGCTTTAGCACCATGCTGGCCTCTCCATTGTTATAATTCCCATGGAGCCTTCTGTCCACAGTTTCCGTGAGCGACCCACTGTGCCAATGCTCAAGTACCCAGTCGACCAACATAAACTGCTTATCTTGAGCGTCTTGCTTGTTGGGTCTTTGCCCACAAGTTACCTCAAGGAGGAATGTGCCAAAGGCAAACACATCCGTAAGAGGAGAAGACCTGCCCGTGCGTAACAGCTCAGGGGCTAGGTAACCCATGGTGCCGACCACATGTGTGGTCTGTAGGTCAGTACCATGATCATATAACCTTGCTAGGCCAAAGTCACCTAGCCGTCCATTCATTTCACTGTCAAGGAGCACATTGCTTGCTTTGATATCTCTGTGCACGACAACTTTCTCCCACTTCTCATGTAGATACAACAAGCCACATGCAACCCCTTTCATGATCCTAAACCTCTGAGTCCAATCCAGTGTGGGTTTGTCTTCCTCACAGTGCAGATACTTATCAAGGCTGCCATTTTGCATGTAGTCATACACTAGGATGAGCTCATCTTTACGCCGACAATAGCCAAGCAATTGCACAAGGTTGCGGTGTCGAAGGCGGCCGATACTGACAACTTCGGTGATGAACTCCTTCATTCCTTGCCTTGACTCATGGGATACTTTCTTCACGGCTACCTCCAATTTGGATGTTGGGAGCACTCCTTTGTACACTTTCCCAAACCCGCCCTCGCCTAGGAGGTGCTTGTCCTTAAATCCTTCGGTAGCATGGTACAAATCCTTGTACGAGAATCGATGTGGCCCGAACTCTACCTCCCAATCCTCCCGCAGCTCGGAGTACCTCAGTCGCCTCCGTATGAGAAGAATGATGGCAGTACCCACGGCGGCGATGAACGTCGCGGTGGCTATCGGGAGGACGATCTCCAAGGCCTTAGATCTAGCCTTCCGATGACCATGAGGCAGCTTCGGCAGATTGGTGATATTGATGGCCGGAGCAGGACTGTTCATGCCGAAGCTCCAGCCAAGCACGTAGTACAGTGTTGTGAGTGGGCCAGTTGCACCTGAGAAGCCAATGTATGACGGGTCATTGAGCACGTCGGAGAGGTTGTGGGTGGCTGAGACCAATGGCCTCGAAGGTTTGGCCACATTGACGGGAGCCAAGGTTGCACTGATCTGTATTGTTTCTTCATCATAGTCGACCCATAATTGCAATGGCTCGCCGCTACTCAAAGTCAAGTTTGTGAAGATACCAGTCTTGGCATCATAGAAGCCAGCGGTGTGGGCTTGTACAGAGATGAGACTGTTGATGTCTATGCCGACATGGTTGTTGTCAATGTCCTTGAGCTCTCCGTTTTGGAAAGTGTCGAGCTCAACCGCGAAGATGTGGTTGTCGGGGCTGCCGTCGGTCTGGTCGTTGAAGAGGCCTAGGAAATGGTTTGCGAAGGCGCTGGAGAAGTTCTCGCTGGGGGCAACGAAGAAGGCCATGCCATCGACGCTTACATCAGTGAAGTCAGATTGGATGCCGAACACAAAGGAGACCGAGAAGGACTGCACCGTGCCATTGGGCGACCTGCGAAAACGCAAGGGAGTTGGGTAGAATGCATAGCCTTTGATATCGGTGCTGTTGGTAAGCTGGAGGAGCCCGTCTGGCCGGACCGCGGCAACGCCGTCGAGGGTGAGGTTTGTGCCTCTGAAACCGGAGTAGACGAACTGCACTTGAGCAGTGCAGAAGGCGACGAGGTTTGGGCGAAGGGAGAGGAGGAGGCACAGAAGGAAGGATCCGTGCCGCTTGTCAGCCATCTTGTAAGCAGTAACAAGATGAAATTGCAATGGAAGTGGTGCACCCTTGTTTGCGGTTCTTGGTTGCTACTTACCACGCAGCTTATATTAATCAAGCTGCACGGAACGAGGGCAACTTCGTTGCTACGCAGCAGGACTAGCTTGTCAAAGCAATGGTCTTTCTGTGTCTAGTTTTCCGTATGCGTCCACATCTGAAAGCGTGGTATGTTAATGAAAAGGGTGAGATGTTTTTCTCTAGGTTTCCTCTAAAATATGGGTGTATATATCTCCAGGAGTTGATTTTCATAATCTTTAAAAATAATACTATGAAATTTAATATGATTGGAAATATGTACGTGTGAGTTTCCTGTGTCTCCGAGTAGATGAAGATTCGAGACTAACTGTTTGTGGAAGAGACCAGATAGCCAATCAGCCCATTGACCAAAAGTAGTTGTAATCGTGCTAGGCAACTTGGAAGAAAACCATAGAAAAGCTCTTCGGCAACTTGCTACCCAGGCATTGGCCTGCTTGTCAACTTCCTGTCTCGCCTTGTTTTTCCATGTTTTGTGTAAAGTTTCTAGCTTCTAGTTGGTAATCGTGTCGAGCATGTTCAAAAAGTTGGAAATAATATGCAGGGAACTTTCTCTCCTGTTGCATATATTTTCTACCGCTAGTTTTCCTCCAATGTTGTATGCAGTGCAAGCTTTTCTTTTTTAATACTTGTATGCAGCTCGCGCTAGTTTTCAGTTTGGATTACAATTCCGATTTGTGTCACAAGATTGGAGCTTAGGGCATGCATGCCTTACAAAGAGGCCGTAGGTAGCGTCTGGTATGCACAATATAGATGGAACGTCCTTTTCTTTTTCTTTAATTAACGTAAGAATTTCTAGATTTTCCTATTTTCTTCGATTAATTTTAAAATTTTTAGCTTTTTATCTCCTAGAATTAATGTAGGAGCTCCTGAAATAACCTCCGATTAGAAAAGAGAAAGAAAGAAGAAATATTCTGGACCATGAGAACATTCTGTCAAATTCTCAGTGCCTGAAAGTCTCCAGCCACCATCTCAAATTCTGAACTTTCGCCGAACGTTTTTACTACCTTTCCAATAGCACGGTAGAAGACAGACCTGTCCAAATGAGCGGCACGGCACGGACCTGTTAGGTATAGCCTGTTTAGCCCATTAGTCTGAATGGATCGTGTCTAGCTGGCTCGTGGGCTGAGGCGGCAGCCCAGGCATGGGTTCGTGCCGTTCCAGACCGGAACATGCCCATTTAGCCCGACGGGCAAATAGGCATTGCTAGCCTGTTCGACTTGAAAAAATTGGAAAAAGAAATAATTCAAAAAAAATGTAGAATACAAAAAGGACACAATAAGTTATAGAAATTACAGAAAAGACACAATAAATTATAGAAATATATAATAATGGGCTTTATTAATGCTTAAATGGATGTCTCGTTAAAAACTTTACCAAGTAAAAACTCAATTTGAGAAAACCTTAGCAAAGAAAAAAAGAGTATAGCCTATAACTTAGCATTATAGGTAAAAAAATCAGAAAATGTATAATATATACATGGATGCTCTAAGAAGCGTCAGCATCGTCGGTGTCTTGACTGCCTTCGTTACCGTTTGGATAGAGATTATTGAACACGTGTTCCAACTCCGTATCCGCCACAAAATATTGAACTCATGCATTAGCTTGTTCCCAATCTTTCACTGTGAGAAGTACTTCGGCCATCTCACTCGTAAGACTTGTTCTTGTCTCCTCCAATATTCTTCTAGAAAGACTGAAAGCAGACTCAAAAGTAACCGTCACGATAGTAACTGTTGAGACAGCAATGGTTTACACATCCCGTGTTAATATGGATGGTACTAGATATGTTAGCTTGTGATCGTGCCATCTATCCAAAATATTGAAGTCCTTTGCATTGTAAGGCATAGGATCATTGTCTAGAAAGACTGATAGTTCCCCGCAAGCTCTAGTATGAATTGCTTCAGCACTTAACAATGTAGAGTTTGATAAGGATCCTAGTGCACCAAAGATTTTATCTCACATATTTGTCTTCTTACCTATGATGGGTACTGGTGGAGGTCATTGCATGCGAATTCTCTGAAACTTATGCTCGTAGTTCTGATAAACTTCAGACAATTTAGAACGAACAACTGTAAAATAGTTAGAATAATTTATCCCTATAGGCTCACCTATAAGTGAAAGAACATAGTGAATCTTATAATTTTAACTCTTGGATCTAGAATAAATGCAAATACATATAAGTACAGAATCTCATTCTAATATTTTAAATATTTATTTTTTATAGCGTACACAGCCTCTTGTAACACTATGTTATTTTTATTAGCTTTCAAGTGAATGGCAATCGTAAGAATATGATGCACAATTATAGGAGAAGTTGCATAGTACACTCTGGATAAAACAATGGTGGTTTCGTAAATGAGTTTCAGAAATGCTAGTAACTTCTCAGCAACACACCATTGCTGCTCAGTCAGTAGTGTGTTGCTAGTATGGCTGTGATAGTGTGTGAGGATAAAAACAGAAAATATGGGCTTATAGGGTAAAAGATTTTGTAGCACGAGATAAGTTGAGTTCCACTTTACCATCATGTCTACAATGAACTTTCATGGACGTACACCCATCGTAATGCAGTAAGTCTTATATGCTGCAATTTATTGGTCAGAATTATTTACAAAAGAAATTGCATTGTGAAAAGCTTGAAGATATGCATCTAACCTCTTCAAAACATATTTAATTATAAGATTAATAATATGACATGTGCACCACTGATGTAGCAAGAAGGATTCAGCGTATGTACTAAATAAGAGAGTGAGAATATCCATTGCCCTGGAGTTTGCTGCAGTATTGTCCAGGGTAATTGCAAAAAAATTATTTGTAAGACCAAAACCTTCCATGACTTTAATACTACATTCTGCTATATTCTCACCCATATGTTCTAAGTCTATTAGTTTGAAGCTTACAATATCCGCTTATCAACCACAGACGCCTCTGATTGCTTGTCAAGCCCAGACACCTTTGACTGCTCATGGAACCTAGATGTCTCCGATAGCTTGTCAAACTCAGACGCCTCCAATCGCTTGTCGAACAAGGACGCCTTCGATGGCTTCTCGAACTCGGACGCCTCTGGCCACTTGTCATGCTCGAACGTCTCCAACCAGTTGTCGAACTCGGATGCCTCTGACCGCTTGTCGAAGATGGACGCCTCCCATCGCTTATCATACTCGGACATCCCCGACTGACTTTGATACTTGGTCACTCATGACCACTCGCCGTACTCGTGCGATGGTGACTACCTTTGATACTTGGTCACTCATGACCACTCGCCGTACTCGTGCGTTGGTGACTACCTTTGATACTCGTATGCCTTTGACTACTTCTCAAACTTGGATGCCTCCGACTGCTTGTCGTACTCAGGCGTTTTCGACCGTTTGTCAAAGATGGACACCTCCGACCACTTGTCGTACTCGGACGTCCTCGTCCAACTTTGATACTCGGTCGCTCACGACCGCTCACCATACTCGAGCGTCGTCGATTACCTTTGATACTCATACACCTCCGACCGCTTGTCATACTCGGATGCCTTTGACCGCTTGTCGAACTCAGATGCCTTTGTCCGTTTGTCGAAGATGAACGCCTCTGACCGTTTGGTGTACTCGGACATCCCCAACTGACTTTGATACTCAGTTGCTCATGACCGCTCACCGTACTCAAGCGTCATTGACTACCTTTGATACTCGTATGCCTTTGACCATGATGGCTTTTAACTACGGACAACTTCCAGTGGATTTCAACCTCAGATGACTTCCAATGACTTTTGACCATGATGATTTTTGACTGTGGATGACTTCCGATGCCTTTCGACCACGATGGTTTTCAACCGCATATGACTTCCGATGGCTTTCAACCACGATGACTTTTGACCATGGACGACATCTGATGGCTTTCGACCATGATAGATTTCGACCACAGACGACTTCCGATGGCTTTCGACCACGGACGACTTCCGATAGCTTTCAACCACGATGACTTCCAATGACTTTTGACCACGACGGCTTTCGACCATGGACAATATCCGATGAATTTCCATCATGGACGAATTCTGATGGCTTTTGACCACGGACAATATTCGATGTCTTTCAACCACGGGCGACCTTCGATGGTTTTCGACCACGAACGACCTCCGATAGCTTTCGACCATGATGGCTTTCGACCACGGACAACATCCGATGGCTTTCAACCACAGACGACCTTCGGCGGCTTTCGACCACGATGGCTTTCAACCATGATCGTTTTCAACCATAGACGACTTCCAATGGATTTCGACCATGATGGTTTTCGACCACGGACAACATCTGATGGATTTCGACCATGATGGATTTTGACCACAGACAACATCCCATGGCTTTCGACCACAGGCAACTTCCGATGGCTTTTAACTACCGACCAATCCTAAATGTCAATGCCTTCTAGCTTCTGAGGAGTCTTTCCCAGCTGTCACTTTCAATCACATCAATACTAGACCCTGGCGTTCTGCTCTGTTAAAAGTAAGGATGGTTTGCCCTTACAGCACCTAAGTTCAGCTAAGTGTGCCAGCACAACAGTAAGGTCCTTCCCATTGGTCACTTTCGACAACTTTGACGTCTGACCTAGGCGTTCTGCTCTGCTTGCCTCATGGCCCGAATTAAGTACGTCTACTACACTGATTCTGTTACTGTATCATCAGATCAGTCATGCTTAATGTGAATCATGCACCTTTTAACCACTTTAATTTCATGTGTCATTTGATACCAATGAGCTCGCATGGCATAGGCGGGTGTGGCCAATGCAAAGGCTATGCTATCAGCGGCCCCATATACCAACGAGGCTATGGATCATGCCAACGCCTACATGTACATCAATTATTCATCACATGCATGTAGAATGTGAAGCGAAGACTAAAGATGATGACCAATGTGCAGCTTAATCAGAGGTATTCCGTGAGTTTGCCCCCATGGATATAATTAACCAGAAGCCTTCCGAGGCCCCGGGACCGGGAGATCACATCGCCTATGTCAGATTTGCTATGCAAAGCAGGCTATGGAGCGCACTCATATAAAGGGAGTCTATAATTTTGTTATTCTCAAATGAATGAATAAAATACATATTTTTTATATTTTACTTGTGTTTATTTATTTTTTATGTACTTTAATACACTGGCACGCCTGCACCTTATACACCGAGGCAAGAAATCTGAGAGCGATTTCTCGCGTCAAACAAAAATGGCACGCCCGGTGGGATATGGTTCTCCTTCCATCTTTGCTGCGCATCAATGGTCGGATTCGTTTTCAGCTGATTCTCCAACATGTAACATGGTGCATGAATATATTTGGCTTGGTGTTGTTCTCACTAAGGGTCCTCATCTTGATAGAGAATTCTTCCCCGCTAATAACAACCTGACGCCCATCATGATCCGATTTGGGTCATTCTCACTAGTTGAGATTCTCGAGTATGGTTTCATAATGCATTTCCATCAGACACGGGAGTTGACCTAACCCCATGCTGTCAAATATAACAAGGCCTGCAAGTGTACAATAGTCAAGTAAAAAACAACAATTTGTCTCATCTCGCAAGGCCAAGAAGAATATAACTCAAATCAGTGTTTAGATGCCCTAAGGGAACCATGCCAAGGCTGTTAAAGTGAAGGTCTATTTAACAAGAGGCACCCACTCTAGCAATGCCTCTTCCTTGGAAGATCATGCCTGATGCTCACAAAGACAGAATGTACTTACTACACGCGAAGATGAAGTTAGACAACAACCTTGTCAATCACAATCTCAAGAGGAGTTGCCATCTTTAGATGTTGGGGGCATATTACATGCCTCAAGTTCATTCCTCGAAGATGAACACTCCAATTGGGAACTACCTCCCATTACTCACAAGTTGTCATACTCTTTTGAAGAAGAAGCATTTAAAGATTAAAATTTGGCTACTTCTTCAAGAAGTCGGCTGTACTTCAAAGGCATGATCAATCCTCAGCTTCATCCTGACCTTCCACCACCTGTTCACCTTGATGATGAAGTTTCTGCTAGCAAAATTAATATGGTTCATGAGCTTGTAGTTACTAGTCAAGGTGAGGACATCATTGGGGGCAAGTCACACTGCCACTATGATGGAATTGGTCAGCATGACGTGAAATTTTCCCAAAAGCTTTGAAAGGAGAACCGCATCACATCAGCATGGATATGTGTTCTCTCTCCATAGAGGCAAAGGTGGAAATATACTTAACCTCGCCTCTTTATCTCACATCTAGTAGTGAGGATGTCACCATCTTGCCTAGGAATTGGAGCAACAACCACATACACAGGCAAGAAGCATTGCCTGGTCAGCCTATCTTTGACTTAATGTCTTAAAGCTCATCATCTCATAGCTCATGGCCATGCTGCTAAGGTCATTATGGTAACCATCATCGAGCATCACCTGCCTTCGGACCACACCTTAGCGAGGCTAGTGATGTGCATCATCGTGGGAGCCAGCTATCACCGCCGAGCTCGTCATGATAGGTTGTGCTGCAATCAGCAACTGCGCACCAAGATCGCAACAACCATGATCTTGTCTAGCTGCATGCATCATCTAAGCCGTCATGGACTTTGCCAAATAGAACATACTGAATACAAGCAAGTACTCAAGAGGTAGTATATGCAGGCATGATTTGATCATGAACATACATCTCTCTATGAAGTTCACTAACAAGCAGACTGGAGTTTATGGTGTCATGCTGCTACCGTACACCACTGGAGGTCACGAACGTCGCTACGACCATGATGAACACTTAATAAGAGGCGAAGATACAAGTTGGAACTCATGCCATACTATAATGCGGCTCGAAGGCTCATGGAAAAATTTGATCATACTAAAATCATGCGCGCATGTGCCGCACATTGGGGAATGCACCGATGAATGCTTTGGCCAAGCTTGCAGCAGCGATTGTCCTCTCGAAAGGTGAATCCGCACTGGTAACCATTGAGGAGAGGTGGCTCCTTCCTGTTGTCCTTGAACTTATTACGGTTGAGTGCGAGGTCAACACTGTCATGACCATTGTTGCTAATGAAGATGACTGGCACCAGGCATTCCTTGACTACTTTAGGCATGGCAGGAAAAAGATGCCAACTTCAGCATCGCTTCCCTTCTTATATCTACAAGGTTAGCATCCTCTACAAACGATCTTATGGACAAGAGGTCTTTCTCCGACACGTTGATCGTAGTGAAGCTGATCAAGTACTACGGGAAGCACATCATGAAGTCTGTGGTGGGCACCAAAGTGGGTCAAAGATGTATCATAGTGTTCGACTTGCAGGATACTATTGGCCTGATATCATGGTTGGTTGCCTCGAGGTAGCCAAATCATGTCATGGCTACCAGATCCACAACGATTTTAAGCATGTACCGCCTACTCATCTTCACCTGACTATTCCCTTGTGGCCATTCGATGCCTCGGGAATAGATATTATTGGGCTCATCGACCCACCATCATCTAGGGGCATTGTTTCATACTAGCTGCAACTGATTACTTTTCCAAGTGGGCAGAAGCTGTATCATTGCGAAAAATAAAAAGTGATAATGTGATCAATTGGCTTTCAAAAAGAGAGAGAAGATAATGTGATCAACTTCCTATAGAGACACATGATATATTGCTTTGGGGTTTCGCATCGTATAACTTCTGACAATGGTAAAGCTTTCACATCCCACAAGATGCAAAGATTCACAACCAAGTACAAAATCAGGGGGATTTACTCCACTGGCAACTACCCTCAAGCCAATGGAATGGCTGAAGCATTCAGTAAAACTCTTGGCAAGATACTTAAGAAACATAAGGGATTGGCACGATTGTCTCTTTGAAACTCTATGGGCGTACCGTGTCACTGTTCGTACCCCAACACAATGCACCCCATATTCTCTTGTTTATGGGAGGAAAATTGTTTTGCTACTTGAAATACAAGTCCTCTCATTATGGGTGGCTATCCGTGATGAACTTACTCAAGATGAACAGATCCAGCTGTGATTCTAGGAGCTCGATGCTCTAGAAGGGAAATGTCTTCATGCTATCCAGCAGAGCAAGTGTGGTTTCTCTTATCTTCAGGGTGGTTTATTCCGGTGAACTCACTGAGGTCTCGACGATTTCACGCTAGCGAGGCTCTGCTAGTTCTCGGAAGTGTGGTCGACCTACTGAGATCATTCTGCTGCGGTCATTCAGCCAAGATTATTTTGGCCACGCTCAACCTGTCATGGTCATTCTGCAGCGGTCGTTCAGCTAAGATTGTTTTTGACCGCACTCGAAATCTGCAGCGGTTGTTCAGCTGAGATTGTTTTGGCTGCACTCAACCTGTCACGGTCGTTCTGCCATGGTCGTTCAGCTGAAATTGTTTTGGCCACACTCCACCTGTTATAGGGGGTGTTCTTTTGGGCTTTTAAAAGTAGCTTTTGGCTTCTGCTACAGTACCTAACTTTTAAACGGAGTATTTTCTCAAGACGGAGTTTACAAGTTAAACGATCTACACGTTAAAAGCCCAACATCTGTACCAGCCAAAATCGCAAGTGAGTATCTGTCTCTCCGCAATCTGTACCGTAAACAGCCAAAATTCAAAAATTTCAGCCAAAAGCCATAAGCCGCAGCCGAAAAGAACAGGCCCATAGTTGTTTTGTTGTGATCGTTTAGCCGAGATCGTTCTTGCCATACTCGACCAAAAGTAGTTGTAGTCGTGCTAGGCAGATTGCTACCCAGGCATTGGCCTGCTTGTCAACGTCCTATCTCGCCTAGTTTTTTAATGTTTTGTTAAAGTTTCTAGCTTCTAGTTGGTAGTCGTGTCGAGCACAGTGCACAGATCAGAAAGTTGGGAATATGGGAATTATATATATATATATATATATATATATATATATATATATATATATTCTTTACCGCTAGTTTTCCAACAATGTTGTATGCAGTACAAGCTTTTCTTTTTTAATACTTGTAATGCAGCGCGCGCTAGTTTTCAGTTTGGATTACAATTCCGATTTGTATCACAAGGTTGGAGCTTAGGGCATGCCTTACAAAGAGGCCGCAGGTAGCGTCTGGTATGCATAATACGCTGGTGCATCCTTTTCTTTTTCTTTGGTTAACGTGAAAAATTTCGATTTCTCGTTTTCTTCAATTAATTTGAATATTTTTATATTTTTATCTTCTAGAATTAATGTGGGAGATCTGAAAGAACCTCCTATTAGAAAAGATAAAGAAAGAAATTTTCTGGACCACAAGGACATTCTGTCAAATTCTCAGTACTGCCTGAAAGTCTCCAGCCATCATCTCAGACGCAGAACTTTCGCCAAACGTTTTTACTGCCTTTCCAATGGCACGGTATAAGATACGAATCATCATATTGCGTGTGACCTAATAAAGTTGTTGCAAGACAACCGGTATTTTGAACTGCATAAAACAATTAAAAATTAAAACTGCTATTTCATCCCGTCTATATCATCGGTAGAACTTCCCGGGCCAACCCGTCCGTGCGTGGAAAATTTAAAATTTCCGACCAACAAATAGTACTTTTCTCTGATTTCCAGGGTCGGTCCAATCCAAGAAGCACAAAGTTTTGAAAGCGCCAGCTTACCAGCTCTGGTTTCTGTCTTCTTTATTCTTTCCCTGAGAATTTTCAACATGAACAATTGCGTCTGGAAAGTACCTTGTCCTAAACAACATGAGCCAAGGGAAGAACGTGTTTGTTTCTACTAGTAAAGACCTTTAAGGGGATATTTAAGGATATTTATATAAATATCACCCTTATAACTATAAATATGACTCCTAAGACGTTATAGAAAGAGGGAACATTCTAGACATATAAAATAGAATTGAGCTGAGCTGAGATTGAGCACTAGCAACATTCTATACCTCTCTCTTCTCTTGGGTTTTATGCTCCGAGCACCTCTCCTGGGTCCGTCCGAAGCTCCTGTATTCACTGTTTGGTGTGTAACTACAACAGTAAAAATAAAGATTGTTTTGTCTATATCATTTTCTATTCTATGGTAATGGTGTGGTGCCGTTACTAATATCTAGGTAATAGAGGCGTGCAAAGGTTTTCTTAGGCCAGACGGACATTGGTATTCTAGTGCAAAGGTAGAAGGGAGCTTGTCGGCAAGACTCCATCGTCAAGCAGAGACGAAGTGTGGGTTCTTTTCCACTTTGGTTTTGGCTTTGGCTTCTGTTGCTGCAGTAACTAGCTTTTAAACGGTGTGTCTTTTCAAGGCGGAGTCTACAGGTATATTGCAGTACACACTGTATCAAGTTCAGTTGTATTGGCTAAAATTGTATGCAACCTTTTCTTTTCGTACTATCTTTCGCGAACAGCCAGAATTCAAAAAGTATAGCCAAAAGCTAAAACCACAACCAAGAAAACCCACCCGAAAGCTGGCCTTACATCAAATAAAAGCAACGCTTGAGTTCTATTTAGCACTTTATATTAGCTCATCTCTAGCTATGCTTAGTTCGACTTATATAAGTTGGCTTACGGTTTTTTTACTATAACTGAATTATTTTGCACTATAGTTGCTGGTGGTTTTTTTTGACGTAATTAAATTTAAAAAAGATAAAAATAAAAAAACAAGTTAGCCATTATGGACAATACAAACGAATACAGAAAAAAGAAACAACAAAAAAGCCCTAAAAGATCAAAAAGTCAGAAAAGACAAAATTAAGAAATAATGAAATAGAAACAAAAAGTTAGAAGCTAAAGCCGAAACAAGCGGAGCCGCATGCATCCTAGGGGAGTGTTCATGTCTACGTACATCTCTTCGGTTCCAACTACGTAGGGAAATACGAACAGAATCAGATTGTTAATCATTCCTTGTTCTATCAAATACAAGTAGTAACTTTCTATATATATATATATATATATATATATATATATATATATATATATATATATATATATATATATATATATATATATATATATATATATATATGTGTGTGTGTGTGTGTGTGTGTGTGTGTGTGTGTGTGTGTGTGTGTGTGTGTGTGTGTGTGTGTGTGTGTGTGAATATCGAATATTTACAAGCAGAAAGCCACAAAATAGCAAATCTTGTGAGACTAGTTTAGTACGAGCGTAGGTCTCCCAAGGATTATTACATTCACACCATGTTTCCCTGGAAATCCAATACACACGTGAGGAAACAGGAGGACGTAGCAAACTAGCAAATTACAAGGACCATTGACAAGATCAAGAAAGACTAGGCATGCAGTCATCTTCCATCTGACACGTCGGATACTATGCCATGGCTTGTCATGGAAGAAGGATACGACATGATGTACGGGTCGAGTCCTTCGTTTTGCATCATGGCGAGCATCTCGAAGTTGGCGCGTGTTGGCGTTAGCTCCGGCGACGTCGCGTCACCGTCAAGGTATTGCATTACTTGGCGCATAGTAGGCCTTGCATCCATGAATGGGTGTGAGCATAATAACCCTAGCTTAAGCGCTAAGCATACCTCATTAACATCATAGTCACCATGAAGTTTAATATCCACGGTGTCCGTAAGTGATCCATTGTGCCAATGCCCAAGAACCCAGTCGACCAACATGAGCTCCTTTTCTTGTGCATTTTGCTTGATTGGCCTCTGTCCACAGACGACTTCAAGAATGAATATGCCGAAGGCAAACACATCTGTAAGAGGGGTTGCCTTTCTAGTGCATGCTAGTTCGGGAGCTAGGTATCCAATGGTGCCAACCACATGCGTGGTCTGTGGGTCGATGCCATGGTCATACAAGCGTGCAAGACCAAAGTCACCTAGCCGGGCATTCATTTCACCATCGAGGAGCACGTTGCTTGCCTTAACATCTCTGTGGATAACAATCTTTTCCCACTCCTCATGAAGGTAGAGCAATCCTGATGCGATGCCTTTGATGATTCTAAACCTCTGAGCCCAGCTTAGAGTAGGCTTGTCCCCTTGATCATACAAGCACTTGTCAAGGCTTCCGTTTGGCATGTACTCGTATACCAAAAAAAATTCACCTTTTCGCCGACAGTAGCCAAGTAAGTGCACGAGATTACGGTGTTGAAGTCGTCCTATGCTAACGACTTCCGCGACGAACTCCTTCATGCCTTGCTTCGACTGGTGAGATATCCTCTTCACGGCTATTTCTTGTTTAGATTTTGGCAGCACCCCTTTGTACACTCTTCCAAATCCGCCAACCCCTAGCAGGTGCTTGTTCTTGAATCCTCGTGTAGCATAATACAGATCCTTGTATGAGAATCGGTGAGGCCCAAACTCGACCTCCCAATCTTCCCTTAGCTCAACATACCTCCGATGTCTTCGAACAAGCATGACAATGGTGGTTCCCATGGCGAGGACGAAAGCGGCCGTTGCTATTGGCAATACAATCTCCGGGACCTTCGACCGAGGCTTCGGGCCAACACGAGGCAGCTTTGGCAGTTTGCTGATGTCAATAGCCGGCGCAGGCCTGTTCAGGCCGAAGCTCCAGCCAAGTATGTAGTGTCGGGTGTCGTCCTTGCCTGCTCCGGACGCGAAGCCAAGGTACGCGACCTCGGTGAGCACTGTTGAGAGGTTGTAGATGGCTGAGATTAGTGGCCTTGCTGGTTTGGCCGTATTCAAGGAAGACATGGTCACGTTGATTTGTGCCGACTCTCCATCGTAGTCTATCCAGACTAGCATCGCTTCGCCATTGGTGAGGTTCAAGGTGGTGAAGAAACCACCATTCTTGTCATCGTAGAAGCCAGCAGTGTGTGACTGATTGGAAATGACACTGTTGACGTCGATTCCGAGATGGTTGGCGTCGATGTCCCGTAGCTCGCTGTTTAGGAGGGTGTCGACCTCAACAGCGAAAATATGGTTGCTTGAGTTGCCCTGGTTGTCGGTGTTGAAGATGCCGAAGTATTGCAGATCGAGAGCGGATGAGAAATTCATGCTCTTGGCGATGAAAAAGGCGAAGCCTTGGCTTGGCCGGTAGTTAGGGTGGATGCCGAACACGAAGGAGACGGAGAAGGATTGCACCGTGCCGTTGGGAGACTTGCGGAAGCGCAGGGGAGCCGGGTAGAACGCGTGGCCTACGAGCCTCTCTCGGGCGTTGGTTAGGTCGACTAGGCCGTCTGGAGTGAGCGTGGATACGCCGTCGAGGGTGATGTCAGCGCCGGCAAAGCCGGAGTAGACAAATTGGTCGTCGGCCGCAACGAAGGCTGGAAGGTTAAGGCCAACGAAGAGGAGATTTAGAAACAACAAGGACATGGGCTTCATGTTGGAGGTGGCTGCTGGCAATGCAAAGCGAGGATGCAAGGTTAGCTTCAGCAGTACTGAAACCAACTTGCAATCTCTGCCCAGGAGTTTATTAATTGTAGCCAGCAGCGCTGAGCTATGCGTGGCTTTGCTTGGCCGGAGTCTAGCTTGTCCTGAGTCTAGTTTTTCCACAAGGTCAGAGATGTTGGCAACACAAGTGTGTCAAGCGTCGGACCACGGATAACTAGGGTGAAAAACGGTAACGGATAATTCGTTTTATCTAATATTCGTATTTGAGAAAACACAAATGTGGTAAGCAAAATCCGTATTAAAAAATATTCGTATTCGTATTCGAGAATATTCATATCCGTATTTGAGAGTATTCGTATTCGCATTCGTATTCGAGACTATTCGATTCGTATTCGATCTGTTTCTAGAACCCATGAAAAATCCGTACAAATTTTGTGATTCAAAATTTAAATTTAGGCGGTTTAAAACCGGTAACCGGTCAAAAACCGGTGAAAAATCGGCAAAACCGCTAGGAATCCGTTTTTATCCGATATTCGTATCCGAGAAATCCGTATTCAAAAATATCTGTATTCGTATTTGAGAATATTCGTATCCGTATTTGAGAATATTCGAATTCATATTTGTATTCGTTTTAAAAATATAGATTCGTATTCGTATTCATTTTAAAAATATAGATTCGTATTCGTATTTGAGACTATTCGATCGTATCCGATCCGTTTCCACCCCTACGGATAACACATATCGGGTATGTGTGTGTGTGTATCGAATTAAACTATATCAAACATTAATATTACATATTAGAGTTCAAATAACACATATCAGGTATAATTTTACATGATGGGCCAGTCAGACCAAATGATACATTATAAATAACCAAAAGCAGAAGCGAAAATAGAAAGCAAAAGGTGAGACTATACTATGCTATGGCAAGCGACCGGGGGTAAAAGATGTCAAACTACTTTCTAAGGTTTAGATAATAGATTTGCACACAATCACCATTAAAATCTGCCCAAGCAAATATGAGAACAAGAGACTACGAGAACGGCTTAGACTCCTCCATTTTCTTCTTTGTCTTGATCCGATATTTTTGAATAATTTTAGTGAGCGAGGGTAAGCACAAACAACTGTACTCCGCGAGCCAACACACTGAATACATATTATATATGCAAAACTTAACAAGAGAGGCTCGAACTCATTTATTTGCAAAATGCCATAGTTAAATTATAGTAAGTAGAAATCTTAAGAGTATGTAATAATAATTGAGGTGCAGCGTCCATCCACCTATTATATGGTTCCATCAATCATATACTATTTTTGTTACTGGGGTTCTATCTACTCATTATAATCATTGTGTTCTATCCATCTAGGGGAAATCAACTCAGAGTTCTATTCACCTGTCGTGTTTTTCATACTACCCACAAAATCTTTTGTAAAATAGACATTAACTCTAGTAAGTTTTCATACCCACTCATGATTGTGGATACGACTGCTCAAACATTTTCACTTTATAGAGGTCGCACAAATTACCCACAAGAGGTGCCCAAGTTATAATTCTACTGCCATGTTACCTTTGGTGTGAGGTTCAGATGGTAATCACAAGATTTTTACAATGCATCTTTCCAATGTGGTTACACCAGCTAAGGTTTTCATAGCCGTAGGGTTCTATCCACCCACTCCAAAGGCCCTCTCTTGCACTGCATGTTAAGAGGCATCTATCCAACACTCATACCCGTGCTCAACTGAATGGCACATCCAGCGTTGGGTTGATGCAAATTACTTACTCAGGTCATACCCATTACAGACTTGTGGTTGTATTATTTTACATTGGGAGGTTATCATAAGATTCAGTCCTTAAAGCTATCTGGTTGATTCTACCATATAGCATACTCTCGTGCTCCATCCACACCAGCCCTACTTACTATCCATCTAGGTATAAAGCAAGTTTAGAGTTTTAGGTTCCAAACTATCCTTTTAATTAAAATACCAACTATTTTCATTCAATAGCTGTCCAAATCCAAGTTTTCATGTTTCAAATGATGTCAGAACAAATTAATACCCACATGTATCTAAGTAAGGCTAAGCATGGCACCTAGATACAAATTTATCATCTAGTATGTATACCATTAATTCTAGGGTGACAAGGGGTGATGTCCAAAATCACATAATGGGATGTAATATCACAATTTTAGTGGTAGAGAATTAACTAAGAGCTAGTACGAGTATAATTTGCATAATAAAGTAAGCATGCAATTTAATAATTTAAAATAACATAAGTTGTATTCAAAGGTAGATGCAAAATGACTAAAGTATTGACTCGTCTTGCTCAAGTCTTGATGGTCTTGGTCTAGCTCAAACTGTTGCTCTTCTAAGTCTTCTGAATCTAATCGAGCGATCACATCGAAAAATAAATAAATACATGAGAATACAAATAAATCCAGATAAGATCCAAATGAACTCTAAAATTCATGAGTTTACCTTGTTAGAGATATCTTGAACTTAGAAACAAGTTTTATTCAATTGGACTTAACACGAGTGAGGACAGGTTCTCCGAAGTTTAATTCTAGGAAAAGGTTCCCAAAAATAACAAATGAGAGATAATGTGTCTCACTAACAGTTGCGGCCCATATTTTATTTTATTTTATTTTATTTATTTTGTTATTGAAAATTATGTCAGAGACTGAAATATGGGGCCACCAAGGTTTTTAATTTGTTTCTGAATTATTTTTATTAAGAAAATCATATGAGTGATTGGCAGGTGGGGCCGATAGGGTTTTTAATTTTCTTTTTGAATTTTTTCTTTAAAGAAAAGGAATGAGTAATTGACTGGTGGGCCTAGGCACAGTGAAGGGCCCACACGTCAGTGACTCAATGTTTAAACTTAGTTTCAATTCGAATCCTTAATGACTTAGGCCATGTGTCAGCGACTCATTAACTAAATTAACCCATGTAATTAACCTAATCTAATTCATGTGTTAATTATGCCATTAGATTAATGACATTGCCACAGTTTTTCTCCTCTGCTCACAGAGGAGGCGACGTTGCCGTGCTTGTTGCCATTGAGGCAAGCGATTGTGAGCACCAGCAACCCCTAAAATGGGTTATCGGGACCTCAGCGGTCCTATGTCACCATGGAAATTAAGCTAGCGATGGCGCAGCAAGCAAAAGAAAAGCACTGCGAGCATCTACGGGCAACGAGGAACTCACTGGAGAGGTCACCGAGGTCCGGAGAGGCTCGAGGTGGTCCAGCGGCAGTGACCCAAGGCGGCGCAGCGACTTCAATAGTGATGACGAGCTAGAGTGGCCAGTTGCCAAAATTGAAGGTGGGGATCGTGAGAGGGAGGTGTTGGGAAGCTCTAGCCAGAGGGAATTGGACAGAGGCTCACCGGAGAGGGAATGTCAACGATGTTGGATATTTCGGTCGGAGGTGAGGAAGACGATGGCGCCGGTGAGTCTCTACAGATAAAAGTCTGATTCCATGAGGGGGATTGCAGAGGAGGACATGGCGGTCAATTTGATGTGGAAAGGAAGGAGAGGGGTTCGCCAGAGAGGAAGGCGGTGCATGGCAAGGCACGGCTTTGAGCGGCCAAGGGTGAGGTGCGGGAAGTGAGTGGGAGGGATGAGGAGTGGTGAGGAGGCAAGGAGAGGGCTTGGTAACTTTTACAGCCGAGCGATGATCTCAGGCTTACGCATGCAAGGTGGGGCATGGTGGCCGAGGACAGCATGGACGGTGCAGGGGCAGATGTAGGGGTGACATGGGAGCAGGTACAGGCACGGGTGCGAGCGATGAGGCAGCATGATAAGTGTGGAGCGTGCGCTCGGCTAGTCATCAGCATGGCTGACACGATGACATGACGTCGCGATGTGGGCAATGTAGGCGCGGATGCATGGGCACCGCAGTGCGACGCGCGTGGGGCATGGCAGGGTGTGGCAGTGTAGCGCACACGGGGTGTTAACACTGCTGTCGGCGACACAATGGGCACAGACATAGGATGACGCAAGCGGCGCGGCATGGTGCAATGCTGGGTGAGCGAGCCAGCTCGACCAAGAGCAGAGTGAGAGAGAGAACGCAAAGGAGGGAGGTGGTTGGGCCGACGCTGGGCCGGGAGGAAGAGAGAGGGAAGAGAAAGAATTAGGCTAGTCCAAACTGAATTTCTGTATTTTGATTTGATTTTTCTTTTTGTTTGAATTTGGATTTCGGATTTGAATTGGAACTTGAATTCAAAATTGAATTTTGCTTTGCCAAAAGTTTGAATTGTGCTCAAATATCAACTTTATTCAGAAAATTTTAAATTTCTCAAAACGGGATGTTACAGTCAGCTTATCAAAACCGAGTGTAAATTATTGATTTCTCTGGCCTGGACATGGCTAAGACTTGGAGAAATATTTTTGGCCAAATTCTGGGCGACCCCAGAAGAAGCAGGGATCGACGCACGCGCGCGGCCGATGGCATGGCATTGTTGTGGCGCTAGCTAGCTACTCGATGATTCGGTCGTGCTTCCTTATCGTAACCGTCGTTGCCGTATGCCAGTCACTGTCATCATCTGGCCGTGGGTCGATGTATCGAGGTCTGGCTGGAAATGCTTCCCCTCTTGTCCACCACACGTCGCACTTGGGGAAAAAAAAACAAGCAAACTCTTTTTTAGCATGTTATATTGCACTCTTGCTACATATATTCTATCTGGTCCCAAAAAAAATCGATATATATATACACACACACGTACGTGCTCCCACTTCTTATATACTACTTAAGTGGTGTGGTTATACCTGTTTATCTATTTGAGTATACTTTAATAATAATAATAATAATTATAAGATACTCTAAGTGAGTTTCATAAAAAATTTCATCAAAGTTCACTTTTCATAGCATAATTTGTGTATATACTCCTTTTATGTATGAAAAGGATATATAATAAAAATAAAAGACTCCGATGAAAATTTTTCAACCAAACCATATTGGAGTATCTTATAATTAGTATTTAAATATATCAAAAGTGATAAATAAGTATAAAACATTCATTTATGTGATATATTAGAAGTTGGGGTATGTACTACTGTTTGTGAGCAAAGTTACTTTCAAACACATATAGAGTTACTACCCAGTTTTGTACTGGCAGTAATTCTATATATGTTTAGCACTAACTTTACTCACAAATAGTAGTAACTTTCCAGCGCACATTTTACACATGCGCATAGAATAGTGTTTCTATATAAACACACACACATGATAGGTGATTTACAACTACTAAAGAAAAACAGAACTATACTAGAAATTCTAAAAAAAAAAGAAAAAAATCTAGCCCTTAATTTGATAGGCCCTAATTTTAAATGCTTATGTTTGATAGTTGTCTTAGAGATATATTAAATTCCAAAAATAAAAAGAGATAAGTAGCAGTAAGTGTGTTAGTTGAGAATAAGATATCAAATATCTCAAATATATTTTGTTTGCAAAAAAGAAATTCAAAATTTGGATGTTACACTACACTACGCTACACCGCCCAATTGTGCGGGTTCAGTCACTGGAACTCCACAACAAGTCAAATGCGCACTGGTGCACGTAGTTGAAATGCACTAGTGCCCATGCATGCCCAAGATTTTCAAATCACTCAACACAAAATAAGAAAGATGTGCAAGAAAACCAATATTAAGAAACGAAAGCCATGCAAATAACTCATACAAGTAAATTTTTTATGTATGCTGTTAATACTGGTGATAAGCTGCATGGGATATGTGTGACTAAAGGGAACTTTGATACGCGGTAAACGCCGTAGAATAACTGGGTTTTTTTTTTTGCAAAATCATTGCGACTTCTGAGGTCCTACTCATTTCGGCTTCAGGTTTTGGCTTCTGGCTTATTTTTGTAGAGATTAATAAATTTCGTCTTTTTCTGAACTTTTGCCTTTTTTGAGCTTTCTTTGTCGGTTCTTTTTTTATTCGTTTGCGTTGTCTGTAATGAGCTAGCATATTTTTTCTATTTTTAAATTTTTTAAATTTAATTACGACAAATAAGGCACCTTCAGTTACAGTGAAATTTCATCTGCTACAGTGCAATTTCAGTCATAAACCACAGTTTTTCAACCCAACCGAGCGAAAGCTGAGTCTGTTTTCAATTTTCTCAATTATTAAGGAACCTTCAACATCATGGTCCAGATCTCCAGAATCGAAGGCAGGTCACAAATTTGTCAATGGTGTAAGTTTTCGGTGAAAAAGAAAGGCAGAGGGTCCCATGCATGTTTACGTTTTTTCCTAGTGCGTTTGGTGCCGATCGAAGTCTGGAACTTGGAAAGGGGGCACCTCGCGGAGACTCACTTTAGTTATTTCTTTTCAGCTTTTAAGCAATTTTTATTTTTTTTATAATTACTATTTAGACTAAGCTACAGTTAAAAATTTTAATCCACATATCAAAAGAATAGACTTAATACAACTCCTTTCACACCTGGTATAATCGCTACCTAGGCATTGGCTTACTCGGTGGTGTCCTAAGTCGTCGTAACTATTGCTTCCCCATCAGGGGCGGATCCAGAAATTTCAGAATGGGTACTCGAAGTTATAAAAATATTGTCTAATAAAAAACATAAAAGTCTACAATAACGAAAATTAAAGTAGAAATATTCATACTAGAGACAACGTCTTAAATAATATAAAGAAATTAAAAAATAATTAAAAATCACAAATTAACTCGACGATTCTTTGTGCCTTGGAACCGATTAAAAGATTACAATTAGTTCCACTAATATGTAATTCCACTTAGCTCCTATTGTCCCTTCTGAAACTATTTATATTTACTATTCACATTAGGATAGTGAAAACCGACTTGAAACTATTTGTTCGCACTTGTGAAATACTTGGTATTTGTTCACAGAATCACAGGTAAGAGGTGGAGAATATGTATTTCAATAATTCATAATCAATAATTTGTCTGCTGCTAAGGATCTTATTTCATAGATTCACAGCAAAGTGCTTAGATGAAGGTATGACATAAAGCTCCGTAGCTCACACTTCTGAAATACTTGGCAGATATAGGCTACTCAGATTTAAAGATGTGGAGAATATGTATTTCAATTCATAAGGCATAACCACTAATTTAAAGATAACTGAGCCAAATACAGTAATCCACCACATTTAAACAAAGTCTAAGCACCGAAAGTGAAACAAAGAAGAAACATATGCTAAGTCCACATCCATTCAGTCATCTACGGATCTATCATCCACTTAGCTCGGAAGTACAAAACTACAAACTCTAGGGGCACACAAGCAGAGCAGATCTACCATCTACGCATTTAGATTCTACAGCATGGGGTCGCTGGGTCGAAAAGGACGAACCTGCCCTAGTGCTACAGGCCCTAGTGCGGTAGTGCCTGCTTGGCCAGTGGCCACTCCGATCTCCAGCGCTCCTGCCACCTGCGCAGCCTCCAGCCCTCTTGCCGCCTACGCTACCTCTAGAAGACCAGAACCAAGGGCACGAACACCCACTGCCGCTAGGCGCTAGCCGAGTGCCAAGAGATGGAGAGACGATTAGACACTAGATTAAGAGAGGAGAGATTGAGTGAGACACGGTCTCACAACTGGGTATGAATAGGATGACAGTGAGTCTGGGCCAGTGTCAATGGGAGAGGGAAATGGGAAAAAAAGATATGGCATCAATTTAGGCTAACTGGGTGTGAACAAAATGAATTTAGTTCAACTACTAGTGTGTGTGTATTATATCTTGTATATAATGATTGTTTGCTAAAAATTTTGGGTATTCGATTGAATACCCATGAATTGAAGCAGATCCGCCCATGTTCCCCATACTTGGTAGTACCTTTGTTATTTTTGGGTAGTAAATAAAATTGAAAACTTGTTTTAAACTTAGGCGAGCATATGTAAGGACCGGTGCAGTTGCACAAGATTTCGATCACAGTAGTCTTGCTCAGGTTGCAAAGGACTAAGTCTATAGTGTAGTTAGATCCAAGATATCCATACAAACCATACATACCTTATCTGGGAAGGCCCAAGCATAATGAGTTGCCGGTTTTAACAATTAAACAACAAGTAGTAGCTGAAAGGAGAATCCTTAGGCTAATGCGGACATGACAGATGCGTCCATGTTCAAAGGGGCATTGCGAGCACTGCAATGCTTACTGACACAAAATTTGAGTCCTTAGGTTTTTGGAATGCTCTCTATATCTCAAGGAGGTATCGACATGCAAATTATTGTTAGGACCGATGATGTAAAATATTTGTCATAAACTCTTAAATCGGATATGTATCACGTGGCATGGTTAACATGATGGGATGTTTATGTCGTGTGGTATAGTGGTACAACCTTTGCAGAGTGTAAATCTATTCGAATAGTTGTGTCCTCGGTTATAGATGACTTGGCGAATCCTTAACCTTACTATCTTTATGTTTTGCAACATGGTAAGGAGAATGTATGGATATGAAATCCATGCATAGCTTGTTCGGCAAAGGTTTTGCCGCGATTTTTGTTATCATGGCAGCAAGACACTTATTTAAATTAAGCTATTTATGCTTTATTATTATTTGTCTATCAATGTCAAATGCTTTTACACTTGCCGATTGCAACCTATTACTTTCTATTGCAAATGGAAACTCGCTTTGTGCAAATGAAACTAGATAGGACACCCACTTTTGTCTTGACTTGCATACTATATAATTTTGCCTAAAAGTATTGCGGAGTACAATCTTGTATTCACAATTGCTTGTTGAACAAATTCAGCAGATGTTGATGAAGATCCGTCGTTTGGATACTTTTACACCTCAGGTTTCTGTGACAATAACGCTAATTACTAGGGGTTTAATCCAGTCAGTTGCATGTGGGTGAGCTGAGGCATACTTGCTGATTTTTATACCTCTTTTATCATTATTCTACTGCAAACTTTATGCTATGTAAACTATTTGGGTGATCGACATGTGCGATGTAAAACTTGGTTATGTATGACCTGTCTATAATGTGATACTCTATTTTATTTATCGTGTATGGATGTGATGTGGATGCTGTTGAATATGTGTGCTAGCCACTAATTATATGACTTGCACGAAAAATAGATATGGATTTGGAATGTAAATTCTAGGTCCCAACATTGTAATAAATAATAGTGGTCTTTTCTACATGAGTACTTGAGTTTTGATGTTACTGCAACTACAGAACAACAAAAATCATAGATAGATAGATAGATAGATAGATAGGGAGCAACCAGATATTTCTCTTAGGAATACCTGCAAAGCTACAATTTATCCAAATTAATTTAGTGAAGAACTGTTTATAGTTAGGCTAAACTATATATAGTCCTACGTATAGATTCTAGCTCATTGATATTAGTTTTCTCTTATTTTTCAAATTACCAAATGTTATTTTCATAATATCAGTTCTCAATCAACAGTTGTAACCTTCTCAAAAGTTTCATAAAGAATAACTGAAGTATAGTAAAAGTCAGCCTAGCTTCGTAGTATTCCCTTTAGTCACAAAACTTTCAAATTTTGGCCGCCAATATCTTTTAAAATATTAGATTGGATAAATCATATGTGTATATTTGTCTTGAAAATTACTGATGTGCATCATATTTGCAGTATATTTTATGACATTATCCTGTTGCTAGTAGCTTGAATTGGCCTTAATTTCATCAATTACACATAAACTTGCCCTCATTTTGGACAATTTATAGTGTTTTGTAATCTTCTTGTAGGTCGGCGCGAACCAGGCGCAAATTCTACAGAAAATCAAGAAGTTGGCAGTGAGTTAGTGTTGCAAAACAGAACAAAAGGGGGGACCAAAATGCAAATTGCGCGGAAACCCTAGCTGTGCCCCCGCGCCTCACTGGAAACCCTAGAGGGCGCCGCTGGTATAAAAGGGGCAAGCGCATCTTCACCAGGGGGGTCACCACATGCCAAACCCTAGCCGCAATCCACTGAGACCGAAGCCATCCACCCAGCCATCCCACTCCATCGCCTGGAAGAACCAGATCCCATAGCCGCCACCCATCTCCCACACCCGATCGCCCCTTCAGATTCACCGCTGCGACCATCTCATCTCGCCGCCAACTCCCCGCTCAGCACCTCTCCACCACAACCTGCCGCAACCCATCCTCTTCCACCTCAAAGACCCAGCCGCACCCGCACTACTCCATCTCCTCCAGAGCCTCCATGATCTCCACATCTCCACCGAGCTCCATCACCCAGCATCTTCCCATCTCCAACACCCCCAAACATGCAGCCGCCTAGCCCTCTCCCGCACTAAATCCCTTTCGCCGGCGGATCGTTCACCCACTCGGATCTGAAACCCTAGCTCAGATCTCGCAACTTTCTCCGAGTGAAGCTCTTGGATCTACAACCTTTACGGCCAAATCGCTCTTCCCGCGCTCTCTTCGTGGATCTCGCTACTTCTTGCTCGCATCGGCTACCCTCGCGACCTCCCTACGGTGATCTTCGACACCTTCTGCGGATCGCTTCCCGTCGGATCGCCTTCATCCGCTCGTCATCGCCGGATCGCTTCCCTACTACATCTACGGCCGATCGCTACTTCTACACGGCTACCCTTCGCCTCGCATCGCTCCGCTTCTTTCCTGCCTGCATCCTCTACTGACGGTCATCTACGGCAGATCTTCAATTCTTATGGTTGACTCGTTCCCGATCTACATCTTTTACATTGTGATGGCCTGCTTTGGATGTGTGAATATTATATCTGTGATATGCATGTATTTCTGAGTGGATTTGGATGCTTGGATGTGCTGTCTTATTCTTGCTTTTCCTAAGATGCTTATGCGTGGATCTGTGATGTGCGCATGATGTGTTTGTGGATCTGGATGCTAAGAATATGTTCATGTTCTTGTTAAATCTGAGATGTTTATGTTGATGCTATTCTCTAGTGTAGATTTATGTTATTGTTTTATGCTCTGTTAACTTTTCATCAGATTATGTCCCTGTTAGTATGTCTGATATTCTGCCATGCTTATGCTATTTTCTGTTGGTTTAGATTTAACATCTTGTTAGGGTATATTTAGTTGCATGTTGATCATTTAGGAACCTGTTAATAAAAAAAAGAAAGAAGTTAGTATTAGTTTAGATCTGTTATTTCAGCTTTTAGTTTCAGTGCGATTTATCTGTTTGTTTCCCTGCAGTAGCTAGGTTGTTATTAAGATGCTTAGATTTGCTCTTACCTTTTCTGTGTTTGTTATGTGTTTGATGTGAAATTCGGCTTTAGCAGTAGCATATCTCCTCCTCCTCAGTTTCTCTTCCTAGCGTCTTCCTCCTCCCTAGATCTATTGCCTTTCCCCTGCGCTCTCTCCTTTCCTTCCTCTGCTTCTCTCCCTTTTCCCGTCAGATCTCTTCTCTGCCCCGCGCACTAGTCCTTCTAGCGCGCCTCTGTCTTTCTCTCGGTAAGGTTAGCCTCCCGCTTGCTCTCTTTCTCTCCTTACTTGCTGTCTGACCCCTAGCTATCTTTCTTCTCTTCTCTTATCTAATTTCTTTCTCACCTCTCATCTTCTTCTGTCAGTTAGCCTCTTCTCTAGTATGTTCCTCTTCCTTCAGTTAGTCCTCTTCGCCTCATTCTTACCTCTTATCTCTCTCACTCTTTTCCTTAGTTCTTTTCTTTTCTCTCGGTATAAATAGTTCTCTATTCTTCTCTCCTCTCTTCTTCCTTCCCTTGTAGTCTCTGATTATCTTTCCTTCCTAGTTATTTCTCTCTTCTTTTCTTATCTTAGGCTAAAGCGCTTTTCTTATAGTTCTCTGCTGGTCTTCTAGTCTGCTAGCCCAAGTCTCTAGATTTACTTCTCTGTCCCTTCTCTTCTTTTCCCTCTCTTCCTTTCTAATTCTCAGTCTTCTCACCTTCTTTAGATCTCTCTTACTTCTCTTCTCTTCTCTAATCTCTTTCTCATCTCAAGTCTTTCTCTAGCAGTCTATCTCTTCTCTAGTCTTCTAGTCTCTAGCACTCTCTTCTTATCTCTTTCTTCTTTCTTTTCCCTTTTCCCTCATCTGCTAGTTCCAGCCTACTCCTAGCCCTATTCTCTCTTCTGCTCTCTCTCTCTCTATATCTCTCTTTCCCCTTAGCTTTCCTTCTGTTATTTCTGGCTAGTCTCCTTTCTCTCTCTTTCTCTCAGTAGAGTTAGATTCTCATGTTCTTCTCTTCTCTCTTCTTCAGTCAGACACTCTTATTCACAGCCCCTTAGTTCTTCCTTTCTCTTTCTTTCTTTCTTTTTGCAGATCTGTTCTCTAGCTTTAGTTTGTCATAGGTTCTGCATTTCTTCTTCATTTCCCAGTTCGTGCAATTTAGCTTTGGTTAAGTGTCGTGCCACCGGTACTCTAGTCCCTGCGGAGAACACGACATCTCGCTGCTATCTTAGCGGCAACCCGTGCACTTGCGGGTGTGCAGTTTTTTGCACGATCAATTACTTTTCTGATATTATAATTCTCTTGTGTTTTATAAATATACCATAATTAAAATTAGTGATTAAAGTTGTATTTTGGAGATCGTGTCGATATCTAAAACGGTAAGTGTTAGTGACTTGAAGGAGTACGGTAGTAGTATATACAGAGTGATGTTTCTTTGGTGCTGATATGTTGAAATAATGTAGGATATGTGTGAACTGCCAACGGTTTGTGGACGAGACTAGCTGCCTAACACCACTGCGAAATTCAGTTGTTCAGTTTTCGCTAGCTAGCTACTCCTAGCGCTCTTTCACAAGTTTTAATACACTTACCCGCGTACATGGAAAATAAACACATACCAACTTCTTAGGATATTACTCCCTCCGGTCACATTTTTGAAATTTTCGCTATCCATACTTTTTACAATATTTAGATTGGATATATAAAAATTATATATATAGATTTATCATGAGAAGTAAAATTATAAGATTATAATTTTATTGGCTTTTAGAATTACATTATAACATAACTTAGCTTAGTAGTCAAAGTTGCGTTTTAAAGACTGTAGATATTCAAAATGACATGTTTTTGTGACTAAAGAGAGTATGAATTTTATGCTTTAACCAAAATTAACCCTAACAAAGAGCACTCAACAATCAGCCGCAGAGGGGCTTCCCAAACAACTTGCCAACATGCATTGGACTTTGTCGCCACGTGTTTTTTATCCCCTTATTGCAATGAATCTTTCCTTTAGAGATACTAGCTACGTAAGTGCGGCGTCACGCTGCGCTAGCCACCATGTGGACCGAAGTAAAAGAGACGATAATTCATGAGACGTTTCTTAAAAAAAATTCGAGGACGCATGCGTAATTTCGAAAAAACCAAAGGGCTTTTTCGAAAAAAACCAAAGACCTGCAAGGACCTGTACGTAACTAAACAAGGACCTATATATAATTTTGGAAACCGCGGGTTGCTATCAGTGAAGTGGAGGGTGCTTTCCGGGAAAAAAACTTGGCAGGGACCTGTTTGCGAGAAGCAGGGACCTATTTACGAGAACGGAGGACCTCTATATAATTTTGCAAAACACAGAGACTTTCTCGCAAAAAATGACGTGGCACAGCTCCCTGGCCAGGAAGTCCCCTAACTTTAATATACGGTAGATTTCCTGTACTAAGATCAATCTTTCTTGGCATGACCGTTTGGTCCATCACATTCATCCTGACAGGGACAAAATTCATTAATTGAAAGATAGATAGATTGCAAAGAAAGATCAAAAAGCAACAAACATGTCCCTGCATGATCCGTCCATGTAACTGGGAATTATAAAACTTGGGATCGGCTGGGGAATGGCAACGTGCGGCATCTGAGAAGGCAGAAAGAAGAAGGCTGAGAGAAAGATGATACACATTGCCCATATGGTACTGATATTTTCTACGGCGAGCATCTAGCTAGTCAGCACAAACACGTTGCATTTCCACAATCGCGGCGGGTTCGGTACAACAGGATAGTAGTGACTGTTGGAAATAATTTTGTTGTTATTGGGTGGTCGTGTCTATACTGTGTGGTTGTAGCTACTTTTCAGTGTTGGTCTGTAGTCGAAGTACTCGGTGTGTTCGAGTACTGTGTGTGGTCGTTATCATATCCTTAGGGGTGGAAAACGGTAACAGATAATTCGTTTTATCCGATATTCGTATTCGAGAAAACACAAATATAGTAAGCAAAAATCCGTATTCGAAAATATTCGTATTCGTATTCGAGAATATTCGTATCCGTATTTGAGAGTATTCGCATTCGCATTCGTATTCGAGAATATTCGTATCCGTATTCGTATTCGAGACTATTCGATTCGTATTCGATCTGTTTCTGGAACCTATGAAATATTCGTACAAATTTTGTGATTCAAAATTTGAATTTAGGCGGTTTAAAACCGAATCGCTAAAAATCGGTGAAAAATCGGTAAAACCGCTAGGAATCCGTTTTATCCGATATTCGTATCCGAGAAAATCCGTATTCGAAAATATCCGTATTCGTATTCGAGAATATTCGTATCCGTATTTGAGAATATTCGAATTCGTATCCGTATTCGTTTGAAAAATATGGATTCGTATTCGTATTTGAGACTATTCGACCGTATCCGATCCGTTTCCACCCCTACATATCCTCATGTGTTCAGTTTAAGTGGTCGTAGCCAACTATACTCGTGTGTCAAGTACTGTGCTGTGGTCGTAGCCATAGTGGTCGAAGCCAGTAGTCGACAAGCCGTGGTCGGTGCCATGGTCGAAAGCGCAAGCCGTGGTCGGTACCATGGTCGAAGGCGCAGTCGACAAGCCATGGTCGAAGGCGCAAGCCGTGGTCGAAGGCACAGTCGACAAGCCGTGGTCGATGCCGCGGTTGGAAGAGTGGTCGATGGTCGGTAGTCGAAACTACTGTGGTCGTAGTCAGTAGTCGAAGCTACCATGGTCGAGATGATTGTGGTCAAGATGCCTATGGTCGAGATGGCCGTGGTCGAGATAACCGTGGTCGAAGTCGCCCGTGGTCGAAGATGGCCGTGGTCGAACGCCCATGGTCGAAGATGGCCGTGGTCGAAAGATGCCCGTGGTCTAGCCGTCGTGCATGGTCGGTAACGACTACATTGTAAGTGGTCGTTATGACCACGTTGTGAGCAGCGGTTACGACCACATTGAAGCGGGCAGTTACAACCACGTTGAAGCAGGCTGTTTCGACCACGTTGAAGAGCGGTCGGTACCACCACGCTGAAGGCGGTCGGAAACGACCACGTTGAGAACGATCGGTAACGACCACGTTGCGTGTGGTCGAAGATCGTACGACCACATTGTGTGGTCGGAGGTCGGTATGACCACGTTGTGTGTGGTCGGAAGCCGATACGACCACGTTGTGCGTGGTCAAAGCTCGTTATGACCACGGTGTGTGTGGTTGTAACAGGGTCTTGTGTGTGGTCGGTTTCAACCACGTTGTAGTTGGTTACAACCATGGTGTGTGTGGTCGTAACAGGGCCTTGTGTGTGGTCGGTTTCAACCACGTTGTAGTCGGTTACGACCACGGTGTGTGTGGTCGTAACAGAGCCTTGTGCGTAGTCGGTTTCGACCACATTGTAGTCAGTTACGACCATGGTGTATATGGTCGTAACAGGGTTTGTGTGAGCGGTCGGTTACGACTAGTGTGGTCATGGACGACCAGCCTGTTGAAGTCGACCAGTGCAGTCGAAGCTCGAGTGCCGTGGTCAGAGCCAAGTGGTCAAGGAGCAGCTGAAGTGGTCGCAGATGTCGGCACAGGGAAGCGTGAGTGATACAGACTATACAGCGGTCGGTGAGTTGACTGGTCACAGCAGCCGTAGTAGTCAGAGCTCCGGTTGGGCAGCAGTTGCGATGGAGCACTGTAGCTGTCGATAGCGATGGAACAGAGCAGCGTAGCGGAGTAGCAGTGAATAGTATGTGTCGTCTGAGCAGTCGTAAGTCGATTGATCAGAGTCGCGGTTGATTGGTCGGGCGAGCGGCGGAGCAGTCGAGTGCTCCGAGTAATGCATTATCTATATATACCCTGTAATCTCTGTGTAGTGTGGGAGAGAGAATTTGGAGAAAAATCAGAGTGAATATAGAGCATAGGCGAAACCGACGTGTGTTGTCGGACGTGAAACAGTCTCTTCTCTATTTTTTGCTCGTTATTCTCCTTGCTCTCCCCCTGTGCTTCTTCCCCCCGAATAGTGTGGTCTGGGCAAGAGTGACCTTGCGCGTGGCAGCAGCTAGCTAGCTCAGTCATGGCGGTCGGCGTAGTCGTTCCCGATAGCCACGAGGGGCACCGCTATGGCGGTCGCATCACCACCTTCGTCGTGCTCTCCTGCATCACCGCAGGCATGGGCGGGGTCATCTTCGGCTATGACATCGGAATCTCCGGTACGTACCCTGCCACTCGCATGAACGTGCCTCTCCATCGACATCGATCCGCCGAGCCAGTTTTACTGCAGCAAAATTCGATATATGCGCAACTGATCAACGGCTCGTGAAGGCGGCGTGACGTCGATGGACCCGTTCCTGAGGAAGTTCTTCCCGGAGGTGTACCGGCGGATGAAGGAGGCGAGCGTCAGCAACTACTGCAAGTTCGACAGCCAGCTGCTCACCGCCTTCACGTCCTCGCTCTACATCGCCGGCCTCGTCACCACGATCCTGGCGTCCTGGGTCACCGCCAGGTGCGGCCGCCGGCCGTCCATACTCATCGGCGGGGCCGCGTTCCTTGCCGGCGCGGCGATCGGAGGAGCGGCCGTGGATGTCTACATGGTGATCCTGGGCCGGGTGCTGCTTGGCGCCGGGCTGGGCTTCGGTAATCAGGTTGCTCACTCTGCTGCTCCTTCAATTTAAGCTTAGCAATTCCGCCGTCGATTAGTTACGAGGATTTAAAACTGTGCAACAAATCAAGAAACAAAGGAATCCTAGGGGACAGCTATTCTCGAGACTGAAAACAACCGAGTAGTCGTAGAACAAAATTCGCAAAACCTCACAGTATGACTAGTTCGCTCGATCGTACTTCTACCATTGCCAAAAAAACAAATTTATGAAAGAATACGAATTGAAGCAAGGAGAACAATATCGGTGAAAAAAATTATCGAAACCCTTCGCGAAAGATGAAAATTGGAAATATCAAAATTTTCGGTCAACATATTCAAACGTACAATTTAAATTAAAGAAATACAAACATATTTAAGAGAGATGGAGACGTCGCGCTGCTGCAACCTCCCCTGCCTCCCCCCTTCCTCCTCGCCTGCGCTGACGAGATGAAGATGGAGAGAGGCAGATGGGAAGAGATGGATATCGGGAGAGGCCGATGGGAACAAGAGTAGTTGAAGCTTGGATGGGCCGGAAAATTCAAAATAAGCCAAAAGTTTTATTTGAATTAGGTTTTTTTTTAAGTTGAGCGGAGAAACCCAAATTTAGATTGAAACTGATTTTCAATGGCAACACGAACTTGCAAACGGACAAACACATAGCGGCGCACGAAGTTGGGTCGAGCAAAAAAATAGCCCGGCCCATTATAGCCCAGGGTACTGGGCTAGGCCGAACTGCTCGTAAGAAATCTAGACCCAACTGAGATATACCTGCCGAACTGCCGAACGAGCGTAAGGCCTGCTTTTGTCAGGCGGTGCCGCTATACCTGTCGGAAATGGCCCCTGCACGGTTCCGAGGAGCGTTCAGCAACGGCTTCCAGCTCTGCGTCGGCGTCGGAGCCGTCACGGCGCACCTCATCAACTTCGGCACGGACAAGATCAAGCAAGGCTGGGGCTGGCGAGTGTCGCTCGCGCTCGCCGCCGTGCCTGGCGGGTTCCTCACCCTCGGCGCGCTCTTCCTCCCGGAGACGCCCAACAGCCTCGTCCAGCAAGGCAAGGACCACCACAGAGTCAGGGTGCTGCTGAGAAAGATCCGAGGCGTCGACGACGTTGACGACGAGCTGGAGGACATCGTCGCCGCCAATAGCGACGAGGCGAAGGGCAGCCGCGGCCTCCAGATGATCGTCACCCAGCGCCGGTACCGCCCCCAGCTCGTCATCGCCGTCATGATACCCTTCTTCCAACAGGTCGGTGGCCTACTTATTTACGTACCAAAAACAACAATCTCTTTCCTTTCAGTACGTACACCATGCATGTTTAACGCTCATACAACTTGCCCACGTTTATAGGTGACAGGGATCAACGCGATTTCGTTCTATGCGCCGGTGCTGCTGCGAACGATCGGCATGGGGGAGAGCGCGTCGCTGCTGTCGGTGGTCGTGACGGGAAGCATCGGCATGGCGTCGACGTTCGTGTCCATGTTCGTCGTCGACCGGTTCGGCCGGCGGACTCTGTTCCTCATCGGCGGCACGCAGATTCTCGCGTCGCAGCTCTTGATCGGGAGCATCATGGCCACCCAACTCGGCGACCACGGGCAAGTGAGCAAGACGTGCGCCCTGGTGCTCATCACCCTGATCGCCATCTACGTGGCCGGGTTCGCGTGGTCGTGGGGCCCGCTGGGGTGGTTGGTGCCGAGCGAGATCTTCCCGCTGGAGGTGCGGTCGGCGGGGCAGAGCATCACGGTGGCGGTGAACTTCGCGCTCACGACGTTCGTGGCGCAGTCGTTCCTGGCCATGCTGTGCCACATGAAGGCGGGCATCTTCTTCTTCTTCGCGGCGTGGCTCGTGGTCATGACCACCTTCGTCTACCTCCTGCTTCCGGAAACCAAGGGCCTGCCCATCGAGCAAATCGGGAGCTTGTGGGGGGAGCACTGGTTCTGGAAGAGGTTCGTCGGCTCCGGGGACGCTCGCACAATTTGCGACAAGCTCTGATGTTCCTACGACACCGATATCTCATTTCTCTGGTGTCCACTATTCTGAGCATCCTTGTCCTTCACTAGCCTTCTCTCCTGGTATCTCACTAACACCTTCATCTGACTCACCTAATGATGTTCCTTGTTACACCCTTCATGACCCGACATTCCTTCGTCCTCCTGATCATCCTGTTTTTGCTCCAATGGTTCATGCTCTTTCTGTCACTAATCATAGTTCTTATCGTGATGCTACTCCTTATTCTGAGTGGTAGCTCGATATGGCAAAGCAGCTTAATACTCTTTGGCGTACGTGGACTTGGGATATTGTACTGACACATGTGTATACTCGCTCTATCATATACAAGTAGGTGTATAAAATTAAGATATAGTCTGATTGTACTACCGAGGGCTACAATGCTCGTCGTGTGGCTCACTGTTTCCAGTATAAGTACGGTCATGACTATATGAGACTATTGCCCCTATTGTCCACATGACCACTGTTCGCACTTTTATTGTGGTCGTTTTTGTTCACCAGTGGTCTATATCTTAGCTGAATATTAAGAATGCCTTTTTTAATGGTGTTTTGCATGAGGAGGTCTACATGCAGCCACTACCTGGGTATTCTGTTCCAGATAGGCACGGTTGTCATCTCCGTCGTATTCTTTATTTCTCAAACAAGATCCTTGTGCTTAGTTTGTGTGTTTTACCTCAATAATTACTGTTGTTGATTTCACTGTCAGTTCCTATAATCTTGTATTTTTTGTCCATATCTCACCTCGAGGTTGTACATTGATCCTTTTGTATGTGGACACTACTACAAAAAGGTTATAATGGACACCTCATCACAGACGGTTCTCTGAAATCGTCTGTGTTGCAATTATCATAGACAATTTTACACTAATATGGCTAAAACTGTCTGTGATATATAATTATCATAGACGATTCTTAACAAAAACCGTCTGTGAATTATCACATATGGTTTGGATTAAAAACCGTCTTTGATAATTGCAGACATCCCAGACGGTTCTTAACAAGAACCGTCTATGATGTCTCCAATTATCACAAATCCTTTTACCTTGCTTGAGTTGTTGGATCTCCTAAAATCCAAATCCGGTGTGACTGTTTTTCCAATTTTGTCGTGTAGAACTTCCCAAAAAGTATCTACATTCCGAAAAATTGAATAGCATGCCAAATTTATGCTAAATCCAGTGAAAATTGGTGGAGTCTTTGTATATATAGCCACAATTTTACAAAAAAAAAATCAGCAAGTTGGCCTACGGGATTAAAGATATTACAGTTTCAATTTGAACCCGAGACGAATTCGAGTCCGAGTAGGATTCCATTCCATGACACATTCAGTAAAATGGACATAACTTTTGCATATGGTGTTCGTTTTCGACGTTCTTATACTCGTTGGAAAAATAACAACGAGCCTGATCTAAAAAAATTGATCAACTCGTGCTGGTCATACTCTAACACCCCCAAAATCGGCCATTTTTAGCCCCAAATTTGCGTCACAAGTTTTTTATTTCTATTTTTGCCAAAATTTTGGATCTTCCCTTCAGAATTTGGGGTTCACCTCAATTACAAAGTTGTAGATTTCATCGAAACCTTTCAAATGAGCATATATAAGCTATATAAATATTTGCTATTTCATCTTTTGATACTAGTTATATATATATATATATATATATATATATATATATATATATATATATATATATATATATATATATATATATATATATATATATATATATATATATATATATATATATATATAGTATAAATAACGAGGACACCATAGTGCCTAGACTACATGATTGAAACCTTCCATCCATGATTAAGATTTTTCATCCATGATTGAGACTTTCCATCCATGATTAAGACATAACATCCTGATATATTATTGCACTTGCACGCATCTAAAAGCAATTCAAAGGCAGAGAGGCCTGGCGCCCAGACACCATGGTGCCCTATTTCAGCGTTATATATATATATATATATATATATATATATATATATATGTGTGTGTGTGTGTGTGTGTGTGTGTGTGTGTGTGTGTGTGTGTGTGTGTGTGTGTGTGTGTAGTATCGATAATTATGTATCACAGACGATTTGTGGTTCAAACCACCTATGATAGTTATGTTCCTAACCGCTGGGCCCGTCGATCCTCCCCAATCCAATCCCAACCAATAGAAACCCACTAACCCTTACCTCATAGATCGTAGCTCCACCTCTCCGTCCATGCGCCCATTCCACCAAAAAATTTCCCACTCCCGCCTCTTCCTTCCCTATAAATACTCACCAAAACCCATCCCCTACCTACTTCGCTCAAAATCTCTCCAGTCTCCTCTTCATCCTCCTCCTCAACCCTAAACCCAATGGCCTGCACAAAGTAGACGATGCGTAAGTCTACGAGAGGCAAAGCACCACGGAAGTAGCTGGCTTCCTAGGCGGCGCTCAAGTCGACGTCGACAATGGCAGGCATCAAAGACATTTAGCTCGTGTGCTGCATCAGGGGCAAGAGGGCCTAGGCATAGAGGTCTCGTCGGCGTGGTTGAGCTTCTAATATTTGCTAGAATCTCTACTTTTTCTATGTTATTGCCATGTTTAAGAGTTAGGTTCATAGGATTAGGATATGTGTTCTTGATATGTTCTTGCTGTTTTAGCTAGATGGGTAACCTGCTTGTTATCTTATGATGTTATAATGGTGGATTCTAATCTTAATAAAAAAATAGAATGTGTTGTTGTGTTTGTTGCTATATTTGCTTGTTTTCAGAGGGCATAGCTAACATTTCTTGAGGCTAGCCAAAAAATAAAAAAATTGAGATATAAAATGAACTATCATATACGATTTTATGGTATAAACTGTTTGTGAATGACTATCACAGACGATTTGAAATAAAAACTATCTGTAATATTCGCACATCACAGACGGTTCTATATACCAACCGTCTATGATGTGCGAGTATCATAGATGGTTCTATATACCAACCATCTATGATACTCGTCTATCACAGATGGTTGGTAGTTAGAACTATCTGTGCTACTCGTACATCATAGACGGCTGGTATCTAGAACCGTATGTGATGTGTGAGTATTATAGACAGTTTTTGGTTCGAGCCGTCTGTGATAGTCTCCTTCACAGACGGTTCGTATACTGTATGTGTTGTGGCTTATCACAGACGGCTCACAAACTGTCTGTGAGAACTGCTTGTTATCACAGACACATAAATCCAGACGGTTCAAAAAACCGTCTGTGATGATGGTTTAGAACCGTTTGTGATTACCAGTAGTGGGATGACATACTCATCACCGATGATGATTCCTCGTTCATCAGGTTTGTGAAGAAGCATCTCAGTGAGCAGTTTCTGATGACTGATCTTAGTTTTCTTATATATTTTCTTGAGATTGAGGTTATTTCCACGTCTGAGGGCTACTATCTCTCCTAGCAGATGTATGTCCATAATTTTCTTGATCGTTCTGATCTAACTGGCACTCGCACTATCGAGACTCCCATGGAGTTATCGCTTTAGTTTCGTGCCACTGATGGTAATTTTCTTGAAAATCCTACTCGATATCGCTATCTTATTTGGAATGGTGTATCTTTTGAGCACTCATCCTGATTTTGCTCATATTGTTCATATCTTGAGTCAGCTCATGATTTGCCCTACCCACCTTCACTACAGTCTCTTTCTTCGTGTTCTGCGCTACTTGCGTTAAACTATATTTCATCATTTGTTTTTCCCTTGCTCCAACTTACTATAGCTTCAGGCGTACTCCGATATGACCTAGACTAGTGACCCTTCTGTTCGTCGTTCTCTTTTTACTTACTGTGTTTTTCTTGTCTTCTTGATTGCCTAGAAGACAAAGAAACAAACTGCAATTTCTCATTCGAGTGCTGAGACTAAGTTGAGAGCTATGGTAGCAGTGATAGTAGAGGTAACTTGGTTGAGATGGCTACTTGTAGATTTTGGAGTGCTTGTGATGGGTTCCACGACTCTTTTGTCTGATAGTATATGTATTATAAGTATAGCCAATCACCCAGTAAAGCATGAGCTTACCAAACACATTGGTGTGAATGCTTCATACACTCTCTCACAGGTGCAGGAGGCAATGCTTGCTCTACAGTTTATACCCCCAGAGTTACAGATTGCTGACTTCTTCATGAAGTGACAGGTTAGGGTGCAACATTTGTATTTTCTTTTCAAACTCAGTGTTTGTAATTCACTATGAGTTTGAGGGGATGTTAGAGTAGGCATATCTTTTTTATATTTACTTATATGTATAAGATTGTCTTTTTATATAGTCCTTTATACTTTATATGTATTGCTTATGGAGCTCATGAATATATATACAATATTCATAATAGAGAACGAGTCAATCAGATCGGTTATAATATGTTTATCGCAAGGACCCTGCCTCCTAGGCTACAGAAAATTCTTATCTGATTTCCAAAACCAATTCCACTGTGTAGGTGTCATATAATACAGGTGACAACTTAGGTGACATGTCACCACCACAGTCAGTCAGACTAACAAGGACTTTGGTGTTAGCATCCTGTACTTTTATATATAGGAGTAACACTTTTACTACAAGGAGTCACGTCTCATAATTTGATCTAATCTATTGGCAGTATTAGTTAATCTAGTTGCTATTTTATTTTGCATGTCAATTAGCTATTTTAGTATGCATGTCAGTTAGCGTTTTTAGTATGCATGTCGATTAGCATTTTTCGAGAGTTAATTGCTCGGCTCTTTTGTTGGAGCTCGCGCCCACAATGCGTCATGAATTCTTATAGCGCTAAGCGGCCAATAATTGTTAAGCATGCGACGAAACTGATAATCATGCATGGAGGAATGGTGCTAATAAAAGGGAAGAAGAAAAGCTAGAAAAGTTGCAACGTTCTACAACACCAAAACGTTTGTTGTTCTGTGTTTGTGTGTGCTATTGCTCATCCTACAACACATCAAACTTGGTATTAGCGGGCATTAAGCCAACAATTGGTATCAGAGCCTCGTTCAGGATCCTGGTGGCCATGTCGACTCGGTGGGGCGAGGGTCGGTCACTCCTCCGCGGCGGGATTGCCTTCGGTCGCCATCACGTGGTCCTCGCCGTCGCGACAACGGTATGGTCGAGCGCGAGGTCGTCATCGGCGAGTGGTCAAGGAAGCGTCGGCGTCGGTGCGATATCCGATCTTGACCAAGACCAACTACAGGTGGCGATGCTCATGCGCATCAACTGCGGCGCAAGGCTTGTGGGAGCCATCGAACCCGCGGCGAGTACTGGCGTGGATCGTCGGCGTTAGCGGCGATTGCTCGAGCTGTCCCGCCGAGGTGCTGGCCTCGATCGGCAATAAGGACTCGCGTGGGGCGTGGGATCTTGTCAAGATCACGAGGATGGCGTCGGCGCGCGCGCGAGGCTAGCGCGCGAAAACTCCGACGCGACTTCAACAATATTGCATTCAAGGAAGGGGAGGCCATCGATGACTTCTCAATGCGCATCACGGGCCTCGTCAATAATCTGCGGCTTCTCGGCGACCACATCACCGAAGGCGAGGTCGTGCGCAAGATGCTACAGGTGGTCCCTAATAAGTTCATGCAGGTCGCAATCTCCATCGAGACGCTACTCAACATCAACGACTTGTCCATCGAGGAGGTCACGGGCCATCTTTGGTCCGTGGAGCAGCAGCTCGACGCGTGGGCAGCAGCTGCGGAACTGGGCTCCCGGCTGCTTCTCTCGTCAAAGGAGGAGGATCTCATACGTCGCCTACGCAAGCGCGACAAGGAGGGTGCGCGCGTCGAGCGCTGCGCGCCGAGTGGTGCGAATGGCGGCTCGGTCCGCCACGCGGCGCGCAGCCACCCAAGTGCGGTACCGACGATGCACGCAAGGGCGGTGGTGGCAAGGTCATCAACAAGGATACGTGCAAGTACTGCGGGAAAACTGGGCATTGGGCCCGGGAATGCCAGAAGAAGAAGAGAGACGCGGCGCGCCACGGCTGCTGCTGGTGGAGGAGGCGGCGATGACGAGCCGTCCTCGTTGATGGCCCAGTGGCCTCTCTTTCACCGGTGCCGCGTGCCTCCTAGAGCGCGCCGCATCTGTGCACGTCGGCGGACGTGTCTTCCTCAACGAAGAACGCGGGACGGTGCGGTTGGGTGACACCGACAACCACACCGGCGGCCGGGGCGGCGGCGTGTGGTACCTCGACATGGGCGCGTCGAACCATATGACGGAAGCGGCGCGCCTTCTCGAGCTGAACCGCGACATCACGGGCACGGTAAAGTTCGGCGATGGATCAATGGTGGACATCCTCAGGCGCGGCACGATCATGTTCGCGGCACGGGGTGGACGCCATCGTATGCTGTCGGACGTGTACTTCATTCCACGTCTGCGCAGCAACATCATCAGCTTGGGACAACTCAACGAGGTTGGGTGCCAAGTGTTGATCGAGGATGGCGTACTGCGGGTGCGCGATTCGAGGAGGGAGCTTCTTGCCAAGGTACGACGATCGGCAAATCGACTGTACAAGATCTCCCTCACGCTTGCTCGACCGAGCTCGCTCGTGGCGCACGCCAACGACGATGCGTGGTGCTGGCATGAGCGGTTCGGCCACCTGAGCTTCGAGGGGTTGAAGAAACTTGGGCGTGGCGACATGGTGCGTGGGCTTCCACTGCTGGATCATGTTGACCAGCTGTGTGACGCGTGCCTTGTCGGCAAGCAACGGCGCTCGCCGTTCCCTCTGGAGGCCAAGTACCGTGCGAAGGGCCGGCTTGATCTCGTCCACGGCGATCTTTGCGGGCCAATCACTCCGGCGACCCATGGCAGCAGGCGGTATTTTCTCCTACTCGTCGATGATGCTAGCCGCTATGTGTGGCTGGTGTTGTTGTCGGGGAAGGACGAGGTGGCAAGCGCGATCAAGAAGTTCCAAGCTGGCGTCGAGGTGGAGACCGGCAGGAAACGCCGTGCGCTATGCACAGACCGAGGAGGCGAGTTCACGGCGGTGACCTTCGGCGAGTATTGCGCGGAAAAGGGCATTCACCGGCAGCTCACGGCGCCGTACTTGCCACAACAAAATGGTGTCGTGGAGCGCCGAAATCAAACAGTGATGGCCATGGCGCACTGTCTCCTCAAGGCGAAGCAGATGCTGAGCACCTTTTGGGGGGAGGTGGTGAGCACCGCCGTGTTCATCTTGAATCGTTCCCCAACGAAGAGCGTCACAGGGATGATGCCTTATGAAGCTTGGCATGGCAAGAAACCGACTGTGCATTTCATGCGCATGTTCGGTTGTCTTGCTCACGTCAAGGTTACACGCCACACGCTGCGAAGCTCGATGACCGAAGTGTGAAGATGGTTTTCGTCGGGTACGAGCCGGGCTCCAAAAGCTACCGGGTGTACGATCCGGTGGGCGGCCGGCTCCATGTGACCCGCGACGTGGTGTTCGACGAGACCAAAGGGTGGAATTGGGAGGCGAACGGCGGCGCCCGACCACGAGGCGTTCATCGTGGAGTACGGTCGTGGCGTCTTGGGCGGTGGCGCCGAACGCTCTGTATCCCCTACGGTCCCGTCCTTGGAGGAAGAAGAAGAAGGCGTGGCGTCACCCGAACGCCCATGAACGCCACCCGACGACACCGGTGGTGCTCAAGTTGAGCACTTGCACTCCACCGTCGCACATCTCGTCGGGCTCGACCATAGTGACAACGGCGCGCGCGGCGTTTCCGCATGGTGGACAATTGCATCAACAACTGCCGAGCCACGCGTCTTCGGACCTCGACGAGTGGCTCCTCGTTGCGGCAGGAGCCCACCTCCTACGATGAGGCAGCCACCGATCCGTCGTGGCGTGCCGCGATGGAAGAGGAGATGGCGGCCATTGAGGACAATGGCACGTGGGAGGCAGTGGACCTCCCGGCCGGACACCGCCCGATTGGCCTTAAATGGGTGTTCAAGCTCAAGAAGGATGCGCAGGGGGCGGTGGTTCGGCACAAGGTGCGGCTGGTGGCTAAGGGGTACGTACAACGTGCTGGCATGGACTTCGATGAGGTTTTTGCACCTGTGGCGCGGCTCGACTCCGTGCGCGCACTGGCAGCGGTGGCAGCGCATGAGGGCTGGGCACTCCACCATCTCGATGTCAAGTCTGCGTTTCTGAACGGCGACCTCACGGAGGAGGTTTACGTCGCTCAACCGCTGGGATTCATGATCGCCGGGCGAGAGCGGCAAGTACTGCGGCTGCACAAAGCACTCTACGGCCTACGACAAGCTCCTCGGGCGTGGAACGCCAAGCTCGACCGCACGCTGGTGGCGCTCGGGTTCACACGTTGCGAGGAAGAGCACGGGGTGTACACACGCGGAAAGGGGCAAGGACGTGTGCTCCTGGGCGTGTATGTTGACGATTTGATCCTCACTGGCGCCGACCAAGCTGAGATCGAGTCATTCAAGGAGGAAATGAAGCGCTCGTTCAAGATGAGCGACCTCGGGCAGTTGAGCTACTATCTCGGCATTGATGTCAAGCAGCTGCCCGGGAAGATCACCATGAGCCAAGCGGCGTATGCGGCAAAACTCCTAGACAAGGCCGGCATGGCTGGCTGCAATGCCGTGCAAGTGCCCATGGAGGCACGTCTTAAACTGAGTAAGGAGAGCTCCAATCCACATGTTGATCCCACATTCTACCGTAGTGTGGTTGGCAGCCTATGGTACTTGGTCCACACCCGGCCGGATATTAGTTTCGCGGTCGGGTACATGAGCAGGTTCATGGCGAACCCAACGACGGAACACCTGAGCGCCGTCAAGCATCTACTCTGTTACGTCGCTGGTATGCTCCACTTTGGCCTTAGCTACACCAAGGGGGACAACGACATCGAGCTCAAGGGGTACAGCGACGCGGACATGGCCGGCGACGTGGATGACCGCAAGAGCACCTCCGACATTTTGTTCTGCCTCGGCAACGCGCCTGTGTCGTGGCAGTCACAAAAGCAGTCGGTGGTGGTGCTATCGTCGTGCGAGGCCGAGTACATCGTGGCCTCAGCGGCGGCATGCTAGGGAATCTGGCTCAGGCGGCTGATCGGCAACTTCTACGGGTGAGACGTCGGCGCCGCGACAATCTACATCGACAATCAATCGGTGATTCAATTGTGCAAAAATCCGGTCTTCCATGGCCGGAGCAAGCACATCGAGACGCGCTTTCACTTCATCCGAGAGTGCGTCGAGGGTGGCCAAGTTGCCATCCAGAAGATTCGCACCGACGATCAGCTGGTAGATATATTGACAAAATCACTTGGCAGGGTGAGATTTCTGCACCTGCGCTCGAAGCTCGGCGTCGTCGACATCACCCTCAACTAGATTAGGAGGAGTAATATTAGTTAATCTAGTTGCTATTTTATTTTGCATGTCAGTTAGCTATTTTAGTATGCATGTCAGTTAGCGTTTTTAGTATGCATGTCAGTTAGCATTTTTCAGGGAGTTAATTGCTCGGCTCTTTTGTTGGAGCTCGCGCCACAATGCGTCATGAATTCTTGTAGCGCTAAGCGGCGATGGTTGTTAAGCATGCAGACGAACCGATAAGCATGCATGGAGGAATGGTGCTAATAAAAAGGGAAGAAGAAAAGCTAGAAAAGTTGCAACGTTCTGCAACACCAAAACGTTTGTTGTTCCTGTGTTTGTGTGTGCTATTGCTCATCCTACAACACATCAAACTTCAGTATTAGCAGGCGTTAAGCCAACAGGCAGTGCTGTTGTTTAAATCCCCGTTTGGAACATGGGAATCCTGCAAGAATTCTGGAGAATTAATATAGTTTTCTACAAAATTCCTGTCTTTCAAATAGGCAAGGGAATAGACTGATTCAAAATAGTATTGTAGCTACAAGAAGTAATTGGCAATTGCACAGCCTTTTGTTTTCACAAGAAGCTAGTTTTATTTGACTTTTCGCGCTTGTGCTTAGTAATTTAATCAACAACTTTTTTCGATGTAAGTTTTTTTTACGCTTTTCACACTACATTGTCATTAGTTGACCAATAAGAAGACTAACTTGTATTGATTACTTCGAGCACCCCAACTTCCTGCGCATGCCGACGCTGAACTGAACTGTCGCCCTGTCAGGTTTCCTTGAATGGTCCTATGATGGCCCGGTGATCGTGACATCGCAATAGCGACAACGGTGGAGGATCTGATTCCGAAAAGTCTTATCTCAAGCAATCTGAACTCGACTACAGGTACATGGACTTAAGGTAAATGTAAAGACTTTGTCAGAAAAACCGAGCTTGAGCGATGCGAATGCTTCTGCTATCAGCGACTCGTCTGCTGGTTTTCATCCGGCTACAGTAACTGAACGTTTTTCAGTTTTGAATACCAGACCCAGGTTCAGGCGAGATCTGCAAGCGAAAGGCAATAACAAAACCGATGTATCTTGGCTCGGTTTGTCTTTGCAAAACTGCTGCGACTTTTACATTTTTTTCCCTTTTATTAGCAACTAACTTTAAGCAAACGTGCTGTTACAGAACAACTGAAACACTCCGTGAAATGCTCTAACTAAACACCACTACTCCCCGTTGAATCGCCTGTGCAAGACTGAATCAAACGGGTACTGAACTAACTCGAGTAAACTGAAAAATACTAACCAGCAGCGGCTGTCTGACGAGAATCCGACAAAAATCAGATTCGACAGAAACCGGCAAGAAATGCAGTGCAGAAACTACTGAACATTTTAACCAAAAACCTAAGCGGCTCTCAAGACTTATTTTAACAGACTTTTGGACTGGAACTGAAAGTGAAGGGTGTTAGTCGCTGGACTCTTGCTCTTGGTGATAGCAAGATCCTTACTCTCATGGAGAGGATGACACTAGGAGATGGGGCAAGTTTTCTTGTTTATTGCTCACACAATGCCATGCCAACCTGAGGGGTTGGGGATACAAATTTATAGGCTGAGAATCAGCCAAGCATATGCTAAGATGCTATCCTAGATGCTGTCCTAAAGCGGTCAATATGCTGTCCTAAAGCGAGATCTTTGTCCTAAGCGAATCTGTCCTAAAGCGATCAAAAAAACAAAAACTACCACAGCCCCACAAAGACCACGATGCAGGACTTATTCATCATTCTCCCCTAAGTCTTGTGCGTCGTCTTGTGGGAGGGTTGAACCATCCCGATCTTGGAGCGAGCTCAAGGAACTTGATCCTTCCAAGAGGCTTGGTGGCGAGATCCATAAGGCGATCCGTGGTGTTGATGTAGCTTGCCTTGATGCTTCCTTCATCCAAGCGACCTCGGATGAAATGGTACTTCACCGGATGTGCTTGCTCCGTTCATGAAAAACGGGTTCTTTGCGAGGCTAGAGCGGACTTGCTGTCCACCCCGAGCTCCACGCTTGATGTCCTGCCGAGAGATCACCAGCGATCGAGCGAGCTAGAGTGCTGAGTCGAGCGGTGGAAGCCGCTATGTACTCGGCCTCACAGTGACGCAGGGCCACCACCGCCGCTTGGTATTGATCGCGATGAGCGAGACACTTGCCGAGGAAGAAGAGAATCCCGCTTGTGCTCTTGCTTTGTGTCGATGTCGCCGCGTGGTCGCTGTCGCTGCATTCCGACGAAGTGTGCGGCGCCGGACACCTCGGGTAATGGAGGCCGTGGTCAAGAGTCCCGCAGCGTGAGGATGATCCTCTTCACGGCCTGCGATGCTCGTCGTCGGTCGTTGCATGAACCGACTAACGTGGCCGACGGAGAATGCCAAGTCCGGTGGGTGTGTGGGCGAGGTAGCGAAGGCTCCCCACAAGACGCCGGTCTGCGTGGCGTCCACCTCCTCCGTCGTCTTTGTCGCGGCTCGGCTTCAGCCTCTCCTCCATTGGAGTGAGAGCGGGTTGCGATCGGTGAGCCCGGCTAGCTCAACGATGCGCTTGGCGTGGCGGTCTATCGGCGTGATCCCGGAATCATCCTGGTGCACCTCGATCCCTAAGTAGAAGGAGAGAGACCCCAGGTCACTCATCTGGAAGGTGCCCTTCATCTCTTCCTTGAATGCCGCCACCTCCGCATCCTTGGTGCCAGTGATCACCAAGTCGTCGACGTAGACGCCCACCGCCAGGCGTTGCCGCCTTTGCCCGCCGAAATGCGCAGCCTCGTGTGCGCTCTGCTGGAACCCCATTTGCTTGAGGGTGGAGTCCAGCTTAGCGTTCCAGGCTCGTGGTGCCTGCCGCAAGCCGTAGAGGGCCTTGCGCAGGCGGAGAACCTTGCCCTCCTTGCCGGGGATGACGAATCCCGGCGGCTGACGGACGTAGACCTCCTCCTTCAAGTCGCCGTTGAGGAAGGCGGACTTGACGTCCATGTGATGGACGCGCCAATCCTCCTGGGCTGCAAGTGCGAGGAGAAGACGAACGGACTCCATGCGCGCGACGGGTGCGAAGGCGTCATCGAAGTCGACCCCCTCCTGCTGCACGAAGCCTCGTGCCACCAAGCGAGCCTTGTGCTTGACGATGGCGCCGGCTTCATCCGCTTCGCCGAACACCCACTTAAGGGTGATCGCGCGGTGGCCGGCGGAAGATCCGCCACTCCATGTCGGTTACGCTCGGCGGCGTCCATCTCTGCTTCATCACGACACGCCACTCCACGCTCTCCGCACCGGCTCACCACTCTCTGCACCGGCGGCCACACCACCGGAATTAAGAGTCATCTCGTGCGGCTTTGCTTGCCAACATCGCGCCACTGGCGCGCTGCGCGACTTGCGCGCTTGCCACTCTTGCGGCGCTGTCGTGGAAGAAGGCTCCCCTTCTTCTTGTCACCTTGGCGGCATCCCACTGCTCCCGAGTGAGGAGGAGCTTCCGCCAATGGTGACGGGTCCCGAGGGGCGCTGTGGCTCATCGATGTCGGCGACCTTGAGGCGACCGCGCCTCCTCGATGGTCATCGTGGAGAGGTCCAGCGAGACCCGATCGAGCGAGCCATCTGCTTGTACTTCTCGGGGACGCAGCGGAAGAGCTTCTCCACAGCTCTCTCTTCGCCGTAGGTGTCGTCGCCGAACTGCACCAACTTGTGCAACAGAGTGTTGAGACGGAGAGCAAAGTCATCAACGTCCTCACCTGGCTTGAAGGCCAGGCGCTCCCACTCCGTGCGTAGTGCCTGCAGTGTAGACTTGCGGGCGCGGTCGCTGCCGATGCGTGCTGCAGCGATGGCGTCCCAAGCCTCTTTGGCAGTCCGCTTGTTGGTAAGCGAGAACTGCATCTCGGGCGGGACTGCGGCGATGAGAGCATCCAGCGCCCGTCGATCCTGGTCGTAGTCGACGTCGCCGTACCGGACTGCATCCCACATATGCCGCACCTGGAGCTTCACCCTCATCACCGCAGCCCACTCGACGTAGTTGGTCTTGGTGAGGGTAGGCCACCCGCCGCCGGGGCCGACGTCCCTGACGACAGCCTGGTACTCGTGGTGACCACGGTACCGAACCGGGGAGAGAGAGCCGCGTTGCCTGTGAGGGCCGCGCTCTCCGTCGACCCGTACGCCGCCGCCGTGCGTGCCTCCTCGAGCGCCACCGCGTGTGCGCCTCGCCGAGAGCGCCGCCGCGCGTCCGCGCTGTGCTGGCTGCCGCCGCGCTCGTGGCGTCGCGGCTGCCCATGCGCCGTTCGCCCTTGCGCCGCCTCCTCTCCAGCGGTGAGGGTCGCGCGCGTGTCATCAACAGAGCCGAGCTGCTTGTTGCTGCCGCAGAGCCTTGACCTCTGCTGCCGCCGCCTGCGCCGCATCTGCCGCCGCCGCCGCTTCCACCTCCGCCAGCTGCTGCCCGGCTCGCCGCCGCCGGCCTTGACACCCTTTCCGCCGCCGCAGCGGTCTCTGCCGCCGCTCGCTCGAGCTGCTCGGCCGCGACGAGCTCGGCCGTCTCCTGACGCCGCATGCTCGAGGCGACCGAAGGCCGAGATCGCCTGCGGACATGGCGCGCTGCGGGGCATTGCGTGGAGAGAGGGCGCCGACGAGCCGCTGCCGTCTCCGGAGAGGAGTGAGCGGGGACAACCGGAGCTGCTGCTGCTGCTACTGGCTGGGGCTGCTGCGAGGCCGGAGAAGGAGATGAGCAGGAGATGCTCAGGCTACAGGATACTAAGGCTCTGATACCACTTGTTAGTTGCTGGACTCTTGCTCTTGGTGATAGCAAGATCTTTACTCTCATGGAGAGGATGACACTAGGAGATGGGGTAAGTTTTCTTGTTTATTGCTCACACAATGCCATGCCAACCTGAGGGGTTGGGGATACAAATTTATAGGCTGAGAACCAGCCAAGCATATGCTAAGATGCTATCCTAGATGCTGTCCTAAAGCGGTCAATATGCTGTCCTAAAGCAGATGCTGTCCTAAAGCAAAAGCAGATGCTGTCCTAAAGCAGTAAAAAAACAAAAATTACCACAGCCCCACAAAGACCACAGTACAGGGACTTATTCATCAAAGGGAATGCTAATGTAAATATCAAGCGCTCATGGTATTGACAGCATGTACAGACATTATCTACTCAGCTGTGACTGGTAGAGCTTGCCTGGGAGGGTGGGAACTTTGCTGTTCAGACTGGAAGTTAGAAAAGTTTTGAGCTTGCCGAAGCAAATCGTAGCAGAGTGCCAGAGTCCTTGACAGGGAAGGATATCGATCATCTGAGTACACTTGTCTGATTGGTTGGGCCGTTCATTTCTTTCTTTTTAGTTTCTACTTTGCTGTATACATATTCGGTGCAGTTACTTTCTTTTTCATGAAATATTTCAACAGAGCTCTCTCCTCAGGAAAGAGTTAGCATCACATACATGCCATTAGTTCTGCAAAGTTGTTTTACAAAATAGTAGACAGGAGACACAGGAGTATACACATACATGAATTTCCTACTAGTTCTTGAATCCTGAGTTTCAAACAAGTGTAAATAAAACGACCCCCAGATGAATTAGACCATATGACGCTACAACTGAACTCGACAATAGGCTTTGTGCCGCTCACTAATTACACATGCACTCTATATATTCCAAGCAAACACTCATACATAACAATGTTTTTTTTTCTAGAGGAAGCGTTCAAAAATCTGTTGAACACCATCCATGTCATCGTCCTCCTGAGAGACCAGAGAATGTGGCGAAGCTCGTCATCAGCTGCGGATATGACACGACGGATGGATTGAATCCGTTGTTCTGCATCAAATGCAGCATGCTGAAGCTCAAATGTGTTGGTGTCAACTCTGGTTGTGGCATGTCCTTGTCGAGGTATTGCATTACTTGGCGCATGTTGGGCCTCGAAGTAGGAAACGGATTCAAGCACACAAGCCCTAGTTTTAGAACCAAGCATGCCTCATCAATGTCATAGCCACCTTGGAGTCTCATGTCGACCGTCTCCGTCAGTGACCCATTGTGCCAATGTTCAAGAACCCAATCAACCAGCATAAGTCGGTTGCCTTGCATGTCCTGCTTGATAGGCCTTCGCCCACAAGTAACCTCAAGAAGGAATGTGCCGAAAGCGAACACATCTGTGAGAGGAGATGCCTTTCCTGTCCGTACCATCTCGGGGGCTAGGTACCCCATGGTGCCAACCACATGTGTAGTCTGTGGGTCAGTACCATGATCATACAATCTTGCGAGGCCAAAGTCACCTAACCTCGCGTTCATTTCACGGTCGAGGAGCACATTGCTTGCCTTGATGTCTCGGTGGATGACAACTTTTTCCCACTTCTCATGGAGGTAGAGCAAGCCACATGCGACATCTTTGATGATCCGAAACCTTTGAGCCCAACCAAGCATACTCACCGAGAAGGACTGCACTGTGCTGTTGGGTGACTTGCGGAAGTGCAGAGGAGTTGGGTAGAACGCGTGGCCACTCATATCATTGCTGTCGCTAGTCAGCTCAAGGAGTCTTTCCGGTGTGATTTTGGCGGTGCCGTCGAGGGTGAGGTCTGTGCCAGTGAAGCCATGGTAGAGAAATTGGTCTTGAGCAGTACAAAAGGGTTCAAGGGTAAAGCTATGGGAGAGTACAAGGAGCACAAGGAAGGGGAAATGCTCCATGTCAGCTATAGCAATTCAACAACGATGCAAGAACACATCTAGTGTTTTTAGGCCTTGCACGGTGGTTGGCGCTTGCACACTACCAGAAGTAATGCTGCTTTTAACTATTTTCAACGGTGCTTCCAGGCCTCCACCCCGCTGGACTTCCATGCCATTGTCATGGTCTCCTCCAGTTTTCCACAAGCTTCACTGTCTGAAAGTGCAAGTTGTTAATGTAAGAATGCGATTAGTTTGTTCGAGATCATATTTTACTCAAAAATCTCCTAAATTCGATTTCACAGTTTTTTTAAATAGTTCTAGTAACTCTGAAGTATTTTCTTTGTTTGTTAAGAGTTGACCCTGATAGTATCCGAAATTAATTGACGCATGATCCAATCCAACCCCTCTACGTACTCCATTTGGAATGCATAATTTTGACAGGAATTTCATAGTAAATCCTACATTTATTGAGTGTGGATATTTCCTTTCCTACAAAGTTCTAGCGTTCCAAGCGAGGCCCCAGGGTTTTTGTCTGATCTTTGACCCATTCAGTTTGGTCTAAAGCTTGCTTTATCTATAAGCATATGGAGATTACCCAGGGTGGACGGATGACTATATATATCACGCAATTTGTGGATACTTGATGACTAAGACAACGGTAAGCAAGACATTTTGGACCATTGATTGTTTCAATTGAGACCCAGTACTGACTCGTTGTTAGTGCATTTTCCTACAATTGTCTAAACTTTATTTTTAATATCTTCGTAGTTATTTAATTATGATTTTGTATGCTTTCCCAAATTTTTGTGTCAAATCAACGTTGAGCTTTCATGCTATACATCAGCGTGTTTCATTCATATAGGTAATGACAATTGGTTGGTATGGCCTGTTAAAACAGTTTTTTAAAATATATAAGATCTAATGGTCAAAATTACTAGAAGTACCATCAAAGAAATTTTCTTTATGAGCTACTCCCTCCGTCCCACAATATAAGTCTAAAGCCTACCATATACATAGAACAATAAGACATCAAATACAATTATGAATTTCTAAGTGCTCCTAATAAGACAAGTCCTAAAATATTAACATCTTCTTCCACATATTCTTCTGACAGGTCCTCAACTTACATCTATTTCCAAGCACAATATTGATATCCTTGGCCATATCGTAGATCTCCTTCCCTCTAAAAGGCCTTGGTGCTGAGTCATTATCTTTTTTCATCAAATTGTTTCTTCATTTTGTGGTATAAGCGATAACTTGGAAGGAATCTACAGTGACACATGTACACAGTTTTGTACGAGTTGTTTAATCACATACTCTCGGTATAATCTAAGCAGTGTAGACAAACTTTGGCCCCTTTCGTACTCAATCCTGACAGGTTACAAAGAGCAGAAAAATAATTGATGATGTAGAACAATATGACACAGAGTGAAGTTCTTTCGTTTATCCACATCCTATACATTTACCCCTTCGTTCCACAGTGTCACAAGATTTTCCACCAATGGTGATAGGTACACATCAATATCACTCTCAGGTTATTTTCACTTCATATACAACCAAGGAGGAAGGTTGTACATGCATATACTCATGGGCCAAGTGCTACATCGGCTGCTCATATTACCAAAAGAATTTATTCCATCTATACTCAACCCAAATCTTATATTTCTTGGTTCCGCACCGAAGTCTACATACATCTTATCGATGTTCCCCCACTGGGTAGAATCAGCAACATGTTTTATTATTCCATCTTTCTTACGCTCCTCTGAGTGCCAACGCAGCAATCTTGAATTCTATCGGTTTGCAAATAAATATTTCAAACGGGGAATTACAAGCAGATACCACAATATCTTAGCATAAGGTCCTTGCTTCACCTCAATGCCCTCACCGTCATCGAAGTCATTCTTACGCTTGTATCGGGGTGCTTTGCATATTGGACAAACATGTAATTTAACATACTCTTTATGGTACAGGATACAATCATTTAGCCATGCATATATTCTTTATACTTTCATTCTCAATGTACAAACAACCTTCTTGGCTTGGTAGGTGGTTCTTGGCAACACATTTTCCTCTAAAAAGATGTTCGTTAGGAGATCTAACAATACCGTGAAACTCTTATCGGACCAACCATTGCTTGCCTTTAATTTCAGCAGTTCAAGAACAGATGACAACTTTGTGTATTGCAGTTTGCAGCATGGGAACAAAAGTTTCTCTAAGTCTTTCATTAAGCTCTCCAATTTACCAAACTCTCTCTCACCATAGTTTCCTTCTACATCGTGTAGAATTTGATCCAGATTGTCATCATGCAACATATCCTTATCAAAAGCACAATCCACAACCGGCATATCATTGTCTCCCTCGATGATGTTATAACTACCTTTGTGCATAATCTTCTCTTCATTGTGACTAGTCCAACATGTATACCCGTAGATCCAAATGGCATGAAACTTGGCATGCTCTTTCTCTAGGATGTCACGAACTTATTCCAATCAACTATCGAGGGAATTATTGACAAAGTTATGATATTTTTTTATTTGAAAGAAGGTTGCACCAAAACTAGGCAAAAATAAAAAATAGTGAATATGGGTGGATGATGAATGACGACCAAGATGGTTTAGATGTATTCCCATATATCACAGTAAGTAAAAACACTAAAGGAATAGAGCCAAAATCAACTGGATCAAGAAATCACTCGAGAAGGTCAAATCTAAGCAAAAATGGCAAATTCAAGAACTTACTAAACCTGATGTCTAGATAGACGGAGATTCATTTTTATAAAATATCTCTATCATTAACTCATCCTTGGCATCCAACAAGATCAAAAAGGGAAGTTAGAAGATCAAAACCAATCAAATCAATAGCAAATCAACTAACACAAGAGAGATCTATGGGAGATGAACAGAGCTGATATCTTGCTACTTGAGAATGAATATTTTACAGCCACTCCATCTGGAGGACAAGAGTGTACACCACAGCATTCACACTTCTCAAACTCTAACCCTAGAACACATGGCTTCAATAGCAAAGGTAGGATGGTTAACTAGCAAGTCTGCATCTCAACCCGTTAAATAGATAGGCAACCAGTATCTATCTAATCCTAATGGATACTATCCACTTAGCACAAATAGGAAAAACCTGTTAATCCCTCATAACACGGGTTTTATTCACACACACACACACACACACCACTTATGCACACCTTTTGAAGCACATAACCTCGAATCCGCTAAGTACTTATTCTTTATCTAACTTGATTTTCTTAGCTTCTCCTTAACTTAAATCGCTCTCCCAAGCACCGCTCAAGCGTCACGGTTTTGATTCAAAATAGTTTCTGATATTTTGGTTAACTTACCAAAATACTCTTTCTTGACCGGTGTTGTAGGGGTGGCCCCCACCTAACCCCAGCAGGCCTGTTAGAAGAATGTAAGGCCCGTCATGGGACATGTGTAAAGACATAACTGCCACTAAGGGGAATACTCAGATGTAAGGGTATATTTGTAAAAGCACTCCCCATGAGGATATATATATACAACATAGGCCTTGGGGAGAGACCCTAAGCCATTACTCACCTAACTCTCCACTACCATACTCTCTTTCTGTCTGGTCTGTAGCCACGACAACCGGTCTTTATCTTCTATTGCAAGCAATCGTCACGTTTGACACGTGTAGATGCACTATTGGATTGTTACGCGTCAACAAATCTCTCCCGTTTTGGTTCCACTTGACCGCGTTTCGTTTGGACTGACCAAACCACATAGTACAATCCGTCGTGCGAACTTCTCTTCAATATTTTTCGTCTTTCTCGTGCTATGCTTGGGCTCAACCATCTCACATAGCATTCTTGATTGTTCTAGGCCTCGACTCTTCTATGAGTGTAGCACCAATCCTTACCGTTGATCATGGTTGATTCCAAGCGACCCTGCACATCGAAAAACAAAGAAATCATTTTCGGACACAAGTTCTTCACAACATGACCCCCATTAGCTGTAGCATACCTCATGCTAACACATATGCACTGATGTGGATCAAAATAATTCAACCCATAACTTAAATTCCGTAATTCCCAAAATTAGTTGAGAGGAAAACTGGTCGGCCGATCAGACCGTTAGGGGGGCCCTAGTCTGACAGCAGGCAATGGGTGGTCTGGTCTGACCGCCACCTCTAGCTTGTCATATCGCCAGGTCTGTAAATCAATCAAAAAATCTGATAAATTTATAAATTCAAAATTACATTCTTTTTAAATGATAATAGTTCACCATAGCATACTTCTGGACTTCTTATTGTCCTTGAGATATTTTCTTTAGGAGCTAGATAAGTATGACACTGCTATGACCATAGGCGGAAATATATGTGGTGCGTATGCATGCGTAGAATTTTTGGGCCTGGCAGATTTGGTCTCCGGTCTTCAATCCAAATATTGTGCTGGATTCATAGCTCATGACTTCCTGAAATCCGTGCTGGCTTGACTTATGTTACCGTAGAAAATAAGATCGATATCAGCCAATCTGGATTGGATCTTGTTCTTCTCTCACTCCTGACACGTTTCTAATACAGCCCAATTCTGACCAAGTACAGTCCCAATTCTGACCAAGTACAGTCCCAAAAATTGAATGCGAAGTACAGTCCGAAAATTCAATGCTTGGCCGGCCGGGTTGCCTGGTGCTAACAATGACTTGGATGTTCGACAGCCTTCTGTTTTAAGGGTGTGTTTGCATGCTAGGATGATCCAGAGATGGAATGGTCTCGTTCTAATTTTGAGGTTATCTAGCTGTTTGGTTGGTGGAATGGGGAGAATGAAATGGAAGCAAATGGTCTCTCCTAAGGAAATATTCCTCAAAAATTTGGTATCATACCATTCCACAAAAAATACCGGACGACTCCATCCCACAGAAACCTCACGCGCGTTCTGTCACCCTCCCGTGCTCTCACCCCTCTCTCCCCCCTCCCTGCTCCAGATCCAGATCTGGGCGGGACCCGCGCGAGCGGCGGCGCGGAGGCCGGGCGCGGCGGCGGCGCGGGAGGTCGGGCGGGCGGCGCCGCCGGAGGTCGGCGGGAGGTCGGCGCGAGGCCGCGCGCGGAGGTCGGGCGGGAGGTCGGCGCGGAGGCCGCGCCGGAGGTCGGGCGGAAGGCCGGCGCGGAGGTCGGGCGGCGCGCGCGCGGAGGTAGGGCGGGAGGTCGGCACGGGAGGCCGGAGCGGGAGGTCGGGCGTGAGGTCGGCGCGGGAGGCCGGCGCCGGAGGTCGGGCGGGAGGCCGGCGTGGCCAGGGAGCTCCAGTGAAGTGAGGTATGGTGAGATTGAATATATGTGCAGTATTTTTGTGAGAAATATATATGCGAAATATATGTAGTGTTTGGAATCTGTGGAATCTGTGAAATATGAGAAATATGTTACATTGTGATGTTATCAATTGTGCTATTTATATTGTAGATGGACAGGAGACTAGCTAAAAGGAGAAAGTGTGTGCTTTATGGTGCTGCTGCTTTCATGGCTGTTGCTATGGTGGCTTTGTATGTCAGATCTAGATTAATGAAAAGAAGAACACGTATTACCTATGGTCCAATGGAAGAAAGAGATAGAGCAAGAATTGATTATCTAAATAAGAAAATTTATAGAGATGATTCAACTAGCCAAAAAATGTTAAGGCTTACTAGAGCTCCTTTCTTCCATTTATGTGAAGTTTTGAGAGGTCGCGGTTTGCTTGGAGATACCATACACGTTAGTGTTGAAGAGCAAGTTGCAATGTTCCTAAATATTGTAGGGCATAACCTAAGGAATAGGTTAGTCCACACTAATTTTGATAGGTCCACTGAAACAGTTAGTCAATATTTTAGAGCTGTACTCCATGCCATAGGAGAGCTTAGAAGTGAACTTATTAGGCCACCTTCCTCGGAGACCCCAACCAAAATTGCAGGGAATCCAAGATGGGATCCATATTTCAAGGTATGACATTGCCAATTGTTTGTTAGAGATGTAAGCTCAACTATTTAGCTACTAATTTTTATTTTTTGAAAATAGGATTGTATTGGAGCCATTGATGGTACACATATAAGGGTAACCGTTAGTAAATCCATGGAGCCTTCTTTTCGCGGTAGGAAGTCATTTGCTACACAAAATGTGATGGCAGCGGTAGATTTTGATCTCCGATTCACATATGTGTTGGCTGGTTGGGAGAGAACTGCACATGATGCTACAGTTTTAGCAGATGCATTAGAGCGTGAGAATGGCTTACGTGTCCCACAAGGTAATAGCTCCACTCTAGATTAATTTGTCTATAGTTAAAGCTTTAAATTTCCACCTCACCTGAGCAATAATTTCTGCCTCACATATTAGGAAAATTCTACCTTGTGGATGCTGGATACGGAGCTAAACCTGGGTTTTTACCTCCATTTCGCGGTGTGCGGTACCACTTGAATGAGTGGGGGAGTAATCCTGTTCAAGATGCCCCTGAATATTCAACCTTAGACATTCCTCTCTACGTGTGACAGTAGAACGTGCTTTTGGATCACTCAAGAGGCGTTTCAAAATTCTTGATGATGCCACACCATTTTTTCCTTTTCCTGTACAAGTTGATATTGTTATAGCTTGTTGTATCCTGCACAATTGGGTTTTATCACAAGGGATTGATCGATTTATTGTGCCAGAAGTTCAGTGGAGTAGTAACCCAGTATCCTCCACAGCTAGCTCGTCCACACAAGTAGCCAATGATCATAGGCAAATGGTTGAATTTAGGCAAAACTTGGCTAACACCATGTGGGCAGATCGTCAAGCTTACCTTGAGAATTAATTATGTAGCCCTTTGTTGTATTAAAATTGTTTGAACTCTTGCAATTTGTCTCCTGTATGAATAATTATGGCTACAATGTCCTGTTTGTACTATTTCTAATTGTCCTGTATGCACTCTTTCAAATAATTATGAATTGTTTGTGATGTACCTTGGTTGTAACATATTGCTTTGAAATGTTAGGAAATGGACAGTGAACAAGATGGGGAAACAATTGGGGTAAACCATGGGGCGATGGTTCAATGGTTTGGACAGTGCTATGTCAACATATATGCTTTCTTTCCTGTCAAACCTAGTGGCTGGTGGCACTAGGACATCATCTGGTTTTAAAAAAGTGCACCTAAATAATTGTGGTAAAGCATTGAGTGAGCATTTCAAGATTCATGTCACTGGCGAGCAAGTTAGAAATCACCTAAAGAAATAGAGGATAGTATGGGCAAAGGTTCTAAGGTTGAAAAAAATTAGTGGGGCTCTCTGGGATGAAGATTCTTGTTCTATTTTGCTATGTGAAGAGCATTACAACAATTACATTCAGCATCCGGTAAGCATTACAACAATCTATGTTCTATTTTACATTCAACAATTACTATATATGTTGCACACAATCTGATTTCTATTTTCTATGTTTGCTAGAAAAACAAAAGTGATGCTGACATGCTAAACAAACCTATTGAGCACTATCATGCCATGTCTACAATATTTGGGAATTGTTTGGCTACAGGAAAGTATGCCAAAGGCACAAGTGATCCACTTGCCACTGAAGTTACAGACATTGTAGATGACCCAATTGATGTTGACGGTGGGGCATCTCCAACTGAAGTTAACATTGGGAACAATGGGGCAGCAGATGCAAGTGTTGGTGAGTCCTCAGGTACCAAACCACCCCGTAAAAGGGCTAGAGTGTCTGCCCCAGCATCTATTGATGATGATATGCTGCTACCAACAATTACTTTGGGTCTTGAGAGGATAGCTAGTGCTATAGAGAATGTGGGCACCTCTTCTGAGTCAACTATCCCAGCTGGTCTTTGGGACAGTCTTGCATCTGTACCTGATTTTGATGAGGCACATCTCTCTCATTATTATGCTTATTTGTGTGAGAATGTTGGGCTTGCCAAGGCATTCATGGATCAAAGCTTGACAGGAAAGTTGGTTTGGGTTACTAGGTATGTTACCAAGCATTTTCCTTGAAGTTGGGATTAGAAGCATTTCACCTTGAAGACTTTTGTGTACTGAAAGCATTTCACCTTGAAGACTTTTGTGTACTGGAACAAGTATCCTACTATGTAGTATTCTGTGCTGTTAAGGACCTTTTGTGTACTGTTAAGGGGTTAATTAGGACTGCTAAGTGTTGTAATATATGAATTGATTAATGTGATGCAAACTCTATGAGTTGTTATCTACGAAATGGACCTATTTATATGCACTTTATTTCAGTTCTAAATGTGCTATCACGTACTAGTTAAACAAAATTATGTCAAGGGGAAAATTTTCTAATAAATGTCAAAGGGGTAACCTCACCAAGCAGGTTAGCATATCCTACTTTTCATCCCCATCCCACCAACCAAACAAGAGACGGGACGGTTCCATTCTTCTCCATCCCACTAACCAAACAAAAAATAGAACCATCCCATACTATGAACCAAACACATGGACGGAACCATCCCGTTCCATCCCAACCCAAAAAACTGGAATCATCCCATCCTATTCCTCCCCATTCCACCAACCAAACACACCCTAAGTTACGCAAATATCTTGCCCTTTATATCTGTCTACATAACGATGATTTATGAACTTTTTTTGTTGTAACTGGTTTATTTTTTTATTGTAGTTGATAGTAATTTATTTCGTATAATTAAATTTAAAATTTTTAAAAATAAAAAACAGATTAGCTTGTTGGAATACAGGAAAAAAATACAAAAAAAGCCAAAAACAGAAAAAGACGAAATTAAGGAATAGTGAATTAAAAGTTAGAAGCTATCGCTGAAACGAGAGGGAATCTGAACAAATAGATGATTTAAACTACTACTTCAATCATCAAACATAGCTACTAATAACATGAAATCTCATGAGGTTTAAATTATATATGATTGGTTCTACAAGATTTCACAAGTTTTATTTGAATAAAAAAAGGTGCTAGCATTTAGTTCAAGAACAGTTTTCTGGACAACTATACGATATGAATATGGACTAGAATTCAAATATTTCAATTATATATCATTATATAGTGATATTATTTTGAATCTCTATTTTTTTAGTTTACAAAAGTTGAACGTTCATATTCTAGTGAAAGTATAATTTGTATAAGTTTTTAGATTTTTTCTATTGTTCTCTCAAAAATTATTTAAGATTTAGACATTTTCCATTATTGTACATATCAAATTTGGATTGTGGTTATACACACAAAAATGTTCATGGTTAAAGCTAAGGGAGAGTACAAGGAGCACAAGGGCAAATGCTCCATGTCACGAGTTTGACACGAGAAATCACTCATGGATTTCTGGCCCCAGGGTTATAAGATGTGGGCGTGCCAGTGTACTAAAGTACACAAAAATAGATAAACACAACAAAGTAGGGAAACAATATTTTATTCATTCATTTGAGAAGAACAAAATTATAGATCTCTTTATATACCTGCTTTGTATAGCAGATCTGACATAGATGGTGTGGTATTCTGATTCCTGGGGCCTCGGAAAGCTCCCGGATAATTACATCCGTAGGATATACCCACGAAAAATCTTCGATTAAGCTGCGCATTGGTCATTATCTTCAGTCTTCGCTTTATGTTCCTCATGAAAGGGATGAATGGTTGATGAAGGTGTGGGCGTTCGGCATTATCCATAGCTTTATCAGTCTATAAGGTCGTTGTTAGCATGGTCATTACACTTGTCCGCGCCTGCCCGTGCCGTTCGACCTCGTTGGTATCGAACAAATACACAACAGAAGTGATTTGAAGTGTGCATGATTAACGTCTAACATGACCAATCTGACAACAATGGCGGCGAGAATCAGTGTCGTAGGTATAGCCTAAGTATAAGAATTAGTAGAGCAGACCACGAGGGTCAAATATCAATGTGATCGGCAGTCATCGGAAACCATCCGTGGTCGAAATTCATCATAGTCAAAACCCGTTAAGAACTATCTATGGTCGAAGTCCATCGTGGTGAAATCCATCGAGAGATGCCTATGATCGAAATCCATTATGGTCGAAACCCATCAGAAGTACTTGGTGGTCGAACATCACTGTGATCGAACTCGTCGGGAAATCTTCGTGGTCGAAAGTCACATGGTTGATGCCATCAGTAAATCTCCATGGACAGAAGTCACATGGTTGACGCCATCGAGAAATCTCCGTGGATGAAAGTCACATAGTTGACACCATCGTGGTTGAACACATTAGGAAACACCTGAGCACGAAAGTCACCATGGTTGAACTTATTGCGGTCGAACGCATCGGGGAATGTCCAAGGTCAAAATTCACCGTGGTTGAAACCCATTGGAAGACAGCCGTGGTCGAAACCCACCGTGATCGAAACCCATCGGAAGACAACCGCGGTCAAAACCACTGTGGTCGAAACCCATCGGAAGATAGCCATGGTCGAAACCCCACCATGGTCAAAACCCATCGGCAAATGTCCGTGGTCGAAATCCACGTGGTCAAAACCCATCGAAAGATAGCTGTAGTCGAAACACATAGAAAGACAGCTGTGGTCGAAACCCTCCATGGTCGTAAGGAGTACCCATAAAAGTATTGTAGTAGACGAGTCGACCATCATTGTATCACCGTGGTCATATGGGGGTACTCGTTGGAGTATTGAAGCACCATGATCAGAGATCTGTGGCTGAAGAAGTATGGGTACAACGAGAGGTTGAAGGCGCTCGACTCTGGCAAGCGATTGGAGTGTCCAACTTCAAGGAGCGATAAGAGCATTCATCTTCAAGGAGCGGTTGAAGGAATTCACTTTGACAAGTGGTCGGAGGCACTCAACTTCGACGAGCGATCGAGGACGTCCATCTTCAAGACATGATTGACAAGCAGTCAGAGGTGCTCACATTTGAGCAACGATCGGAGATGTCTGACTTCGATGATCGATTGGAGTCATCTAAGCTTGAACAGCGGTCGAAGGCGTTCAGCTTCGAAGAGCGATCGAGGGTGCTCAACTTCGATGAGCGGTCAGGGATATCCATCTTCAAAACGTGGTCAACAAGCAGGCGAAGGCGCTCGTATTTGAGTAGCGGTTGGAGATGTCCGTCTCTAGGAGGTGGTCATAAGTGTCTATCTCTGCAAAGTGGTCTGAAGTGCTCAACTCCGGGAAGTGATTGGAAGCGCTCGACTCCAGGAAGTGATCGGAAACGCTCGACTCCGAGAAGTGATCGGAATCTCATGACTTTGACCAGCGGTCGGAGATGCCTGACTTTGGCCAGCGATGGGGGGCACGGCTTTGGCTGACGATCGGAGGTGCTTGATTCCAGATAGTGATCACAGGTGGCTGTCGTAAATGTTTGCATCCTTGTAGGTGATCAAATGCGCCCGAGCTCGGCCAGCGATCGGGGCTTATGTCTTCGGCTGGCGGTCGGAGAGATCAAGCTTCAAAAGCGATCTGAGGCGCATGGTTTCAGAAGCGATTGGGACGCTCGACTGTGAATAGAGGTTAGGGACGCATGACTTTGGTCGGTGCACGACTTCGAAAGCGATTGGGGCTCTCGATTGTGAACAGAGGTCAGGAACGCCCACCTTCGAAAAATGATCAGAGACGTTGACTTCGGTCGGCGATCGAGAACTTCCTCAGGGGTCAAGAGCCACATCTCGGTGAGCCTCAAAGCACCTGAGCGCCCGTAGTCGCTCGACGACATTGCCATCGTAGCCGCCATTCAACATGTGCAGATTAAGATGCAGAGGAAAGAGAGGCGAGAATATTTTTACCGTTCTCAACATAGCATGTCATGGCCTGGGCTTGTATAGATTGTTGCCTCAGGTCTCTCTCACTTGTCCTTCTTCTTCTTTCCCTCCGTCTCTGTTTCTCTGTGGGTGTACTTGCGTCTTCGCCCTATATGCATCTGCATTTGCGGTTCTTCTCCCTCTCAAGGTGGGTGTGCTTCGCTTCTGCCATTGTGTCCGCTTCTGTCTCACCTTTTATAGTCTCGGGTGGGGGCCGTAGGTGCTGTATATGGCTCCAACACGATGTTGGTTGCGCCATTTAAATTAGAGTCTTGGTAGATTACTTGCCTCCCAGTGCCCTGTTTTCCGTATCAAATGATTTGTTAATGATTATCTCCAATAGGACGAGGACATAGTGTGATCAATTTTGTTTGCGAAGACGATGCACCCAGAGTCCATCTCTTCCCTCCATCCTGGTCGTAACAACCTGTCGACCTGACGTGATCGAAAACAACGTACTCGATGCCCCAGGTGGTCGAATCGTGAGTTAGACGTAATCATATCGACTTGGTCAACAAACGTGGTCGATATGGCGTAATCGAAATGACCGCTCGGTCTCCTAGCGATTAGAAACGTAGTCGTACCAGTCAATGTGCTCGATACACATGAGCAACACGACGAGATTGCCTGGTCATGTTTGTACAAAAACTCATCAAACATCAGGTATAGCAATTCAACAACGATGAAAGAGCATTTGGTGTTTTTAGGCCTTGCACGGTGGTTGGCGATTGCACACTACCACAAGTAATGCTTCGTTTAGCCATTTTCAACGATGCTTCCAGGCCAGCACCCCCGCTGGACTGCCATGTCATTGTCAAGGTCTCCTCCAGTTTTCCACAAGCTCCACTGTCTGAAAGTGCAAGTAGTTAATGTAAGAATGCGATTAGTTTGTTCGAGATAGTATTTTACTCAAAAATCTCCTAAATTCGATTTCACACAGTTTTTTACAAATAGTTCTAGTAACTCTAAGTATTTTTTTTGTTTGTTAAGAGTTGACCCTGATAGTATCCGAAATTAATTGACGCATGATCCAATCCAACCCCTCTACGTACTTCATTTGGAATGCATAATTTTGACAGGAATTTCATAGGAAATCCTACATTTATTGAGTGTGGATATTTCCTTTCCTACAAAATTCTAGCGTTCCAAGCGAGGCCCCAGGGTTTTTGTCTGATCTTTGATCCATTCAATTTGGTCTAAAGCTTACTTTATCTATAAAAGCAACTCCAGCAGGACCCCTACTTGAGCCCTCATCCTACTTTTGAGGGCTGAGGGGCAAAAAACTCACTCCAGCAGGGCCCCTACTTGAGCCCTTAAAAGTAGGGGCCCCTCAAATCTACCCCTCGAGCCCTCAATCCTGGGGGGTCTGGAGAGAGCCCTTACTTTTGAGGGCTCAAGTAGGGGCCCTGCTGGAGTGAGTTTTTTGCCTCTCGGCCCTCAAAAGTAGGATGAGGATAAGGGTGGGTCTTATGTGTCATCCCCTCTAAGAATGAATTTGAGGGTCCTGTTTTGAGGGCTCCTGCTGGAGTGTAGCCCAAAAAACAGAGCTCTCAAAAGTAGCGAGAGCCCTCAAATAAAAAGTAGGGGCCCTGTTTTGAGGGCTACTGCTGGAGTTGCTCTAAGCATATGGAGATTACCCAGGGTGGACGGATGACTTCTATATCACGCAATTTGTGGATACTTGATGACTAAGACTAAGGTAAGCAAGAAATTTTGGACCATTGATTGTTTCAATTGAGACCCAGTACTATAACTACATGTCATACAACAATAAGACAACAAATTTAAGAAAAAAGTTCATAGCATTATATCATATATATACCTCTATTAAATAGTATACTATCACTATTTATTTAATTTTTCAATATTAAAATATAAATATATGATAAAATATTACAATAACTACATATTTAATTTTTACAATGGACTTATGCCATAGAACAACGCTTACAAGGACTTATATTACGGGGCGGATGGGGCAGGTAGGTAAGACACTGCTATCAGCTATGACTATATGGGGAAATATACGTGGTGTGCATGCATGCGTAGAATTTTTGGGCCTGGTAGATTTGGTCTCCAGTCTTCTGTGCTGGAAATCCGTGCTGGTTTGACTTGTGTTACCGTAGAAAATAAGAAGGATATTAGCCAAACTGGATTGGAACTCTGACTCTTTGACTCGTACTCTGACTCTGACGCTGATAACAATATGACTTGGATGCTCGACAGCCTTTTGTTTTTAGTTACGCAAATATCTTCCCCTTTACATCTCTGTTTACATAAATATGAATAAATAGATGATTTAAACTACTACTTCAATCATCAAACATAGCTACTAATTTCACAAAAAAAAAACATAGCTGCTAATAACATGAAATCTCATGAGGTTTAAATTATATATATTAATGGTTCTACAAGATTTCATAAGTTTTATTTGAATAAAAAGATGCTAGCAATTAGTTCGAGAACAGTTTTCTGGACAACTATATGACATGAATATGGACCAGAATTGAAATATTTCGATTATATATCATTATATAATGATAATTTTGAATCTCTAATTTTTTTTAGTTTATAAAAGCTGAACGTTCACATTCTAGTGAAAGTATAATCTGTATAGGTTTTTTAGATTTTTTTTCTATTGTTCACTCAAAGATTATTTAAGATTTAGACATTTTCCACTATTGTACAAATCAAATTTGGATTGTGGTTATACACAAAGATATATACCAGTCCATTGGATTGTGATTCGGTAGGGATCACCTGATGCACACTGCCAGACTACGACGCATGGGGAAAAACTAAAGAAGAGAACAAAAGGCCATGCGTAGGTTACAAGTTGCCATAGCACTGGAAGTTAAACTGCAGTGCAAGCTTCAACACTGCCCAAACTTACACCCTCTGTTCTTCCCTGAGCGTCGTTCATAGTCATGTCCGCCATGAAGCATATGTCCTTACTTCTACAACTATTGCTCCTTGGCCTTGACGTGGTAGCCTTCACATATGGTGAGGACAAATTCATCTACTCTGGCTTTGCCCATGACAGCCTCACTCTCGATGGTGCAGCCATGGTGACGGCCAACGGCCTCCTTGACCTGACCAATGGCTCTGTCAAGCTCAATGGTCATGCGTTCTATCAAACTCCATTGCGCTTCCGCAAGTCCTCGGATGGCGCGGTGCAATCTTTTTCTACATCCTTTGTATTCGGAATCCAATCTACCTACCCTAGCCAAGGCTTCACATTCTTCATTGCACCAAGCAAGAATTTTTCATCCGCGATGCCAATACAGTTCTTGGGCCTCCTCAACAGCCAGAACAGTGGTGACAGGAATAACCGCATCTTCGCAGTTGAACTCGATAGCATAAAAAACTTCGAGTTCCAAGACATCAACAACAACCACATTGGGATTGACATCAATAGCCTCATCTCCGTGGAATCCTACCCCGCTGGTTTCTATGATGATACGAAAGGTATCTTCAGTAACTTGACCATCACCAGTGGCAAGGCGATGCAAGTCTGGGTAGACTACAATGGAGAGATGGCACAGATCAATGTGACCATGGCGCCCATGGGTACGGCCAAACCCATAAAGCCTCTAGGCTCATCCTTCCATAATCTCTCAACAGTACTCACAGAGAAGGCTTATGTCGGCTTTTCATCTTCCGCGGGCGTGGACAACACCCGGCACTACATTCTTGGGTGGAGTTTTGGTATGAACAGTCCTGCTCCAAGCATCGACGTCTCCAAGCTACCAAAGATGCCACGCTTTGGCCCGAAGGCTCGGCCAAGGTACCTAGAAATCATTTTGCCAATAGCGACAGCGGCATTCGTCCTTGCCATGGGCACCGCCATTTTTCTACTCGTGAGAAGGCATCTAAGGTATTCCGAGCTAAGAGAAGAATGGGAGGTCGAGTTTGGACCACATAGATTCTCCTACAAGGATTTGTTTCATGCCACAGAAGGATTCAAGAACAAGAACCTGTTAGGCATTGGAGGATTTGGAAGGGTATACAAAGGAGTGCTTCCAGTGTCAAAGCTAGAGATAGCTGTGAAAAGGGTGTCACATGATTCAAAGCAAGGCATGAAGGAATTCGTTGCTGAAGTTGTTAGCATAGGCCGCCTCCAAGACCGTAACCTTGTGCAACTACTTGGTTACTGTCGACGAAAAGGTGAACTACTTTTAGTATATGATTACATGCCAAATGGAAGCCTTGACAAGTACTTGTATGGGCAAGGAAACAAGCCTGTTCTCAGTTGGGTTCAAAGGTCTCATATCATCAAAGGAATCGCATCTGGATTGCTCTACCTTCATGAGGAGTGGGAGAAAGTTGTCATCCACCGAGATATCAAGGCAAGCAATGTGCTCCTTGACGCCGATATGAATGGGCGACTTGGTGACTTTGGCCTTGCAAGGTTGTATGACCATGGCGTCGACCCACAAACAACACATGTGGTTGGCACCATAGGGTACCTAGCTCCTGAACTAGCATCTACCGGCAAGGCAACCCCTCTCACCGACGTATTTGCCTTTGGTATATTCATTCTGGAAGTCACATGTGGGCGAAGACCCATCGAGGAAGACTCGCAAGGAAACCAGCTGATGTTGGTTGATTGGGTGCTGGAGCATTGGCAAAAAGGATCACTTACCTATACAGTAGATATCAGGCTCCAAGATGACTATGATGTCGGTGAGGCAAGCATGGCACTACGGCTAGGACTGCTATGCTCACACCCATTTGCGGATGCTAGACCAAATATGCGGCAGGTCATGCAATACCTTGAAGGAGAGGTGCCACCACCGGAGCTTATGCCACCTCACTTGAGCTTCCAGATGCTAGCGTTGATGCAGAACGAAGGGTTTGACTCATATGCCATGTCTTATCCTTCTTCAGTAGCAAACCATATGATGGCAAACCATGGCTCAGTAATGTCCGGCCTCTCTGGTGGAAGATGATAAGCATGGTCCATGTTGTTGCTGAAATTAACTGTGTCATGATCTGTATTATTATATATTCGCATGCAAGGCTATGTAATCTATTAGCTACTCTAAAAAATTTGCTTTTATTTTGGGTGATAAGCTTGTAACTTTCTGAAATACCTATGAAGTTCCTACCTGTATTTGACAGAAATTTCGACTTCGATCTAGAAATTGTAGTTGATTGATGAGGCGGGTGTGCATCAACCGTGGCAATAGGTGCTTGAACAGAGCAACTTGTAATACAAAACATAGGGTTAAAAAATGCAGAGTACCTGGTACAAACCACTCGCTGCTAGGATTTAGTCACCAAATCGATCCCTTGGACATCCCAGAAGTAGAAGACCTGATGCTCATTACCAAAGACCTGATGCTCCACGTGGATGTTTTAGTAGATTTTTTTTTAGATAATGGATAGAAATCCGGCCTCTATATCCACACGTGGATATATGCAGCCAAAGTTTACAGGAGCCTTTAGACTCAAACTCAAAGCCTCAACACTGAGGTACGCAAAAAAACAAAGAGCAAAAAGACTAAGAAAGCTAGAAAGACTAAAATTCTAACTTCTATGTTCTTGCTCCAAACTTGCTGTGACCTTGTGCACTGGCAATCCTTCGCATCCTAGTTTACTTAGAAACTCTTGATGTCAGGCCTCAAAATTTGATCTTGTGCAGTAGCAATCCTTCGCATCCTCGTTTACTTAGAAACTATGATATCAAAACGAAGCCACCAAAGTAGGAACCACGTGTGGAATCAGAAAGACAACGCCTTCAAGAAGGAACACGACGTAGCCACGCCGCCGTTGCCCGTCCAACAGGGACAGGGATTTCTCCCGCAAGATCCACATCGAGAGAGGAGGGGTGCATCGACAGACAGACGCCTCCAAAGAGTAATACGGCTCCCAAAGGTATCGTCATTGTCAGCCCAACAGCAAGACAAAGGCTTTCGCCTGGCACCCAACCCACTCCCAACGACAGCACGCCAACGACTAGCACAATCTAGCGTTGATGGCTGCACATCGACCACGGCCACCACCGCACAATCCCATACACCGACGACCGTGCTCGGTGACACCAGATCCACAACCGGTACTGCCGGATCCATGCACGGAGCTCAGATCCAAACCCCCAGTCGCCGAGCTCTGCGAGCCTTTCCCTGGCACTAGGCCGAAGTCGCCGGCTGCTCGCCAGTCGCACCGCTCGTGCCCGGAGCTGGTCCATGTTGTTGTACATCATGAGCTGCAGGTGGCGGCAGAGCACGACGCCCTCGGTGGCCGCCTTGGGGTCGGCGCGGACGGCGTCCACGACGGCGGCGGCCTCGGCCTCCCACCCGGGGTGGTACTGCTGCACCACCTTGTTGGTGAAGAAGGGCACAGTCATGATGCGCCGCATCTTGCGCCAGCGGTCGCCGTACACGGTGAACACCATGTCCTGGCCCTTGCCGGTGAAGATGTCGAACACCACGTTGCGGGTGCGGGAGCCGAACTCCACGCCCTGCGAGTGCAGCACCTCGCGCGCCGGCGGGAGGAGACCACCACCAGTTGCGCTGCCCCATCCGGAGGAGGAATATCTCGCCGAACTTGCGGGCCAGCGCCGCCAAGTTGCGGTGGTTGAGGTCGCCGCCGACCTGCAACCAGCTGCCGAAGATGGACACGGAGAGGGCCTGGCGCAGCCGGAGCTTGCGGCGCGGATCTTGAACACGGCGATCGCGACCACCACGGACGCGAAGAGGCGACGAGGAGCTTCTCCGGGAAGAGAAGGTCCATGGCGGCGCCGGGTAGGGTGCGAACGCGCCTCTTCACCCTCTTGTGTGTTCGCGCTCTGCATCCGCTGCCACCGACGGCCGCCACGCCGCCGCCGTCGTTCGTCATCCGCCCCAGCTCGAAGCGGCTAGCGCCACGGCCGCTCCGCTTGTCGCCGTCCGCGCTGGCCGCCCGACCGCCGCCGCTCGTCCTCCCGGTCGTTCGCCCGAGCTCGAAGTCGCCGGACCGCTGCCGCGGCCGAGTGCCCAAACCGAAGCGGCCGCCTTCGTGCCGACCTCCGATGCGCCCCGAAGCCGCTCGCCGCCACCCAGATCCGGCCACATCCGCACAGATCCGGGCGAGATGGCCCCGCCGCTGCCTTCCTAGCGCCCGCGCGAGGCTCGGCGGCGTGCTCCAGCAGCGGCGAGACGAGGGGCGAGGTGAGTGCGGGGTGGCGGCGCTAGGTCTTCGTCCTCACAAGGCTACTGGCTTTTGGACTGTCCTGGTTAAAATTAGAAGCTCACCCGTAGATTTTTTTTTTTTGGCGAGGAGTTTTAGTAGAAATTTTGTTTGCTTAAAACTATAAGAGCCGCACCATGAAATATATTGCGCTTATAGTTCTGTTCTAACAAAGAGCACATTGACGTACAATCAATGTTCGAATTAATTAGAAAATGTTATATATTCATGTTTGTATATACGTATGGTATGTTCGTTAAGAGTCAATATAAAAATCAAATTCTTTTATGCGTTGTATTTCTTATTGTACATTGTCATTTTAAAAATAAATCTCATTCATGTATCATCTGATAGATGGGTCAGATTCTTTCTTTTGCCTGATTAATTTTGAAGTGATTTTGGCTGATTACTTTTTTCCTGATTAATCAATGTGGGAGTTTTTTTTTCTTTTCCACGACACAATGAAAATTTTCCAGAGTTTTTCTCCTCTGATTAACTTGATGCCTTTTTTTATGAGTGCTTCAACACTGCTGCGTGCACGGTCCGACGGAAGTACATAACCTTTGTGCTTTCGATCTTACTGGTTGTTTTCGAACATGGTAACATATAAAAGTAAGATGTCTCATTTGGTTGGTTGGTTGGGGTGCACTCCAACAAAAAACAAGTCACCTAGCATCTACATACCCAAACTCACCGAATAATCTTGTTGTGTGATGACACTACCGGGATCCAGTTTATCCATGGCGTTTCAACCTCTTTCGTGACGACCTCGCAACAACCCTCAGGAATTTATCTGGATCCTGATAGTGTGATATGGATGGTTTTTCCTATATTTGTGACAGTTCCAGGCTGTCAAGGATAATCTGGATCTTTATAGTGACATAGATATTTGCTGATGTAAGACTATATGGTGGTAGCCTCATAAAAGTAAAGAGTATTTGATATTGATTGTGTTTTACTCTTATCAATTGAGTTTGACTTTTGTGAAATTGTATTTTCACATGTGCTTCTTTGTAGAACTAGTCAGACCGTCCTCGGGTGGCGGTCTGACCGGTCGAGTCTGGCCGGTTGTGTTGGGCGGTTTGACCAAATTGCAAGCCATGCTCAGACCGGCCCTGGTGAGGTGTAGCTAATCGAGTTAAGGGTGTTTTCTATGGTTTTGGTGGTGTTAGTTGTTAGAGTATATGTTTGGCAAGGTTATAAGAGACAAATAGAATGTATCACGATGATTTGTATCCAATATGATCTCTTCCATATCTCTAGTAACCTTTCATATCTGTATCAGATTGACTTGATCTCCAAATCATATTATACTCTATACATATACAATCCGACGCTCAAGCAATGCATTCAACAATTATTCTGGCTATTCTATTTTCCCACATAGTATCAGAGCGGGTTCATATCTGGGCTTGTCCTAGCCACACCAAATTCCGCAACGCACCACCCATGAGAGAGATGATTCAATCTCCATGATCTAATCTTCCGAGGGCTGTGCAAAACATTATAGATAGATGGCCTCCTTTCTTCCTTCCGCGCATGTAACTCGCACTTTGGCTCGCTCCATCCCTTTAGCCCATTTTTGTGATTATTGACAGGCAGGCTGACCGAGACCACAAGGGTGCCTGGGTGACCGCGATTTCATATGGCCTCAGGACCTGGAGAGCTAGGGGCCGATTCGGACTCGTTTTGGTGTTCTTCGAACTTGAGGCGATGCTTCGCTCCGGAAGTCTCCAAGCCGGCGGCTGGGCTTCACTCCGGAAGTCTTCGAGCCGGCGGTCACGCACGCCATCTGAAAAGCCGCACCTGGCCTGCTGCCACAAAAGCGCACTGACGTCTAACCATTTTCGGCGATGCGTCTTGCCCTTTCTTCCTCCCGGAGACGGTCCGTGACGACTGTGGTCGCTGCCTCTCATCCATTTTTCTCCGGTGAAGTTGAGCCCCTCTATCCAAGTAATCCATCACTGGTCTCAGAGTTGACCCCAGCTACCGCGCGAATGCAGTGACTCCCGGGCCGGACATTCGTATAGTGTCGACCCAGCCCGTACTGTCTTGTGCCGTGCCATGCTATGGGCAGGACCTAATGTCGGCTCGAAATAGCCCGGCCCAACTCTTAGGACTAGACAAACAGCACTATGGGATCAATACAAGCCTGCGACTGCATACAGCCATTGAGCCATCTGGCCGTTGCCCCGTGCATACGCTTGGCCACGTTCTGCTGCAGCTCCGTGCTTTCTATCGGCCAGTATTATTCATTAAATCTATCAACTACAGCCAAAAAGGTATAAACCGCAGCATAAAAGAACGATACCTAATACTGTCGGCTCACAGTATGTAAATGTTTATATGCTCACAGCAAATCAACAAAGCAAACTATATGACATTGGAGATATGAATATGATGCTTAGTAGGTTTGAATTGATCAACACATACCAAGTCAGAAGTCAGCTGGGCACCATCTGAATGCAAGGTCGACCAAACAAGCGGGTTCCGAATAGTGACTTCAGAAGTTTAGAGCAGTTGGAGAGAAGTGGGAGCCAATTTTACAGTGTGAATTTGAAGGAAATCGAAGACTGATAGAGGTGACTTGTCCGGTTCTAATTAAGGAAATCGAAGACTGATAGAGGTGACTTGCCCTGTTAGATGCTACCATGCGCTAGGTCGCTATAATTATCTCCCGAACACTATTGCTACTCATGTCACGTGGCCCTACTCAATTCAGTTTGAGCTTCGAATTTCTGGCTTATTTTTTATTATTCTTTAATTTTATCTTTTTCTGATTTTTTAGTTTTCTTTGAGCTTTTTTTTGCCGGTTCTTTTTTCATGTATTCATTTATGTTGTCCGTGATGGGTTAACATGTTTTTTATACTTTTAAATTTTTTTAGATTTAGATACACCAAATAAGTCACCATCAGCTACAGCGTAATTTCAGTTAGTTAGAATGTAATTTCAATTATAAATCAGTTTATTTCAGTCCAACTGAGTGACACCGTGAAGCTGTATAAGCTTTGGGTTAGCACGGGCTAAACTAAAACGATCATTTAAAAATTAATATATAAGAAGAAGCTATAACAGTGCTGGCTGCGCAATTTGTGCGAGCCAACTGGCTTATTTATTAGTATGCTATCTTATCACTTTAGGATCTGTTCTTTTCATATTTTTTAAAAGTTGTTCTTTGGTTTTTTTTATAATAATTAGCTTTTAAATGAAGTATTTTTTCAAGATAGAATCTACTAGTTAATTATATTATATATTGTACCATCTTCATTTGTATCGGCAAAAACGCACATGAGTTTCTGTTACTCTGTAATCTCTCGTACGAACAGCCCAAAAACTATAAACCGCAGCCAAAAGACATAAATTTTAACCAAAAAGAATATACCTTAAGCTATTTTAGATCTGCATTGCTTGAGCTAGATATTCTGAACGTCTTCCTGAACTAGAAGATTTGCTCTCGACTCTTTCGAGTCCCCAACAAGTTTATCCAGACCTATAACTATAAGCCCCAGTCAGCATCACGGAACATATATCCTCGGTAGCATGCATGTTTAAATATGCAGTGATGTGCCTTGAACACAAAGTCACTCCAGGTTGCATGGTAGTATGTATGATTACAATGCCCAATAGTCAACACCAGGAGCACCATGATACTACTGCTCAGCTCAGTAAAGAAAAAGAAGTGACATTGCTGCTACTACCTCTACTTCACCAGCAGTAGCGCAACCACCTCACCTGAGTGGTGAGGTGAAGTGGCTTCTCCCGAGCAGAATCTGGGTGCTCCTGTGACTGGTACTACTACTTGAGAGCTGCTTTTGACTAGGTAAGGTGAAGCTTGATTGCTCCGGCGTGCACTGCACTGAACGGAGCACCGTACGTAAAAGTGCAAGGTGTTACACTTTTGTGTGTCCCCTCAGTGAAGCAAGGAACAAATTGCTGTTTCCTAGACTATACTAGCACTAGCTGATGTCTTGCTCTCACATGGGAGCCAAAATTCTAAAATTGAGTGAAGTTTTTTTTTTCTCTTTCTTTCTTTTTGGAAGCACATGAACTGAACTGGGTGTGAAGTGAGTGGTAAGTTGTGCGGCAGTGTTGTTGATCAGATGGCTCTGTTCATTTCAGCTTAGTTTTTGTTTATTTTTTCTATTCATAAATTTCGTCTTTTTCTAATTTTGTTTTTAATTTTTTTGAGCTTTTTTACCGGTTCTTTTTTTATTTGTTTGTATTGTCCGTGGTGGGTTAACATGTTTTTTCTACTTTTAAATTTTTTAAATTTAGTTACGTCAAATAAGCCATCATCAGCTACAGTATAATTTTAACTATTAATCAGTTTATGTTAGCCCAACTAAATGGCACGTAGAGCAGCAGCAAAGTCCAACATGAATGGAGGAGGTAACAGAGAGGGCTTTTTTTTTTTTTTGAGTCCGATGCGTCGTCTTGCGTTCGATAATCTGAAGCGTGAACTCAACTCTTGAACGGAGACAGAAGACGGGCTGCATGCGGACGCTGCTTTCCCGGCGCAAGCGCATGCAGGAAACCCGGCCGGAACCTGTTATCTATATATTGAGGAGAAGCCAAGCGGCATGTGCGTACGTCTCCGCGGGAACGCATGCATGCATGCACGCCTCCCCCCCTCCAGATCTCTCTCTTTCCCGCTTGGACCTGACAACCTGTTCTTTTTGGTTTTTTAATGTCTTTTGGCGTCGATTTATCTGAAAACCAAAACAAATTGAGCAGTTTTTCTAAGCGGTCGTTTCTTTCTTGTTCAAATAGTTTTTTTACAGTACATAGCTTTCAAACGAAGTGTCTTTTTCGATGTGGATGTCTACTAGTCGATTGTAGTATATATTATAGAGATTTTGTTTATGTCGCCCAAATCGCACATGTCTTTCTCTATAAGTTTCTCTATAAACTATTACTATTTATAAGTAAAAATCAAAGTCAAAAGCAATATGAAAGAACCCTAAGGTACATCTAAGGGGAAATTTTAGATTGCCCTGTTAGATACTACCATGCGCTAGGTCGCTATTTACTTCTCGAACACTATCGCTACTCATCACTCATGTCATGTGATGTTTGATGAAGTTTTGGGTTAGCACGGGCTAAACTAAAACGATCATCTAAAAATGAATATGTAAGAAGAAGCTATAAAAGTGCTAGCTGCGCAATTTGTGCGAGCCACCTGGCTAATTATTAGTATGCCATCTTGTCGCTTTATGTTGCCGGCCACGTTGGCGGAGCAATTTTAATAGGGTGATTGGTTGGGCTTCAGCTTTTAGTTTTTGACTTATTTTTCACTATTCGTAAATTTTGTCTTTTTCTGAACTTTTGATTTTTTGTTGAGCTTTTTTGCTGGTTCTTTTTTCCCATATTTGTTTGTATTATATGTAATGGGCTAACATATTTTTTATATTTTTTACTTTTTTAAATTTAATTATGTTAAATAAGACTCTGTCAGCTACAATGTTTTTTCAGCCATAAACCACCGAAAATAAGTCCAAATGATCACCACCATTGCTTGAGTTGTATATTCTGAACCTCTTGCTGAACTGAAGATTTGCTCGACTCTTTTGAGTCCCCAACAAGTTTATCCAGACCTATAAGCCTCACTGCCTCAGGCGGTATCACGGAACATATATCCTCGGTAGCATGCATGTTCCCACCTAGAAATACACAGTGATATGTCCTAAAGACAAAGTTGCTCCAGGCTACATGGCATATATGATTGCAATGCCAACTGGTCAACACCAGCAGCAATATAATGACTACCGCTCAGCTCAATAGAGAAAAAGAAGTGACATTGCTGCTACTACCTCTACTCTACCAGTAGCAGCACAAGCACCTCACCTGAGCGGTGAGGTGAAGTGGCTCCTGCCGGGCAGAATCTGGGTTCTCCTGTGACCAGTACTTTCTACTTGAGAGCTTCTTTTGACCAGGTGAGGTGAAGTTTGATTGCTCCGGCGTGCACCTGCACTGCACTGCACGGAGCACCGTACGTAAAAGTGCAAGGTGTTACTCTTTTGTGTGTCCCCTCAGTGAAGCAAGGAGCAAATCCACAGAGCCTTGCTGTTTCCCAGACTATACTAGCACTAGCTGATGTCTTGCTCTCGCATGGCATGGGAGCCAAAATTCTAAAGTTGAGTGAAGTTTTTTCTCTCTTTCTTTCTTGTTGGGAAGCACATGAACTGGGTGTGAAGTGAGTAGCAAGTTGTGCGGCAGTGTTGTTGATCAGATCAGAGGATTAGAGCAGCAGCAAAGTCCAACATGAATGGAGGGAGGTAGCAGAGGCCAGAGAGGGCTTTTTCTGAGCCCGATGCATCGTCTTGCGTTCGATAATCTGAAGCGTGAACTCAACTCTTGAACTGAGACAGAAGACGGGCTGCATGCGGACGCTGCTTTCCCGGCGCAAGCGCATGCAGGGAACCCGGCCGGAACCTGTTATATTGAGGAGAAGCCAAGCGGCATGTGCGTACGGCCCAGTTCTTTTTTTTTTGTTGCAGTTTATGGTTTTTGGCTATAGCTTGTGACTTTTAGGCTGTTTGTGCGAAAGATTATATAGTAATAAAAACTCACGTACAGTTTTTGGCGATATAAATAAAGTCGATAAAGTATAAACTACAATTAACTTAGTAGATTTTATCTTAAAAAAATACACGTTTAAAAATTAATCACGGTAGAAAAACCGATAGTCAGGGACTGAAAATAACATGCTACGTCTCCGCGCGAACGCATGCATGCACGCCAAGCGGCAGTCGCGGATGTACGCATCATGCTGTCCACATGGCCACACCACACGACCGTACTTTGAGCTTTGACCGCGCGCCACGGGCTTCCCGGAGAAATTAATAAGCTCCGACGACGAGATCTAGCACCTGGCAGCTCAGCGCAGCCGGGCAGTGGCGTCCACGCACGCTCCCAGCTTTTCTGATCAGATCGTCAGCTGAGCACTGCACTTTGTCCGTTTGTACAGCGCACCTATCAGCTGCGCTTCATTGTTCATGGACTCGTGCATGCATGTTCTAAGCAGGATCGTCTCTCTCCCCCAGATCCGCAGCACAAGCCATCTTTCTCCGGATCAGGTCACGTGCCTGCAGCAGGCTTGCATCCAAAGCACACGCTGATAGTTGATGATAAACCAGCCAGACGCAGCGCTTCTCCGGTCTCCGTCGATCTCTCGCTTTAGTTACACGTCGATCGAATGAGCTTAGAGGAGCTAGCTAGCTAGCTGATTTGTCGGTCAAGCGACCCAATTAGAACAAAAGGTTTATTAGAATGTGGTATTGCCGCAACAAAGTAAGCCTTGTACGTCACAACTATGCATACAGTAGTTGTTCAGAGGAGTGCCCCACGACGTCTGTGCTTCCTTGCCCATCCAGCTAGCTGGCTAGCAGTAGCAGGCCTTGCAGGGATCACATGATACACCAATCGCTACTCCAGTCTCCAAGTACTATTACAGATCTGTCATCCACTGCTACAGCTGCTTGAATCCTGATCATGACTACTGTGATGATTATGACCGAGAAAATCCAAACATGCGAATCAAATGTTGGCATGTTTTTCATTACCTGTTTACTGTCATGCGAGTACTAACTAATAGGACTTCAGATGAGATTACTTTCATTAGGGCTAGGTGTTGCCCGCTATTTCATATGAGGCTTCTGGTCTAAAGCATAGGTGCATGCTTCCAGTAGGCAAGATCTGCTGCATTTGTTCACTTGACTGATGAATGACCACATGCTCGTGAATCTTTGTCCTCTCAGAACTCACTGCGTGTCTCTCTCGTTTTGTCTTGTAGTTGGATCTCTGGAACGACCACATGCCCGGGAATCTCTTTACTCTCTGAACTCAGTGCTATGTCTCTTCAGTTCTGTCTTGCAATTGGATATGACTCTTCAGTTCTCTCTTTACTCTCAGAACTAACTGATGGATGACCACAGGCCAGTTTGTCAGGTGACAGTTCTTTCAAATTTGTCAATCTGCAGCTGTACATGTGCGTATTTCTCTTCAATTTTGTGTTTCAATTAGATTTCTGGACTCCAGCCGGCTTGGTTTCATTGAAATGCAAGAATCGTGAAGTTCGAATGTCGAGTAGTTTATTTACAAAACTTCTTGTAGCACCCTGAAAATCAGCATTTCAAAAAAATATATCTTTTATCTCTATCTCTCTCGCCCATCCCACTCTCTTCTACCCTTATCTCAATATAGGAGTAATCGCCAGTGTCATTGTCATAACTTGTTAAATAACAATTATTTTTAATTCTATTGTTCCTGTTATTTTGTTACTCAGGATATTACGCCCCGTTTGCGGTTATACCGTCGATGATAGTGTTGTGCCTGACTATTCTCGTATACTGGGTATGTGGGAGTAATCGTCAATACTATTGTCATGACTTGCTAAATAATAATTATCTTTAATTCCACCGTTCCTGTTGTCTCGTTACTCAGGATATTACACCCCGTCTGGGTTATACAGTTGAGGATAGTATTGTGCCTGACTACTCTCGTATAATCGAGATGTGGCAAGTAATTGCCAATGCCATTGACATAACTAGCTATATAACAAATATCCTTATTTCCACGGTTCCTGTTACCTCAATCTCTGATCGGTATCAGTGTTTTTAATAATCTAGTTTCATTGCAATTAATATGTGTTAATTACTTGTCGTTTAATCACCGTGTTGCAACCGTTGTTGGGTATTTACTGAGATTTTCAAATCCCACACTTGCTCAATCCATTCTCATGTAAAAGGCCAGTAGAGTGATAGTATCATGCATAGGTGAGAACACTCGACTTTTCAGTAACATGGCTTGGTACTATTTGTTATTTGTTTTGTTCTTCATTTGGCTAGAAATGGATCAGTCCCATGTTTCAAATATTTATTTCAGTTTCCGTTGGTTCTCTATTAAAATACTTTTAAAGTTTTAATTTTTGCAATTTTTATTGTTGCTTTTATTATTTAGTTTGTCAATGATGTTTTATAGTAGTATCTTATATTGGTACGAGAAGTGCTACACTGATATATGTTTTAGCTCCATATGAAGGTGTTAGTAATACTGAGCTGGTTGTATTTGAGCTTCTGAGCTTGACTACTTGGGGGGTGTCATTCTCTGCTATGTCTACGTGGTTCGGACAGTTCGAGACGGCAGCTAGTGGTCGTCTTGAGAGATGGCAGCTGCAGTTCTTTACCGATTAGCGCTGTGTGCACTCAGGCCGTGTGGTGACGAGCAATGTATGTATGTGCAGTCAGGAGGGCAGGCGGCAGTGACGACCACAAATTATTGGCGTGCGCAGGCTGGGGATCTCCGCATGCGAGGGGGACTAGTGAAGGAATCGTTTCATCATGCCTAACTTTAGGGTTTCCTGATGATACGACAATGCACGCAGTCCTTCAAGCAGTGCAAAGCTTTTTGTCCCCCCCTGTCTTGCTCCCTACAGATGCCACATTGCTGCTCCTTCGTTGCGACCGCGTTGGCGAACCGAGCTCTCGTGTTCTTCAGGCCTACAGCTTAGCTGCCGAACCCAGCTCTAGTTCAAGCGTTCCCCTGCCTTGCTCCCGTTAGAAGGTTTCGTCCTCGCGCTCTACTGTTGTTCGCACACCTTACAGTCGAGGCCTTCAACCGAGCTGCCGAACCGAAGGTGACCACTCCTTTCCTCTGCACCAGCGTAGGCTTGCGCTCTGTGGACTCCTTAAGTACTAACTATATTACACACGCAGGCGGCATGGCAGACCATGGCGGCTTCGACGACGACGAAAGTGCAGTACCTCCATCACCTATTGAATTAGTGGTTTTAGAAATGCTAAGGAGGCAAGCATGAAGGGCGTCGCGGAGGCTGCGTAGAGTACCTGTGCAGACCGGAAAGGAGTGGCTTGATGAGCAGCTGGCTAACCTAAACCCCTATCATGAAATGTTTAGGATGAATCCTACTTGTTTCGAGAGCTTGCACACACATCTTGTAACCCAACATGGCTTGATGTCACTGCAGAGGTTTCCTCCAAAGAGACACTCGGGATGTTCCTGTGGACCATGGCGGGGCCTCAGGGTAACAGACAGGTGAGCAATCGATTTGCCAGGTCGTCGTCCACTGTAAGCACTAAGTTTAGGGAGGTGCTCGAGTGCATGTACAACCTGGCGCGTTACAATGTTAGACCAAGAGATCCCCATTTCACCACTCCACACAGATCTTTGCTGTCGCACCGCTACTTCCCACACTTTGCAGGGGCCATCGGCGTCACTTATATTCCCATAGTGGTTCCCGAAGCCTCATGTATCGTATACACAAACTGGCATAGGTACACAAGTCAGAATATCCTAACCATGTGTGGCTTCGATATAAGTTCACATGGGTCACTGTGGGTGGCTTAGCTCAGTTCACGACACCCGCATCCTGATAGATACGTTGGTACGTTGGGACCATTTGTTTTCAAAGCCTCCCTAGGTACACCTGGCTCAACATTTGTTTTATTTACTATGTCTTAATGCAATCCTAACCTATCTTCATGCATGATCGATGTTGCAGGTAGGTATTACCTAGTCGACTCCAGATATCCAAACCAAATGAGATACTTTGCCCTGTACAGTGCTTTTTTCATCCAGCTATAATACTTTTCAGCCATAAGCCACCAAAAAAAACCCAAATGATCACCACCTATAGTATCTTTCTTCTCTCTTCTTGTTGTGAGCTCTTCCAACCAAGTCAATATCTCTGTTTTCTTTTCAGTTAGTTTTTTTGTTACAGCCTTTTGTTATACGATTATTATTTATTGAGCTAATAAGTCGCAGTTGAGAAAATATCAATACTATCAATACTTCATACATTGCAATCTTCAATTCCTCATCAAGCAACTGTTATATGGTTACCCAGTATACTACTAATATCAGTAGTGTGATGAATGGCTAGCCAGCTGCAGTAGTACGGACGAACAGCTTGTTGTGCTTAATTGCTTTTGGTATATGCTCTTAGCTAGCTTGATGTTTTTCAGGCAAGTGGCGAGCAACAGCTTGGCCTGAAAACTACAACCCATCTAACCCCAGCTCCTACGCACCATCGCCACTTAACCTTTACCAGTTTGGAGTCTTCGTTCGAAGCTGGGAATGACAACTGGTCCCTGCACGTACTGCGCTGTTCTTCTAGTTGACCTCTAAATTAAGTTTATGGTAGCATACCATTACATCGATCATGCATTAAGTTTATGGTTTAGACCATGTTTGAAACGCTAGAGTTCTTCCGAATCTTGTGAGAATTTGAACTGTTCCTAATGAAAATTCTATGAAATCCCTATGAGATTTATGCATTCCAAACAGATCCTTGAGAAGAAATCCATGCCGAGGTGGTCACTGCGACAAACAAATACCACTGCGCATTGCACTCAAAGAAAGAACGAAAGAAAGGCATCACAGAACTTTTTTTCAGGACAAAGGCAGCGCATTGAACTCTCAGGAAGAAGACAAGTACACTGCTCCTAGCATTTCAAAGAGCATTTTTTGTACAGAAAAGGGTATATAGGGCTGTTCTTTTTTTTGTTGCGGTTTATGATTTTTAGCTGTGATTTATAGATTTTTAAGTTGTTCGTGTAAAAAAATTATAGAGTAACAAAAACTTACGTGCGGTTTTTGTAAATATAAATAAAGTCGGTACATTATGTACTACAATTAACTAGCAGATCCTATTTTAAAAAATACTCTGTTTAAAAACTAGTTACTGTAAAAATGCCAAAGGTGGTGATCGGTTCGGCTGAAAGCCTCATGGCTTTATGGCTGAAAACATCAGTAGTTGGTGAAAAAGCATCAGAATGATGAGGCTTATTTACCATAATTAAATTTAAAAAATTTAAAAATAGAAAAAACATATTAGCCTATCACGTATAATGTAAACAAATACAAGGAAAAAAAGAACCGGTAAAAAAACTCAAAAAAAAGGCCAAAAGTTCAGAAAAAGACGAAAGTTATGAATAGTGCAAAAATAAGCTGAAGCCATATTGATCAGGGCCAAAAATAGCTTTTAGAAGCCGAGAAGGACCTATTTCTCTTGCACAAACTCCGGTGAACACGTGGGGGCGAGGGCACGTGTAACTCTGCAGGAGCATTGTATCATCCGGCATTACGCTACAAAAGAAAAACAAGACCCGGATTGTCTTAGCGGTAGGACCAACATGTTATAAAAACTCAAAACAGTAATTTGGCTCGAAAGGTACATCTAATCCATACCGGATTCATTTCATGCCGGTTGGCACAAGTGCAGGAACAACCATCCAAAAGAAAAGAAAGCCACTGTTTCTTGTCGCCGTCGGGCTAGAGCAAACATATAGCAGCAATACCACTAACCTTTTTTTAATTTTAGCACACAAGTATATTTTACTAGTAGTATTAACTTGGATGCCTGCAGCGGCTGGGATGCAATGTACAATGCCAACAAGATCAAACTATTCCGGGACACACTGTTCTGACTTGCTGAGAATTGGAAGCCGGCCGACAAGGGCTGTTGTTTTTTAGTTTTTGGTTTTTTCTGTAGTAACTAGCTTTTAAATAGAGTATCTTTTTATATGGATCTACTAGTTAATTGTAGTACATACTGTACCAACTTTATTTATATCGGCAAAAGTCGCATGTGAGTTTTAGTTACTCTGTGATCTCTCACATAAACAGCCAAAAGTCATGTATAAACCGTAGCCAAAAGCTATAAGCCGTAGCTAAAAAAACCGAAAGATCCAAAATAAGCCAAAACTAGAACCCAACTGAGTTCCAACTGGTTTGAAGTTTAAATAAGCCAAAAGCTAAAATAAATTAAGAAGTAAGAAGGGAAAAAAGCTGCTAAAAGGCATAGCAATTAGAGGGAGGGAACTAGCGAGCTGTTGGGTTAGATTTGGGAGCTCCTAATCAACCGCCGCCGGCTCCATGCATGTCGATCGACCGTCTTCCTCCCATTCCGCACATCGGTTTCTCCGTGATCGGGTTCAGGGCTTAAGGAGAGAACGAAAGGGAGGGAGACGAAATATTAATGGGCTGTTATTTTCAGTTTTTAAAAGTTTTTTTTTGGTTTTTTTTTGTAGTAACTAGCTTTTAAACGAAATATCTTTTCAAGATAGGGTCTATTAGTTAATTGTAATACATACTGTATCGACTTTATTTATATCGACAAAAATCGCTTAAGGAGAGAACGAAAGGGAGGGAGACGAAATATTAATGGGCTGTTATTTTCAGTTTTTAAAAGTTATTTTTTGGTTTTTTTTGTAGTAACTAGCTTTTAAACGAAATATCTTTTCAAGATAGGGTCTATTAGTTAATTGTAATACATACTGTATCGACTTTATTTATATCGACAAAAATCGCACATGAGTTTCTGTTACTCTGTAATCTCTCGTACGAACAGTCCAAAAGTCACAAACCGTAGCTAAAAGTCGTAAGCCGCAGTTAAAAAGAACAGACCCATTAAGGATTAATTTGGCGCTCTTTATTCAGGATGAAAGTGGGAAGTACTGCGGGCTCGCCGCACTTTGCCCGCTAGGTCCAGCTGATCGAGCTCATTAACAGTTGCCTTGTTCAGGTCCATCAAAGTGCATGAACGACGACGGCGAGTACGAGAGATGACAAATCGATTGCCTGTTGCTCAACAGTAATATATACCAAGTCAACCACATGCTTCTCGTGCCAAAACTACATTCAAGAATGAACATTACAGGAAGGAAATGCATATATAATCTAACTTCAGGCATCTATTCCTCTTCTAGAGAGGCTGAACGGTAGGTAACCCCGGATTGTCGTCAGTGGGTCAACTGAGGGCAATGTAGCACTCTGGCCACCACATGAATTCCTCTACTCCTCCAAAGCCCAAGGGGATATGAAAGACAAATATGCTCTTTTTGAAGCACAAAGGAACATCACGGGTGGATTATTTTGGATTGTGGTTTTTGGCTTAAATTTTTAAATTTTGACCGTTCGTAAGATAGAGATATTCGTATGCGATTTTGGCATATATATATAGATGGAGTCAAGTCTACTGTTGAAATGTTGGCAATATTTTAATTGCAAATTTTACTGTTGAAATGTTGGCAAAGTCTACGACCACCGACCGTAAAGTCTATGACTACCGACCAACAAAGTCTACGACTACCGAGTACCGACGACCAGGTACTTTAGCAATGACCATAGACTAATTCACTCTCGCTCACGACCGGTTTACTGTTGCTTATGACCGGTTCACAGTTGAAGGTTAAAGCCTACCGATTACCGACCGTGGTCGTTTTGCCATGGTCGAAATACCGTGGTCGAAATGTCATGGTTAAAATACCGTGGTCAATTTGCCATGGTCGAAATGCCATGTCGTGGTCGTTATGCTGTGGTCGAAATGCCTTGATCAACATGCTGTAGTCGATTTGCCGTGATCGTAAACTCTCAACACAAGGTTGTTCGAACCACCAATTACCAATCATGGTCGAAGCCAGCCGATCAGGCCGTCAATATAATGCGGTCAGACCATTTAATCTGAGTATTCCAGCAAATCCAGATTTTCAAAAGCGCAACAACCGGAATTTTCACATACACAAATTTCAATACAACCTAAATATCAATTATTTGTCATCACTAAATTCATAGCCTATCTGCATGGTCTACCAGAATTAGCACACGCTCGATCGACGCCAGGTTTTCACAGTGGCATATGTGATCGCAGCACCGTAGCGAGGCTAGCTCAACGCTTACGAGAAGCCCCGTTGGTGCAGAAATGGTCACATCAATCATCGAGTGCCCATGCCGATGGCATTGGATGCTCATCACGCTGTGCATTTCCTTTCGTACTAGTTTTTTTTCGAAACGATGTCCAATGCTTCCGGCGTGCGTAGCCGCAGGAGGGGAGGGAGCTCACGCGGAAGGAAACCAGCTCGAGGAGAGGACACCAATCCCAGCAACCACTTCCAAAGGCAAGCAGCACAGAGAGAGGGGGGGGGTGGTGCAGCCTTCAGCCACTGCCAAGGTTGTCGGTAAGATTGTTTTCTGTAAATTAAATTTGCAAATTTAGGTAAACTTTTCCATGTCACATTAACTAAAGCTTGATTTTGACACTTATTTAATTATCTTTTATAATAAACTAAAAATCTAAAAATCCAATATATTAATGATGATAATATTTTTTACTTTAGAACAACAAGTAAACAACAGCAGCAGCAAAACAAAACAAACTATCGCAATTTAAATTAACAATAAATAATATTAAACTATATATGGTAATACAGTTTATTGTTAGAACCGTCATCCTACCTGATCCTATACATCTACCTTTAAGATCATAATTCTATGAAATTTTCATCTATACGGATCCGTAGATCCTACGGTCCCTCCCGTGGCGATCTGACAAGCTTGCTACGCATCGGGCTGCGCCCCGAACCACCTCCCCTCGCTCGCTGACAGCCCACGGGCCGGGTGGGGTCGAGGAAAGGAAGAAGGCATTCTCAAAAAAAAAAACCCCCAAGCGGCCGTACCGCTGGACGAGACATCCCATGTGGCCCTGGGCCCCACCGCCCAGGCGTCCCATGCCTTTCCAGCTCGGACCCCGGCCCCACCTCTCACCTCGCTCTCGTGTCCTCTCCTCTCCCTCCGGTTTTGATTTCGAAATCTCTCTCAAGCTTCCATAGCCTTTGTGATGTGATTCAAGGGCCTTTGCATGGACCATTCTTTCTGAGCTGCTGTTGATGGTGGCCTGAACTGAAACCAGCCAGCTCCACATGCGGCACAGTGACTTTCCCACCAAAGTTTCGTCCCAACCATGCGCGCGCAGGCATACGAGACAAGCGTCGAAACTAAACCAAACAAGATAAGAGAGATGGCCATTCGAATTGATTGGGAGCTTGGAGGCACAGCAAACGGGCATAATGTTCTTGGTTTCTTCTCGGCAGAAACTCGAAATTAAATCGCAGACGAGTACACGGCACAGCTCGCTGCCTACTGATTCCTTGATCGATTTATCTCATCTTCTTCCGGACTTTAAAATGGACCTAGAAGACATCTGGAGCTACTTCTTTAAACGGCTTTTTGATTGAGTTTGTCGTTCATATTAACGTCTTCATCATACACCGTCGTCTCGAAAAGAACAGCCTATCAGAAGAACAGGGCTTAAAACCTAACAACAACACACCCAAAGATCACGAGAAGTGATCCCAAAAACAATCTGATCACCTAAGCAAAAAACAGAGACCAGAAAAGAACCAACCAACAGGGCAACGCAAACACCTCTCCCTCTCACGCCACTACCGCTCTACAGTTTGTTTTGATTGCGATCTCAGAGTGCCACGCCGGCGCCGGCACCGGCGATTGGTCACCGGAGCAGGTCGGAGCGCGACTGCGAGAGCTCCCTGCGGAGCCGATGCGAGAAGAGCCTGCATGCGTCCATGCTCAGGTCCACCGCCGCCGCCAGCGCCACGAACGCCGCCGCGTCCTCCGCGCACCCCACGTGCGCCACGCCCACCTCCACCGTCGGCCTGCTGCACCGACCCTCGCCCTGCACCGCCGCAGACATCACGAACCCGCGGTAGCTCCCGAACGGCCACAGCCCGTACCCGAAGTCGCCGCTGCCGCGGGGGCTGCACCCGGGGGACCCGCTCCGGCCGAAGGGCTGCGCCGCCGTCAGGTCGATGGCGAAGCGGCCGCCCTTGGACGCCGGGATGCTGGACTCCGCCACGGACACGCCGACGCCCATGCCGGTGGGGTCCGGCAGGAGGAGTTCGAACCGGTACCCGAGGCTGTCACCCGCCGCACCGGCGCCGCGCTCGCGCCAGCACTCCAGGCGGCCCCACGGCTTCCACGTCCCGTCGCCGGGCCTGAGCACCAGCCACGCGCCCGGGTTGGAGCGGCTCACCCGGTCCGACCCGGGCGACGCCACGAACGGCGTCACCATCGAGGCCAGCGCCACCGGCGACCCCGACAGGTCGTGCACCGTCACCGACCACCCCTTGCGCTCCTTCCCCGCCCTCTCGCGGTCCGACCCAAACGCCGTCAGCCAGTTCCGCCCGCCACTCCCCGGCTCCGACTGCATTGATCTGCATCATTCCAAAATCCACGATTTTGGTCAGGCTGATGCCACATTTGATTGATTTCGCATTGAATTGGTGACCACGAGGACAAGGATGGGAAGAACTTACCGGGAGCGGACGTCGCTGTTGCTGCGGCAGGAGAACTTGCAGGTGAACATGGGCTGCTTCATGCTGCCCTGCACCTGGAGCACCTGTGGGCTGCACTCGGGCTCGCCGTCGAACTCGAACACGAAGCGCGGGTCGGGCTCGGCGCGGACTGTGAGGTTGAGCTGCGCGGCGCCGGCGGCGGAGACGGAGGACGCCTTGCGGCCGCGCCTGCCGATGGAGATCCAGCCGCTGTGGAACACGACGGGCTTTCCCGCCGCGCCCTTGAGGTCGAGCGGGATGACCACCTTCCCGAGCAGCCGCCCCGAGTTTACGCCGCACGTGGTGCCCCGGCGGCCGGCGTACACCGCCACCTTCAGCCTCGCGGAGCGCGGGCCGAACAGCGAGGGCTTCGCGGCAACTCGGTCGAGGTCGGCCTTGGACAGATGAAACGCCGCGGCGAGGGCGCCTGACGCCACCGGCGCGGCCCCCTGCTCGTCCGACGGTAGCAGCGGTGCGGCGGCGGTCCGGTACGGCAGCTTGTTGAGCCGGATCCTGCAGTGGCAGGGCGAGCTGGATGGGTGCACGCCGGCGCCGGCGCCGGCGGGGCGGGGCGCGACCGGCATTTTGAGCGCGAGGTTGCCGACCAGCACCCGCACGAACGGGCACGGGTCCATCGCCTCCCTGCTTCCACTTACACCGCCGCCTCCTTCTCCGGCTCGGTTTGCAACGGCGATGGCGGAAAGGTTCGCCGTTTTGCGATGGGGAAGGTGCGGTAACGAGGGATGATAGGGTATAAGACTGGCGCCTCGGGCGTGGCCAGCCTGGATCCCCATTAGCTGTGGTCTTCCCTCCTATTCCCACCCCAGCCAGCTCCCCCAGCAGCTTTCGTGGGCCCACTACTCCTGGGACCGGATTTAGAGTCCACCTGTCAGTGACACATAGTAGAACCCTCTCGGTGGTTCTGGATAAGAGGGGGTGTGTGGGGAAGCGTGCGGGGAGGCGTGAGGCGCGAGCTGCAGCCGCACCGGATCCGGGCGGCTCCGCTCCGCTGCGCTGCGCTTTTGCGGTGGGGCCAACCCTGCGGCCACTTACCCGACGGTAAAACTCTCTCTCCTGGTGTTTTTACTTCACCTTTACGAACCGCAAAGGGAAGCGGTGAAAAAAAATGGCGAGATCTTCTCGCGTCGTTGCTTGGAAAAGGACAGGCGGGAAGCCACGGTTCGGGGCCCCACGGTGTCGGTGAGCCTGGGTGATGATTGTGGAGTGGGATCCTCGTGGTCCCACTGTCAGTGTCCGCGCGCGAGGGATCGGGTCGGGGCAGGGAAAATCCGTTAGTTTTGTAACGGTCGTAGGTTTGTCTGTTGGGTAAATATAACGGAAAGTAACTTACGTGGTAAGTATAGTAGTCTAGGAGAACCATTTTGGTAGTGATAAGTGCATCTCCAATGGTCTGAGTCAGCTAACTATATGCATGTACACATCAGTATATATTTTATATGGAGAAAAGAGAGTATGCAAAAAAATCGAACCAGCTCTTCCTTAAGCACTAGTCTATAACGCCAAACGAGACAGGCTCTATAAATTCTGTGTGTGCATGTAAGCATCAAATAGCTATCCTTATAGATAGTTCTTTAGAATGCTAGCTTTAGTGTGTACTATATAAATGATGTGGAAGGCCCTGTTTGGATCCATTAATCTAAAGTTTAGATCTAAAGTCTCCAAACAGATGGTCTAAATTTTGATCTAAACTTTAGTTAACCCCTAAAAACAACTTTAGACCATTAGACCAAAAAAAGAGCTAAAGTGGTCTAAAGTTTTGGTTTCTCCCGGCTCCCGCACGCAAAAGACCTTTTTGCCCCTGTGAAAATATCTATTCCCCGCCCGGACTCCCATCGCCCCCGCCGAAAACAAGTAGCGAAATACATCGGGCGGCATCTTCGGCGGACGGACTCCCGCCGCCCACCGAACCAGCCATCCCACCGCCGCCGCCCGCCAGACCGCCGCGCCACCCGCGACCAGCCATCCGCCGCCGCCGCCGCCGGACCGCCGCCCCCCGCGCGATCCACCACTGCGACCATCCCACTGCCGCACCCGCCGCGCATCCCACCACCCCCGCCGAGGATTGAAGAAGCAGCTCCGCCGTGCCCTTCCCCGCCTTCCTCTCATGGATCCCGTCGACGATGCGTCCATGCGCCCCAAGATCCTCCCTATGATTTCTTCTCCCAAACCGATCCCGTGCCCTCCAGTCAAGACGGCATGTTCGGTGTTGACCTCAACTCATCGTCAGCTCTTGATTTCCCGCACATGGGGTCGTACCAAGAGATTCTTGAATCGGCGCTGGTTGAAGATGGAAGCAGTGGTGGCCGTGGCGCTCGTGGCGTTAGAGGCAGCCGTGGCGGGTCTGGCGGGCGTGGAGGAACTAGAGCTGCTGCTGGCACAGGCGGTCGTGGTGGCCGTGGCGGCGTTGGTGGATCTGCCGCTAGCAGAGGCAGTTGTGGTGGCCGTGGCGGCGTTGCTGGGCATGGCGGGCGTGCTGGAGCTGTGCCGCGGGCTTCTTCTTCTCCAATGTCGTTCCGCGCTCCTCGCACGGCTCGAGCGCCTAACGCCACTACGCTACCATCCAGTGCAGCAGCTGCGGGTGGCAGCTCATCAAGCCACCAAGGCCCTCCACAATTTGAAGATCCTGTGGGTATGACCGAAGAAAATGACGCAATAGGCAGTGGCTTTGGAGGTGCAGGTATTGAAGAAGAGGATGAAACTCTTGGAAATAATTTTTCGGTGAGCACACCTTACTTGATCCAACTTCATATTCAAGGGTACAATCCTATAGTTGTTGACTCCCCTTGGAAGAATGGATGTGTTCATCAGAAAATAGCATATGTTCATTGGGATTTTAGTTTGATTTGTCAGCTCATATATACCTGCCCTCCCTTAAACATTAGTTACTATCTGTAAACATGGTAGTTTATATTGGTTTTGAAGTAACTTTTGTTTGAAAATGCAAAAAGGGCATTTACTATCTATAAACATGGTAGTTTATATTTATTTGAAGGAAATTGTCTGAAAACACAAAACAATGCTTGCTATCTGTAAACATGGTGATTTATATCGGATTTGAAGTAACTATTGGGTTATGAAGTAATGTGACAATGGCAAGAAGTTATAAGATCATTTTTCCAGATGTGGAAGTCAGTGAGGGATTAGTACATTTGATAATGTATTGTCATATGGAAGCTTCTTTTCTTATATGCGCATTGTTTATTGAGAATTTAAATTGAACATTAGAATTCAGATATCTTGACAATGCATTAGTTATCTAGGACTTGCAGAATGACTGTTTGGACCTTTTGCTACATGAGCTAGGAAAGTACAATTTGTCACCTGAATTGGAATCTCATTGGTTTATTCAGTAGTGTTAAGGTTGCGAGTTCTTTGTTAGTAATAGAATATACTTCGGAATCAACAAAGCAGACTACTAAAGATAAAGGGAACAAAATCTAAACTAGTCTTGTGCAAAGCCCTTTTCCTTCTTTTCATTACTTTTGAAAATGTAGGCCAAATCATAGCTTTTTGAAGAACAAGGTTCAAACTTGATTAACCACCATATCTGCACACACAGTGAGAAATGAACCAAGTCTTGAAGGAAAGAAAGGTAACACAAGCAAGATCTCTCTCTGTTTGACTCCTAACCGAAATTATGTAAACTGTTCTAAACTGGCTCTTGGAGAGTGAAAATGTTGGTTTCTTGCCGCTCAGTTGATAGGACTTATACTAACCCCAAAGTTTAATCTGCCAAAACTCACTGAAAATTGACCAGTTTCAGTAAAAACCGAAGAAGTCGTTTTTAAAGTAATATTAGGAAACAACATGTTTTAGTGAAAGAACAATGATCGACTGAAATGGTCTTAACAAGGCATGGGCAAGTAACATTTTTGGCTCCAAATAGACAAATGTCACATATCCCAAACCAGTTTGTTGCTGCTGCTAGCCATTTTTTGCATCAGGTAGCTGAGCAAATTGCGATATGGTCTGTGTTGAGCTCTTGCGGTACCAGAAAGTATGAGTATATCCTGAATATTGCATTCATAATTCCCATGATATATATAGCCTTTTTCATGGTCAGATCATTTGTGTGGTAAACTGATATAATCATTTTAGGTGGGTATCGCTTTGACAAGGCAAATTGGTCTCTGAAAATACTTCTATTTTCTGCGACATTTGTCTTGAGGAAAAGAGGCGAGCAATCATAGCAATGGATTCATTACTAACAGGGGTTATGTGAATATAGCTGAGAAGTACTACATTAGTACCCACCTAAAACACAGTAGGAAACAACTGAGAAACAGATGGGATCAATTGAAGGGGCTCTATTAGTTTTGGCTGTACCTCAACGAACACACTGGTTTGGGACGCAATGCTAATGGCTCAGTGATGGCTGATGATGATTTCTGGGATAGACACACAAAGGTAATGATAACACCGTTTTTATGTCAATTAGATGGATGATCCATTTGACCGCAAAGTAATGTTGACACTGGTTTATTTTATTTCAGAACAAACCCGACTGGCGAAGGCTGTGAACTGGACCTCCAGACAATCTTGCACACCTGGAGGAAATATTTGAATATGTTGCTGTTGATGGGTCTTCAGCATGTATGCCTGGTGAAATAATTGGAGATGGAAATGATGAGAGTGAGGAAGACCAAGAGGAAGATGGGATGGAAGACAGCCCAATGAGTGTTAGTACCTAGAAGAGATGCAGCAGCACTACTACTACTGCCATGAGTCCTACAAACAAAACAAAGAGTCCTATGGTGAAGGTGCTGAAAGGAATACTTGACAACTTCAAGGAAGAAAGTTCAGGCGAGAAAATGGCCAAATCAATGAAGAAAGCTCTCCAATTGGCGGTGGAAAGTGGGCGTGAGAAGATAGTATTGAGTATTTCATGGCTACCACTTTGTTTGTGAAGGCTGAAAACCACGAGGCATTCTTCAACTTCACCACAAAAGAAGCTAGGCTTATATGGTTGAAGAGGTGGTGCACCATGAAGAAGTTGCACTAGATGAACTAGGCTTATATGGACAACAGTAATGCCTATCTTTATTTGCATGAACTTACTTTGCACGAACTTACTATAATCATGTTTGCTTATTATTAATGTTTGCTTGAACTCTGTTTATTGCCAGCGTGGTGTAATGTTTGCTTGAGTTTTGGTTTATTGACAGCAGTAGTGCATCTCTTTATTACTGTAATCATGATCTAACATGTGGAGGGTGCCCTATTTGTAGACGAATTTTTCATCAAGTGATGATGAAGACAATGCACTTGAGGCGGCACAGGAACATCGTAGGAGGAAACGACAATTTGCTGCCATTGCTTGCATTATTGGTACGTACTATTTTAAAACTTATATGAACAAATCCAAGCAGAGGACTGTGGTTGAATCAGGCATTGATTGGGTTATGAGGACATTGAACAATTCTAGATCTTGTTACGACATGTTAAGGATGAGTAGGGAAATGTTTTACAGACTGCATGATTTGCTAGTTACATCATACGGCTTTGAAGTCATCATGTAAGATGTCGTCGATAGAAGGTTTGGCCATGTTTTTATGGATGGTTGGTGCCCCTCAATCGGTTAGACAAGCAGACAATCGTTTTGGGAGGTCAATCGAGACGGTCAGTAGGAAATTTGATGAAGTATTGCAGTGTGTTTACAGGCTCTCAGCAGATGTTATCAAACCAAATGATCCAGAATTTAGAACAGTTCACCCTAGGTTGGAAGGACCTCGATTTCATCCTTTTTTTATAATTGTATTGGAGCCATAGATGGGACACATATACCGTTGTTGTGCCGATGTCAAAGGTCGTTCAAAGATACGGTCGACATGGTTACACGTCCCAAAATGAGTTAGCCATTTGTGACTTCGATATGAGGTTCACCTTTGTTCTCGCGGGATGGCCGAGGTCAGTCCATGATATGAGAGTGTTCAATGATGCTACAAATAAATATGGTCACAAATTCCCACATCCGCCACTAGGTACAATCAATTATTCATATGGAATGTCATTTGGTATCTCATCTAATATTTATAGTTTTAAAATATTTGTGTTTGATTCTTTTAGGTAAATTTTACCTCGTTGACTCGGGCTACCCTAACCGACCGGGTTATCTTGCACCATACAAGGTGGTAAAATACCATCTGGCGGAGTTTAGACAAGGACCAAGACCAAGTGGACGAAATGAGGTATTCAATTTTCATCACTCATCTCTTCGCAATGTCATAGAGCGTTCTTTCGGCGTTTTGAAGATGAAATGGAGGATCTTGTTGGGCTTACCGTCATATCCGATGCCAAAGCAAAGCCAAATAATACTGTCATGCATGGCTCTCCATAATTTTATTCGTGAAAGTGCAATAGCAGACACGGACTTTGATAGATGTGATCGAGATGAAAACTATATGCCAATGACTGAGGAACCTTCATCTGAGCCAAGGGGTGGCAATCGACATGGCGGTGGCGAGGATCATAACATGAATACCTTACGTGATAACATTGCTAACGCGTTGTTTGCTAGGCGAGAGTGATGTAGATAAAAAGTAGCACGGAATCATGTCTCCAAAATTTTATGTATTGTTTCAACTATATTTTCTTTGGATTACAGTTGGTTTTGTTAAACTTTTATTATTTGTTTTTTCTATTCCTTTCTACTTTTTAGCTTCTGGGTTGTAGTATTCATCCTGAAAATTCTTCATAAATTTGTCATGTTGACTTTTGCGAAAGCATAATCACTAATGTTGCTTCGGAATCATTCTGGTCATATCACTTTGGTTTGCTACATTCACTGCTAACCATAAGTCAGTGTACAGATCACGCGAACATGTTTTGTGTAAACTTCTATGCTGATAAATGGTTTGTTTTATCCCAATGTTGTTCCGGATGCCAAAATAAAAATAAAACCTTAAGCATTTGATAACTCCCACTGTTAGGGTAAACAGCTGCTATAGAAATCGAGAAAACAGTATATTGGTGAATGGCGCTGTGTTATTTTCGTTTCACCGATGTTGATTACAAAACTGACTTAACGAAGGGTGGAAGTTCAACTATATTTTACCTTCATCTGAGCTCAAATATCCCAGGGGTATAAAAGTCCGTTTATTGAACCATAACTAAACTTTAGTCCATGATCCAAACAGTCCTGTGGTCTAAAGTTTAGTGGCTAAAGTTTAGTCCTGAACTTTAGACAACTAAACTTTAGACCTGAGAATCCAAACAGGGCCGAAGTCTTATAGTTAGTTGCTAGCTAGAACCATTGGAGATGCCCTAATGGATCATTTGCTCCAAAATTAAAGTGTGTTTGGTGAAATACACTATTATAAATGTAACGGATGCTTCGCCCTGAACTTCATGCGATATTTGTTAGTTTACGCTTTTTTTTATTTTGATCCGTTTTTTAAGAGAAAATGACTGAACCACCCCTTACCAAAGAAGAAGGAAAGAGTAGAGCAAGAAGCCAACAAGATGGCTGCAGTCCTGACTATGTCTCCTCTTGTGGCAGCTCCAACATGTGCTGCGTCGACCGCCTCCTCCTGCTCCCTGCATCGGCGAGCCCACTGCCGTCTCCCACGTCTCGTCGGGGTCCTTATCCGCCCGCTCCAGCACCTTCGAGGATGCCACCGCATTCTACACCGCCGATACCGAGCCCGAGCCCAAGGCATCCGCGAGGAGCAGCACGTAGATGCTACCCGTCGTCGTCCTACGGCAGCTGCGCCGTGTGGAGCACCGAGTCGCTCATCGACCACCACCCCGCTTTGCTGTCCCCCATCTGCAACTCCGTGAGCAGCAACGACGGTGGGGGCTGTCTTAACGGCGGCGAGCGCCATGACAGTGATGACGTCTCCGTGTTCGTCACAAAACAACATGTTTGTTTGTATATGATGGTTGTTTTCTGTCCTCCGATGAGGGGAGTTTCAGGTCATGCAACAGCTGACCAGCATTTTGAACATTGTTTCGTAAAAAATTATAGTACTTGCCCTCTTGTTGTGGCTGCAATTACTGTTCTGAGAAACAACATTCTTTGTTCTCACTTGCCCTCTTGTTGTGGCTGCAATTACTGTTCTGAGAAACAACATTCTTTGTTCTCCCCGTTGGAGAACATATACATACAGTGGCAAATTAAAAACTTCAGAATGTTGGTGTGCAGAAATGCTTGGGCTTATGAGTGCTATCCAATATCCAGTGCACCGGATCTTGGGAGGAAATAGACTAGAGTGAGATGGAGGGAGAGGTGGCGAGAGAGATATGGGTTTCTAATGATAGAAGGGGAGAAAGGGACGGTCATTTTTTCTCAGGTTTTAGACTAAATTCAACAAAATATGGTTAGTTTTTTTAAAAAAGATAAAATAATAAATAACATATAAAGCTCAAGATAAAATCTTCTTTACAATGCAATAGAGCGTACTTTACCCAGGACAATATAGCTTCAGATCAAATGATCGACATGCTGGTACTACCCCTATAATGTTGCAGTACAAGTAGACAGCTAGTGTGTATTGCGTACAACGAGCAGCTTTTTTTTTCTCCTGCGTGAGCTGTTGCGTGCTACGGATAGGACGGTACTCGTGTAAAATTCGTTACGGAATCATAAACATGAACAGGCTGTGATTTGACCTGTAAAAAGAATTGCACAGATGCTCCCCTTAAAAAAGAGAGGGAGGTCGCAGAAGCACAGCTTGGACGCACGGGCGCAATAATGGGGGCTTGCTCGCTGTAGCACAGCACAACCGAGGACCGTAGAAAGAGGTGGGTTGGGCTTTTTTTTTTTTTTGCTTATAACTAAAAGTATTATAATTAGTTGAAAAAAATACTATAGTTGACAGAGCCTTATTTAGCATAATTAAATTTAAAAAATTAAAAAAATATGTTAGCCTATTACATATAATACAAACAAATACGGGAAAAAAAGAACTGCCAAAAAAGCACAAAAAAGCCAAAAATTCTAAAAAAGACGAAATTTGTGAATAGTGAAAAATAAGCCAGAAGTCAGAAGCTTAAGCCGAAATGATGAGGGCCTAAACTAGTGGTATACGTACTAGACGATAGACTGTCTGTCGTCTGCTGATGAGACAGCAGATACTTGCCGCCGATGACCTCGCCAAATATCGTCTCACTGGTGCTGCTGTCTATTTATCATATGACAAAAACACTATTTTTATAAATACAATATATATCTAACTGATTTTATAAATATTGTACATAATAGTGTTAAATCCGACTTTTACTCGAAAACGGATCGACAATTCAACACTAGAAAAAGGCAAAAAAAAAAAAAAGAGAGAGGAGGAAATGCGAGCGGCTGGGAGCTGGCTGGAGGTTGCAGCAGCTGTACGGTACGATGCTCGTCAATTACTATCGCCATTAGTTTATTGTTCCGCGACGGCGTTAGGCCACTACACGAGACACGGATGTCAATGAATGACCGGTGGGCTCACAGTCTACGGGCCCCACTTGGAAGCGAGCGAGGTTTTTGGAAGCAAAGCCGGTGGTCTAATGGGCTCCGGCTAAATTAAAAAAAGTTGAGAAAAAAAATAAAAAACTGTTATATTATCGTAGACAACGCAAAAAAAAAGATAAAACAAAGAAGAGAAAAAGATAAAAATAATAAAATAAACTGAAATTAAAAAATGATACATTCCAAGTGATTTCTAGCTTAAATAAATTGAAAGCTAAAAAAAATCAAAAAATAAAATCGTTTAGAGCGAGGCCGAAAGTGCTGGGCATCGCGGACATCCATTTCAAATTCAAGGCCACTCCTAACATATATAATATTCCAAAAATAAGGTTAGGAAAAAAAAAAGTGAGCCCCTTGTCTTAGGCCCCGCTTGTTTGGATTTGGACTTCAAGCTTCTAGATTATTTTTTACTATTCTTAACTTTTGTTTTTTTTTCTGACTTTGTAGAACTTTTTTGAGTTTTTTGCTGGTTTTTTTCGTATTCGTTTGTATTACACGTGCTGGGTTAATCTATTTTTTCTATTTTTAAATTTAATTATGTCAAATAAGTCACTATCAACTACAGTATAATTTTAACCTGTCACAATAAAAGTTAAGTTCAACCGAACACCTCTTAGGTGGATGGAAGGGGATGAGGTTGGCCCGTGGTGCTGCTGCTGGGGGCCGAACCGAGATCAACAGTTATCCGCTGCACCCAACAACAAGCTGGCCCATCTCTATGTGCTGGACGAGCCCAGCTCGTGCCACGCTACAGTATGTTAGTATACCGTAGAAAAGAGAGTTTTATACTCGTACTGCTACAGTAGCTGGAGTATCTCTCCTCCCTCTCTCTCTTGTTCTGTGCTAGCTCCTAATTACGTACGTACGTACGTACTTGACGTTTAACCCTCTGTACGTAGGAGTATATATAGCCTATATAAGTCAGATTAGATGGATAGGTTTGGCCCCTGGATACTAACAGTAACAGAATGGAAGCTACCCAAAAAAAAATATTGGAAGCTGGATGAACCGATCAACTGCTTCGGGTACTTGTCGCCTGCCTCGGCCGGTATACGCCATTTGCATCCTGTACAAAAACTGTGCACTAGTCAACAAGCTACTCCAGTCCAGCCAATATATATTTTTGGTCATATGATATATCCTCGCACACGGCGACACGAAAAAGATGAAGCAGTCCTTTTAGGGCTTGGCTTCGCTACTACAGACTTATATTTTTATACTGTAGCTGATAGTTTTTTTTTATTGTGGCTGATAATTTTTATTTGTATTTTTTAAGTTGACGATAAATGATAGAGATGTCGATGCGGATGTTGTATATGGTTTTAGACTCAGGAACCGTTTAGAGAAGCCGCCTCGTTTGTTTTCGAAGAAACCGAAGCCAAAAACCACAAAAAAAAACAAAAAGAACCAGAATCGAGACTAGGGCTTATAACTTCCCTTGAACAAACAATTGAGACAGTTTCTCCATCGTTATTTCAAAACAACTTATTGAGATATCCTTTTATTAGGGACGCTCAGCTTGGCGACGGCTTATGATTATTTCATTGTAACTGCCTTTTTTCATTGTATTTGATAGTGATTATAATTAAAATAAAAAAAATTTAAAAATAAAAAACAGTTTAACCCATCATAAACAATACAAAGGAATACAAAAAAAGCAAAAAAAAAACACAAAAAGCACAAAAATAAAAAAATAGTAAATTAAAAGCCCTAAACGAACAGGTCTAAGTGGCTTATCGATTTTCGGTTCATTCGCAAGAGCGATAGTACTAGAACTAAAAGCCATAAGCTGCAGCCGAAAAAAGCATCACCTATATTGTCCTGTCTTCCTCTGCTGTGATTCGATTCGAATTGAATTCAGTTGGACGATCGAGCTGAGCTTTGCTGCCTGACTGAGTGCTGCCCTTTTTAAACAGCAACTTTGAATTTCTTTACCTGCTGCTTTGGGGCCTGCAGCTAAGCCAAGCTGTCTGCTCTGTCCTCTTCCCAGTTGGCAGCACTAGTCATGACTAATGACTACTTTTCATTTGCTGCTGCTACCTAGTTCTTGATTACATCCCTATTAGTGTTTCTTTAACGCAGTCTTTCTGACTGATTTGCTCCTGACAGTAGTTGGTTATGGTGCTCTAAACGGCTTCAACCTTTTTCTTCTAAAATTCCATTTTTTTCTTTTTTTAGTTTTGCTTTTTTCCTCCTATTTCTTTGCATCGTCACAAAAGATTTAGCAACGTCTTCTATTTTTCTAGATTTGTTTACTGCTTCTCTCATTTTTCGACTCACAAAAGCTAACCGCAGCTATATCTTAGGCCCTGTTCTTTTCAGCTTCTAAAAGCTGTTTTTCGGCTTTTCTACAGTAATTAGCTTTTAAACGGAGTATTTTTTTTAAAGATATAGTCTACTAGTTAATTGTAGTATATACTTTACTGACTTCATTTATATTGGCAAAAATCGCACGTGAGTTTCTGTTACTCTATAATCTCTAGTACAAACAGCCTAAAATCACATGCTACAGCCGAAAAGAACAGGCCGGTTAACCTACACAAAAAAAACCCCCAAAAGCCAGAACTTTCAGCACTTTGAGCAGGCCATTAATAATTGGTAGGCCTTTAATAATTGAAATGCGCATTGTTAGCTGCATGCTAGTACTCCACTGCGCGGGTAAATGTTGTGTTTAATAATCATCGTGCCGTGTTTTCCGTCGTTGTGCCAGCCGCAATTCACTGTGTTTCCCATGATTAAAGAGGCGCCGTAACGGAGTCCGATAATCAGTCTGCCGTTTTGCCCACTGCTAAGACGTATTTCTGTTTGGTTCGCAGAATCCATTGGTTGTAGCAGCAGCTCATAAACAACTCGTGGTACTGAAGCAAGATTACTCTACACTACTAGGAGCATAGCAAGACAACTGGGCATGGCAAGGTAGCATACGGCTGCCAGATATGCTGGTACCTTGCAGAGTTTAAAGAGAATACAATTAGCACGAATCGTTCAGTACATATGGTAGGTATAGATCAGACAGTACAGAGCTGCAGAGACATTAGTGATTAGTACGAGTACAACATAGGATTCCACCTGCACGCGCGCTTTTGCTTCGCCTTTAGTACAGTATATGCTCCACTAAACTAGCGGTAACCTCGACAGTAATCGCCAAGCTGGCCTTGGCTTTACACCACGAGACCTCGTTGGTCAGAGGTTAATCTGCATCCGGCCAGGTATATGGAGTCTTGACCTCGACCAGGTGATGCTGCGACAGGTGACCCCTGACAAAACTTACAAAACCTCGAGCTGCTTAATTACTCTATAGATCTGTTCTTTTTAGCTGTCGCTTATGGCTTTTAGTTATCTATAGCTTATAATTTTTAGTTATGACTTTTGACTTTTAGGCTGTTCGTCAAGTGGTGGTTTTTTTTTGGAGAAACTGAACAAGAAAAAACATTGGTGTTTGTTACAGTAGTTGTTTCAGTCATTTGAAGGGAACCCACCATTGTTATTGTTACCGCTAGTTAATCGCAGTTTTGGGTAAGAACCTAGATATCCACACTTTGATAAGCAGTCGACCATTTCAGTTATTGTTACCTACCTTTCAGGAGTTTTTTAATGGAAGGCCCGAGCTTTGATAATTAATTAAAGTGACAACAGAGTTTGCTGGGTTCTTTTCAGTAACTGGCTTTTAAATGATGTGTTTGTTCAAGACGGGGTCAATATGAAGATTGTAGTAAAAAGCGTATTGAGTTCAGCTGTACCGGTCAAAATCGCATGCGACTATTTTTCTATACATACTACCTCTCTTACAAACAGTCACAATTCAAATATTTAAACCATAAGCCATCTGTCTAAAAGAACCCACCTAAAGGGTACCCATCCTGAGAAATTTCGATATTTGACACTGAATACGTGCGCCTCTCAACTTTTAACCCTCAATTCGCACGTCTTTGGAAATTTAACCCTGTTACTGCGAATTCTTTTGATTCAAGGGATTCTCCTCATTTTCTCTCCTTTTATATTTTGACACTTGTCACTGCGAAAATGAAGAGAATCCCTTGAATCAAAAGAATTCGCAGTGACAGGGTTAAATTTCCAAAGGCATGCGAATTGGGGGTTAAAAGTTGAGAGGCGCACGTATTCAGTGTCAAATATCGAAATTTCTCTACCCATCCTAGGTACCAACATCAATCAACACAACATATACACCACTACTAACGTATACAAGCACACCCAATTTGTGGCTCATTACGAACGTATTGAAACCAAGTTTTTCTTAACGCATGGTATGAACTCTGCTCTGTGATTGAAGTTAATAGAAATTCAAAGATAAACAGTGCCAAATATGCTAAAAAGTCTCTAATCTAGGACTCGCCACGAAAGTATTATAAATCAACCAGTTTTTTAATGGAAGTCCCAAGCTCTGCTAATTAATTAAAGTGACAACAGAGCTTGCTGGGTTCTTTTCAGCTTAAAAGTTAAAACTGGCTTATACTTATATTATCTGCAGTAACTAGTTTTTAAACGATGCGTTTGTTTAAGACGGGGTCAATATGAAGATTGTAGTAAAAAGTGTATTGAGTTCAGCTGTACCGGCCACAATCACATGCGACTATTTTTCTGTACATACTACCTCTCGCAAACAGTTAGAATTCAAATATTTAAACTATAAGCTATTAACCAAAAAGAACCCATCTAAAGGGTACCCACATCAATCAACACAACATATACACCACTACTAACTTACACAAGCACACCCAATTTGTGGCTCATTACGAACGTATTGTAACCAAGTTTTTCTTGACACATGGTATGAACTCTGCTCATTGATTGAAGTTACTAGAAATTCAAAGATATAGTGCTCGTCCTAGAGGCGCACATCAATTAACACCACATATCCACCACTTCAACATACAAAAGCACCCACATGTAAACCGAGCTTATAGCGGATGGCAGGAGCTCTGCTCACTAATTAATGTGAGAATTTGATAGATATAACACTCGTCCCAAATGCACACATCTATACATGAACACTACATATACATCACTACTAACATAAAAAAAAAAGCATCCAAATTTGGGACTCACTGTGAATGTATCGTAACATGGACTCCTTCGTCCTGCTCACCGGATACTCCAGAGATCTCTAGCAACGATTTACATGATTGCCAAGGATCACAACAGAGGGAAATATATTGTTGATGATATCATGGATGTGTTAGACCCTCTTACCTTAGGAGTGGTGTTTTTTATTGGAAGGAAACCTAAAGAGATTTATTTGTACCTAACTGAGCCCGGTGGTGCTGAATGCAGCTTCTCTGTCCTCTTTTCCTGTTCTCTCACACATGTCAGCGGCTTATTTGTTCTATTTTACTTTTTGTGAGGTCTGCAACAGTACTCATCTCTTTTGGACTACTGCTACGTGTAAAAAAACACAGAAAAAGGGACAAAGAAGCTTGATTCGGTGGTGATCCCTGGTGAAGGCTTTGTTGTTGAGTCGAGTTAATTTGATAGGTGATAGAACACCAAAACCCATCACTAGTGAAGGAACTCTAGAGGGAGACCCGCCGGTAAATTGAATGAAAGGCTGGAGCAAGCGTATCTTGAGGAAAACAAAGAAGAAATTACGGAAACTAACTGATTTCACACGTAATTGCATGGCTAAATATTATAGTACACATATTTATATTAAAACATAGTGTTGTACTTGTTATACAACCCTTATGGTTATGATGGAAATAAAATTATATTTGAGTACATTTCACTTTGCACCGTATAATCGTGCCATTATTTCACAAGGCACCAGCCTATGCACATATTCTCAGTTAACACCAGATTTTTTTTGCACATATTCTCACAAACGAACAAAGATGGGCCAGGGGCTCTACCGATTGCGTCAATGCGACCCATAAAAATGACGGCCCAACAAAATAGGCCTGGCAACGACTTGTCGAAATCTGTCAAGTCCATGTCCATGAGACCCACTATACCTAGCTAATACCACTACCGGCCTAGTTCTTCTTTTGCCGTTCATACCGTTCATGGCATGACAAGCTGCATGCTGAAAACAGCTCAGCTCAGCTCAGTCTTCAATGAATTGCCGCGTGTAGATAATTAATCGACGCCACTGCAATCTGGAATCGGGAAATGCTGTTTTAATGTTAAAGCTAGCTATTCGATTTCTCTATTCACCTGTTTGAGATGCATACCTAAGTTCTCTAGGTTTCAGTTTAGCGTAGAAAAACAAATCAGCGTTTGAAGTTACCTGCTGCTACTCATCTGCCTATGCCTAGCTGATTAGATTCAGCGGCGCATGCAGTGTAAAATACTCTCTGCCTTTTGGATATCAGCCCGAATTTCATTCGAGCGTCTGAACGGTGTACAACTGTACACTTCCTGTTTAATCTGCAGTACAGCTGAACGCTGAAGAGGTAAAAGAGTGAGAGTTCGTCAAGTAGAAGTAGGCTTTTTGCTTGAAACGTGATCCCCTGTTTTGACCATTGAGTGTCAGTAAAGTTTTGATATGTTCGGATTTCTCTCTAGTACTTTTTTCTGAAACCACAAGTTTTTGATGTGATCACGCCACCAACACATACAACCATAGCGCCCAATATCAAGGTTGAACTAAAGGTGGATTCGTTTATTCAGTTTCAACATATTTTAAATGAGAATATGATGTTACCTAATGATGAAAATATTTTTTTTGTAGCACCACATCACTTTTGCACCAATTCAAGTAAGAGTTCAACTTGGATACGTTTTGGAATCCAATTCGGCCTCAAAATCAATTCAGATTAAGCCTGACGGTCTAATTTCAAATGTGCATAACTTTCACATACGGAGTCCGTTTGAGATCCACGAGTACTCGATGGAAAGCTTTTCTCATCCTCTTTCCAATGGATCTGGCCTCATCTTCAAATTCCTATTGTGCTTGCCGTAATCACTCAAAGAAGACGCTACATCACCTGTTTGGGTCAAATTGGACCTTGTAATGTTTGGGCCCAAAGGGGAGGTGTCCCTCCTAGGCCCATACTGTTCACGTGAACAGTATCGTGAATAGTACCATCTATTTTTCCTTAGTTTTGTGCGGCTTTCCCACCCCTATTTAAGGAGGCTGCACCCTTCTAGTTTTCTTGGATTTCGTTTGATTAGTTTTTTCATGGTGAAAACTTTTGTTCTTCGCTTGTGTCGGCTAGACCAACCGTAAAGAACCTCTACGAAATCCCACCTTTTGAGCTCAATATAAATATTTGCAATTTCAGATTGCTTGTTATCTTGTTTTTGCGTGTTCTTCGATTGCATGCAGGAATAGACCTTCGTGGTCAGGTCAACCGTGTTCTTGGCACGGTTGATAACGACTTGGAGTGTGGTTCAGCAATTGTTAAGACGCAATCGACGTCGTACGGTTGTAGTCGGATCACAAGAGTCATCTCCACCAAAATTGAAGTTATCATACTATCGAAAGACCGGGACCCTATCGCTCATCAGTTTTATTATGTTATCCGATGGGTTCTTTAATTTAGTTGAGTGGTGTACAATACAAGTTGGAAGTTACCGGTGCTTCGGTTTTTGTGCTCTCGCTTCAACATGTCTGATACCTACCATGATTTTAGCTTTTGACTCCGTTCTAAATATTAGAGACAGGAGTGACGATTCAGAGTGATGATTAATACTACATCAAGTATGCTAAATCAGAAAAGAGGTTGATTGACACAACAACTGATGTATTATATACAATCAGACTTGGAAACTCACCTCTTCCTCACAATCTGATTGATGCTAACTGCAATATACCACGCATTCCCTTTCTCTTTTGCTACAGAATTGAGTTTTCACCTTAATTACCTTCAGATATGTAGTATGTTCCAAGTTTTCCTTATAGAATGCAGACAACTGAGTTGCTGACCTCTTATTGCTGTCCAGAATCCAGATTGGTATCAAGGTGCTGCTGCTGCTACTTTGTTACAAACACTTCAAATTCAAGCCATATTAATCAGTCTAAATTGTACCACTTACATCGACACTTCACTCTGAAATTAACCTGTGTCACGACACGAACCACTTAACCTATAATAACCGCATTTATCATCACTATGCATGCATGCTGCTGTGTTTGTGTCATCGATGATGCCATCGCTTGATCGATTTTTAGGAGACCTTGAATGGCTTGTAGCCTCCGACGTCCTTGATGAGGCCCTGCAAGGAGCCGGCGGCGGCGAGGACGGAGACCATGAGGCATGCAAGGCTGAGCACGTTCATCCAGGTCCACGTCGGCGAGAAGCGGCGCACCTTGGCCTGCGCCATGTACATCTGGACGGGGAAGTAAACGGTGAGCGGCCAGAAGGAGATGGCGCCGATGAGCCCGAGGAAGTCGTTGAAGAAGGGGAAGGCCATGGCCACCACCGCCGTCAGCACCACGTACGCCGTGCGCCACACCAGCCGGAGCGGGCTCAGGGGGAAGTCGCCGATGAGGGGCAGGCGCACGACGCGCTCGGCGTTGAGGAACGCGCTGTCCGGCCACCGCCGCCGCGCCCAGCCCTCCACGAACTGGTAGATGGGCTGGCAAAACACCTGGTAGGCACCGATGAGGTGCACGGCGATGCAGACGTTGCCGACGTCGATGAGCCAGAAGGGCTCGTAGAAGCCGAACCCAGTGAGGAAGTTGCCCGGCGCGCGGTTGCCGAACGCCGCGTAGCCGAGCACCCCGCAGAGCATGTAGAACATGGTCGTCGTGGACACGCCGATGAACGACGCCTTCTTCATCACCTCGTTCTCCGGCGGGCTCGACCTCAGGGTGTCCTGCACCATTGCACCAAATAGAATCCTCCTTACAAAATCTCTATTTCAGCACCACTGCAAATTGGACACCTTCAAGGGGTCGATTTGCAAACTCATGTACATAATATTATGATTTATAGTTTATAACTTCTCTGAAATAAATAAATAAAATAATTTCTTCACTATCATTCCTAAACGACTTATTAGGATAGCATTTTAGAAACAACTTATCGGCTCTCAATTCATTCATATAAACGCTTACACTAAGATCAAAAACTATAAGTCGCAGTCATAAATTATAAATCATAACTTAAAAAAACAGACATAAATCCTCTGGAAATTTTTGTAGAAATACAAAGTCTTTCGAAGCATGCATATGAGTTTTCCTTATAGCATCTCCAACAGTATAAACTAGTTACTAGTTCTAAGACAACTTCTCCAATAGTACTAACTTTTAGCACATAGCTCATAACATAAATAGCCTCACATGACACTCTCACATAATCTTGGAATGTGTGTATGAGACTAGCTCTTGATCAAGAGATAGCTTTTCTCTCTCTTATATTAAAATATGAAATAATATATTTAGAGCTAGCTCATAAATCACTATTGGAGATGCTCTAATGGCGCACATACGTGTACCATTTATGAACAGTGAGCACGAGCGTTGAACGTAGGGGGACACGGAGCGACCATGGGCTCGTAGCCAGCTGAGCCTCAACCGGACACACTGGTGTTGATGACGTAGCTGCAGGTGGGCATGCATACAGAGGACGTGTGGGCCATGGCGACACGTGGGGCATAGCCGTATAGGATGGGCGGGAGCTTCCACAGGAAGCATCTCCACGTCAGGACGTGCACGTTTTTCTTTTTCGACACTAACGGGGTAGCTCGAACAGTAAGGCACTTCATTTATGAGGATTAAGGGTACGGTATAAATGAGACAGTTTTTATCCAACCGATAGATCGAAAGTTTATAAGATAAATACAGAAAAGATAATAGATATTTGATACTATCCATGTTCGATTTCGAGGAAAAAATATTAAATATGATATGAGATTAGTAATATCCGTCTGTATATATTCGTATGTCAAACGATATAAGAAAATTTATTGTGACTTCATTTAAAAACAAGATAACATATAAGTGGATTGTCATATCTAAATAGGCAGGAAATATTGAGTGTTCTTTCTTAGACATCTCGATGACTAATCTCTTCGTGTTCGCTCTGATTGCACTCTATTGTCTAATGTCACGTGTAGAAATGCGGATAATTTTCGTCCGATCGACTGAAGGTTTATGGAACGAATACGGAATAGAAAATAGATATCCGGTATTATCTATATATGTTCGACTCTGACTCGGAGAAAAAAATACGAAATAAGATACAAAATAAGTGATATCTATCCATATCCGCTCCAATTGAATCCCTAATTTAGAGGTCACTGTCCTTTGTATGGGATGTTGCAGGATAAGGTTTACTTGAAGAGGTACCACTTCTGTGGAGGAAATTTACAGATTTGGAGCATTTGCAAGAAGTGGTCATTTTTTGGCAATGCTCTAGCATGTGCATTATGGAAAGCATTGGTATAGATTTTTATTGATAGTTTTTTTTATTGAAAATAAATAGTAATGACTGAAGAAAGTGGCTTTTAGAAAGAGTAAGCGGTGAAAAAAAGTAAGAGAGGTGTGTACACATGATGAGAGCGAAAGGAGAGGATGTGTTATCTTATCCCTGGAGCGGAGATGGTAGTAAGAGAAGTGAATGAACCGCTTTAAAAAACTAAATATTTATATTAATTTTTAGTCTTTCTAAATAAAAGTTAGAATTAGAAACCAATACAAACGGGACCTCTCAGTACCGATTCACTGTCCTGAGAAGAGGATTACGATAATTTGAACATTGATGGACGACAGGACAAGTATTGAAAATATCTCTATCTCCGTATTATCGTTCATGGCAAAGATTTGCCTTGAATACTTATGACTGCTCATACCCATGCAAAGTCTGCACCGGGTTCAATGGACAGCAGAGATTCTTCGTTGACTATTGGACTGATATATTTGTCCTCTTGTTGGGTTCACCCATACTGTTTTCCTTCAGATTTTTTGTCCTCTTGCCATAGCGCAAAAGATCATAGTACTAATGATTCTCTGAGATCATGTTTTTTAAAGAAAAAAAAGGACCAAAGTACTGCCATAAAACATTAATCTATTTAGATATTTCGTCATTTTATTGTACATCTACCGTGCACTGAAAAAGGAGAGATTTGCCCTGAAGATACAGCAAGATAACTAGTAGTATAACTCATATTTGTTTTCATGATTAATTAAGGTGATATAGCCGTATAGGTTTACCTGAATTTCTATGAGGACGTTGGAGTAGGAGTAGGCAAAGGCAATGTCTCCAAGGGACTGAAATGTTCTCCAAATCTTCTCGGCTGCGGACACATCCACCCCAACAGTCACCCCTGTTAGCGTTGTCTTTGCATGCGCCCCACCTGCAAATCAATCAACACACAATACAATCCATCACGGGCCAGCATGTATGATACAAACAAAAAGCCTCATCAACATGTCCAGTGTCCTCATGCACTCCTCCAATTCCGCCCTACCAAAAACTATGGACCTGTTCTTTTTAGCTGCGGCTTGTGACTTTTGGGCTATTTGTACAAGAGATTACAGAGTAACAGAAACTTATGTGCGGTTTTTGCTGATATACATAGAGTCAACAAAGTATGTACTGCAATTAACTAGTAGACCCTATCTTGGAAAAAATACTCCGTTTAAAAGCTAGTTACTGTAGAAAAGCCCAAAAGCAGCTTTTAGAAGCTGAAAAGAACAGAGATATCATCGTATCTTTTTGTTCTGTTCCGTATGAGTTGTGAATTACGAAGTGAACATGGAAAATTTATAGAGGAGAAGGAAGAAGAGATTTTTTCTTGTTCATGCATATCAGCAAATCAATCATATATATGATCGAGCATGTATATCAGTTGGTAGTATTAACCTGCTATTGTTGCTATGGAGAGGCCAAGGCCTATGGTTGAGTAAGCCAGGGACATGACAGCTGCGACAATGGAGAGCCACCAAATCTTGTGAAAATTCGGCAGCTGCGAGAGCATGATCTGGATGCTTGCAAATATGATCATATTTGTTGTGTTGGATGCTTTGCACTTGGCATCGTGGCCGTTGTGGTGGAAGCAGTTGGACCGTTTGATCGCCCTGCAGGTTGATTTATTCAGAGAAGAAAAATTAGAGGAAGATTTTGGCAGTAACTTACATGCATGTTAACATGATCAATCATTTGTCAGTACTCAGCAGTGCTACTAGATGCTTATCGCGAATAAGAATCTTCTTGTAACCATGCCAATACAGATCACTTCTTTAGCTAATTGCCAGTTCTTTCTCAAGGGGAAAGCAGTATCTGATTTTTCCAAGTACTTTCGAACTGTCAAATAACATTATCTTGCCAACTTTTCTCTGCTTGTTGGATCCTAAAAAGACCCTCTTTGACTGACAGAGTGGAGACATATCAGAAAAAAAAAACTTTGCTTTGCATACATAAAACATGCAGTGTTGTGTGTTGGTTTGAGTATTGTTTTGAGACATGCATACATAAAACATGCAGTGTTGTGTGTTGGTTTGAGTATTGTTGTGTGTTGGTTTATGTATGCAGTGTTTGCATACATAAAACATGCATGCATGCGTACCCCATGCTGATGGCCGTGGTGATGGTGTAGCCAATGGTCACACCGACCAGGTTGACGTACTGCGCGAGAGAGCAGAGCCTGTACTTGGCAACTCCTGCAAGGTCAAGATCAATCAGGATTCAGGAACAAATCAAGGAGAAGAATGAGCCAAGTTGGAATCAAGTATCCTAATTTAATTCCTTTATTACATGGTTAGGCAAGGCACGTTCGTACCTAGGTTGGCCCTGACGGCGTCGCCGTAGGTGTAGTTCCTCTTGCCGTGGACGGGGTCCGGCGAGCGGTAGCAGTCGGCGAGGAGGCTGGAGCAGAACCAGGTGATGACGGAGAAAGCGACGAGCACGGCGGGGCCGATCAGCCACCCCAGCTGCGCGATGGCCCACGCCAGCGACAGCACCCCGGACCCGATCACCGCCGTGATGATGTGCGCGCTCGCCGTCACAAGCGTCCCTGCATGCACGGAGAACACATCATATCACATCACATATATGGTACGGTATATGTTCATCCATGCAAGCAGCATGCATGGCACTCGGTTAATTACAAGGAAGGAGGATGCATACGAACATACCGGTGCGCTTCTCGCGGCCGTCGTCGTCGAGGTCCGTCCGGTCGCCGAAGCCGGCCTCGGCGATGTTGAACGCGGCGGGGTTGGCCGCCTGCTTGCCCATGCCCTTCTCCTGCGTCTCCATCACCATTGTGCCTGCAGTGTGACCTGCCTTGCTTGCACTCGCACTGCTCGTCACAATACTCTCAGGGCGTGAGAGAATGAGAACTTTCTTGGATCTGTCTCTCTGCGTGTGTCTGAGGAGGAGGCTATGCTCGCCCTTTTGAAGCGATGGAAAGGGGCGTGTGCGGCGAGCGGTGGGGATTTGATCGGATCAACCATATGGACCAACCAATTATTGCGGGGCTTTGGTAATCACCAAAGTGCCAACATAGTTTTTAAGGAATGTCTATACAACATTCGACTGTTTTTAAGAACAAAAACAATCAGATTGATCTGGGGCGTTAGATCTTGATTCAACGGATCCACCTATACAAGACCTCCTCCAAAAAAAATGACCCCCTAAAAAAATGATCTAGGGCGTTGGATCTCCATCTAACGGCTCAAAATCTGACGATTTTTGTCCTAAAAAATAATCGAATGTTGTATAGACACTCCCTAGTTTTTACTAGGAAGTGACTATTATATAGGTAATTATTTTTTCTCTTCATTTTTAGTTATTTTTTATACTGTAATTTTAGATGATTGAGAATGTAAATTTAGTTAGGGTAGAATTAGTATACTGCAATTTTAAGTGACTGAGAGTATAATTTTAGATGACTATAAGATAAAAAAAATTCAGTCATCTATACAATAGCAAAACCGTTTTTGCTACTGCTACTTGCCAACATATTATGCAACCAATTATTGCATAATATGATCGCATCTTTATCTATTGTGAGGCAAGATGCAAGCTTCTTTCCACCATATCAAGTGTAGATTTTATTATCAAGATTCAATTTGTAAACATGTCACTCAATTTCAATCCTTCCACCATTCCCTTTTTAAGGGGAAGCTGACAGCTTACATTCATTTATAGATGACAAGTTACAGCCTGACCGAATTAAGGCTAGTACACATAAGATCAAAGTATCATGCATGCATCTTCCCATTGTATCTCAAAATAAGAAAATATGTATGATGGCAGTGGTAATTAATCAATTCTCCCTTGTATATATCCTATAATTAATGCCCCTAATGCAGATTACAACCGCACCATGTACCGCAAGCATTTCCACGTTTCCTTTTAAACAAAAGCATTCCCATGTAAACTTAGTGACCCCAATCAAGTCATAAAATATTTGTATTGAAAAAGTTAGTTTTGACTGGATCATATCGCATTAGTTTTGACTAGGATTATATCGCATTAAGATTCTCCAAAATGGGCACTAAAAGTGGTGATCCTTTCATCCTTCGGGTGAACCAATACAAACATAGTTTTTATGACTCAACTTTTGGCAAGTTCCTTCACGTTGGTAAATAAAAAAACCATAAACAACACCAGCTGTCTCGCTCCAAACGGCTTCAGCTTCTCATTTTTTGGCTTTCGGCTTATTTAAGCCAGAACCCACTTGGAATTCTAATTTTGGCTTATTTTGGTTTTTTTGTTTTTTGCCTTTTTTTCTTATTACTTTGCATTGTCCGTGACGATATAACGGATTTTTTTCTTTTTTCATTTTTAAAATTTTATTTTAATTGAATGACTCAAAAAAACTAACAGCCGCTACAGTGCAATTTTAGTTAAAAGCCAACAGTCAAAGTCATAAACCCAGAAGCTTAAACTCTTTGGTGCGTATGTTTGAATGCTAGCTAGCTTCGTCACACCTGAGGGTGCATGAAGCATTTGTACAGGCGAAACATCTTACGTTGCTCTGATCCAAAGCTTCCCTATATCGATTTGATGCCTGCTCGTCATGGTTGAGTCTTCTTGTTAGATTTTCTTATAATGTTGAAGGCTGGTCCAATATATCTTGCATTCGTTTCGCGTATGTGCCAAGCTTTGCACATAGCCAAGCTGCTTTTTCTCACAGATAGCAACCTGTGTATATGCAACAATGCTGGTACAAATAGTTACGACAAAATAAGGCTAACATCTCCCGGTCGCACTCGAGCTTAATTTAAACGATGTTGCCATCGATGTATATATATTGCTAGCGTGCAAGCAATTATATATCTTCAAAATAACCACTGGTAATTGGCAATTCGCATATAGAAAAAGACTTTTGAGGGCATGTTCTTTTCCTCTGAAGCTGACGGCTTTTGGCTTTTGCTATAGTACCTAACTTTCAAATGGAGTATTTTCTCAAAACGAGATCTACAAGTTAAACGATGTATATATTAAAAACCCAACATCTGTACCATCCAAAATCGCAAATGAGTATCTATCTCTCCGTAATCTATACCGTAAACAGCCAGAATTCAAAAATTTCAGTCAAAAACTATGAGTCACAGCCGATGCCAAACAAACCCTTAGGTTAGTTGCTGAATTTCTGTCAAGAATCTTTCGCGAGACCGGTTGTAGACACCAACATGCTGCCACGTAAAAAGTGGCTCGCCTTGTACCTTACGCTTACGGCCGGGAGCAAGCACACAATGTCGTACAGAGTTCGAAATAGTGGCAAACCTAAAACTAAAATTTAGACGTGTTTATAGGACAAAGTGAACACGAGATGAGCATAGGACAAAGCTAGTATCTGGGTAATCGTTGGTGGTGTACCCAAGGGGAAGAGTCCAGCCAGCGGTACCAGGGGCTCCGGACCCAGCTGACATGTACGTGCACATCACGATCCATCTGACATGTATTGTAATTCGTCGATTGCAGATTATATATGCACTTGAGAGAATATATATATATATATATATATATATATATATATATATATATATATATATATATATATATATATATATATATATATATATATATATAGGAAGCCTATTTACTACACCGGTGTAGTTACACCCATAGTATCTACCGTTCATATGTCTCGGGATACTACCAGATGAGTTGGGTTATTGGGTTGATTTAAAGACTTAGACAACCCGTGTATGCTACAAAGGCATAACCTGACAACAGGCCGCAGTAAATACTGCCGTAAGTATCGCATCGCCTGATTGCCATAAGAAATCGACTAACTTCTTGCTGGTTTCCCGGGATCGTTGTGCGTGCACATACCACCTATCGTGTAGACGAAGTAGGCGCAGCAAGCTATGATCGGCTGGAGTATGAAACAACATATTTACATGGGTTTCGTGTAGACGAACATAGGCATAGCAAGATGGCTCTAACCAATCATACGTGCATATACTTAGGTAGTATGTATACCTTGAGAGTATGTTAGTACGAATGTACTCACGGAGTATGTATACCTAAAGGAGTATATTTGTTACATGTACTTAGTGTAGTATGTTAGCACATGTACTTAGGTAGTATGTATACCTTGAGAGTATGTTAGTACGAATGTACTCAGGGAGTATGTATACCTAAAGGAGTATTTGTTACGTGTACTTAGTGTAGTATGTTAGAACATGTACTTAGGTAGTATGTATACCTTGAGAGTATGTTAGTACGAATGTACTCACGGAGTATGTTGATTGGTACCAGCTCTCGTCTATATGCATCAGTTTTTTTATTAATTGTCCGCCCTTGCAAATTAGACAACCTAATCACACGACGGACGTCCAAACTAGTCTTTGTATGTTCGTAATGAAAGTGGGTATGTAGATTTGCCAGGAATTAAAAATAAGTATGCCACGACTCACGATGAAAAAGGGTATATTGACAAGATATCAAAGAAATATAATACAAATGCTTGGAAAAGAAGTATATTCGGAAGCCCGTATATACACATAAGAGAAACAAAACTATACTGCAGATATTTAAAAAGAGCGCACTCACTAGGAAAATAGGATATACACGAAGGAAAGTATTTGAAAAGAAGTATGGTCAACTGACACACATTCAAACCGAGAGGATCCCATGATTATAGGAGTTGTTGTTCCCTACGGGTCATATTCCAAAATATAATCGGGTGGCATACGCTCCAAATAACTAACAAGGCCGCACGGATCTTGGAGCAGAGCAAGCGGTAGATCTAATGGGAGTAACTACACTTGGGAGTAATTAGTATTTTTCCTATATATATATATAGGACGCTGAAATGGGACACCTAGGTGCCCAGACACCTAGGCTCCCTGCCGTTATATTGCTTTTAGATACGTGCTAGAGCAATGGTATGTATGGTATGTAATATATTAGGCATGCTAAATCAATCATGGAAGGAAAGTCTTAATCATGGATGGAAAGTCTCAATCACACTAGCACGCATCTAAAAGCAATCCAAAGGTAGGAGACTAGGTGTCAGGACACCTAGGTGCCCTCATTATTTATACTATATATATATATATATATATATATATATATATATATATATATATATATATATATATATATATATATATATATATATATATATATATATATATATATATATGTTTGTATGTATGTATATGTGCGTGTATGTGAAAATGATTTCATACTCTTGGGAATACATACTTCCACTTCTTATATAATGATTATAAGATACTCTAAAATGAATTCCATAAAAAATATCATCAAATTCCACTCTTTACAGCATAATTTATGTAAATATTCATTTTACACGTGGAAAAGGGTGTATAGCAAATATAAAGGAGTCCCATGAATTTTTTCAACCATGCCATATTGAAGTATCTTAGAATTAATTTAAGTATATCGAAATTGATAAAGAGATACAACATGTTTTTTAAATGGTATATTGGAAGGTGGGAGTAGGTACTCCCGAGAGTATAAAAATGCTTCATGCATACATACGTACGTACGTATATGTATATGTGTATGTTTTTGACGCGAAAAATCACTCTTGGATTTTTTTGTCTCGAGGTATAAGGGTGCGGGCGTGCTAGTATACTAAAGTACACAAAAGAAATAAACACTAGAAAAAAAGGAAATATGTATTTTATTCATTCATTTGAGAATAATAAAATTACAAGTTTTATTGATATATGTGCGCTCCATGGCCTACTTTGCATAGCAGATCTGACATAGATAATATGGTCTTCTGGTTCCCGAGGACTCGGGGTTAATTATATCAGTGGGGCGAACTCATAGAATACCTCCGATTAAGCTACGTATTGATCATCGTCTTCAATCTTCGCTTCACGTTCTCGATGCATGTGATGAATAGTTGATGTAGATATAGACGTTGGCATGATCTATAGCCTCATCAGTCTATGGGGCCATTGACAGCGTAGCCTTTGCATTAGCCACGCCTGCCCGTGTAGTTTGACCTCGTTGGTATTAAACGACACATAAAATTAAGGTGGGTAAAAGTGTGCATGATTCATGCCAAGCATGATTAATATGATGATACGGTAATATAATTAGTGTAGTAGACGTACTTAATTCGAACGGTAAGGCTGGTAGAGCAGAACACCTGGGTCAGATATCAAAGTGGTCAAAAGTTACCAAACAACCGGTAGTCGAAAACCATCGGACATCGAAGAAGCCAGTAGTCGGAGGCCTCTAGACATCGAGAATAGCCGGTAGTTAGAAGCCGTCGGGCATCGAAGCAGCTGGTAGTCGGAAGCATTGTGGTCAAAATCCATCGGAAGCTATCCGTGATCAAAATCCATCATAGTCGAAATCCATCGAAAACCGTCCGTGGTCGAAATCCAACATGGTCGAAACCCATCGAAAGTTTACCGATGGTCGAAAGCCATCAGAAATCATCTATGGTCAAAAGCCATCGTGGTCAAAAGCCATCGAAAGTTATCCATGGTCGAAATTCATCATGGTCGAAATCCATCGGAAGTCGTCTGTGGTTAAAATCCATCATGGTCGAAATCCGTCGGAAGTCGTCCATGGTCGAAATCGATTGAAAGTTGCCTGTGGTCAAAATCCATCATGGTCAAAATCTATTAGAAGTTCGCCGTGGTTGAAAACCATCATTGTCGAAATCCATCGGAAGTTTACTAGTGGTCAAAGGCCATCGTGGTCGAAAGCTATCGGAAGTCATCTGTGGTCAAAATCCATCAGAAGTTGTCCGTGGTCAAAATCCATCGGAAGCTATCCGTGGTCGAGGGCCATAAGTCATCGACCATTTGTCGTGATTGGAAGCCCTACTCGTAGGAGTACTGTAGCCTCATGGTCGGAAGCCATGCTCGTAGGAGTACTATAGCTTCATGGTTAGAAGCCATGCTCGTAGGAGCACTGTAGCCTCATGGTCGTAAGGAGTACTTGGAGGAGTACTATAGCATCATGGCCGCAGACTTCCGAGTATCAACGGTGATCGGTGTTGTTCGAGTTTAGCGGGTGGTAGACCACGCTCAAGTACAACGAGTAGTCAGAGACGCCCGAGTTCAAGAAGCGATCGGAGATGGCCAACTTCAACAAATGGTCGAAGGCGCCCAACTTCGACAAGAGGTCGAAGGCGTTCGAGTTTGACAAGCGGTTGGAGGCGTCCGAGTTTGAGCAACAGTCGGAGGCGTCCTCTTTGATAAGCGGTCGACGACGCTCATGTATGGTGAGCGAACTAACCAACGGTTGTACCAATTTCTTGCTGCATTGGTAAAAAGCTTGTAAGAACTTAGTATAAGCTTGAGTGTGAGTGACTTGATTTGAGCCTCTAGATCCTAGTAGTTGATAGAACATATATTTATGATTTATTTCTTTATTTTTTTGCTAGCTATGGCAGGTTCAAGGGATGATTTCCAGCTAGATTCATGTCTTCTTCGAGCCATTAAATGTGAGCACAAGAAAATCCGCGAGAAAGATGCATGCTTTAGACAAGATCGTCCATCATGGGAGGTATATGATCGTGACATTACTTCTGGTAAAATTAAACTCACTATGCCATCATTTGCTGGTAAATTTGATCCTGATGCCTATGTTAACTAGGAAATAGTTTTAGACAACAAATTTGAATATTATGAATAGTTTGATAGGCAAAAGATTAGGGCCGCAACTCTTGTTTTTTGTTGAGGATGCAAAACTTCGATGGAAGTACTTAAGTAGATATGGAAGAGTGCCTCAAACCTGACATGCATTAAAGAAACTTTTGAGAGATCAATTTATCCCTAAATATTATGATAATTATTTGCTACCTAGATTATAACATTTAAAACAACTAAGTAGAACTGTAAGGAATACTATCATGAATTAAAAACTCGTTTATTATATTGTGACTTAGAGGAACATGCTAAAGCTACAGAGAATAGATTCTTATGTGGGCTTAATCAAGAAATTCAGGACCTTCTTGTTCACAAATAATATAATTCCCTCCCTCATTTGTTTATACTTTCTTGTAAGGTTAAAAGTCAGCTCGAGGAGATATTGAGAATGCTTGATGATAAAAACATGAGAACAAACCCGTGTTTGTGCCTTTTTCTATGATTAACAACTTGCAGGTAGTTGAGAATCATGCCGAAGAGGAGCATGAACAGATTGAACCACCGATTCCATTGGTTGAGAAGGAAGATGTGGAGATGGATGCACCTATATCACCCGAGGAGATCTAAAAAAGTAAAGATCATTGTGCTATCATCACTCACTATGAGTATGGTTATGAAGAACTACAATTATCCACTGTTCATGGTATTTTAGAGCAAAACTTAGTGGAAAACAATTCTGACATGCACATGTTTCAAGTAGAGAATTTAGACTGTATTCAATTGAGTGCACCATGTCATAAAATAATTGAATTGCCTATTATTTTGAGTGATTCATATAATGAATTAATCACATACAATGATCATGTGGCTTTTATTAGATATAAATAAGTTTTGAATAAAATTTCTCCTGCTAGTTCTTTATATTACATCATGTTGGATCTACCTATAAAATTGTCACAGGCTATGGAGAAAGTTTCTAAAATCGCATGTTCAAAATCCTTGTTTAGTGTCTACACCCCCTGGGTATAAGTTTTAATTTGATTGGAGATTATGGTGTAGATAATCAATTTTTTGTATATTGAATATGCATATTTTGTGATCACATGGCTGAATTGAAACTTGCTATTTTGGACAACAATTCTTGTGTGTTGAATCTTATGGATGAACCTTGTTTGATTTCAAAAGTTGTAGCTTTGCCCACATGTGCTACTACTTCAAGTTTACAACTTCAGAGATTTGAATTGCATAAATGTGGCACTTACATTTGCAAAACTAGTTGCAATAATTGCCGTGTGAGAAAATTTGCTTTGCTCATTAACATATATGATTACTCTTGGGTTAGTAATACAATAAGCTTTTATGATCGTTGTTGTCCGATAACATTAATTATGCAACAACGAAGAATCATTAAAATGGATGACATATACATATATCATGCAAGCACCTTGGCTTCTTTGTTACCCTATTTTTAACTTATCAAAAGCTGAGGACGGCTTTGTTTTCAAAAACAGTGGGATGACGAGGACATGACTCCAATGGATACAACCATATTTGCTATACTTGCTATTCCAACTACAAGAGCTCGTACACTTCACTTAAATTATCAGATGAGCTCGATTTTAGGATTGTGTTTATATTATATGAACTATATGATGCTACCTAATGATGTAAATATATATCTGTGCAACACCATGTCACTTTCGGTACAATACAAGCAAGAGTTTGAGCTGAAGCCGTTTTGGAATCCAATTCGTCTTCCGGAGACAACACCGACTTCAAACAAGCATAACTTTCACATACGGACTCCGTTTAAGCTCCACAAGTACTTGATTGAAAGATTATCTCATCCTCTTTTCAACAGATTTAGCCTTACCTCCAGATTCCTTCTAAGCATGATGTAATCTGCAAAACAGTCCACTACTATATTTGATTCCGATCCGGGTTGGTGTTGCACCACCTCCACTTGGGCCTATGGACCTTGTAACCCTAGAGGCGTGCGCCCACCCCCTGGCTGCCACCCTCTAGCCATCATCCTCATATAGTCTCATGTGTGCTATACTTTAGGGTTTGGGGTTTTGTTGATTGAAGTTTAGCTTCGCAACTTTATACTTTGCTCTCTTGTTTGGCTAGATCAACAGCGACATTATTCTTCAAAACCCCACTTATCAATACAATTTTAATTCCTATTCGCAATTTTAGATAGCTTATTTATCTAGTTCTTCATGCTTCTTTGGTTATGTAGGAATTGATTTTTGTGATCAGGTCATCCGGGTATTTGTGCGATTGTGTGGCTTCGAGCCTTGCGAGTTTATAGCTAGGATCATGAGAGTTGAGTGACTACTACCAATTTTACCTTTTCATCAAAAGATCGGGACAACAATCAGTTTGTCACTTAGCTTCAATATGCTTTTATAGGTTAACGTTCCAAACCATGTCCACCTCAAACAAGGACACACATCTCTATCTCTTCCAAAAATCATGAGAGCTGAAACCCTTTTGAACACATGTTTTAACAATATCTCTAAACCTTCCCGTTACAGACTCCTTCCGTGACGTCTTCAATCTCATCACGTGATGAAGCCTCCAGGATGCACCTCCTGTATCTTCATCAAGCCTCATCACCTCATGTGTTGAAGCCCCTGGGACCGCACCTCCCATATCTTCTCCATGAGTCGTCCTCTTTGATCTCCATGTGCTCCAGCGTGAGGCCGACCACCTCGTGTGACATCCTCGATTACCTAGACCTCAAATTTCCCCATCCTAGTTCCAGTCCTCCTCGTCACTGACCATGACAGTCTACACGCGAACCTACATATGCAAAGATCAAAGAATATTTTTTCCAGTACAAGTTCTTCACAACTTGACCAACATTAGTTCACACACGCAAACCACACTTTTAACCAACCATCAACATGAACTAAGTCATCCACAACCACAATTTCATTGCTTTCTAGAAATCAACTTTTAGACCACTCGGAATGACTAGTCTGACCACCAAGCACAGCGGTCAGGCCGCTTACCTTGTGCATACTCAAAGCCTATGAGTACTGATCACAACACCTTCGACCACCAATTACCGACCACAGTTGTGTAACCCACGACTGCAAAACCTTTGACCACCAATCAGTAAAGTCTACGACTACCGAGTATCGAGTCCTTTTGACAACAAGTACCAAGCCCTACCAATTTCTGAGTACCGAGTCCTTCCAACTTCGAGAGTCCTTCTGAGTATCAACTTCCGAGTACTACTACAGTACTCTTCATAGTACCGATCACTACTATAGTACTCTTCTGAGTACTATTCACTTTTGAGCACTATTCACTTCGATCGTACCAGAATGCTCTAGCTTCGACCGCTCTGTGCTTGAAATCTTTGACCACACTGCTTGAACCTTGAGCGATACCACTCGGGGCTTTGATATCACTCGAATGCCATCTGATACAGTGATACTTCGATGCCACTCGAACGCTATCCAATACTCTGATGCCACAGGAACGTTGTCCGATACTCCATACCACTTGAAGATTTCGACCGAAACCACTCGAACCCGAACAAAATCACTCAGACCTGGCCAAAACCACTTGAACCCAACCAAAACTTTTACAAACACAAATTCCAAAGCTATCCAAATGTCAATTATTCATTATTACTATATTCACGACCATCCACATGGTCTAACACAAGGTAACCAGCCCCATCTAACCCTAATAGATACTATCCACTTAGCACACATAGGGATACCCATTAACTCCACACAATACGGGTTTTACTCATACACTACACTTATGCACGATTTTCAAACAACATAAGCCCGAATCCGCTAAGTACTTAACCTTGATCCAACTTGATTTTCTCAGCTTCTGCTTAACCTAAATTGCTCTCCCAAGTGCGGCTCAAGTACTGCGGTTTTGATCCATGGTAATTTCCAATATTTTGGTAAACATACCAAAATACATTTCTTGACCCAGTATTCATCTTTCCTTACAAGTATTCGCTATGCTTGCCACGTATTGGCAAGTCTCTCCTATTTTGGTTCCACCGGACCATGCCTTACTTGGACTGATCAAATCATATGGTGCAATCCACCACTCGAACTTTCCTTCAACATTTTCCGCCTTTCTCGTGCCATACTTGAGCACAGCCATCTCACTTCCTTGATTGTTTTGGACCTTAGCTCCTCTATGAGTGTAGCCCTCGATTCTTGCCATTGACCATAGTTAACTCCAAGCGACTCTGCACATCCAAAGACAAAGAAATCATTTTCAGACATAAATTCTTCACAACTTGACCCACATTAGCTGTAACATGCCTTATGCAATATATATGCACTTACCTAGGTCAACCCAACTCACCCCATAACCAAAATTCCCAAATTTCAAAAACCAGTCGACACCAGAACAGCACAACCGGTCAGACCGCCAGCCTCGGCCGGTCAGACCACCAGGGGGTCGGTCTGACCGCCACCTCTGATTGGTCATACTGCCTAGTCTACAAACAGTCCAGAAAATCCAACAAATTTACAAATTTAAAGTTCTCTCTAAAATAGCAATGGCTTATCACAACATAATTCTTGACCTTCTCACATGGTCCTTCAACTCCCTCCGATCACAAATACATGTCTTTTTGGACATCAACATGGTATCCAAAACACAACTTTGACCACTAATTTCTATTGTAAATATATTTATAAACCCAATAAAATTATAATATTATGAAAGTACTTTTTGAAACAAATCTATACATATGATTTTTATGCATTCAATTTAAATATTTAAAACGATATTGATAGTCAAAGTTTCAAAATTTTGACTGCACTTATGTCCAAAATAACATGTATTTATGACCGGAGGGAGTATGCTAGCTCTCCCAAAAATTAATAAATTACACAAACAAAGCACCATTGTAACAATGATTCATTTCATTTAAAATTTTGAGGTAAACAATTTGATCAAGAATTTCTCTTGACCGAACCCACCTAATGATTAGTGCATGACAAAATGACTTCATAACCTCTCACATATCGATAAGCATTCCAAGTTTAGTTTCAGAAAAAAAAAACATTCCAGGTTGCTGAACTACTATAATGCAATCATTTGATTCGATATGCTTGATCAAATTCCCAATAATTCTTTATATATATACACTCCAATAGTAAGTCCAAAATTCCTTTTTGACTCTCAGGCCCCAGCACGAATTTTCAAGCGGTGCAAAACGATCGTGAATGAATCAATCCACGGGTCGACGATCACTTATAAACAATCAAATCAAACCGAGAAGACATGGTTGATGGCCGGAATTTAAAGGAACCGAAAAAAAATGCATAATTAAAGGTGAGTGGATGGTTTCCATTATATATTCCAATACAGCAAAAAATTAAAACACATTTCTTTGCACAGTTGACGACGATGGCAAGGAGTCGCGAGTGCTCGTGATGAGTTGAGAGCTACGAGCCTAAGAATTACGAGAGGCTCAGAATGACTCACTCTCGTAGTGGCGCCATGCATGGAAAGAACCTGGAATCGAGTAGCATTGCTGCGTGGCCCCGCCTTGTTAGACATTCTCAGGCAGAAAATATGACCGTTCCGAGTATTTGACCATCGTGTATGCATGTCTTCCTTTCTTTATCTACCTTGGAAAAAGTAAGAGTTCTACGTTCCTACTTTTTATCTTATTAGTCTCAGACTCAGTTGTTCAATCAAATACTATATCTTCAAACTTATCTGATCAGATAAAAATTATCAGAATACCAGACTATCTTTAGACATCACTTTTTGTCGGACATGAAGCTTAGGACACCAACAAATCAAACCCATTGTCAGTGATCCCCAAATGATTAATCATGATGCGTCCCACAACGTTACCAAGCTTGCAGCGAGCAACACGAGTCCAAGTATCAAATTGATTTAAGTAGTGAGGTATGCATATAAACTGCACCCTAACCTTATTTTGGAACGCTGTAAGTCGATGTTCGGATATGAAAATTCAATAAAGTGTGATTCGAACTTGTTATCTTATCCGTACCTAACACTGCACTAGACGTGGCGCTGAGCGGTGCATGCGCCAAGCCATGTCAGATGTGGCAATAGCTAGCACATCCACCTCTCATTCGGTTTTCTTCTCCATTAGAGAATTTGATCTCTAGCCTATATATGTACCCTTGTAGTTACACAATTTAGATGTGACAAAGTTCCTCATACTTGTAATATCTTTTTATATAGTGAATTCTGTCTTCGTGCATCGTGGTTTTTCATACAAGGGTTTTTCACGTTAAATCCATGCCTCCCATTCTTTCAATCCTCTGTAAAAGCTTAGGAGAAGTAAAATCATGTTTCAATAAAGAACTAGCATAGCTCAATCTAAAACTCAATTTATATTCAAGGCTCAACTTAGCCTATTTTATATGACATGAATTATAAGAGGATCACTAGAGCAAAACTAATCATAAGATCCAACAAGACATGATTAAGTTCAAGTTTCTCATATTTTATAAAACTAGCATGGTAAGATGTAAATCAAGATATCATGTCACACAAGGATAATAGTCAAAGCTCGATGTAATTATTTTATAATGTAAGTTGCTAAAAGTAGTATAATACAATAGGTGCAAAAGAAGTCAAACTCCCTATCAAAATAGGACAAAAGGACTAATAACCCTCAATTGTTCTTGCTAAAAAGCAAAACAAGAAGAATCAAGAGTCGTACTGAAAATATTTGTAACCTAGTGCTCCGACTCTACAAAATAAAGCATAATATCACCTTGCTCTACATGGTCTCTAAGAAAATGGTATCTAATATCAATGTATTTAGTCTTAGAGTTTTGCACTAGGTTTTTGACAATATTTATGCACTAGTGTTGTTGTAGAGAAGGAAAATACTATCTAAGACCAACCCATTATCCCACGGAGTAGATAAGATCCAGAGAACCTGAAAGCAACTATTAGCAGCAATTACATACTCCGTCTCAGCAGTGGACTGTCCAATAGAGAACTTCTTCCTAGATGATCAAGAGATAAGAGATATGCATAGGAAATAACAAGTGCTAAAGGTATTCTCTATATCTATCCTACAACCCGCAAAATCAGCATCAGAAAAATGTGTAGAGAGAGTGTAGAATGAGAAAAATACTAGAGTCCAAAGTCAAGAGTATTCTAAAGGTACTTGAAGATGCGACGCACTACTGGACGATGTGAGGCACGAGGGGAAGCCTAAAATTAGGTGCACAAACATACAGTAAACAATATGTCTGGCCTCGTAGCCGTGAGCTGGAGGAGGGAGCCGATCATACCGTGATACTCCTTCTGATCCATGGGCTCTCCATCCTCATTAGAATCTAACATGATAGAAGTGACAATTGGAGTAGACATTGGTTTGCTACTTCTGATGTCGAAGCATGGAAGAAGGATCATTGTGTACTTGTTTTGATGAATAATAGTTCCTTCCTTCAGTTACTTGATTTGAAGACAGAGGAAGAAAGTTAGGTCACTCATCATACTCATTTTGAATTCCCTGCTCATAGAATCTTAAAAATCTGGACACCAAAGCATAAGAAGAACCATCGGATATAATACCATTCACATAAATCTGAACAAATAACAAGTCACTGCATGCCTGACAGTGAACAAAGTTTTATCTATCATTTCTATTTTGAAAACATTTTTAAATAAGAAACTCTTAAGTCTGTCATATGAAGCTCTTGTGGCTTGCTTCAATCTATACAGGGTTTTGGAGAGTTTGCACACATGATTTGAGAACTTGAGATTTTTGAAACCAGAAGGTTGCTTGACATAGACATCTCCTTCTATGAAACACAAGATGACCAGAAAAGACTGCAAATTTGCAAATTCTAAATTTCAACTTCTCCAAAATGACAATGGCTTATCACAACAAAACTTTGAACTTTCTTACGTGGTCCTTCAGAATTCGTCTCAATGCGGAGATTATTAAAGTGTGATTTGAATTCGTCATCATGTCCATACCAGACACTGCGCCAGACGTGGCGCCGAGCGGTGCATACGCAAGTCGTGTTAGACGTGGCAATGGTTAGCGCATTCGACTCTGATTTGGTTTCCTTCTCCGTTCAGAGCTCTAATCCTTAACCTATCACATGGTTTAGGTGCACCGAAATTCCTCGTGTTTGTAATGTCTCCTCATATGGTGAATTCTACTTTTGTGCATCTATAGTTTTTCTCGCAAGGGGTTTTCATGTTAAATCTGTATCTTGTGTTCTTTTGATGCTCTATTTTTACTGTGTGTTTTATAACAAATAGGATTCTTCTTATAGATACTCGACACCGAAAGGACAAGTGGATCTACCTTGATGAAGAGTGTTTTGCTGAGAAAGTTGTGAAACTTTAGGCTGCTTTCGAATGGACTTAGCTTTGGCTTTGGCTTGTACATGTTATAGTAACTAGCTTTTAAATGGTGTATTTTTTAAGGCGGGGTTAACAGGAAGATTGTAGTAAAAAGTGTACTGAGTTTAGCTTTTCCAGCCAAAATCACATGCGACTATTTTCTTCTGCATACTGCCTCTCGCGAACAGCTAGATTTCAAAAATATAAGCTGTAAACCACAGTCTAAAAGAACCCACCCTAAATGCTACTAGTTTAGAGATTGTGTGTCTTGAAAATTAACCTTTTTACCATATCCTTGGCCGTTGTTGGCACGAAGCTTCCTCCTTGCTTAAACTGTTGCACTACATTGACACATATGGGAGTACTACAAATCACGTACGAGCTTTGGCGATTGTCATCTTGTGTTCGCACGGCGCCCGGCCCGCCGATGGCGCCGTGCAGCCTGCCTGCCGGCGATCAAAATCATTTTCGAGTACATGTTTAGCGTTCGAAAACCCGAGACGGAAAGCCGAAAAGCCATGCGCAGATAAGTCTAAAAAGAGATGGATGGGGGAAAGGATGCCATAGCAGTCACTAATCTTGGTGGATTTCATGTATCTGTTGAGCCGGAATTTCCTCAGCGCGTACCTCCAAAGCATTGGAAGATGAGAAGAACTCTCCAAAGATCCTCAAGATAAAGGGGGAAAAAATTAAATCTTGAACAATGACCGTTCTCTATCCTCTCCCACTAGGTTTCCTGATGTGCACAACTGATAACGTGGATAGACAGTAAGCCAAGAACACAACACGATACATACCTCTAGACTGATCACCATCTCGTGGCCCATAATCTTTTGAGCCGGCCGGCATACCGAGCTAGACTTAAAAACAAGAGACTTAATTGTAATCTTAACCGTTTGAGATGCATTATTGCTCGATGACACAATGCATGCGTACGCACCGTTTCCATCTTTATGATTGCGCGGATGATAATCCTGCCTCATGCAACCAATCAGATGACAAATAATGCGATCATGAGTATGATTGCTTCGTGCAATCAAACGGGCTGAGGGGTGTGTGTTTTGGACGCGCGCGGGAGTTCTGGAGTTGAAGCATCACCTGCAATGCAAGCCGGTCAGCGGTCACTGGCACGTACGCACATAGACGTACTGCTGCCTGCTGTTGACTTGTCCCACAGTCGTCGGGCAAGCGGTACGTGTGCCATCACTTCCGGTCGGCGAGCAGCAGAACCACTGCAACCTGTAACGTGGCTGACACAAACGTCCTGCCTACCACGCGCATCGGAGGGGAAAACTCCATGGATTACACGCGAATTCGGAGATCACGAGCGCGCTAGCTCTCGGCCGGGGACGCCGGCCGGCGATCGGGACGAAGGGGAAGATGCAAGGGTCGCGCAGACGTCGCGCTCCTCCGTGCATGTGTCGTTATCGTCCTGTGGGCGCCCGCGCGCGGGGCATGCAAGAAGCCACGGATGGCGCCGCCGCGGCCTCGGCAATAGGAAACGAACTAGGGTCTACCTAGCTGCATGGCATGGTTTGCCTTGCCCATCATTCTAGATAGGTGAGCACACGTAGCAACTAGCAACCCGCTTGCACTTTCGTCCTCGTTTTGCGTAAAATGATTAACCGAAGGTTTTCACCATTGGAAACTCTAGACTTATATGTTAATGATTTTTAAGCTAAACTAGCAAGGCAGGATTAACCCATACCTTCATATGTATGCACACATATAGATCATCATAGGTCTAATTTCATATGAGCCGAGGTGTTACACCACCCCTACAGTTGCTGTGCTAGGCATGGTCATGGAGACCGTGGTCCTAGCTAGCTTGTGATCCTCTGCCGTACAGGTCAAACAAGGCGCAGGTTCCCGTTCCAGTGGTGTCACGCCTCGATCTCAGATTGTAGTTGTGCACTGCAGGAGGACGGGAACTGGAGGAGGATGAAGGCGCCGTGCTGGGATCCGGCGGTCAGATCGGAAGTGATGAGGCGGCCAGGACTGCCGGAGGCCAGACCCAGAAGAACGAGAGAGAGGGTTAGGGATAGAAGGGAGGAAGATTGAGGTAATATTTCTCTGCTTTATTAAGATACTCATCCTCTTTATATAATAGAGGTGAGGGAGGGCCGGCTAATCCGGATACACCCATAATCTCATAAGAACCCGAATACAACTCTATTGATTAACTCTAACCGAGTCCTATACGACTCGCCAAGCAATCCAACTAGGAAACCTAACCCCAACCTGATGTGGAGTCCGTAGGGGAAGCCGCCTCCTCTGCTGTAACCGCTGGTTGGTTGGGACGGCTTCTTCTCCCATAAACCTTGTCATATCTGCCGGTCCTGACATTTCTCCCCTCCTCGACTAAGAGCTCGTCCTCGAGCTTAAAAACGGATAAGCGCCGATTTAAATCGATCCAGGTGGCTCCCAAGTAGCCTCGGCGGTGACAACCCTCCCAATGAACTAACACCTCCTCTCGCCATTAGTGGCCCTAATGCGAACCACATCTTTGTGGAATAGGAGCAACTTCGGCCGTGGAGCATATGTGGTAATGTTGGTGGTGCAGAAGGAGGTGTGCCATGATATGGTTTGAGCAAATTGACATGGAAAACGTCATGGATGCGGCGCGAGCCAGTAGTTGTGGCGATAGGCCACCTCGCCAATTCTTTCCGAGATCGATATGGTCCGTAATATCGAGGTGCCAACTTCCGTTAACATTGGGAGCTAAAGATAAAGCTTGGCGCTGATGGATACGAGCGGACCCCACCGCCCAATCGCAAAGGATACTGCTCTATGTTTTGCATCATATGCTTGCTTGTGCTGCTGCTGGGCCAAAAGGAGGCGATCCTTGATATCTGCAAGCAATTGATCCCTCTCCAAAAGAAGTTGATCCACAGCCTGTAAGCGAGTTGTCATGGGTGCATGTGGTCGGAGCGACGGAGGGTCCCGGCCATAAACCACTTTGAAGGGAGTTTCTCGCAGAGATGTTTGGAATGATGTGTTGTAGCGATATTCGCCTGTGGCAACCAATGAATCCATCGGCGTGGGCGATCTCCCGTCAGGCAGCGGAGATACATAGCGATAATCTTGTTGGTCACTTCTGTCTGGCCATCAGACTGGGGGTGGAAGGCTGAGCTCAAGTGTAGTTTAGTGCCCGTCAATCGAAAAAGTTCCGTCCAAAAGTTGCTTGTGAACACGGGATCGCGATCACTCACAATGGAACAGGGGATCCCATGCAAGCGGACGATCTCGTCGAAGAATACCCGGGCCACCGAGCTTGCAGTGTATGGATGGGCCAACGGAATGAAGTGGGCATATTTGGAGAATCTATCAATCACCGTGAGTATCACTGTTTTGCCATGAACTCGGGGCAGTCCCTCGACAAAGTCCATAGCAATGTCATCCCAAATGCGGGAAGGAACTTGTAAGGGATGCAAAAGACCCGCCGGGTGGAGCTGCATCGATTTGTTGCGCTGACAGATTTGGCAAGAACGGACGAAGTCCTCCACCAGCTGGCGGCCCCTTGGCAAATGAAAATCGCTCCGGAGGCGATGCAAAGTTTTCTGAACTCCCTCATGGCCGGCTGTATGAGCTGTGCACAAAATAGATGCCACGATCGGCGATGCTGAAGGCACATGGATGCGGTTGTTGTAGAGCAGCAGGCCGTCAGCAATCTTCCAGGATGCACCTAGCTTCCCCTCTTGTACCTCTGTGTGCAGCGTTACCAACTCTGGATCGGATGTATTTGCCTGACGCAGTTCGTGAAGTAGAGCAAAATCCGGTCCGGAGATAGCGGCCAGTGTTCCGGTTTCTTCCGCGCAGCGAGACAGTGCATCCGCCACGGTATTAAGTCTCCCTGGCTTGAACTCGACATGGAAGTCATAGCCGAAGTGCTTGCTGACCCAGCGGTGCTGTGGGATGGTGGAGAGCCGCTGATCTAGCAAGAACTTGAAGCTGTAGTGATCGGTCCGAACCAAAAACCGGCGCCCCCCACAAGTAGGGTCTCCAATGTTTGACTGCCATCACGAGACCCATCAACTCGCGCTCATATGCCGCCAAATGCGCGTGACGCGCAGCCAGCACCCGGCTGTAGAAAGCTATGGGCCCATGGCCTTGGTGTAACACTGCTCTGATGCCGGGTCCTGATGCATCGCATTCCACAATGAATTCCAGCTCGAAGTTTGGAAGTTGTAAGACGGGTGCCTTGGTGAGGGCATCTTTGAGAGATTGAAATGCTGTTGCGGCTTCCGCTGTCCATAAAAAAGCTTCTTTCTTGAGTAGGCGTGTTAGTGGTTCCGCAATCGTCCCGAATCCTTGAATGAACTTGCGGTAATATCCTGCCAAACCGAGGAATCCTCGAAGAGCTCGCACGTATCGAGGCTTTGGCCATTCTTGAACTGCTTGCACTTTGGTGGCATCCATGGCCACTCCCTCTGTCGAGATAACATGGCCTAAGTATGCCACGGATGGTTCGCCAAAGAAACACTTGGAGCGTTTGAGAAAAGTGGTGTTCTGCAGGAGTGAAAGACTGCACGGACATGGCGAAGATGTTCCACCCATGATGGGCTATAAATTAGGATGTCATCAAAGAAGACCAAGACAAAGCGGCGCAAGTACGGCCGAAGAATACTGTTCATGAGTGCTTGGAACGTGGCCGGTGCATTTGTAAGTCCGAAAGGCATGACGAGAAACTCAAAGAGGCCCTCATGAGTGCGGAAGGCTGTTTTCTCAATGTCTGGAGGATGCATCCGCACCTGATGATATCCCGAACGAAGGTCCAATTTGGTGAAGAACTTGGCGCCCCTTAATTCATCAAGAAGTTCACCGACGACCGGGATTGGGAACTTGTCTTTAATTGTGTTGCTGTTGAGAGCCCGGTAATCAATGCAAAATCGCCAGGTGCCATCGTGCTTCTTTACGAGCAACACTGGTGAGGAATAAGCAGATGTACTTGGGCGAATAATTCCTTGCTGAAGCATATCACCACATTGCCGTTCTAACTCATCTTTAAGGAGCTGTGGATAGCGATAAGGATGAACTGAAATTGGTGCCGTCTCTGGAATGAGGTGTATATGATGGTCCTGTGTTCGCGCTGGAGGTAACCCTTGTGGTGATGCGAACAGGTTGTCAAATTCTTGGAGCAATGCATCCATCAATGTTGGACCGGAAATATTGCAGGCCTGTGGCAACCCGTGTGCAGTCTGAAATCCGTGCCACTGGACTTTGTGATCACCTCTCCAGAACGTCATGCGCAACGTATCAAAATCCCACAGAACTGGCCCCAATGTGCGGAGACACTACACGCCGAGCACCACGTCAAATCCATCCAGCGGAAGGGAATAACAATCGATGGAGAAATCTTCTTGATCAACACGTAGTTTTACTGCTGGACAAAAGCCCGAACTTTGCACCCTGTCGCCGTTAGCAACCAGCACTCGCAGGCCGTGTCGCGGCTGCACCGACAGGTTGGCACGCTTGGCCGCTGCCGCTGTGATGAAATTGTGTGTGGAACCGGAGTCCAACAAGGCTAGCAAAGTCACATCGCCCACTACAACTCGGAGTTGCATGGTTTGCGCTGCCCTTGGTGTAATCCCCGTTGCCGCATACAGCGAGATACGTGGTTCTTCGTCTTCTGGAGTGATGTCCCAATCTGCGTCGTCGTCTGAGCCACCGCTAGGAGCAAATAACATGAACAGCCGCTTGCAACGGTGGCCGGGCGAAAATTTCTCGTCGCAGTTGAAGCAAAGTCCCGCAGTCCGCCGTTGCTTCATCTCCTTGGCAGTAAGGAAACGTCGCTGAAGCGTCCGGCGGGGGCGAACTGCACTCTGCGCAGCTCCCGTAGTTTGGTTCGAATTTGGCGCTGGGAGGGCGGGTGGGGCTGCTCAATTTGGTGGATACGGCCGAGCCGGTGTGGTTACCGTTGTTTGTGTTGTGGTTGGGGGTAGCTTTTTAGCCAATACACCCATATCTTGTCCTGTGGCCTGCGCCCTCCGTTCGTATGCTCATGCGAGAGCCATTGCCATCTGCAAGTTCGCCGGGTTTTGAAGTTCCTCATCCGTGCGGATTGGTTCTCGCAATCCCGGAGTAAATAACTGGACCTGCTGCTGCGGTTGAAGGTGTTCCACCCGGCAAAGGATGGCAAGGAACTTCTGTTGATATTCTTCCACCGTGCCGGTTTGCGTAAGTTCCTTCAATTCGCCGAGAGGGTTGTGGCGGATTGACGGTCCAAACCGAAGGTTGATGTATTCTTTGAAACGCTGCCAGTTGGGCTCCCCTTCATCTCTCCAGCTGGTAGTACCATTGCTGCGCCACTCCAACTAGATGGTATGATGCGAGCCATACTTTTTTCACTCTCCAATGTTTTCTGCCCGCGAAAAAATTGGTCGCATCTTTGCAACCAACTCAGTGGATCTCCCTGTCCATCGTAGGAGGGAAATTCCAATCGGTGGAAACGTGGAGGCTTCTCGATTCTTGTTCCCCTCCATTGCCGACTTGGCTTGCTGCTATCATGTTTCCTCCTGGGAGTGGCAGTAGTCCGTCTCCTATGGGCCGTTTTTCCAACACCATTAGCCGATTCCCAAGTTCCTCTTCTTTGTTCTGCTGTCCCTCTAGAATCTTCATCATCGCATCAACCCTCTTGGTCAGAGTGTCCAGATTTGCCGCCGTATTTGCTATCTGCTCGTAGGGTGCTGTTTTGTCGTCAGCCATGTGCTCTGATACCAAGTTGTCACGCCTCGATCTCAGATTGTAGTTGTGCACTGCAGGAGGACAGGAACTGGAGGAGGATGAAGGCGCCGTGCTGGGATCCGGCGGTCAGATCGGAAGTGATGAGGCGGCCAGGACTGCCGGAGGCCAGACCCAGAAGAACGAGAGAGAGGGTTAGGGATAGAAGGGAGGAAGTTGAGGTAATATTTCTCTGCTTTATTAAGATACTCATCCTCTTTATATAATAGAGGTGAGGGAGGGCCGGCTAATCCGGATACACCCATAATCTCATAAGAACCCGAATACAACTCTATTGATTAACTCTAACCGAGTCCTATACGACTCGCCTAGCAATCCAACTAGGAAACCTAACCCTAACCTGATGTGGAGTCCGTAGGGGAAGCCGCCTCCTCTGCTGTAACCGCTGGTTGGTTGGGACGGCTTCTTCTCCCATAAACCTTGCCATATCTGCCGGTCCTGACAAGTGGGAAGAAACCTATTACGGGTTGATCTCCAAGTGAGAGATCTGGCCTACCACCACCAATCCTCACGTAGGGATCAACCCCATGATAGATTTTTTTCCTTGCAAGGAACGGCGTCTTGTTGGTGCCTGCCGTGTACGATTCAACAAGGTGAGGAGTCCAACAGTCATGCTTGCCACAACATACATGTCCGTCGTCCCATTTTGACTTACACGTCGGCATGCGGACACTTGTAAGCTAGCAGCTCTGCTTCCGGTCCTTGCAGCCGCAGGCAGCTTGCATGCCGTCTGATAAACTCACGATCGATCGACGAAAACAAAAGGGCCTTCTCAGTTCATTCTTTCTGCAGACACTCTACTCACTCTGTGCTGTAGTTGGCTAGCTAGTAGATATCGTGGGGGCTGTCCGATGGATTCGGCACGGTCGCTGACTCTCGCTGCATGCTAGCTGCCGCTGCCGACGTCGACGACGAACATCTAAATTCTGACATCACATATATAAACCAGTCTCGATCGTCGCCTGTAACGCATGCAATGCAGGATCCATCCATCCATCCATGGTACTGCAGACAGACAGTGGGCTGGCTAGGTAGGCTAGCTTATCTTCGACAGTGAGTGAGTGGTGTATATATCTCTGGAAAAGGCGATCAGATGATAGAAAAGATGGACGGATGCAAAGCTGACTTTTGGCACACTCGAGATCGATTTCTGGCCCAGAAATCGCATGAACGAGCTAGAGAAAGGAGCAGAATCCTGTAACCTGGGAATCGGAGTGGGAGCACTGATCGATGGAAACCTGGGAACCTGGGAACGAACGGTCGTGGTCTCCTGCTTTTCTGTCTGGTAAATCTGGCTCCTCGGACGCACGAAAAAACTCGCATAGAAGCTGCGTACTGGCCCTTGGCACCAACCAGAAGCCGGGATGGATCATATAATAGTAGCATGCGCGTTCGTACGTAGTGGACGGAGTAGGTAGGAGCAGTAGTTCGATGGATCGGCCCGGCGTGCGGCTCGAGGAGCGCGCATTTGGTGGCTCACAATATTTGAGTGAAACATTCACTAACAAACCATCCAAACAGAACTATTTTATTTAGAATAGAATGATTTTATCTATCAAATCAAACAAGCGAACAAAATGTCATCCAAAATGGAATGATTTCATCTACCGAATCTAATGCCTCCTAAGGAAACCACACTGATCGAGGTGCCGTCTGCCCGGGCCTTGATGATTGTTGGATCTGTTATGAATAGCGCTTGTATTCATATGAGGCCAATGGGCCGGTATATATACACAAAGTACAGGTGGTAAATATGCAAAAAACTCCTCATAACAATGGGGAATAACAAACTATACATATATCTCTAACACCCCCCTCAAACTCATGGTGGATCAACAACACTGAGTTTGGAGAGGTAGAAGCTATGCTGTGCTCGAGTCTGGGCCTTCGTGAAGAAATCCGCTATTTGAAGCTCCGAAGGCACATACTGAAGAGTAATCACCTGATCATGCACACAAGACCTCATGAAAGAAGCATCAACACCAATATGCTTGGTGAGCTCATGCTTCACAGATCACGAGCAATCCGATAGCACTTTGTATTGTCCGACAAGAGAGGGGCGGTGTAGTGACGAAACACCAAAATCCTCAAGTAACCACCGTAGCTGGTAATCTCTGCTGTCCAAGAGAGCCATAGCTCGCAACTCGGCCTCTGCACTCGAACGGGACACTGCGATCTGTTTCTTCGTCTTCCGTGCAATAAGAGAACCACCAAGAAAAACACGATGCGGAGATAGACCGCGATCGGAAGGATCGCCGCCCAAGTAGCATCCGAAAGGCTGAAGTCAGAACGAGCTGGAACGTGGAAAGAAGAGACGGCGAGAGATAGTCCCGCGAAGGTATCGCAAAACTCGAAAAACATGGCTGTAGTGGACCTGAGTGGGAGCTGAAACAAACTGACTCAGAATATGAACTGGATAAGTGATATCCGGACGAGTAACAGCAAGATAGACAAGACTCCCAACAAGATGACGATAGCGAGTTGGATCAGAAAGAGGCTCGCCATCAGAGAGTCAGAGGTGAACATTGAGCTCCATGGGAGTCTCAACATTACGCTGATCAGTGAGAGAGGCGCGATCAAGAAGATCCTGAATATATTTCGCTTGGGACATAAAGAAACCATCCGGAGTGGAAGTAACCTCAATCCCAAGGAAGTAACGAAGAGGACCAAGATCCGACATAAGGAACTGCTCACTAAGACGAGCCTTGACAAAGGCAATGTACTCGAAATCATCTCCGTAATGATCATATCATCAACATACAGAGAAGAAGAGTCCGACCACGAGACGAAGTGTGGACAAAGAGCGCAGATCATGATCACTAGCTGAAAAACCAGCAAGAGTGACCACGAGGAGAAGCGCCAAACCAAGCACGAGGGGCTTGCTTAAGGCCATAGAGAGAGCGACGAAGGCGGCATGCACCATGCCCTCGAGAACAGAATACCCGGTGGCGGATGCATGTAGACCTCCTCATGCAACTCGCCATTAAGAAATGCATTCTTGACATCAAGCCGAAAGCACCGCAGGCGAATGCACGCCACCGAAAGAAGAGTGCGAACAGTGGTCATGTGGGCCACAGGAGCAAAAGTCTCGTCAGAGTCAACACCATGCTCTCGCTGGAAGCCACGAGCAACAAGACGCGCCTTATAGCGCTCAAGAGAGCCATCGAGCGAGTCTTAATCTTATAGACCCACTTACATGTGATGGGATGAGAATGAGATGGAAAAGGAACAAGATCCCAAGTACCAAGACGCTCGAGGGCAGCAATCTCTCGGCCATGGCAAGCTGCCACTCGGGGTGAGTAACAAATCCCGTGGGAGACAGGCTCACAAGTAGCTGCGCCAAAAAGGCAAAACGGGCAGAGGCCGAATTGATCAGCGATCGCGAGAGCGTAGCGAGGAGAAGATGACCCATCAGGGGAAGATGGAGCATCAGAAAAAGATGAAACATCAGAAGAAGATGGCCCATCTGGAAGATCCACAATACGAGGTCGACGAGTGTAGAAGATAAGGGGAGAAGGTATCAGAGTGGGAGGAGCTCATGAGTCGTGAGGTGACGACACAAAGCGCATAACGGCGGAGAGGCCACAGGGGGAATATGTGGAGACTCAGTGGGACAGGTGGACGAGGGCAAAACAGATATAGGTGTATCTGGAAAGGTCAAGAAAGATAGAGACTCCACAGAGGAAGCCGAAGGAGAGGCAGGACGTGGGTAGAATGGACGAGACTCGTCGAAAGTCACATCCCGAGAAACCCGCATCCGACGACCAACAGGATCCCAGCACCGATAACCCTTGTGCTCGGCACTGTATCCCAGAAAGACACACTCAACAGACTGAGCGGTCAGTTTGGTGCGTTCTCGAGGGGCGAGGAGAACGTAGCAAACGCAACCAAACAGATGAAGGGTAGAGTAGTCAGGAAGAAGACCACATAGACGCTCAACAGGGATCGCTCCTCAAGAGCGTAAGAGGCTGGATGTTGACGAGATAGGTGGCGATGGAAACGACCTCGGCCCAAAAGTGAGGTGGAATAGAGGCGGCGATCATCGAGCACGAGCCGCCTCAAGGAGGTGACGATGCTTGCGCCAAAGAACACCATTCGAGCATGAGCACCGGACAAGAGAATCGAAGAGAGTGCCCGCTCGGCAAGGAAGCTGCGCAGTAACGAGAGAGGTACTCGCCAGCAGAATCGCACGAAAGACACGAATAGGAGTGGAGAATCGTGTGTGAATCATAGTGGCAAATTGTTTATAGATAGACAAGACCTCACTACGAGAAGACATGAAATATATCCAAGTTTGGCGAGAAAAATCATCTATAAAAATGATATAATATCGATGACCCCTTTCAAACGAAGGAGCCGGACCCCAAACATCCGAATGAACAAGATCAAAAGGGCGCCGAGACACGCACTCACTATGAGGATAAGGAAGTCGGATCTGTTTACCTAACTTACACCACGACAATCTAAAGACACGTCTCTGAGACGCACCCGAAGACCACGGCGAACTAAGGACGGCGAGCACGAGATCCACACAGATGACCAAGACGGTGATGCCACCGCTGGAAAGAGCCGGTAGATGAAGTGGCGTAAGGAGAGATCGGCGGCGATGGTGGCAGCGGAAGGAAGGTGAAGCGGTCAAGCTCCCAGAGACGCCGTGAGTCACGGCGCCGAGGCCGTAACCAACCGAGCTCCGTGTGGCGATCCCGAACACAACAAGAGTCGAGTCGAGAATGACCCGATAACCAAGGTCGATCGCCCGCAGAAAGAAGCGCAAGGTAAGGCGAGGAACATGAGCAACGAAGGAACATGAAAAGATGAGTTGCTAAGAGATCCTCGACTGAGAGATGTAAAGAGATGTACCATCAACGGTAAGAACACCGACGGGAGAATCAAGAGGTGTAATAGAAGACAGTGGAAGGATCAGAGTCATGTGAAAAGATGCTCCGAATCAAGAATCCACGGGAGGTACTGATCGTAGGAGGTGGTCTCGGTGCCGAAGAGTCGAGCGTAACTCGCCGAGGAGAACCCGGCGGCAAGTAGGCGTCGGTCCGCTATCTCCCGCTCGGTGAGAGAAGTCTGCCAAGAAGTCGAGGCGCACGCCGTCGTAGAAGCACTAGTGCCGATGAAGAACGGCGTGACAGATGCCGCTTCTTCTTGTAGCACTGGACTCAATGTGGCCATCCTTGTCGCGCAGAGGAACAGTGAGGACGGCCACCTCCAGACGGAGGACGGCCACCACCACTGTGGTAGCCGCCGGAGGAGGCGATGCAGCGAGCGAGCGAGCGGCGAGCACGCAGGGAGTGGCATCGATTCAGATCGGCACCACTCAAACGAGTCTCCTCTGCGCGTATCTCGGTAAGAGCCTCCAGAGAGTGACACGAGGGTGGCGTGCAAGAAGCGGGCACGCCTTTGCTCGAACTCGGGACGGCGAGTAAGGAACTCGTAAACCCGCTGAAACTCCAGTCGGCACGTACATCCAGCAAAGACGACAGTACGACGGCCAGAAGTCGCGGTGAGTCCAACCGACGCCAAAGCAGAACTCGAGCGTAAAGGCATCAACAGAGCATCACCTGCTGAAGAGAGTGCTCTGGCGGACCACGGACAGTGCGAGGAATCACCGGAGGGCTCGTAGCGCCGACGAAGATGAGTCCACATCCGAAAGCCGAAGGAGTCCCACAACCTCGTAAGAAAATCGAGATCGACATCGCGATGAAGACAAAGCAGCGGCGAGCGCCGCCATCGTACTCACCGAGTGTAGACGGTCGACGATCCTTGTAGGAATCGAGCCTCGATAGGCGAGGCGGCTTCATCATCGCCTTCATCATCGCAGCAGCCTTAACAGCGTAGGCTCCGTCGGAGGAATAGGGCAAGCGGGCGGTGACATCGCCGAGAGGACGCCCGAGACGAAGACCACGCATGTGGATGCACATGTGAGACACGGTCGGTGTAATTAACACCATCAAAGATCACCGGCAATGAGGAGAGAAACGGTGCCCATTGGTAGCGCGCAGACGGCGCGGCGACCAAGGCAACGGTCTAATAGGCGGCGCCGAACAGCGCGGCGGTTAGAACGACGTTTTTTTTTTGCTTTTTTTCTTTTTTTTCTTTTGACCGGTCAAACCGACCGGCCTGACCCTGCCCTACAAAACCGACCGAGGCAGCAGAGACAGGCCTCGGTCAGGGGCGGAAGTGGCGGGCCAACGGGCGGACCGAGTCCGGCGGCGGCTCGGCAGCGGCCTACCTCGCGGCTCGCCTCGGCGGAGACCGCGGGCGGCGACGAGCGGCGGCGGGCGGAGTCGGGCGGCGGCGAGACCCGCCTCGCGACCGGCGGTGGAGGCCGGCGGCGACTAGGCGGCCGACGGGCGGTGGAGGACGGCAGCGGCGGTGGAGGCACGGACGGGTGGAGGCCGGCGGATCTGGCGGCGACGGTGAGCGAGGAGGCCGGCGACCGGTAGGAGCGAGGAGGCCAGCGGATCGGCGGTGGCGGCGGCGCGCGAGGCGGCGGCGGCGGCGGAGCGGAGGCGCGAAGGCGAGCGGAGGCGCGAGAGGCGGGCGCGCGCGGAGGAGGCGGCGGCAGACGGGAGGCGGCGGGCGGCGCGCAGGAGGCCGGTGACGGCGCGGGAGGCCGCGACGACGCGCGGAACCCTAGGTAAGCCAAAACCCTAGTTTTGGCTCTGATACCATGTTATGAATAGCGCTTGTATTCATATGAGGCCAATGGGCCGGTATATATACACAAAGTACAGGTGGTAAATATGCAAAGAACCCCTTATAACAATGGGGAATAACAAACTATACATATATCTCTAGCAGGGTGAACTAGAATGAGAACGAGAGTGACTGTAGTTGGTTGAGTTGGAGCAAAAGCAATTGCTGCCTCGACTGGTTTCTCCAATGTTGAAGACGATTGGCGGGCTAGGACGTTGCACACTGCTCCTCAAGTGTAGTCCTTTGGTGAGTGGCTGAGTCAAAGTGGGGTTGGTAGAGATGATGTGGAGTTCGAGGGGAGTTGGAGCGTGGACTGCTATTGCTACTGCAGTCCTCTTGAGCTTAGCGACTGCGGCATTCTCACGCTTCACTGCACCTAGGGCCTTCTCACACTTGGCAATCTGAGCGCGGAGAATCCTGGCCTGGCTGTAACTGGCAGTGAGGAGGTGGTGGAGGTTCAAGATCTCCTTTAGAGTAGGTGGCTCCTATAGCTCGAGTGAGTTGGACATGGTGGGTCAGGAGCAAATCGTCCTCGGAGCTAGGGACAAACATCTCGCTGTAGCGTGCTCCTTCCCCGAGGGATGGATAGTAACGAAACAGGGAGATCAGCATGGTGGCCTCGTGGATCTTGCACAAGCGAGCACAAGCCAAGCAGGCAACGTCCTGAAGGGCGACAGTGTGGAAGGTACAGGGGTGTACTCGCCTTCCCTTGCGTATAGGAAGACTTTCATCATCCAACCTCCCTGTCTTATTCCTGGGTCTTCCATTCCTTGAAGATGAGATGGTTCTAGTAACACAGGTACTGTATTAGTTTGCGCAATATGTTAGTTAACTCTCTTTTGTCCTCTCTATAGGTGAAGTAGTTCTATGACCTAATGTAATATGATTTGATCATCTATAGTTGAACATGAGGGCATTAGTAATAGTTTAAAGATATAATGAAACTTCTACTTTTTAGTTTAAGGAAATCAGACCAGATCCTTGAATAACAGCCATTCTGTAATCGTGAGAGCGATAAATATATACATGCAAACATACGTAAAAATATTTTAGCTATTTTTTGGCCTGCATTTCTACAACTATTTATAATAAATAAACACAGCTACTTACAGAAACATATCCGTTAACTAAACATGACTACCTAACGCATTTCACATTACAAAACCATAGTTATGCTAATGAAATGCTAACAATATATTAAACGTATTGCTCACATGCAAATGAAGTACACCTTTTTATGAAGAAATTACCAGCTCCACAATGCTCCCAACTGCGAAGGATAGTAAATCACAGCCATGCTGCCTCCCTTTGCTCTTACTCGGTAGGAAACCTCTCTTTTCTTTTCTTCCCCTCCTTGACCGTGTTCTCTCTCGCTCGGCAGTAATGCAACCGTGGGTCGCATTTTATATGCTTGTGAATGCAACATAATTAACGCGCGAATAAAATGAATCTAACGTCACGTCGCATCGTGTTGCGTCATGTCATTAACACGATTCCCTCACCTGCTGCCGCTGCCTTGTGAGGAATCGGATTCTCTCCCACGCATGCATATCTGCTGCTTTGCGCACCCGTGTGTTTGCCTGCTGAGCAAGGGCAGCTCGACAGCAGGCTGCCACATAAGGGTTGCTCGGCAAGCTGCTACTGAGCTACCCCAGCTCGGCAATGCCTGCCAGCCGCTCTGCACCATCCGCCTGTCGCACCAGCTCGCCCAGCCACATGCTTAGCTTCCTGTCAAGTTACGAGGACGTGATAGGTGACACATATCACCTATTGCGCCTTTCAAGCTCAAAGAGATGGCTATTTTTGTAAAAAACAGGTGCTAACAGTTCCGCACAATGCCTCCAGGTAAATTGACCCTAACTTGGTATGAAAATTCATCCAACTATTGGGCTTACACTTTAGACCGACAAGTAGTATTATGTAATGGGAAATGAATCGACCATGTATGCAAATAAGATTGCACACGTAGTTCAAATTGGACTTGTCCATGACTCCATGCGCATGCTATTGCTATTTCCCCTCAAAGATTAATGCGCAGCGATGAGTTTTGCGAGTATGGAATGACTAGAATCAGCAAAAACGCAAGTGGAATTACATACCTGTCGCGTCGAATCTTAAAGCGGTTTGAAATGTGGAGAAAAGAGAGGACTAATCAGCTGGACACATATCTCGATGGCTGGATCAGTTTCATTTTGCCAATTCAGCTCCAACAAATTAAGGTTGGTGCTCTGTAAAGTGAAAGAAAACTTTCAGCCATTCCAGTTTGGTGAACAGAATGGTCAAAGCAGCAATGCAAAAAGGCTCACATGGTCTCGGTTTGGCATGTACAAGTTTCATATTAATTGACTCATGTAAGTAATAATGATCAGAGAATGTTTATGCATGTGCTCTTCTTCTTACCTTGACAGTGACACCCATTTTGCAGGTTCAAATAAGATGGCACATAGTTCAAATTGAACTTGCCCATGTGTTTGTGTTCGTGTTTGTCCCCTCAAACATCAATAAAATGTTAGTGGGATTGGATCTTGTCGATCTGAAATGCGTGGAAAGCAATCTGAAATCTGAAAAACACAATCAGGCTGCACACAACTTTGGCCTGCTGATCAGTGAGCTCTTAGCCACCTACCTCGGACATTTTGCCTTCTTAAATGACCAATTTTAGCAGACAAGACTCGGAAGTCACAAGGGCCTAATGGAAAAAACGAGTGGATAACAGAGCAAGAAAAAATGCTTACTAGTTCCTAGCTTGCCATACAAGTAGGAAACATGTTGAACATGACAATGGATAGCCGTATAGGATCAAATTATATTGCATTTTCTTGCTGCTTAATTATCTAAGAAATAAGTAGACCTTATGTATGTATCTATTTTCTTTATGATGTTCAGCTCTTCACCTTGACACCATTTTGCAGGTTTTGCTGCTTCTATGTTTTGACACTGGTATCTGAATTTATCTGTTTTTCTGTAATACAAAATGGCATTATGTGTATGTTTGTTGGCTTAAAGATGTTACAAGAAGCCTGATTCCATTTTTTGTTGCTGGAGTAGCACATGAAGTCTGATTCTGCAGGCCCATCACTGAAACAGACACTGGGCCTGTGCTAAGGACGTGCTATGCCTGAAGCTATAAACCAGTAAACCTTGCGCAGTTTTGGATCTCAAACGCAGCTCTTTGTAGATCTCTCACCTGAATCTGCTGTCCATAGTAACACCTACCTGACCATGGTAACATTAGTATCATATTTTGGCACGTGTTTTTACCAAGACAGAACCATAAGCAGTAGTGAGGTGCCCACTCCACATTGTCAGAAACACACCTGAACTTGCACGGCACCAGGCTTGGAATGGGTGAGCTACCGAACCCAATTCAACATTGCGTGGTCCATTTTGGCTTGGATTCAACATTGGATTGATAAGAGGTTCAAGAGCACTCTAACATCCTGACTCTGCATTCAGTTTCTGATCCAGGCTTCTAACATGTTGACTTGCATTTATTTATGGTTCATCACAATACTATTCTAGATCTTCTTGCATGGTCCTTCAAGTTTTACACTTGCAGGTGTTACATACATCTGGGTCCATGCATCGTCCTACAAGCGGCTCGAAATAATATCTGCACTCCAGTTCTGAAGTAGGAAATAGCAGTAAGGAGTGCTAGTGTTTGGTGCCATATTAGAAACGCAAGAATCTCATACGAGTCAATTCAATTTCTGGGAAAATTTGTGGGACTCTTGGGGATTGGCCTGAAACTGTGCATAGTGAGATTGGCCCTCTCAGGATTCAGGTGTGCTAAAAAGGACTATGCCTCGTCGGCTCATGGGTATATGTTTTTTACAGAGCGAAATGGGGTCGACTGATGGAGAGTGCGTGTGTTGGTTTCAGAGGTTCAGGCTCATGCGTGCAGGTGCATTTTCAGAATGCTCGCAACCATTGTTGATTTTACAAAAAAAGATTCTAGTTTTTTCACCACGGCCAACCTGGAGAAAAAGTAATAATCTAGTCTTCAACATGGCGAAAAAGATTCGCAGGCCATTCTCTGATAATCTAATATTCAACCATCCGTATCAATCTTTCCAGTATTTCCCCACGGTGAGTACAAGGAGGAGAACTAATGCTGAAGCTGTACGCACGGATCTCTCTCTCTCTCTCTCTCTCCCTCTCTCTCCCTCTCTCTCCAGAACTGTCAACGTACTGCGCTGTGCCAATGCAAAGCACAGAGCTATTGCTCAATGGACAGCAATTTACAATATATTTATTTTTGAGGGACAGAAATATACACTGAAATAAGGAAAAGGTATAAGATGCCAATTACTTGGGCTGTTGGGAAGTCTAATCATGTGACTTTGGAGGTCATTAGGAAGGTCGAAAAGCAGGTCTTCGCATGAGAACAAAGTCTTCGCTCAAGTGACTATTCCGAAAGAAAGGTAGGTAAAAACTTGGGATCATCACACGCAGCACAAGTGTAAGTAGTTACAACCTTGTCACACCATTCCAGCTGCAGAGCTAGCTTGTTTGACTCAACTTCTGCATGCATGCATGTATATATCCTGGTTTATCTGAAAAATGATAGGGAACAGCAAGGGGGGACAGACTGACAAAACTGCCATCTAAGAGTCGTCGATGGCATGCTTTGACTCAACTTTTAGCTAGGTTAGGTTGTTAGGCCTTGATTAGGTCGCTTCCAATTCAAAACACACACTCTCTCTCTATATATATGAAACTATTTTCTTATATACATATCATAAGTAAACACTATAAGCAGTGAGGCGACCGTGATAGTATAGTAGGCCAGGGAGAACTGAGAACTGAAAACTGAACCTTCGAGGAGTAATAATCAAACGCTTTTTTTCTCTAATCAACAATGTCATGTGATGTGACACGTCTCTCCTCCATCCCCGATCGACAGAAGGAACGTACTGCGGCCACATGACATTGTTGGACGTGTCAGCTTTGGCTGCCTTCCTTCGCAGAATAATATATATACTCTTAGCTAGTAACTTGGTTGAAGATTCTACCTCACATGATCACATGTGGGTGTTAGAGATATATGTATAGTTTGTTATTTCCCATTGTTATAAGGGGTTCTTTGCATATTTCCCTCATGTACTTTGTGTATATATACCGGCCCATTGACCTCATATGAATACATGCGCTATTCATAACATGGTATCAGAGCCAAAACTAGGGTTTTGGCTTACCTAGGGTTCCGTCGCCGTCCGCCGCCGCCGCCGACTCGGCCTCCCGCCGCCGCCGACTTCCATCGCCCGCTCGGCCTTCACGGCCTCCTCCACCGCCGCTGTCGGCCTCCGCCGCCGCCGCCGCCTCGCCCGCCGAGGCCGCTCGCCGCTGGCGACTCCTCCGCCTCGGCCGCTCGCGCCGCCGCTGCCTTGCTTGCGCGCGCGCGCCGCGGCTCCTCCGCACTAGGGTTCCGCGCGCGTGCCGCCGGCCTCCATCCTGGCGACGCCGAGATCCCATCTCCCGCCGCCTCCCGGCCGCTGCCGGCCTCCGCCGCCGCCGCTGCCTCCTCGCGCGCCGCGCGCCTCGCTGCGTCTCCACTCGTCGGCTCCGCCGACTCTCGCCCGCCGCCGCCCGCCGAACACTGGGCCCGGCTCTTGGCTCGGTGCCTCTGCCCGGCCTCCACGCGCTGTCGCGCCTCACTCGACACAACAAAGTGGCTCCCTCGCTGCGTGCCGCCGCTCCGCTCCTCTCGCGGCGCTCCTTCTGTCCCCGAAGCGCCGCCGCCTCCGACGCCGCCGCCTTCCCCTGCGCCGCGCGCCGCTTTTCTCCCGCCTCGCGCCGCCGCTTGAGCCGCTGCCGCCGCGCTTCCGGCCGCTAAAGCCGCGCCGCCACCCTAGGCCGCGCGCCGCCTCGAGCCGCGCGCCCATCTTCTCCGCCGGCGGTGGTGCTCCTCTCGATGCGAGGCCGCTCGCTCTGCCAGTGACTCGGCCGGTTTGTAAACCGACCGGGAAAAGAAAAGAAAAAGCAAAAACGTCGTTCTAACCGCCGCGCCGCCCGGCGCCGCTGTTAGACTTCGTTGCCTTGGTCGCCGCGCCGCCCGGCGCCGCTACCAATGGGCTCCGCTTCTCCCTCGCCGCCGGTGATCTTTGATCGTCGAGTGGTGCTGGTGCTGCTGCCACTCCCTCGTGCTCGCCGCTTGTCCGCTCTCTACGCTGCCTCCTCCACGGCTATCACAGTGGTGGTGGCCGCCCTCCGTCTCGAGGTGGCCGTCCTCACTGCTCCTCTGCGCGACAAGGCCGGCCACATTGAGTTCCGGTGCTATAAGAAGAAGCGGCATCTTTCACGCCGTTCTTCTCGCACTAGTGCTTCTACGACGACGTGCGCGCCGACTCTTCAGCAGCTCTCACCGAGCGTGAGATAGCCGACTCGACGCCGCTTGCCGCCGTGTTCTCCTCGGCGTGTTCTGCGTGTTCTCGCATCGACTCTTCGTGGGACTCTCTCACCGAGCAGATAGCCGACTTCGACGCCGCTTGCCGCTTCGTGTTCTCCTCGGCGGGTTCTGCGGTTTACGCTCATCGACTCTTCTGCACCGAGACCACCCCTACACGATCGAGCACCTCCCGTGGATTCTTGATTCGGAGCATCTTTTCACATGACTCTGATCCTTCCACTATGTCTTCTATTACACCTCTTGATTCTCCCGCGGTGTTCTTACTGCGATGGTACATCTCTTTCGTCTCTCAGTCGAGGATCTCTTAGGAACTCATCCTTTCATGTTCCTTCCGTTGCTCATGTTCCTCGCCTTACCTTACACCTTCTTTCTCACGGCGACATCGACCTTGGTTATCGGGTCATTCTCGACTCGACTCTTGTTGTGTTCGGGATCGCCACACGGAGCTCTAGTTGGTTTTGGCCTCGCGCGTGACTCACGCGTCTCGGGAGCTTGACTGGCTTCACCTTCCTTCCGCCGCCACCACCGCCGCGGTCTCCGCTTCGCCACTTCGCTCATCGGCTCTTTCCAGCGGGCATCACCGTCTTGGCCATCCGTGTGGGTCCGTCCTGCCGTCCTTAGTTCGTCGTGGTCTTCGGGTCCGCCTCGGAGACGTATCTTTAGATTGTCGTATGTAAGTTAGGTAAACAGATTCAGCTTCCTTATCCTCATAGTGAGTCCGTGTCTCGGCGTCCTTTGATCTTGTTCATTCGCACGTTTGGGGTCCGGCTCCTTTGTTTGAAAGGGGTCATCGTTATTATATTATTTTTATAGATGATTTCTCTCGCCACACTTGGATATATTTCATGTCCTCTCGTAGTGAGGCCTTGCCTATCTATAAACAATTTGCCACTATGATACACACACGCTTCTCCACTCCTATTCGTGTCCTTCGTGCGACTCTGGGCGAGTACCTCTCTCGTCACTGCGCAGCCTTCCTTGCCGAGCGAGGCACTCGCCGATTCTCTTGTCCCGGTGCTCATGCTCGAATGGTGTCGCTGAGCGCAAGCATCGGCACCTCCTTGAGACGGCTCGTGCTCGATGATCGCCGCCTCTATTCCACCTCACTTTTGGGCCGAGGTCGTTTCCATCGCCACCTATCTCGCCAACATCCAGCCCTCTTACGCTCTTAAGGGTGCGATCCCCGTTGAGCGTCTCGTGGTCTTCTTCCGACTACTCGCCCTTCATCTGCTTGGCTGCGTTTGCTACGTTCTCCTCGCCGAGAACGCACCAAACCGACCGCCACCGTTGAGTGTGTCTTTCGGGATACAAAGGCCGAGCACAAGGGCTATCGGTGTTGGGATCTCGTTGGTCGCCGGATGCGGGTTTCTCGAGATGTGACTTTCGACGAGTCTCGCCCATTCTACCCACGCCCCGCCTCTCCTTCGACTTCCTCTGTGGAGTCTCTGTCTTTCTTGACCTTTCCGATACACCTATATCTGCTTTGCCTCGTCCACCTGTCCCACCGAGCCTCCACATATTCTTCCCGTGGCCTCTCCGCCGTTGTCACCGCTGTGTCGCCTCCTACGACTCCCGTGCTCCTCCTACTATAGTACCTCCTCCTCTTATCTTCTACACTCGCCGACCTCGCTTTGAGGATCTTCCACCGAGCCATCTTCTTCTGATGTTCCCTCTTCTTCTGATGCTCCATCTTCCTCTGATGGGCCATCTTCTCCTCGCTACGCTCTCCGCGATCGCCAGTTGATTCGGCCTCCTGCCCGTTTTGCCTTTGCTGGCGCAGCTACTCGTGAGCCTGTCTCCTACCGGGATGCTGTTACTCACCCTGAGTGGCAGCTTGCCATGGCCGAGGAGATTGCTGCCCTTGAGCGTACTGGTACTTGGGATCTTGTTCCTTGTCCATCTCATTCTCATCCCATCACTTGTAAGTGGGTCTATAAGATTAAGACTCGCTCTGATGGCTCTCTTGAGCGCTATAAGGCGCGTTTTGTTGCTCGTGGTTTCCAGCAGGAGCATGGTGTTGACTACGACGAGACTTTTGCTCCTGTGGCCCACATGACCACTGTTCGCACTCTTCTTTCGGTGGCGTCTGTTCGCCACTGGTCTGTTCAGATAGCGGATTTCTTCACAAAGGCCCAGACTCGAGCACAGCATAGCTTCTATCTCTCCAAACTCAGTGTTGTTGATCCACCATGAGTTTGAGGGGGGGTGTTAGAGATATATGTATAGTTTGTTATTCCCCATTGTTATAAGGGGTTCTTTGCATATTTCCCTCATGTACTTTGTGTATATATACCGGCCCATTGGCCTCATATGAATACATGCGCTATTCATAACAGGCTCCATGTTTTTTATTCTCCCATTGCTTCATCCAGCCGTTCGTTGAAGCCGCGCTCGTTTTAGCTTTAGCTTTTAGTTTATAGTTTATTTTTCACTATTTATAAATTATTTTTTTGAACTTTTGACTTTTTTGAGCTTTTTGCCGGTTCTTTTTTCCTGTATGCATTTGCGTTTTCCATGATGAGTTAGCATTTTTTTTTCTATTTTTAAATTTTTTAAATTTAATTACGCTAAATAAATCACCTTCAGCTACAATGAAATTTCAGCCGCTACAGTGCAATTTCAGCCATAAGTCATAGCTTTTCAGCCCAACCGAGCGAGGCAGTCCGGAGGAAATCACACCCGTTGATTAATTGATTGATTCGTGTTACCAACGAGAAACGGAGCCGTCCAACTCGTGCGTCACCGTTTGGACCAACTAATCATCAGCTAACAATCTCCAAGACCCCAACTACACATATCCTGAAGAATAGATGACTTGGTCAAATTGTTAATCTGATCTCTTTGTTTTTTACAAAAAGAAAGAAAGAAATGTAGGTCAGATCCAACGGCGCCTCGTTGATGGAATCATTCATCACCTGGAAACCACAAAATATATATTACTAGAACAGCTTAGAGATAATTGAGAATGACTTTTTTTTTTCCGTTTATTAGCAGTTATAGACAAGCACAAGCACCTTCTATTATCTATTTCGCCTTACTAGACAAGAAACTTATGCATAGCAAGAAATAGCTATAAAGTAAAGCTGTGGAGTGTACAAAGAAGACAGCTCGAGAAAGGTATCCTATTGGAAACTATTTAGGGGTCTGTTCTTTACCTCACAAGCTAGCGACTTTTGGCTTTTGTTACAGTGCCTAACTTTCAAACGTAGTATTTTCTCAAGACGTGGTCTACAAGTTAAACGATCTACACGTTAAAAGCCCAACATCTGTACCAGCTAAAATCGCAAGTGAGTATCTGTCTCTCCGTAATCTGTACCATAAACAGCCAAAATTCAAAAATTTCAGCCAAAAGCCATAAGCCGCAGCCGAAAAGAACAGACCCTAGATATTGGGTGGGTTTTTTTGAGCTATAGCTTGCGTTTCAAATTTTGAATTCTGGGTGTTCGCGAGAGGCTGTACGTAAAGAATAATAATCGCATATGATTTTGGCCGCTACAGTTGAACTCAGTACACTTTTTACTACAATCTTCATGTTAACCCCGCCTTAAAAAACACAATGTTTGAAAGCTAGTTACTGTAATATAAACCATAAGCCACAAGTCATAAGTGAAAAAGAATGGAGTCATAAGCAACGCCCATAAGCCACAAGTCATAAGTGAAAAAGAATGGAGTCATAAGCAACGCCTCTTTCTGCTCCGTTAGCTTATCTACCAATTCCATAACTTTATTCAAGATGGCCATCATATTGTCTTATTACTAACCGTCAACATGTCCAACGGAAATAATTCAGCATCGGAAGCCATGGTGAGTGACTCTGATAACAAATGTTGTGGTACGGGCCCAAGGACCAAGGGTAGAGTACTCGCCATTGATCGGCCGGCTATACGGTCGCTAAGGCTTTGACGCTTCTTGAAGAAGATAAGAAGACTAGAGAATTTTATTTATTTTCTTACTTAATGATAATAGGTGCACTATTATCTCTTTTATAGGGATTGTTAAATTTGGCCCCCAAAAAATATATCATTATATTAAGAAAATTAATCCCTAATAATAGAAAACTTTTCTATACCTATTCCACTATACTGGTATGCAACAAAACTAAACTAAAGCAATTTCATTCAGTAGGTATAGCTTCAGCCCGTTCCAATTCCTTTGGAACGCAGGAATTTCAAAAGAAACAGATCTCAGACAGAACCTTAATGTTTTGCGAGGTGCTTGTCGTGATATAATCGATACCTTAAGCCCCGACAAGCGATGCCTTGTTCTTTTCAGCTTTTAAAAGCTGCTTTTCGAACTTTTCTACAGTAACTAGCTTTTAAACGGAATATTTTTTTAAGATAGGGTCTACTAGTTAATTGTAGTACATACTTCACTGACTTCATTTATATCGTCAAAAACCGCACGTGAGTTTCTGTTACTATGTAATCTCTCGCACAAATAGCCTAAAAGCTATAAACCGCAGCCAAAAGCCATAAGCTGCAGCAAAAAAAAACAGGAGACTGAATTCCATTCCAATACAATTCCGGCGTGTTCCACCAATCCCAGAGGGGGAAAAACGAAGATTAGGACGCACCACACCAGGTATTGCTGATTCCTTCATGCACTGTCGCAATCTTAGCGTGGACATAGCAGATTGGGTAGTATAACCATTCGTCCACGTCTCTAGCTACGGCTAAAAAAATATAGATGAGCAGTATAGTCATGGTCTGTTTATATTAATTTTTGCTTAATGGTTTTTAGCTGTGACTAATGAATAACAGTGGTTGATAAAAATAGCTGATAAATAGTAGTGTATTATATAAAAAAGGACGATGCAACGAAATGTACTACAATATTCAGACCGCCATACAACTTATAAAATTGTGGTATAATAAAATACAAAATATATTATTACTTTCAAAAACAGAAGCCAGTATAAATCGACAGTATTGCCATTTCTTCTCTTGTCCATGTATCTACATTTGTCAATCACGCAAAGCTTGGATCTGTGAGAAGAAAACTACATTGCTCGCTAGGTACCACTTACAAGCTAGCTAGCATATATATAATAGCCAGACCGGCGCGTAAAGCTAAATAAATCCACACCATGTTTGGCCATCAATTTAACAGCAATTAAGCCGGTCCAGGCAAATGACGAACCGAACATTCCCCGGTTTAATGAACCCACGAACCGCTAAAACCCCCGACCCCACCCGCGCTAAAACCAACAGCCGCGGGTCTCGCAGACACGCGGGTCCCGCGCGCAGGTCAAACGCAGCCTCCTGGCTCCTTGTATATCCGGGGCGGCCGCGCGGCCCTCGGTCAGTGACAGGTGGGCCCCGCTTAATCCACCGCACCGGTCGCTCCCCACCTGTCAGACACGGGCGCATTGAAGCGGCGAGCCGCCCGTGAGGCGGGGCCCACTCGAAAGCGATCCGACCCGTTTTTGGTTTCCCTTTACTCGCCCGCGCACCTGCTCTCTCGCCGGCCGGATTGCCTTGCCGCCTCCTCCGCGGTCAACTCCTCCCTCCCCGAGTCCAACCATTTCCGCAGACACCTCGCGCGCGCGTCTCCGCCTCCATGGCCGCGCGCTCCTAGCCACCCCGCTGCCGCTCTTCCAGCTCTTATCATGCTTCTGCGGCGCGTGCTCGTGGCCGTCGTGACCGTCCTGGCGGCTGCGGCGGCGGGGAAGGCCGTGGCGCAGCAGCAGCAGCCGCTGGCGTCGCAGTCGGACCTGGTGGGGCTGTACAGCCTGCGCGCATCGCTGGGGCTGCGGGCGCGGGAGTGGCCCGCCGAGTCCGACCCCTGCGCCGCGTGGGCGGGAGTCTCCTGCCGCGCCGGCCGCGTCGTGGGGCTCAGCGTCGCGGGCTTCCGCCGCACCCGCCTCGGCGTCCAGGCGCCGCGGTTCGCGGTCGACGGGCTGCGGAACCTCACGGCGCTCGAGCTCTTCAATGCCTCCGGGTTTCCGCTCCCCGGCGAGGTGCCGGCCTGGTTCGGCCGCGGCCTCCCGCCGCCGCTCGCCGTGCTCGACCTCCGCTCCGCGGCCATCAATGGCACGCTGCCTGCTGATCTCGGCGTGTCGGGGAACCTGACGAGCTTGCTCCTCTCTGGGAACAGCCTCTCGGGCCCGGTCCCGGAGTCGCTGCTCGCCACCAGAGGCCTTCGCGTTCTTGACCTCTCCAGCAACAATTTCACCGGCGGGCTACCGAACGTCTCTATCGCCGCCGGTGATGGAGCCGCCTCATTGTTCAACATTTCCGGGAATTCTTTGTACGGTGTGGCCGGTGATGCCATTGGGGCGCTCAGGAAGAGGTTCCGGACGGTGGACGTGTCAAGCAACTACTTGGATGGAATTTGGAATGGGTCCGACGGGACAGTGGATGCTAGGATGAATTGCTTCTCTGGTGAGCCTGGTCAGCGCAGCCGTGTTGATTGTGAGGAGTTCTATACGAGGGAAGGGGTGAGGCTTGTCGATGTTCCGGTGCCCTCGCCTTCGCCGGAGCCATCACCGGAGAAGAGGAGGAGGGTCTCCAAGAATGTACTGATTGGAGTCCTTGCAGCAGCGGCAGCGGCAGCGTTGATGGCTGTGTTTTTCTTTGCATTGGTGCTCTGTTTGATGAGGCGGAGAAGGAGGCGAAGAAGAGGAGGGAGAGGAGTAGACACAAATGAGGAAGGTGCACGCGCAGTGCGTAGGAGGGACAGCAGTGTAAATCCGGTGGTGTCATCACCATTAGCAGTGTCCCCAAGAGCCAATACTGGACCTAAGGACGCGGTTGCCGTTTTTGGTGAGTTCACCTATGAGCAGTTGGTCCATGCCACTGGGGGGTTTGGTGACGACAACCTCCTCAAGCACGGGCACTCGGGAGATATTTACCATGGTGTCTTGGAGAATGGCTCACACGCCATTGTCAAGAAGATCGGTGCAAAGAGCATCAACAAGCATCCGAGTGAATTGGACTTCTATATGAGGTACTCGCATGAGAGGATTGTTCCGTTGCTCGGCCATTTGGCCAAGGACGATGAGGAATTTCTGGCCTACAAGTATATGCCAAAAGGGGACTTGACCAACGCATTGCATAAGAAACCCGTGGACACCGAAGAAGGCTTGCCCTCATTGGATTGGATAACTAGACTGAAGATTGCCACCGGTGTGGCTGAGGCCATGTGCTTCCTTCATGACGAGTGTAGCCCGCCGTTAGTTCACAGGTAGTCAGTTTTCTATATGATCCAGACATCTAGATGATTCATTTGCTATTGTATGTGCCTATGGGATATGCTATTGGTTGGTGCAGCAGCATTTTAAAAATTAGTGTAGATGTCCTAATTTAACTTGGTTTTGAAACTAACATCATAGTTCAGAAAATCATGGAAGGTCTCCATGCCTTCTGTTCCATGCAAATTAATGGTGAAAGTTATGTTGAAGGCAACAATTGAGATAGGTATAGTGATGAAGCAGAAGTATCTAATCTTATGCTATAAATTTACAACCATTACTTCTATAATTGCTGGGGTACTCTATGTGGCTCTCATGCTTTTCTTGCATTTATGAATGCACCGTCTCATTTCATATTTTATCAAGGCACTATTGCTGAAGAGAGAGAAATATTATACATGTGAAACTTTTGTTGATCAATTATTCCCAAGTTCGAACAGAAAATTGGAGACTGAGTATGATTTGTCTTTGTATATTGTCTAGCAGAATTGACACGATGTAAAAGTATATGTTTTGCTATGATTTGTCATTTTCTGGTAACTTTGTTTGGTAGAAAGTGTTACTTGGTGTGCCTTTCTGAATTTGGTTACGCATTCTTCTTATTGTTTCAATCTGCATGTGTTTTCTTTGCAAAGCATGTATGCTGCAATAAACACTGACAAAGAGTTCACACTATGAAGCTAAAGTAGATATATGATAATTGTTTCTTTTTTACTAGCAATCAACTATACCAAAGCCTCAGGTCACTTTCATAGCGTTGCATTTGCATTTGACAATTTACCTATTGCGCTCTGTGGATGTCATCAATCATTCCTTGAAACTGTAGATATTGTACTTTTGACATAGCTGGTAGTAGTTATCTTTTGTTCCACCTGCCTGTTTTGATTGCTTTATTGTTTGTTGCTATCTTGTATTACTTTGACTAGCCAATGTTGTCAGTAGGTGAGCTCAAGTTTTCTAAGTTTATAAGCCTTATCCCCACTTTGATGCATGTTGCTTGGTGCTTTAACCTTCTTTGATGTAATTGTTTACAATTTATTAATTATGTTCTGATTTCTTTATTGTAATTGTAGAGATATCCAGGCAAGCAGTGTTCTTCTTGATGATACATTTGAAGTGCGACTCGGAAGTATGAGTAGCACCTGTGCTCAGCAAAGTGGGGGAAGCCAGAATGTCTTCTCTCGGATGTTGAGATCATCAAAGTAAGATTGTGGCCTGTTCATCTTTTTTTACAAGCTGCGAGTTAGAACGAGAACAAGTGAACAGAAATACCCATCAATGACTGATGTAGGGCTTAGTATTAATATGAGAGCGCCATAAATATAAAATACAAGGCAAGATAGATCAGCACTGAATCTACTCACTTATTAACATAGTTTATTCTTGTGTGATTACTTGACTATATTCTAATTGCAATTTGTTTGCCCAATCCTTACTGGTTTTTACCAAGACTAATTGAAAGATACCACAGTATGTTAACAGTGATGGATTCTGGAGTTAAGCTTCTTTTTTTCCCCTTTTTTTGCCAAATGGCCCAAGTAAGGACGTGTCTGCAAGGGAGTTGGTGAATGGTGATATTGACTTGGCTATCAGTTTCCGTAACCTGCAATTTGCTGATTACAGATAACCTAATAGAATAACTTATCTTATTTTCTGGCGCATATTGGTTGCTCCGTGGTTGGTACTTGGTAGTCCACTGTTCAGAGCACACACACCTACTGCCTTCTAATCCTGTTGTCTGTAGTTGAGCAAACTCCAGCCTTCATCTTCTTGAAACAAATAATGTCTTTCCGAAAGGTTCTATATACTACTACTAAAAAAAGTTCTTAACTGATGTTGTTATTTGCTGCTTTCTTGTGGGCTGTGGCAGGTCTCTTGACAAGGACACATCAGGTATATAAATCTTTCGCATGGCTGTTTGTTCCCATGCTACTTTTATGATCCATGCACAAGTAAACAAAATTTTCTACGTACAACGAAGTTTTATGGTTTAACATTCGTTCGCCTTTCTTACATGGCAGGCCCACCAGCCACTTGGTCCTACGATGTTTACTGCTTTGGGAAGGTGATGCTTGAGCTAGTAACCGGCAAATTTGGTGTAAGTGGATCAAATGATACTGCCTCAGAGGAGTGGTTGTCAAACACACTAAATCACATCGACATTAGCGACAAGGAGAGCATTGCGAATATTGTCGATCCTTTGCTCGTCGTCGATGAGGATCACCTAGAAGAGGTGTGGGCGGTGGCGATTGTCGCGAAGACATGCCTGAATCCGAAACCTTCAAAGCGACCTTCTGCTCGCTACGTCTTGAAAGCCCTGGAGAACCCACGAAGGATGGTGCGAGTGGGGTCCCTCTCCAATTCAGCAAGACTCAGGAGCTCATCATCCCGGAGCTCTTGGCAGTCTGCTTTTCTTCAAGGAAACCGGTACCAGAGTCTGGAAGCCATGCCATCGTCAGGGCAAATGCTTGATCGAAAACATTCTGTCAGATCGCATGGAAGTGGGGGAGAGGCTTCGTTCTCCTTCAAGAGGGCGTCTCGGGAGATTGCTCCAGAGCCAGAAGGGTTCGAGGAGAACGTTGCTGTGTAGGAACGAACACCATTTATCTGCGACTCTTTTGCAGGCATTCGTGATTCTTTCTTACCTGTGTATAATTTTTCATCTGATGAGCACGATTCTTCGGTGTCCGATTGTGACAACTGTGCATATAGAGAAGTTTTCGGTTTGTCCGTGTATCCCTATGTCGAAGGATGTTGTATTGTTGTCTTTGGCACAGTACATGATTGTAACTTGCACCTCCCTGCTAGCCTGCAGCCACATCAGCTGCACCGTCAGTTTTAATTTTAATCCAGCTCGTAGTTGTTTATACGACTAGTATATATGCCGCAAATAACATGATTACTGTTTTACTCTTATTTTCCAAACCGCACGGCGGCGGAGAGGAGTAAGGAGGGTGGGAGCAGAGAGAAAACCTAAATATATTTTATATTTCCGTGCTTTTGGCTTGGAAAATGATCAATTGACATACGAATTTTGAGGCATTTATATATATAATGGTGACGTTAATATAAATACATACAACAACTGCTAATGTGAATACATACGTCATATTGAACTAAGGCATAACAGTGGGAATATGATGATAGGCTAATAGTCATAATGGGAACGGGATGGTAAGCTAACACCCGTTGCAGTTGGAACGGGAGCGGGTTGGACATTCAAAGTGGAGCAGAATTCTTTGAAGGTCACTGTCTGGAAAAGGGATCAACAAGCCTGTGCTTGCCAATGCCCGTGAGGGCGGGGGCGAAGAAGAAAGATCGACGGTGGTAGTCCCCGACATCAATAGATCATGCCATCGACACAAGTAGAGGGAAGGGGGATAGAGGTAGAGAGGTAGGGGGACGCGTAAGTAGAATAGATGAGGTGGTTTCGAGGTGGCCAGCGGTGAGGCAGGCAGCTGAAGGCAGTGGATAGGGTTGATGGTGCCTAGAGAAGGAAGGGGGGATGGCGTGATAGAGGAGAAGAGTGCTAGTTTCGAGATAGAAGAAAAGGAGGAGGGGCAGCCTGAGGTAGGGATGCCGACGGCGAGCAAACCACCGGGGGCGGTGGACTAGAGTGATAGCGGGATGAGACTAAGAGAGAGAAAGAGAGAAAGAGTGCGAGAGAGTGAGAAAAAGGGGGAAGGCGGCGATGGTGGAGGAAGGTAGAGGAGGCCGTCAGCGGCTGGGATGGCACCGACGTCGTCAGATCTGAAGGTGATTCGGGCGGAGAAGAGCCGGCTCGAGCAGGGGGCGACGGGATCCGGCAGCCCAAGATCGCCGGAGCGGGCAACGATGGCATTGGGTGAGGGCGGGCGCGAGCGACGACGCGAAGGCGTCAGCTCAGGCAGGCGCTGGCATGGGCGACTGTGTGGGCGCACGATGGTGGGTGACAACGACCGGAGGAGCAGGCAGCCCAGCACGGCGCGGAGGAAGCTGGATCAGGCACGAAGTCGTTGGATTTGAGTGGGAGACGGCTGGATGATGACGCGAAGACGACAGGGGAGCCTAGATCCGAGGTGGCTCCCTAGGGCTTGGTGGCTGCGACACCGGATCCGACGGTAGGGAGGCTAGAGACAGCCAAATTTGGTGTAGTGGTGCCGTCCACGCCAGATTAGCAAGGAGATGACCGCCCTTGGGAGTAGAGACGCTCCTCCCGAGGGCAGCGCAATGGAAGACGAGCAGAGCTAGGTATGAACAAGGGGCTATGATACTATAAATGTTTATAGAAATGAAGCACTTGTTTGATTCATTGGTATATAGGTATATATATATATATATATATATATATACACACACACACACACACACACACACACACACACAATGGTGACGCTAATATAAATACATATGTCATCTTAAACTGAGACATCACAGTGGACATGGAATGGTAGGCTAATAATCATAGTGAGAACGAGATGGTAGGCTAACAGAGAGAACCTATCTAAGACGTGAGCTGCTACATCAAAGAACGATTCACATGAACAAATAGCAACACAGAACTTCTTGATATACCGGATGAGAACACCAGCGTTGGATGTGTCCCTCCGCCGTCGTCGGTCTCAAACTTGTTGACGACTTAGCAGGCAATCTGATACGAAGGACATTTTGATGCCTGATTTGAAGCGCGAGCACGACCGCACGCCAAACAGCTGAAGCCTCGGCCAATTCAAGATCTGAACCCTCAAAACTTGGGTTTGAGTCTATGCAGCAACAGCATCCGAAGTTCCTTCTCTGCAATTCGGCATGGCCGCATGCATGGGCGAATCATAGATGAACCATTCCACACATTATTTCTCGCCTCCCAGATATGCAAGGCCGTGAAAACCATTGCTTATTATTATTGAGAAGCAAATTCTAGGAAATCCATGATCCAGCCCTTAGCGCTTTTTTTTTGAGAGAGAGAGAATCCAGCCCGACTGCACAGAAATACACGATGTCTCTTTTCTTTTCCCCTATTTTTTTTTTTGTAGCTAATGACATGCACTGAAATGTGTAGCATGTTTGTTACAGCTTCCACGCAGAAAACCATTATGTTTTAGCTCGTGGGAACATACTATGGCCTCGCTTTTAAACAGCTTCAGTTTTAGATTTTTTCTGGCTTCTAATTTATTTAAGTCGGAAACTACTTAAAACGTGTCAGTTTCTAATTTTAGTTTTTTTCTTATTCCTTTACATTGTTTGTAGTGATATAAATTTTTTTTCAATTTTTTCTTATTTTTTTAAGAAAAATCTTAAAACCGCTACAGTTTAATTTTAATCAAAAGTTAAAAGGCACAACCAGAAACTTAAGTCAAAAGCTAGTTAAAGTAGGTCCTATATTAATTACTGCTAACTCCTTACATTGGTACTTAAGCAATTGCAGTTTGTTAAAGGCAAGATTGGTTGTAGAGCATTGAAATTTTATGTTATTTGCTTTATGACAAAAAGTTGTGTCTTTAGGGGCTGCTCAGTTCAGCTTATATAAGCTAGTTATAGGTCCTATTCTTTTTTAGCTTTTGACTTCTACTTTTGATTTTTCTACAGTAACTAGCTTTTAAATAGTGTGTCTTTTCAAGATAGGATCTACTAATTAATTGTAGTACATACTATATTGACTTCATTTATATCAGTAAAAACCACACATGAGTTTTTGTTACTCTATAATCTCTCGCACAAACAGTAATGCTCAATTTTTTATCGCTATTTTTTATAATTTTACAGTGAGGGCACTAACCTTCTTTTGTCTAGGCTGCAGGGGCTCAAATTTCATATCAATTATGTATTTGTATTGTACCATTTGGTTATGCCTTGCCTGGGTAGTATTTACTGTAAGCTATTGTCCATTAGAATTTAGGCTAGCGTTTAGTAAAATCCTAAATCCGTCACTGACTTTATGTGAATAGTGGTAAATAAATATGTAGGATTAAAAGAGGACATACATATCATTAATTTAAATCTACCTACAAACCTTGTATATTTTTAATAACACTATCCAAACTCCGACCTCCGTTTGTGTTGTGGTGGGCGTGCCGCCGCGGTACAGGCAGCAGCGAACAGAACACCAGACAGATCAGATAGAGCGAGCGCTCCACCTTCCACTCCAATGGCCGCCACTCTCCCCGCGCACTCCCACCTCCGCCTCCTCCCCACTCCCAACCCCTCCCCTCGCCCCCGCCGCCTTCGCATCCTCGCCTCCGCCGCCGCCGCCTCGCGCCTCCAGAACCCCGCCACCGCCACCGCCCACTACCCCATCCTCCCGCCCCCCGCCCCCGCCCCCTCCACCTCACTCCTCGCCGCCGAGGAGGCCTCCCTCGCGCCGCGCCGCACCCACCGCTTCCCGGGCTCCGTCGCCTCCCCGCGCCCCGACCCCGGCATCGTCGCCGCGGACGACGCCGTCCTGCGGCGCGCGCTCGAGGTGCGCCGCGCCGTGGCCGCCGAGGCGCTCGTGGCCGCGCTCCGCGGCGGGAAGGTCGGCGGCTTGACCTACATCAAGAATCTCACAGCCCAGATGGGGGCGTTCGTCGACCGCGTCGTCGTCGGGGCCGCCACCATGCGGGGCGACCGCCCCGAGCTCGCGCACCAGTCCTTCAACGCGCGGGCGCGGGCCTACATCCAGGAATCGGGCGTTGTCGCGCTAGTCAAGTGAAGACCACAACTTCCCTCTTTACTTGTTTAATACTTCAGTTTATTTCTGTTCAGTATGCACAGAAACTACAATAATACAACTACTAGAAACATTTGAAATCATACATAATTTAATTTTGTATGAGAAAGAAGCTAGAAAGAAATGCGTAGGAATAGTTATTTAAAAGAGGCAAAAACCCATGTTCTAAGTAGGGTCTGAGCATGAAGCTTGAGCTTCACTCTCCTAAAGCACAAAACAATTAGAGCTCGAGTTTAGGTGCTTCAAGATAGATTCATGTTTGGTTAGGCTTGAATGTATGCACATATCGCTGAGTTGAATAAGTAATTGCACAAACTACTATTCATGGCATCCTAGCAAACTCCTAAGTAATTGCACGAACTCCAGAGTAGTATATTGCATGATGCTTTATGTAGTTTTCTAAATAGCATTGAATTCTGTACATTGCATACTTCAGGTGGTTCAAGCACAACTCGTTGACATATCCCCAAATTGCAAAAGTAGTTTGCTCATGTTCTGGTGATCTGGAGAAAGTGAGAAGGATGATAAAGTGGCTGAGGTCAATTTATGTGAAAGGAGAATTTTTGGGACGTGTGCTTGCAAAGAGTGAATCCCTTTTGAGTCGCAGTTTTGAAGAACTGGAAGGAATTATTGGCTATCTGGAAAGCCATGGTGTTAGGAGAGACTGGATCGGCTATGTGGTCAGTAGATGTCCACAGCTACTGACATTGTCCATGGATGAGCTAGAGACCCGAGTGAGATTTTATACAGATATGGGAATGAATGAGAATGACTTTGGCACAATGGTCTACGATTATCCAAAAGTTCTTGGGTTTTTCAGCCTAGAAGAGATGCACAGTAAGGTGTTTGCTGTTCTTTAAGTTTTGTTTTGTGTTTTTTTTTTGCTGCATCTTGCCCATTCGGAAGATTACTTGGCACCTTTGTTTTCTGCAATTCCTTGTTCTCGAAAAACTATGAGCAATTAAGAGTTAATTTCATCTTCAGATGGTTGAAGATCGATCTGTATCTGGTTCACTAATTAAAATAAAGAATATTGGATTAAACAAAAGTTAGAAAACTGAGGTCACAATCTGCTTCTAACCCCTTTCGGATATGCATTAAGATGCTGATGGGGTGTTGAGTGCCATATGAATATAACCCATCTACATTTGAACTGTTGATGAACTAGTCAAAATAACCTTTCTTGTACTTCTGGAAGATGTTCTGATGAAGTTACCGAGTTATTTTGAAAATCTTGTTTTCAGCTGTTGACTTCAAATTTCCTAGTTGTTAACCAAATAGCATCTGTTGTTTGTATGCTCTATAGTCAAAATAAAATCTTTTTCTGAAGATATTGGCATTCTGAGTCACAGGTTCAATATCTGAGAGAGTTTGGTTTGAGCACTGAAGAACTTGGAAAGTTGCTGGCTTTCAAGCCACAGCTCATGGCCTGCAGCATTGAAGAAAGGTGGAAACCTCTTGTGAAGTACATGTATCATCTAAACATTTCACGGGATGGTATGAAGCGGATGTTGATAGTCCAACCTACGATCTTTTGTCTTGATTTGGAGACAGTAATTGCACCAAAGGTACTCCCTTGGTCGCTTTGCAATATATTTGCAGACTTTCACGCCACTTGGACACTTCTCTTTTTTTTATGTGCTATTCACAGCAATATATTACAATTTGTTAACCTGTTCACACAATATATTACGATTTGTTAAACATGTTCTTTAATGCTCAGATAGGACTAACTGTTTATTTATTTGTGCAAATTGTGCAATTGGATTTGTAGGTCTGAATGTGATGAGATCTGAACTGTGCGACTCTTCTCACCTCTATCCAATCATTTGTTTTAGGTACAATTTCTACAGGATATTGGTGTGAGGAGTGATGCAGTCGGCAATGTGCTTGTGAAGTTCCCCCCTGTGCTAACTTATAGCCTATACAAGAAAATACGCCCAGTGGTTTGTTCTCATATCACATTATTAATTTTTCAGTTCTCAGTCAATGTTGGCAAGCCTTTTTGGTTTTATTTAGTCCTCTTTTTAGAATGCTTTCAGTAGGAGCAGTGTAGGTACAACATAGAATTGCAGTTAGTCAAATCTCACAAAGCCTCTATCTGAATTCTAAAGTGCTAAACCTTCATATAAATGGACCCTTGTACAATCAAACCATTCAACATTATGTGTTCAGCCTTCCGTATTTGTCCAGCTATATATCTAAGTTGTCACAGTAACTGAACATGCGGTGGGCAATTACTCGATCAGTTCTCAATATCGGTTCACCATGATGAGTAAAGACACAGGTAGTCACTTTGAAGTTTGAACATCAACTTTTCAGTTAACTAGTTTTTTTGCGAGGGAACTTTTCAGTTAACTAGCTAGTTAGGTATATAAGGGCGAATCTACCATGCACCTTGCAGCAAGGATGTATTACTGGATACTATATATGCCAAATTAGCAGTGATGAAGTTGATAAATGATAACTGGCCTAGTTCCTTTTTTAGAAACACCGGTGGTGATGTTGGATAAACAAGGAACACAGTTTGCCCAACTGTAGTGTTTTTGTGTTTGTTTTTAGATTTTCACTTTTACATAATCACGGACCTTGTTTTACTCCATTTGGCTTATGTGTATGCAAACCGTAGGTCATATTCCTGATGACGAAAGCTGCAGTTACACAGGAGGACATCGGAAAGGTCATTGCCTTGGATCCACAGCTCTTGGGCTGTAGTATTGTGCACAAGCTAGAAGTTAGTGTCAATTACTTCCGGTCACTAGGCATCTACCACTTCGTGCTTGGTCAGATGGTTGCTGACTTCCCGACGCTCCTCAGATACAATGTGGATGTTCTAAGGCCAAAATACCAGTACCTGAGGCGTGTTATGGTGCGGCCACTGAAAGATCTTATCGAGTTTCCCCGGTGAGTTTAGAGCTCATATTTGCTCCTAGAATTAATGAAGAGGAGATCATATAGACTAATGCTTGCAACTCGCATCCTTATGCCTTGCTGTTGCATGTTTCTCAGGTTTTTCAGTTACTCCTTGGAGGACAGAATAGAGCCTCGGCACCAAACTTTGGTGGCGAACAGGATCAACATGAAGCTGCGTTACATGCTGGCTGGATCCGACGAAGAGTTTGCTCACAGGGTGCGACAGGCCGTCGAAAGGAGAGCGAGATTTGAAGCTGGAAAAGCTATTCTGGAGACATCCGATGCTCTGGAGACAGCTGACGGAGCAGGAGCTACACCACCAGCAGCATGTCAAAACAGCAGGGAGGTAGATTATAATGGATGAAAAAAAAGCCGGGTAAACTTTCAAGATTCTGTAAAGAAAAAGAGGAAGCAGCATGCCTCCTTGCACTGTACATGTTCGTAAAGAGAGAGAGAGAGAGAGAGAGAGAAGAAACTAGAGTTATTAGGGCATGTTTGGGACTGCTCCGCTCCGGTTTTTTCAATTCTGCTCCAAACTTGTCTAGCTAAACGGGTCTAACTCCAAGAACTCTGCTCCAAGTAAAAGGTGGAGTTGAAGGCCTACTCCACGTTTTTTCTGGAGCTCCTCAAGGGGTACTCCAGAAACTGAAGTTTTGTATCTCCTCATGGAGTTAAGGAAAAATTACCCACCACTGCCATTACACAATTCCTCTCCATACCGATTAGATTTCTTTTCCACCCGAGTTCCTTCTCCGATTTCTCTTCTCCCCTCGAACCGCACGCCTGCTCTTCGCCCCCCCACCCGCGTTGCCCTCCTCCTCTCCGCCCCCACCCGCGCCGGCCCCCCTCCTCTCCGCCCCCACTGTGCTGCCCCCACCCGCACCGCCCCCCTCTCCTTCCCCCCCACCCGCGCCGCCTCCTCCTCTTCGCCCCACTGCTGCGGCCTCCTCTCCGCCCCTACCCGCGCCGGCTCCTCCTCTCTGCCCCACCCGCATCGGCCCTCCTCCTCTCCGCCCCACCCGCGCCGACCCTCCTCCTCTTCGCCCCACGCGCCGCCTCCTCCTCTCTCCCCCCCCGCCGCCTCCTCTCCGCCCCACTCGCGCCGCCTCTTCTCCGGCGAGGTGATGGCCGGGATGGATCGAGCGAGCGGCGATGGCGAGAGAGCGGCCACGCCAAGCCCCAAGCCAAGCTGTGGGCGGCTGGCGGCCACCAGAGCCGCCTAGGCCACGGCCGACCACGACCTCTCGAGGTGGTGTGGGTGGCGATGGGCGGCTGCAGTGACGAGTGCCACGATTGCAAGCCACACCGCAGTAGGAAGCGAGCACACGCGAAGAAGAAAAAGGAGGATCTGGTATGCTTTGTTGCAAATAATACTTTGAATGCTAATGGTTGTATGCAATGCAAAAATAGAAAACTTGTTCATGGTTTTATGCAATGGCCAGTGGTATACTTGGAATGCTCATGGTTGTATGCAATGGCCAGTGTTATTGGAAAGATTATTGGGTGATGGAAAAAATGTGAATTTTAAATGCTTAGTTATAGTAATTGGTAAAGAAAAAGCTTGTAAAACATGTTGCAGAAGTTTGTGTAGATTCTAAATTTTTGCATTGTAAAACATGGCCAGTTTGTAGGAAACATGCTCATGGTTGATTGCAGAAGAAAAAAGCTCCTAACTATCCATGAGTGTTGATAGATTAGGCTATATACTACAAGAAGTACATCTAGTTGACAATTTGGCATATTTATAGAACATAACAATGCAAGGAAACTGTGAGATATGATGTAGTCTTGAACATAAATGATTAAGCGCCACGAAGCCATGCATTCAAAATGTAATTTTGAAAGAACAGTTTATACATTTGTTTTTAGTTGAACTGAAAAGTTGATCATTATGTTCTCATACCAATGATATCATTGCCATCAATTGCATTGAGCTTTTACACAAAGATTGACATATATGATAAACGAAGTTCATACATTTACACCGTGTTCTGATGAGCTACTGTGAGAAGTATATGACACTTGTTACTTACATCAGATTGCTATCGTTATCCTGTAATATTACTTGTTGATACCGAGTCCTATGATCTCTCGTTGTGCTGACCATTGTGTTGACATTTTCATTGCTGATCATGTATTTCGTTGGTTTGGCAGACAGCAGCCAGTAGGGCAGCAGGGTTTGGCTTCTCCATCACCACAGGCACAACAAGGTGGACGTCATGGTGGTAGCAGCAGCAGTGGGAGTGGTGGATCCAGTAGGTCCCGTGCAAGGTGGTAGAGAGGAGGTAGCAACGATGCGATCCATTGCAAGGGCGGACCGTCCGCGCCGATCTTGTTGTAGCGGTGGTTGCTGTTAGCTAGCACTTGGAAGAAGTTGTACTTGGAAATCAGTGTACTGTTATCCATTTGTTACTAGTGCATTTGTAGAACAAGCTATACATGCATAGCCACTAGTGCTTGTTATGTTTGTAATCGTATCTTGTGAAGTTTCAAGAATAAATGGTATAAAAAAAGATTCAAAAACGATCGTGATGCGTTTATGCCATTTGTGTACCTAGAATTATGTATCGGAACACTTGCATTCGTAGTCATTTTGGTTTAAACTACTCTCTAATTATCTATGGACAATTATTTGTATTCGAATGATGGACTTTGTTAATTATCTATCATGCACGTTGCAATTTATGGGACAAAAGGATGGAATTATTTGACCAAAATATTTGTTTTTTGGTTTTCTCGAATAAATTAATTGCGATTATAATATTTTACATCATATTTCAATTGGCAACAAAAAATTCAGTTACATATGCTCTGCAGACATCAAAACATACACCAAACATCATTCAGGGGCACATTGGACCTTTCTCAGGGAAACCTCACATTCCTGGAGCTGGAGCTAGCTGCGTGCCAAACAGACCACTGCTCCGAAACTCCACAGTGGAGCTGCTCCATGGTGGAGTTGGTGGAGCAGAGCTGAAAAAACTGGAGCAGAGCAGTCCCAAACAGGCCCTTAATCTAGTTTGCAGTTGAGAGAATGCTATGCTTGTGACCCATGACGAATTGGCCATCGAACCATGTCTGCGAACTTTGTTCGCATGCTCGGAATGCACAGTTCACAGAAGCAATGCCATTGTTGCACTGTGGACATATGGGACAAGTTATAATCACATTGCTAATGCTAGGTGACATGTTAGAGAGACAAACATGTTTTTCGCTAGACAAAGTATGTTGCAGGAGAGACTAGAGACATATGTACTATACGTGAGACCCGGGCAGCAAAGCAAGTGAATTCACAAAGATGCAAGTAATTTGAACTTGGCACGTACGCAGGCATGACGTACGTACATACGTACATACATACATATATACATACATACATACATACCAGTTTACCACCATCTTAAGAGAAACGACCATGCACAACAAAAAAGCAGCATTAATCTGTACGTAGATCGACATGACACGGCTTGCTTAGGCCTTGGGAGGCGGCGCGAGGAATGGCACTGGCACGTTGGGGATGGTGGGCATCGGAGGCAGTGTCACCTTTGGCACGGCCAGCACGACGGCGGCGGGAACAGGCAGAAACGCGGCGTTTGGCACAGTGGACACCGCTGGCATCGGTGGCACGGTCACCACCAGCGCTGCCGACATCGGTTGGCATGGTGAGCGCGGGCACGGTTGGCACCGTCGGCTTCCGGCTTCGGCATGGCTGGAATGCCTGGGACGGCAGCCTGTGCCGCAGCAGGTGCTGTGGCCTCGGTCGTGTCAGCGGCAAGCCGGCGCGCGTAAAATTTTTGCTTTTTAGTCCAAGATTTGAAAGTTTTTTACATATGGACCACTGGAGAAAAGATTTGTAAAAATGGACCATTAGCACAGCGCCAAAGGATATGGCGCCCAGAGTACATAGCACGCCGCCATATGCTTTGGCGCCGCGCGTGGCCACGTCGGAGCACTGGCTGTGCACGGTGGCTGAGCACGGCGCCAAAGCATATGGCGTTGTGCCATGCATACACAGTGCTAACGGCCGTGGCACCGTGCTCTGAGACTTAGGCCCGAGCGCAGCCCCCGGGCCCCACCACCCCCTCACTCCTCTGTTCGAACAGACCGAGCACAGAGAGCAGCCGCCGCCGCCTCTCTCTCCCCTCTCCAAATCCACCCCAATCCATCGATTTTCCTCGCAATTTTGCTTCCAAACCGAGCAAGCAAGGTGAACTCCCTTCCCTCCCTTGATTTTTTTCCAATAGATATGGATTATTTTAGGTACATTTCGTGGGGCAAGATTTGAAACCCTAGATGAAATTAGTTGGATTTGGCTCAGTTTTAGGTTGGATTTGCAATAGATATGCGTAATGTATTAGTAGTCATGGGTATAGATTCGTTTTTAGGGTTTGATTTGTGTAACATGAGAAAAATTATAAGTCTTATTCATTTTGCATTTTAGGTTGTTATGGGCTTCACTCGTTTGTCACCTCCACCCGGTGTTCCCGTGCCGACGTGTTATTGCGGCGATCCTTGCAAGGTCGAAAGGTCGGACGACCCGGATACATATAGGCAGAGGTATTGGATGTGCGCCAACTGGGCGTTCAATCCGCCACGTACCGCCGTTGTCCTCGGCAAGATGGTATGTTGTATTGTCGATTGATCGACTTGGTATTAATTCTTTTGGTTTAACAAATGTGTACATTTGCAGGAACCTCCACCGCTTTGTGATTTTGAGCAGTGGATCGACACTGCGATCGCTGAGGATGACAAGGAATACCTTAACGCCACTAAGAAGTAGGATGAAGAAAGAAAGGAGAGGTGGGAAAGGGAGAAGAAGCATGAGGAGGCCGCAAGGGAACACCGCGAGGAGGAGCGTAGGAGGGCCGTGGCAAGACGCAAGGGTGAAAGGCAGAAGAAGCTAGAGAGAGCGTGACATGCCAAGGCAGCGCTTGAGGAGTACCCTGATGCTCAGAGGAAGGGGAAGTGGTCTCGATGCACTAAGTAGGTTATTGCTATGTATATTTATTGTTTGATGTATGCGGACATATGTATTTTCTGAGAATAACTATGTATGTGGACTATGTATGTATGTGGACATATGCACTCAGTAGGTTATTTTGAGTTGTGCTTATTCATTTGGTGAATGTTAATTAGTATTGTTTGTGCGAATGGAACGAAACAACTGGCCGAGCTTGCAGTTTTAATGCAAGTGCAGTAATCACGGCGCCAAACAACCTGGCGCTGAGATATTCAACTACGGCGCAAGGAACTTTGGCGCCACATCCTAGCGCCAAAGTTCCTGGCGCCGTATTTGAATACTTCGGCGCCAGGTTGTTTGGCGTCGTGCTGCGTAAACCTATAGAAAAAACAGCAAAGTGCTGTCTGTTTTTTTGCATATACAAAACACATGCACATACACACATATACATACATTCTCATATAAACCACATACGCATAACTCTCAATAAAGTCTGAATAACTCTCAATAAATCTCAAAACATACATACATACATACATGCATATATACACACATACACATACATATATACACATACATATATACACAACTCTCAATATGTCTCAATGGTGCGTCGGGCATCTACGACATCCCATCATCATGGGTTCGAGGACGAAATATGGGAATCTCCTGAAAAATGCTTTAAAAGTTAGCCGCGTGATGAAAACACATGTACTACGAGAAAAATACATTTTGATAGCACACGTACCTGGCCGTCCTCCGTGAGCTTGCCGCGGTGCTCCCTGTCGTAGAACTCGTCCACCAGCCGGTATCTCGCCATCTTGTGCATTCAAAAATACGTTAGTGATAACAATAACAAAATATCTAAAAATTATGCTCTCTAGACCTAATGTAACCTGAGTGGAACAACGTTGACACGTCCGTGAATTGTGACCCATTAGACCACAAGTACCACAATGTGTCTCCTGTGGGTCCTCAACGAAGGGATTTGCCCTATCCCTCTTGGTGCGACCAGGTATCCGATCCATGTTCATCTTGTACCTTGACCGCTTCCTGCTGCCCCTCTTGTGCCAATGTAACCCCTCGTCCGCTATGTACCTGGGACCCGAGTAAAGTGGCCACTCGCTTTCACCACGATATGGCTCGAACCATGGAGCCCATGTCCTCACCAACGCATCCACGCTGAATAGTCTCGGGATTTTGGTCTCAACATCGACATTCCGGGCCCTACATGCGGTCACCATGTGGGAGCATGGAAAAGGAACTTGTCGGGAACACCGCATGTGCATGTGAAGGATGTAATCACGACCTTATGCTTTCGGGCCTCTCGGAGCTCTCCATTCTCGGTTGTCCCTCCACCTCAACAACCTCATACGTGCGATCACATGGTCAAAGCAGTGGTACTCTGTTCATTGACTTGCATATTCGCTTTGGTAAGGAAGCCGTGAGGACGAGGTGGCCAACGTGCATGTGCCTTTAACATGTCTGAGGCTTCCTGGTGCCGGTTAACAAACCATGCAACACACTTGTAGAAAGTGAACGCCACAATTGCGGTAACTGGCAATCCACGTGCCCCCTTAAGCAGCTCGTTGAAGCATTCTGCCATGTTGCTAGTCATGAACCCATACCTCTTTCCCAATGGGTCATGAGCCCTTGACCATTTGTGCATATCTCTCATTAAACCCCTTATCCAATCACGGTCCTCGGCATTAGTTTTCGTTTTCAACTCCTCTAACTTCTCATCAAACAACTTTACCTCCCTCTGGCGACATACCTCCTCAAAAAGTGCAAAGTTGGCCTTCGCCCCATCTTTTTTGAACAAGTTCTCTGCAAGGTGCCTTTTGCACCAACGATGATGCACAGGTAAATGTCCTGGTATCACTTCCTTAACGGCGCTCAAGATCCCAGCGTGCCTGTCAGACAACACACATACCTTCCTCCCTGGGCCAACCACATGGATTTGTACAAGCCGTAGAAACCAAGCCCAGCTAGATTTGTCCTCCTTCTCCACCAAAGCAAAAGCCAACGGCACAAGCGAGTTGTCCGCATCACAGCCAATAGAAATCAACAACGTCCCCTCATACTTGCCTAACAGGAACGTCCCATCAATTGACAGAACATGCCTACAATGTTTGAAAGCCTCGACACACTGAAAGAAAATCTGTCTTCCATTAACCCATACATCGGGCTTAGGCACGTACTCATACTGCATTCCTGCATTGGCCGCTTTCATTGCGTTGAACATGGCTGGCAAACGCTCATACGCCTCCTCCCAATCACCATAAATCAACTTCAAAGCACGTTGTTGCGCCCTCCATGCTTTCCCATACTTGATTGTGTAGTGCCACTTTAGTTTAACAGCCTATATCACTGCTGCCACGCGCATCGTTGGCATGTGCTTTATCATGGGGTATAGGCGGGTTGCAATGAACCGAGAAGTCAACTGACGATGTTTTTGGCAGGGCTCAGAAGACCCACAGCTGTGCAGTCCATCCACAGTTGTAATCTTAAATCTCTCCGTACCCTTCACCTTCCTGGCACAGACTTTCCATGCACAACCTGTGCTCTCACATTTGATGGTGTACCGACGTTTGGCGTATGAGTTCTTAACCCGGTATGGACGGTTGTGCACGATCGAGTACTCTTTCAACCACATCTTCAATGCTGACATATCCTCAAAGATATGACCCTTTTGAATTATGATACTAGCCCCAGGCCTAGGTACGTCCCTCTGCGTTTGCCCTCCATCCGCGACAGCCCTATGTGCGTTGCTTAGGTCATTATAATCGGACACTAGTGGATCACGGCCAGGAATCATTCTTCTCAACAGCTCAATTTCACTAGACGTCAAACATGTGACTGATCTGTCATCATCTGAGTCCACAGCCCTCGCATCCTCATAAGCAGTCTCGTCTCCCACAAGCTGTACATCCACCCTGTTAGATGCTACACAAACCATGGGTTCCTCAAACACTATTTCCTCATCGAATCCACCAACAGAGCGGTCATCGATATCCTCAGAGTCAGCTTCTACCCAAGTCAATGGAACCTCACATACTTGAGCCAAGGATACAACTTGCACCTCGACCTCTTCATGATCCGGTGGCCCAACCAATGGTGAGTCATTGAGCTCCAATGCAGCCCTAGGCGGTGATTGATCTCTCACCAGCATCTGCACAAACAAGCCAGGTACTCTGACATCTGAGTCCAAAACGATGGCCACATAGTTATCCCATTCACCGTCGCTGCCAATCGAAACCAATCTCTTTATACGCGGCCCCTTTGACGACCCAACATCAATCAATCCTTGCATAACATCACCATGCTTATCTGTCCATCCCAACCTCTCTTTCAATCGACAAATGACCTTACCATACGACGGACGTGAACTAAATAGCAACGTGGTCTCTTCCATGCCTTCCAAATCAACACCCCTATTGTCATTTCTCTTCACAGTACCACCATGGTGCAAAGTCACAAGCTTATCCATCTATAGCACAACAAACAAACATACCTCAGTCATTACACACAACAATCAAACCCTAAAAACAAATCTATACCCATGACTACTAATACATTACGCATATCTATTGCAAATCCAACCTAAAGCCGAGCCAAATCCAACTAATTTCATCTAGATTTTCAAATCTTGCCCCATGAAATGTACCTAAAATAATCCATATCTATTGGAAAAAAATCAAGGGAGGAGAGGGAGTTCACCTTACTTGCTCGGTTTGGAAGCAAAATCGCGAGGAAAATCGATGGATTGGGGTGGATTTGGACGGGGAGAGAGGGGCGGCGGTGGCTGCTCTCTGTGCTCGGTCCGTTCGAACAGAGGAGTGAGGGGGTGGTGGGGGCCGGGGGCTGTGCTCGGGCCTAAGTCCTAGAGCATGGCGCCACGGCCGTTAGCTCCGTGTATGCATGGCACGACGCCATGTGCTTTGGCGCCGTGCTGTGCCACCGTGGCTCCGACGTGGCCACGCGCGGCGCCAAAGCATATGGCGGCGTACTATGTACCGTGGGCGCCATATCCTTTGGCGCTGTGCTAAGGGTCCATTTTTGTAAATCTTTTCTCCAGAGGTCTATATGTAAAAAACTTTCAAATTTTGGGCTAAAAAGCAAAAAATTTACCCGGCGCGCCGCATGGCAAGTGCTGCTACCCAGGGGCGTGGGGCCACGACAAAGGTCAAGCTTGGTTACTGGGCTAGAGAAAGCTAGTTAAGAAGTGGCAGTGCTTAGCTGACTGTTCTGTGATGCAAAGACACGGGCGATGCTTACTAGTTCCTAAGTTGGCCATCGCTTCACTTTGGCATTGGTTGTGGACCCTGAGCGCGGCTTCCCTGTCCCCATGACCATGTTCCTGACCGTGTCCCCGCCACGTGACGTCAAGCTATTGGCCAGTGCATGGGACCCACAAAAAGCAGAACAAATAGCATGCTGCCACATGGCAGGGAACAGGGAGGGAGATAGAGAAACAGGGAAGCCATTTTCGTGGACCCTCCGAAGTCCGTACCATCTTGGCTAGTAGTAGTTATTTAGGGTGTTTTTTATGCGCAGTTTCACGTTCTCCTGTAATCTAATATTGTCTTCAATCCGATTATCGATAACTCATTACTAGTAATATAAGATTGTAATATTTGATTGGTTTGAAAGAAACTATAAAATGGTCTTCAAGACAGTTTAAATATTTCATAACTTGAACCAACAAGTCCACAAATTTAAATTACATTATTTAAAATTTCAAACCTTGAAAGTTAGCATTTATAAATTTTATATTGAAAACTAAAATTTTAATTTTACAATTTAAATTCTCTCAATTTAAAATTGCAACATTAAAAATTCAATTCTTATTGTTCAAAAGTTTAAATTTTGGATTTTTTATTTTAAAATTTGAGTTTGGAACTTTAAAATATTCTAATTTATAAAATTTAAAATTTTGGAACTTGAATTTTTGAAATCCAGAATTCAAAATTTCAGATTTTTAATATTTAAATTTTTCAAAAAATGAAAATTTGAAATCCAAAGTTGAAGTTTTGAATTTTGAAATTAAAATTACCTAAATTTAATATTCTGAAATCCAGGATTCAAATTTTGAGATTTTGGTTTTAACATTCATGTTTTTAAAAATGTTTTTAATTTGGATTTTGAATTTAGATTGTTCAAATTTTGACTATGAGAAATTAAGTCAAATGATAAAAGTGCAATATCAAAGATACTTTTATCTTGTTAATTTAAAATAGACACACTTTTCTATAGGAAAGTGATTCCTGAAAATTATGATAACCTGGTTCCTAAGATAATCTTAGATTTTTTGGTTCAGATTACTAATTATTTTATTAAACAAGTTAATCTTATAGGATTGCTAAAGCATTCCTAAGAATTTTCATAGGATTCCACCTAACCAAATGCATTTAGTGAGGGAGAGATGTGGCGATCGAGGTGGATGATCCGTGTTAATTGGTTCTTCTTTGGTTAGCTCACCTTTCCTAAGCTTATTTTTGCATGATGCAAGACAAGACATCTGATTATTCTTTGGCCCAGTTCTCTCCTTAAATCATCACTTGTCGATTTTAGAGGAATCCGATGTCATGAATCAATCGAAGTCTAAAAAAAGGTTTAAGACGGTAAGAACAAGAAAAAAAACAAAGATTGACATCATCCGGACATAATTTGGAACTGAATTTTGGGTTGAGAAGTACTTGATTGAAAACAAGATTGATTATGTATTCCCTGAAAGCTTAAACGAGATTGATTATGTATTCCATGAAAGCTGAACTAAATCTGTGTTCTTCAGTTCATACTCACCGAGGAGCAGCCGAAGAAAGCTGCTTAAAATACACCAACGTTGCACAACACTCCATCAGTACATGCACGAGGTCAAAATATCGAGTTGAGCATTAACAACTCATACAAAATTTCATTTACACGTAAGTCACCAGGCATTAGCATGTGTTTTTGTTCTTTTTTCCTCGTGGTTTACCCAAAATACACAGGAAAAAAGTATGAGATTCAGGTCACGCTCCCAGCTAGGAATGCCCAGCCCCTGCTTTGTTAACACGTTACATGAAATTACTGAGCTGTGACGACCGAATCAATAAACGCGTGCTTTTGGTGGGAATGACAAAACTTCATCGTCCAATGTGTTCATATGTACTGGCCAGTATGCCAGTTGTACCTTCTCATTCTTCCAGTACCTGCATAACAAATGACATCAGGAATTCAGGATTAGATTGTTAAACGATGACAGTATGATGCAGATTATACTACTACTTGATGCATGTCACATGTTGCAGATCATTAATAAGTAGGTTTCACATTCATTACACGTTATTATAATTTGTCTCAACAAAACTTTGATGATATTGTGACAACACGTGTAAGGCTGCAACCTACATCAACACTCAGGAAACTTAATGAACACAAGATACTTACCCTAGTGAGTGCTTCATCCAATGCTCATCGTCTCTTTTCTGTAAGCAAAGAAGAAATACAATTATCACTACAGAAAAGAAGCATGTCGCTGCCAGGAAGAGATAGTAAGACAAACAAGAGAAGAAGCAAACCATGAAATCTTCGCGAGCATGAGCTCCTGTGCTTTCTTTCCGAGCCTCTGCTGAATGCATAGTTATGCATGCATTTATCAACAGATTTTCCAACTCTATTGTCTCTATCAAGTCCGAATTCCTGCGGAAACATGATGAAAATGGGTAATTAATTCAATATTACAAGCCAAGTAAGTTGATGCAATTCTTATGGGGAAGAAACATACCATATGAGACTTCGATCACTGATCTTCACGTCATGAAAACTATCCCATGCTTTGCTAATCAGTTGACAACCTAATAAATGTAAGGTCGATGAGAATTCATAGATAAACGATCTCCAAGAGTTGTGACTCTTTCTACTTGTATCTCTACTAATTATATCATGCTTGCTTCGTACTGTTAATAGCTCTCAGATTTTCCCTTAGCTCTTATTTCTCAATGGTCTGTGTTGACAACTGACACAGATATTTCTGTATCTAACGCGGGATGATGCAGAACTCTACAAAGGATATAATATCTGTATCTAACATGGGATGGTGCAGAACTATACAGAGGACATGTGCAATACCTTCTTCAAGTGTTTCTTGTGTACGGAAGACAGCGGCATTATTTTGCATAACACGTTGCATATTGAGACGGATCTTGGAAGTTGGTAGTGACCCATTTGCATTTCTCAGCTTGTCCAACCAGGCTATGGTCTTTTCTCCTGCACCTTTTTCAAGAGGTTTCTGCTTCTCACCTATAATGTAGTGCATCATGGACATCAGGTGCATCATGAAGAGCAAATCAGGCAATGAGTTACGTAACAGAGGAAAGGAACTTGCCTGGTTTAGAAATATCAGCCACCCTGTTTGCACAAGCTCTGCCAAAAACAACTATGTCAAGAAGTGAATTTTCACCCAGACGATTTGCACTGTGGACAAACGCACATGCTGCTTCTCCAGTAGCCATCAAACCAGGAACAACAGTATCTAGATTATCACCTTTGATATGCACAACCTAATATGCAGAACAGAACTCCCATTAAAAGACTAGTAAATGTGATCCACAATCATGTTTACTGCTTATTCAAGACAAACCTCCCCATGATAATTCGTTGGGATCCCACCCATATTGTAGTGCACAGTAGGCAAAACTGGAATCGGCTCCTTGGTGACGTCAACACCAGCAAAAATAGCAGCAGTTTCAGATATACCAGGAAGCCTTTCCTTAAGAACTTCGGGAGGCAGATGGTTAAGATGCAAATAGATGTGATCCTTCAACGGCCCTGAGGTAACCAGACCAAAAGATAAGGTTCATGTGAATAAGCCATACAGTTTTGGCACCTTGAACATAAAATGAGAAGACTAAAACTCACCAACACCACGCCCTTCTCTAATTTCCATGGTCATAGATCTTGAGACAACATCACGAGAAGCAAGATCCTTTGCAGTAGGAGCATATCGTTCCATAAAATGCTCACCTTCACTGTTCCTAAGGATACCACCTTCACCGCGGGAGCCTGAGAATCATATGAGATCAACATATTAAAGGAGTTGTCAGAGAAGGAAAAAATTGGGCTTGACAGATGAGTACAGCACCAACTGCAGGCATACACCATCAACAAACTAGCGGGTTTATGAACAAGTGAATTCCCTAAGATAACAACAGGAAGAAATAACTGAATATATACAACCTTCAGTGATGAGGCATCCAGCACCATAAATTCCTGTAGGATGGAACTGGACAAACTCAAGATCCTGCAACGCATATCAGGCAAGCATAATAAGGCCAGGATCATGGAAGAGTAACTTAAAATCAATATTAGATAAAAAGGACTAACTTGAAGAGGTAAACCAGCATGTGCAACCATAGCATTGCCATCTCCAGTACATGTGTGAGCTAAGGTTGCTGAGAAGTAGGCCCTGCCATAACCCTATTTCCATAACCCATAACCAAATTTTTTGCTGAAGTCAGCAAGGACAAACATTTTGTACTTACAAATTGTAAAAGATCTTACCCCTGTGGCTAGAATTGTATTTGTAGCACGGAAACAATGAAGGGTGCCATCTTCCATGTTTAAGGCAATGACTCCTTGGCAGGTGCCTGAAATATCATTGTTGGTTAATTAACAGAACTGGAACCATGGACAGCTTGAAACAAGCTTCATGACTCCCAATACGAGAAGCAGCGAGAAAATTGCAAGTACGTGGATGAGATTATTAACAGAATTACAACCACGGAAGAGGAGCTGACAACCGAACAAGGAAAATTGTTTTTACAAGTAAGCTTGGGTTCATGAGTAATGGCATAGTGAATAAAAGAGAGTAAGAGACCATGTTAACAATAATGGATTAATCCCTATAACACATAAGCAGCATTTTGGTTGGAGCAACAAGAGCACCCGAGCTAGGAAAACAAAACAAAATTCAAAATAATGCTCCAAAGACATGGACAGGACGGTAACTAGTAAGGGTAATATGAAGTGTCACAGCAAGTAAACATGGAAAGTGGAGCTGCTTTATGACATTAGTGGAAGAAATTCAAAACACAGAACATGAATACGATGTTTCCTAGATATGTCTCTGTCAGACGATATCTAACTTCACTCTCTGAAATTTGGGATGTGTGACTGCAGGGCGGTACTGATGAGCTGGAACTTGCTCTGTTTGATTTTATAGTAGTTGCTTGAGCGATATGGACTAAAAGGAATGATATA